>CAWUFW010004249.1:0-717500 GCA_963921515.1 Calotriton arnoldi
AGAGCTGTGACTACGACTCCCATCATGCTATTGCCTCCTCCCCCCTTCCCAGCATGCCCATGCTTCCTTCCTTTTGACTCTGCTTCCCTGTGGGGTGGGCTGGCTGTGCTGACAGGATGGCTGGGAGTGTTGTCCTGGCAGTTGTTTGGCTAGAAGTCCCAAGAGTGTCCCTGTGCTTCACACAACATAACCCAGGGTGGTGGTTCTTTGTGGGATCTTGTGTTAGGATGGGGGCATTGCATTCTACCAGGTGGGTTCTGTGGAGTTTGTGTTGGGGTGTGTGTGAGGGGAGGTGCTTGTGACTATGGTCAGTGCTGCAAGTCCTCCTTCCCACCCAGCCAGATATCCCACCATGGAACGTGCTTGCATTGCAGGGAGTGGAAGTTGTCTTTCAGGATGTCAGTCAGTGGTGTCCTGCTGTTTGTTGGTGCACAGTTGCCAGCAGGGCCTTGTGCTCCCCACAGCAGTAGCCAGTTTCAGCCATCTTGTGAGTCCTTCTCCACTCCCTGTGATGTGAGCATGGTTCAGGGTGGTGTTGATGGGACAGTTGTGGGGGGCAATATGTGTGACTGCGACTCCCATGATGCTATTGGCTACACTGACTTGGCCAGCATACACAGAATTCCTTCCTTTGAGTGGTCTTCACTGTGTGTTGGTGTTGTTGTGGTGGCTACATGTCTGGATGTGTTTGTTAGTTCTATTTGTGCCACTGCCTAGCTGTAGTTGTAGTTGTGTTTGTACATGTGTTGGCACAGTTGGATGTGACTTTTTTGATGGCATGTGTTGTGTTTATCTGACTGACATACACATTTTGGGATGATTCTGTTCTGGTTGCTGTGTAATTGCTATGAGTGCATGGTTTGACTCTCCCCTTGACAGTGATGTGTGCGTTTAGTGGCAGTATATTGTGTACATTTGTTGTGTACTCACCAGGCTCTGGGATGTCCTCTAGTCCATATACGCTCACTGGCGGAAGGATGGCCCGCACCTTCTCCTCCCAGGGCCTGAGGTATATTGGCTTGGCAGGAGGGCCACTGCCGGTGTGTTGGCTGTTGATGTAGTCTTTCTTCAGCAGGTCCCGTACCCTCCTGCGCACGTCATACCACCTGTTCTGGATGTCGCTCTTTGTGCGCCGACATGGTGATTGTGCGTTCACCCTGTTGATGATCCTCTCCCACATCTTGGTTTTCTGGGAGATGGGGGTCTGTTGGACCAGTGTGCCAAACAGCTGTGGCTCTACCCTGAGGATCTCGTCTACCATGACTTCCAATTCACAATATAGGAACTTGGGATTCTTCTTGGGGGGCATGGTGATGGGTGGTGATGGTGAGTGATGTATGTGTTGGTGTGCAGGTGAGGGTGTGTGAGTGTGTGTTTTGCTGGGTGTATGTGAGGTAGGTATTTGTTGGTGTGCTGCTGGTGTGTGGCTTGTGTGAGGGATGAGCTGTGGGTGTGTGGTTGCTTTCTCTTGGGTGCTGGCAGTGGAATGGCATTTGCAAAGGCTCATGGTTGTGATTTGTGTCCTTTATATAGGTGGAGTTGTGGGTGTGTCTTTGTTCTCTGTCCCCACCCCCCCAGTATTTATTGGCTTGGTAATTGCTTGTTTGGCCTTTTTTGGGTGATTTTTTCCTTTGTACTGTCTGTGTATGTTGGAAACGTTCTTGTGACCGAGTCGGACCCTGCATTTGTCTCGTACGGTCTTCTCCGTTTCGTTCACGCTGTGTTTGTGCAGTTTTCTATGCTGCGTACGCGTCGGTCGCGGTGTTTTGTGTTGCTTCGGCTCGGTTTTGTATGCGTGTCGGTCGTGCGGCTTGGCCTCCGTCCGACTCGCTCGTGAGCTTCGCGCCTTGCATCGTACTTTGCGGTTTGGAGTTCGCGTGTACGTTTCGGTCGGATTTGTTCCGGGTGCGTGTCGGTCGGTTGGATTCGCGTGTTTTTCCGGCCGGATTGCTGTTTTCCGTGCGGCTCGGTCGGTCGACTTGGTTTCGGTACGTGTCGGTCGGATTTTCACGCCTTGCATCGTACTTGGCGTGTCGGGCGCCACAGGTACGTGTCGGTCGGTATTATTTCCGGATCCGAGTCGGTCGGTGCTTTTTCCGGCCCGAATCGGAATCGACCCCTAAATGTAATTTAATGTTAGAAAAATGATATATAAATAAAATATTATTATTAGTGTATTATGCAATATGTTATTATCCTTTTTAAATGAAAAATTAATATAACTATATTTTTTCAAATAAATAAATGAATTTAAGATAATTTGATACATATTGTTTGAAAATGTGTAAAACATAATAAATGCATATACATTTTATACCTCATGTGGGAATGTTTTCAATTTGACATCTTAAGAAAAATAATTTAAATTTAATTTACTATAATCAAAATAATTAAATATATAATTCAAAATTAGGTTAATAATGTAACACTTTTTAAATTTGGTTTTAGATGTAACATAAATTTTAAATTAATTTAGATGAATATTTATCTTAAAAATATTTTTACTGTTTTTTAAAATTGTTAATAAACGTTTCCCCATACTCTACCATTGGTAGATCACTTCAGCAATGGCAGAGAGCTCTGCTTACATGTGAAAAGTTGCTATTAGTAACGTTACACTCATAAATTAGGGTCTCCTCCCTAAATTCAGGCGGTGGAGACCGTGTAAGCCTACACTTTGTTGTAAATATACATTCGTAAATGGTGAATGCCTAAAGTAGTAAATTTACTACAAAGTGTAAAAGCAAGAGCAAACGTGAACGTGTAGATTTACTCATGCGTAAGTTTACCTTTGTGAATAGACCCCTTCATCTTGGGAAGATTGATGGGCTGCACACTTTACAGCGGCTCCTTTCCTCGGTAGTTAGAGGGCATCAAGTAAACCTTTGATATAAAACCCATTTTTGAGCATGGTGACTGCTGATGTGAGAACCCTTGGTGCATCCAGGAGAGCCCACAATCAATAACCCCAAATGCGTACTTTTACTCAGGAAAGATAGTTATAATTTTCTGAGTAGCTAGAATGCAAACCCGTTAGAGAGCAATTAGTTCATTGACTTGGGGGGACCGCACATATAGTAAACATCAACTCTCAACAATTTCATAAAGGGTGTAAACAACATAACCAGCGATCAGTTTTCCTTCATCATTTCTAAAACAATAACCATCAACATAATATTCAAGATCACAGTTAGGCAGGGATGATTCAGTGAGATCAACCCTGGGCTTTGAGAGGTGGGCAGTGTTTAGGAGACAGTCATGTGGTTCCCCATCAAACATAAGCTGGATTCAACGCAGGACATCATACCAAAGTAATAAGGCAAGCAGAGGGCAACAGTATTCCATATTTAAGCAAAGTGGATATGAAAAAGAGCAGATTTTTAGTCATTAACAGCAATTCTCCACTGTACGAGGTATAGTGACAATGATGGGTGACTGAACAACGTTTGCAGACAGTTTTCGACAAGACGGGCAACTGCCGCAACAGTGCACAAACATCCACCGAATTCACACGAATGTCTATAAAAATATAATATTTCCAACAAACGGTCGCAGGGAGGGGCAGGGAAGGAATGGGAGAGAAAGGGTGTGCTACGTGGGCAGGGCACACTAGGAGACCGAAGGGTTCAAGGGCAGGTTAGGGAAGATCTCTCTTTTCCCTGTAACTCTTCATGTTTCACTTGTGGTCATTGAAGGCGCTGAAAACAAGGTTTCCCAAATGTGCACCAGAATTCTCAAGCTCTGCCAGAATAATCTGACTTCCCCCCTCCAACAGGTACCCAATATTTTAGGACAGCTCTAAGGGATCCTATTACTCTGTGCATGCTTTAATGCTAGTGGATCAGACACAGCAGTATGTACAATGTGTTATCAATGGAAAGACCAGATCATGCCTAATTGATACTAGTGCTAGTTGATCTGTTCTAAGAAACTCTGAGTTTCCCACTCTTCCTCACTTGGGCAAATTAATTGATGCAGTTGGCATTCCTAATACAACTTGTTCCTAATTCTGTCACCAACCCTGTATATATTGTTTTGGGTGTGGTTATAGAAACATGCTTTTCTTCTAACCCACTGGTGAACATGCTGGAGAAGAATCTAGTATGAAAACTGAATTGTACTGTGTACCGCAATGGTGTCTACCGGATGTTCCGACTAAGGGGTCGATTCCGATCTCGGCCGGTAGGGCACCGAATCGGATTTGGCTTTACCGGATCCGATTCGGAGCCCTCATTCCCGACCGATTCGTACGTGCGTCCGGGCGAGCGAGTACGATGCGAGCGCTCGCGAAATCGCCGACCGACTCGTTCGCGGGACCCAACCGCTCTGACCGACTCGCACGGACACGACTCGCACCGCGCAATGGAGACGTTCCCCGGCCGGGTAAGTACGATGCGCGCCTCGAGCAGTCCGACCGACTCGCCCAGTCCGGTTCCAAAGAGCAGTCGGAGCCGCACTTTGGGGGTCCGTGTCGGACCCCCCTGTACGCGTAGCCGCGCGAGTCACACACAGGGGGACCCATGGGTCCCCCCTACCTGTGCATGTACGGCGCGAGTCGCTTCAACGCGTACCCGCTGTAGGGGGCGCCCTTGTTCGCCTCGCACCCATTGAGTCAATGGGAGCCCGAGTACGCGTTGTACGACCGGCTCCCATTGACTTCAATGGGAGTCCGACCGAATCGAGTCCGATAGCATACGGACGCATTGTACTCGTTCGGTCGGACTGCTAGAGTCCGATTCGGTCGGAAATCTCTCCGGATCCGGCTCGGTCGGGGAGATTTCCGGCCTGAATCGGAATTGGCCCCTAAGAATGAAAATGCTATTTTATCTGTATTAAGTGAAAATAAAAGTAGTTTGTGATATTTAGAATGCTTCACCTCAAACCATAGTTGGTGCTTCAGCCAGGATTCTGTCATCTTTGTGGTCCCAGCACACTAATGATGTAGGTTCCATTTTAGCTGCCTACCAAATTAAAATCAGGTTGAATCCAATGAAGAATTGTCTGCACATACCACAATAATTACTGTTTCCGACAAGTCGCAGAAATATGCCCTGTCATTGCTGTTTTGATGTTGCAAAAGATTTTCGTCCTCACAGTAAGCACTTATAATTACCCTATTCTACCCAAATTTCTAGTGAGGATACATATTGATTTATGCAAGATGTTTGAGCTATTAATTTTGTTTTGTTGCTTAGTTTTTCTGTTAGACCAAACCCAGCTACTATTCTATCATTTATCCTCTCTGCGGGCACATGGTTTACTGTTGCTGACCCATGTTCTGCCTTTTTGTCTATCCCCATAAAGCACAAAAGGTATTTCTTTTTTGCATTCTCTTTTGGCGGCCCCCAAATAGCATGGACTTCACTATTACAAGGATATAGAAAGTCACCCTCCATCTATTCACAACTCCTAAGAAGGATTTAGACACCATAGAATGCCTTGTTGGTTCTACCATGGTCCAGTATGCCAATAATCTCTGTTGGTTGCTTCTGATTCCTTGGAACACTGAAAACATTCCTCTGTACATTTGTTCACTGAATTAGCTAAGGCGGGCCATAAAGCCTCTAGAGAGAAATGGCAGTTCTCTTCACCCCGTGTTTGATATTGAGTTTGCAACATTACGGCAGGAGATAAACACCTGCCTGCTGGGTGCATTGAAGTTTTCATAAGGTACCCTAACCTGTCATCATGTCCCAGGTTTGCACTCTTTTGGGGATTGCAGGGTACTGTTTGCAGTAGATAGTCTATTATGTTAGTATTGTGAAGCCATTGCAAGATTTTGTGGAAAAGGATATCCGAGTACCTTTATCCTGGTTGACGGAAGAAGAACAAGCATTTGTGTCTTTGAAAAATGCATTTTTATCCTTCCCTGCAATGGGTGCACCTTACTACACCAAAGCTTCCATGCTGTACTGCCAACACAGGGAGGGCTTTGCGCTTCGAGTGTTGGTAAAAGATCATGGCGATAAAAAGAAGTCAATTGTTTATCATTCATCAGCTCTCCATTCTATGAATGCATGACTGCTTCTGTGATTGAGAGGTGTTTCAGCAGTCGCCAACCTTGTTCAAGTGCTCAAAAACATTGGGGCTTATTTACAAGACCATTACTCCACCAGTGCGTCACTTTTTTTGAGGCACCAGTGGCGCTGTGTGCCTGCCCATATTCACAAGGCCACGTAAAGCCACCCTGCATGGCTTTTCATGGCCTTATAAATATGGCTCCCTTCACTTATTACTCTGCGTGAAAGGGGTGTTCCATGGCTGTTGCTCTGGGTGTTCCCACGCAACATCCATGGAACCTGACGCATTCCCAGATTTACAAGGTTTTGTAAACCTGGGAATGCGTCAGATTCTAAAGCCTTCCCAGGGGAGGCGTAAGGGAGGTGCAATGAGGAGTAATACCTTTATTTATCCTTGTTTTTTTTTTTTTTTATGTGTGCTGCATTCTGCAGCACACATAGAAAATGGAAATCATCTCTTGCCCCTTAAACGCAGACACCCTTGCACCATGGCACAAGAGTGCCTGCGTTGGCGCATGGCAGCCCATTGTGCCTCAGCGCAGGAGAAAAGGACAGGGATGCGCAGTATCTTGTAAATACGGTGCATTCCTGCCCTTTTCTTTTGACGCAGGGCAGCGCAACAGGAAGGCATTCATCGCTGCCGTGCGTCAAAATATTGTAAATGAGGGCCATTGTTCTTGGATCACCCCTCCCTGTCAGTGGCAGCACTATTGTTACAAGTAAAACTCATCAATTTGCATGTGCAGATTGTCAGGGTATGAACTAAATTTGCTCTCTGCTTCACACATCTGGTGCAAAGTCCTGTGTTGAATTCAGCTTCCCTTTCCCCCACGCCTCTTGATGCAGAACCACCTGATTGTATACTCACCACTGCCACTTTACCAAGCCGTGCATTCAACTCAGTGGTGCTGGAACAATTTTTAGAGTGGGGGTGCTGCCTTCAATGGTACATCACTGAAGTGATAGGGAGTGTGAAAAATCCAAGCGTCACACAAAGATGAAGTACAGCAAATGAGCCACGCCCATTCAGCAGTAGAATGGTAAAGGTGTGTGGCATTGTAATGGTGCTTCTTGTGTCACACACGTTGCTGTTTGACTAATGTTTACGTTCTGATGCACCAGCGTATGCACGCTCTGTAATTCCAGAACGGCATGCGCTGGAATAAACATGCATATGTTCAAAAGCCATTACTCGTGCCTCGCGTTCTCCTCAACGAAGTACGAATGCTTATAATAGTCACTGGCACTCTGTACTTCGATGGGGAGAGACGCACTCCAGTGAAGTCTGCTTCATACTTCAATAAAGCTTTTAAAAGAACTTCAAGAACGCTTCCTTCATTTTGGTGGAACAAAAGCACAACTTTACATCTGGTGACGATTGGCAGCAGCGGATTTTCACCAACTTTGTGCACTTTTGCAGCTTTAGAAACACTTGGCGGAGAAAACTACCTTGTCACTCTCCTGGATTACGACATCACTTTGACCGACCTCTTTCAGCTTCAATAAAAGGTACTGTCTCCTTTTTAGGTCAAGCCTAGAGTAGCGCGCAAGCGCTGCTTCTGGTGAAGACTTTATGTAGTGGGGTTTTCAAAGCTGACCACACGCTCGTGCACAATGGCCTTTTCTGTGCGGTTACGCGCACGTTTCAGGCACGATGCACGAGCGTGTGGTCAGCTCTGCACGCTGCCGCGCTCGCTCGCTCGCCCCCGCTCCTCTCTTCAACGCTTTGTTCTAGTTATAAAACTTCCAGCTTGTATGTTTTTTCATCACGGGCCACTAGGTGGCATCCTGCACAAAGTGTTTAAGAATGTAAAAAATAGCCTTCAAGTGAGGTCCATGAGTCATCTCGCTTTAACAAAAGATCCTCGGCACAACCCATTTTTCACGTGGGTAGGTGGGTCGGCTGAATGTGGAGACATGCCAAGCAGTAAAACCTGTGTTACAGGTGAATAACATGATCAGGAAACATGACTTGTTATAGATTGACATGCTTTCATTGCGTCACATGTAGTAAAACTTAGATATGCATTTACTTTCGTTCTTTTGTAACCCTGTGATAGTATCTGAAAAGCTTTAAAAAGGCACAGCTGAGGCCATGAAGACAATGGCAACCAATTCTTAACACGAATTACCATACCATCTGACTGTGCATCCGAGAGTGCTTCAAAACACAACACAGCGGGCTAGGTCACCCAGGGGTTACCCATCAATGTTAAAGCCAATGGTGGAGGTGGTTGAATCCTTCTAGAATCTGTCAGTCTGCTGCCGGAAGCTGCCCAATACGTATTTAGCACTGCACACATCGATCAGTAATTGGTAAAACAAGCATTTGCAATGCAATAGGTCTCGCTTTTACACGACTTTAAGCTATTGGCATTGTAAATGACAATGCCTTTTATTTCGTTTTAAAAACCAAAACATAAATATAACTTATAAGGCATTGTCATTTACAATGCCAATAGCTCAAACTCGCGTAAATGCGAGACCTATTGCATTGCAAATGCTTGTTTTTTGCAACTGAACTCAAAGTCCATTTTCCTCTAAAATTCGTCTCGTGCTTATCAAAACTCCGCCTTCAACCACCTGCACGCAGGCAGCACACCTTCTGCAGGGGGAAGGATGAGGGCATTCACTTTTCATGGCTCATCACAGAAAGGCTCCCATAGTTCACACGTTTACATTTTACTCCGTGTTCGAGTGAGGGCAGCACCTCTCAGCTGCGACATTTCGTCCAGGTTTGATTTACCCTTTGCATTTTGGTACTTGTAGTCCTGCAGTGTGTAACGGTAGGACCTTAAGAAGGATGGGATAAAGAGCTTTACTGAGTGGTGCTTGCCCCTGGTGTAAAACCGGTCTGCAAAGCAGATGAGTGTACGCCCCCCACCCTACTCCACTCATGTGGCTGCGGATGTCTCTATGCCACCGGCGCAATTATGTTTCAGTCCTGGGTGGCGTGCATTTTGCAAATTATTTCAAAGTTGTACATTTCTGGTTGCACTTCAAATTAAACAAAATCCTACAGCTGTTAAGTAGTCCCGTGCCTTGCGTGACACTTTCAGCCTGCGCTGACATTTACCTTACACGTCCAATGGTAGGATGCAAACTACACAACCCAAAATGCAAAGTTGTTGATTTAATAGCCAGAACTCGCTGATGGCATCACCGCCCCCTCCCCCCCCCCCCCCAAGGATAAGACTACAGCTTCCAGAATCCAACTGATGGGGACTTGAAATTCCAGGTCTAGGACATAATGTTCCAGTGAAATGGACTCAATCGTCTGGTTACCCCTCCCAATAACGACTAGTGAGGTTTTACAATAGTGCAGCCAATAACCCTCCCGGGTCCCCCCAAACCTTCCACCCCCATCACATCTCCTACCCCCAGCACAATTAACAGCTGAGCTGCATGTGGCTCATCGAGAATGTGGCGTAACGGCCAGAGCTGCCGCCTTTGGTACCGCGAAAGGAGGTTCCAGTCTCCGCGTCGGCTCAATATCCTGTGATACTGGGCAAATCACTTCATCTCCCTGTGCCTACCAAAATCGAACGTGTCCTTGTGTAATGTAACTGATGCTCATGTAAAGCGCTCCAATACCTTCCGGTCGAGTTTGCGCTACATAAAACTGCAAAAGTAAAAACACTAAGAAAAGTAATGAAAACAGAGTTTTCCCAACCCTCATCAACCCGCCATGGCTGGTTCAATGTGCCAGCAGCAGTGACGAAATGGGTAAAGCTGGACCGCAAACAGAGCTGGCCTTTGGTCAGGGAGCGCCCTGGCCGAAACACACTTGGCGCCCCCTCCCCAACCCCCACACTCATTTTCTTTAATTGTCTATGTGTCCCAGGTCGAAGTGAGGCTTCTTGCAGACAGCTCCTGCCCTGCGCCCCTCTGGAGGTTGGCGCCCTGAGCCCAGCTCACATATGCTAAAGTTTGGCCCTGACTACAAGCCCCAAAATGCAACGCCTGGTTGGCAGAAAAGCATTGACTGACTGGCGCGGGCGCACGGGCATGGGTGCACTTGGCCGTTAAGATCTGTTAGGCCAGTGGTCACCTCATCCTCCGGCTAATCGTCGATCTTCGACCGGAAGTGTGCGCTAAACTTAACACCTTGAGGCGAATCCTTTTGCTGGGAGCGCTACACAAACCACGCCGACATAATAAATGAATGGGGCCGATGCAAATTAAGCCGGAATGTTGAGTCTGTGAAGGCGAATCCTTTTGCAGGGAATAACATATGGCCTGCTAGGAATTTGTAAAAAATAATCTCATGTCTATGATTGAAGGAGACAGGGCGTGTCAGCCTGCAGTGGGTATACCATACCTCATCAGTCAAGGGCGGACCGAAATCGTCCTCCCAAGAAGTCCGAACCTTGGAGTCTCGGCCCGGAATAAGGTTTAAACTAGTGTGGCATCATTTGGAAATTGGTCTGTTCCCATCCATGTTGAACATCAGCAACGTCAGTGGTAGAAATTTGTCGGGTAGGTTTAGATCTGCGCCCGTAGTGCGCTCTGGAGGCGGTGGGGTATAAAGTGATCCCTGTAAGGGGCATTCTGAAACCTTGTGCCTTCCGTTCTGCAGAATACATGTCCCGGTGTCCGTCAGGAAAATGATCCCCAAAGACGTGTAAGTCGTCTTTTGACAATATAATTTGGACTAAGCATTCGTGTGTGGTGGGAGCCAGGGATTGTCAGCTAGGGGAATATAACAACCGACCGTCAAGCATACAAGCTGGTCTCTTCCAAGCCCAGCTAGCCGTGGATAGTGTCTGTATTTTGTGCGGGTCGAACGGAAGACCTGCCGGTAATAACGTTTTCATTGGTGTTGGGGCTGCAAGATCCATTTCTGTCAGTGCAAATAACATAACATGTGTATTTGTAAGCGCACATTCACCCAAGGGTATCTTGGTGCTGAATAACAGATGCAGGAGGAGCACATGTTTTTTTCAGAGGACGGACTTGGGTTCTTTTAACTTGCATTTCATAAAAAAAAGTGGTAAACACGTTGAGAAAATTATGAAAGAAAAGGACTTCTTGAATATGGCACCCGCACAAATTCAAAATAAAAATACCTTGTTGGCGTTTCAAAATATACATTTTCACGAAGCAATTTTTCTTTTTTTGTCAGGTTCATTGGGCGCCAGAGAGCCAGACATTTCCAGTCAGTATGGTCTGTATGTTACTTGGGAGAGGAGGGGGAAGTGCTGGGAACAGGCGCCCTCGGAATGCCTGTGCGCCGTGGCTCATCTGCTTCACAGCCCTCGTGAAGACTTTTCTTATCTGCTTGTTAAATAAACAAGCAGATAAGAAAAGTCTTCACAACAGCCGTGAAGCACAAAGAGAACGAGCGCGGCAGCCTGCTCAGCTGACCAGACGCTCGTGCGTCATGGCCTTTTCCCCGCACGGCCGGCATATGTTTCCAATTATCGCGCACGCGTCTGGGCACGATAATTGGAAACACATGTCTGCCGCGCGTACCCATCCCAAAAAGGCCAGCCACGACGCACGAGCGTTTGGACTGCTTCTGAAAGTCACTTACTAAAAGTCTTCGCCTCTAGCAGCGCTTGCGCGCTACTCGAGGCTCGACCTAAAAAGGGTTTCGATTTTTCTAATCCCTATTGCCTTGTCTTGGTAACATCCGAGGTCCATTTTCCTATCAAAGGTGTGCACGGACATTTCTAAAAGAAAGGAACGATTCTGAAGCAAACTCGGGAGTGCTAAACACCTATATGGCAATCAAACATGACGTCGAGAAGAAAGATTCAGTTGGTTCTTAAAACAACTTTGCCCCTAAGGAGTAAAATATAAGGTTTATTAGAGACCATATCTCACTATTTGCAAATCGATGGATTTGTGTGTTTATTTTACACAGAGGACACACAAGATTTCGCAATATAATGTATAATTCCCAGAGTGCAGCAGGATTTCGGATTGGGCAGAAGCCTTTCTACTTCTCAAAAGGTTCCTCTAATTTTTCTCTGCTAGTTACCGCTGATATTTTGACTCTGGGAATTGAGAAATCACTAGCTGGTTTCTCACTGCATGTGCTTCCTTTAAAACCGAACGAGAAAATGGAAGCCTTATTATGTGAGTACTTGTAATTACATGTAAATGAAGGCTATATAGTTTCTCAACCACAGGCGCGCAGCCTGCCTGTTCTTTGCATGGGGGGGGTGGATACAGAACAGCCGGGCCTGGTCAAACCCACAGAGGCCTGCAGCTTAAGGCGGATTGTATTGTATTGGAATTGCATTTATATAGCGCTTACTACCCCTGACGAGGCGTCGAAGTGCCTTTTCGGATGTGGGCATACGTTACTTTTAACAGTGGGGGCATTTTGTAAGCTTCCAACTGACCACTCATTAAACTGAGTATTAGTCAAATGCGAGAAACCTATAGTAATGTAGGGAGTGATGGGGCTGGAGGACCAGATTAGGGGCATCATTCCGCCTCTACCGCGAATCCTATATCTGAGGGCGTTTGAAACGTAAGCTCTAGATTAGCACGGGCGTACTTCATGTAGTGAAGTGTGCTGCTTGACACCTGCGGGGCAAGTCTAGGTATCAAACCCCAAACAAAGGAAAAGGGTGGAGGCCATGCATGGCAAGTTAGCCACCGGAGCCCGGCCTTTGAAGTGCTCCTAAGGCACAGAACATAGCTGGAAGTTGGGCAGTCAGACCATGGACCTATTTAGAGGAGAAGTTGGAAGCAGAGAGACTAGTGAATGTTGAAATTGCAGGAATATCCGATGAAAGACACAACATCCTCAATGCTGCTTTTCTTACCTGCACTTTTGCAGTTTTCATGCCCAAAAGGGGTTTATACTGCGCTATACGACCCTTCTGTACTGCTGAAGTACCTAGAGTAAAAGTATGCATGAGGTATTGGTGCTTGTTCGATCGCCGCCTCCTCAGCGGTCTCAGATGGAATTGCCTGGATCCTGTGGATGTTATATGTCTGATTGTTGTATTTTCAACTAAAGAGCATTGATGGCACGAGGCTCCGAGGTAATCAAAGTCAATCCAAGTCCTGTAGAAAGCGCTGAATCTCTTTGACAAAGAAGCGCTGAAACATGATGACAAACTCCACCGTTCGGAGGTGTAAAACTCAAGTCCAGGAGGCTATAATGAGCGCCATTTAGATTCACGTTATGTGAATGTGTCTTATAGGGGATTCATCCTGGAGATCTGGCTAGCCCTCCAGCACCTATGTTGGACGTGTCTCATATAGCGGATGCATAATGGTGACATGCAATTTAATCTTGTGAAAGTATAACCGGTATAATTTTTTTTTTTAAACGGAACATACCCGTCCTTATTCAATTTTAATCTTTTTCTTTTCATCCTATTTTACTCCCACATATTTACTCCTACATATTATTCTAATTTACTGCATTAAGAAAACGTTTCCGAAAAATATAACTGATATTAACTCAAATTAAAAAAAATAGACAGAAACAGAACAGAGGTGGCACTTCAGTGTAAAACAGACCATTCCAAAAGAGGAGGAAAATGGAGGCAAAGAGGCTCTGCCAAAACAAGTAAAAAACACTGCCACCGAGTCCACTTTTAAGAATCCGATCATGATGTCAGGGTGCATCAGATGACATTTAAAATCAGAGAACAAGTTAGATCTGGCTCAAAAATCTTTACATTTTAGTAACGATTAAGAGAGCGACAACCAGCACTAAAGATTTGGGATCACATACCACAGAGGACTAGTTAATTTACAGCTAAACTAACAATCTGGGGATAGGGGCCTTCATGCTGAGGAGTCCAGGTAGACTGCGGCTGCCCGCGGCCCCCGCAGGGGGCCACCCTAAACGGGCGGCCCCTTTAGTGCCATTTGGGCACTTCCCCACCCCCCAATGATGTGCGGGACTCAAGGAGGAGTCCCCCTACCAGACGCGTCACTTCCGGCACGCAGAGGAGGTGGGGAGGTATTTATGCCTCCCCCCGGCCATCTTGGCGTCCTCTTTGCGCCGGACACGCCGTCTGGTCGGTCGTCTCCCGCCGTCTTTCCTCGTGCTGAGATAAACGCCGTCTGAGGGAGCTGCAAGTGAGGGTGAGTCGTCTGTCCCCCCCCCCCCCCAAGCCTCTTCGGGTTGGCGCTGCCCGGCATTTGCTGGACTTGTGATGCCTAAGGAGGGGGGGGGGCGGATTTAGGAGCTCCCCCGGTAGTTGTCAGGCTCCCTGGTTTTGCGGAGAGGTATAGACTTACAGGAGGTAGCGGGCGGCCGTAAATTCAGCATCCGTATGGCGTGCGTACATTTTCGGTCACGAGGGTGCAGGTTCGAGCCCCTGTTCTGCGGGTGCAGGCAAGCGTCGGGGTAATGTGGCATGGCGCCGGGTGTGGGAGCGCTCCCCTGCCTAGGTAAATTGGGAGGCAGGTGAAAGATTGCCTTAGGGATGTGAGCGAGACCTCGCGCCCTCCGCTTCCCCCGCAAGAGCTCCGAGAACTGGGCACTAAAGTTATGTCCTTCCGTCCACGGAAGGTCATGTATTAGCATTGACCAATCTGTCATGCATAGTCAGAGCTCCCCGTTTGCGCCTGTCACGCCGTCTGTTTGTCCAGGCTCGCCGGGGTCATCGTCGTGCCCTCGGTGTTAGTATGGTGAGTCAGAGTTTGTGTGTCGCCCCTGCCTCTCTCGGTGTGACGTTAGTCTGTAGTGTGTATTGGCTGTGGTGGCGTGGCGCGAGAGACCCCTGTGGTGACCCCGATGGTATTGGTGTGTCCGGGAACTAGTCGGGCGGTGTGCGTGGCTTGTTCCCTGGTGCAGAGAGGGGTGGGGATGGAGAGGCATTCCATCTTGAATTTGCCTGGCTGGTGCCCCGTGAAACTTATGGGTTGGAACAGCAGGAGCAGGCTTTGAAGGGCTGATAACCGGAAACAATTCAGTGCTGAAATGCTGCGTCTGCGTTCAGCCATTGTTTCAGCGTGGTTGTTATCTACCCCGAGCGTAGCGGTGGCCGTGGAGCTTGTGTGGGGAGGCCTGTGGCGCGTTTTCCCCGGAAGTGGGGTTGTTTGGTGGCCGTGGCCCCGACTGTGTTGGCGTGGGCCACCACTTTTGGGCCCAACCCTCCACACCTCCCGGCATATTCTGACTGCCAGCAGATCTGGCCTGGTCCGCTGCGGGTAGACAGTCTTCTCTGAGAGGCTCAGTCCCAGCACTGACCGCAAGACATCTTCGCGGCCGCCGAGCTTTTAAATGGGGGGATGGGGCTCGCGAAAAGAGCTACGGGCCATAGTGGGGGGGGCGCCGAAACGATGCCTGTGGCGCACTGGGCGGCTGCTCATGATCCCTGGGCCTAAGCGGCCGCGTGCGTGCCTTTAGGTCTGTCCCTCGCTGCGCATCGCGTCGGGAGGCACAGTTTTCGGCGGTGAGTCCGTGCCCTTAGGGCACTTTTTCTCCCCGACGTAGACATTGTTTGTCTAAGGCACTTGAGCACAGCATGGGTGGTTCGCAGCCTGGTGGCGCTTCTCCCTACGTCTGCCAGTCCAGATCTCCACGGGGGGCGCGGTGTACTTTTGCTCCACCCTGTACAAGGTGGCTCGCCCCGTAACGATCCAGTGGTGGATTAGTCGTGAGGATGTGCCTCCACCCCCCCCAGCTTCTGACCTTTTGGCTCTGACTGCACGTTACACAGCAAAACTGAGGTGCTTGTAGGGCGTCGTCGGTTTGGTGGTTGAATCCACGGGCATCCTCCGTCGTGTGGTGGCGGATGTGTGGCAGCGCTTACCGGCCTCTTCTGTTGTGGTGACTGTCTGGACCCCTGCCGGCCACGAGTCCGAGTCAACGCCTTCGGTGGGCGGGGTGGTGCGTCAAGGCACATGGTTTCCCGGTCTGGCCGGAGGCACGCAGGTTTGGTCACTGGCACCTGGAATCTTAACAAGGAGTCGAGCATTTTACCTGTTCTTTCCCTAGCCATGATTAAATGCCCTGTTAAGAGCACAGTATCCAGCCCTTCTGCGTGCTCAAATTTTCATTATCAAAGCATGAGGCAATTATTCAAGTATAACAGACTGTCTAAGCGGAAACACACTCTGGCATCTTGTCAAGTTTACACGTTTGCTTCTGCAGAGAAACAAATGGCGTGGTATGTTGTGTTACACCTGGTATCGGTACATGGTTGGCATCAGTGAGACACACCGATATCATTATGATCTCAATCCTTTTTGTGTCTTTGAACTCTCCTGTTCTTCAGACAGGCGCCGGTGTACAAATACAGAAATCGGGTGGTGAGCCCAGGTCTTTAGCTTTACAGACTCGTGTAAACAGCCACATGGCTAGTCTACGATTCAAAATTTACTCATGTGTGAAAATGCACGTTTGTTTCACACCACTCAATCTCGTGTATGTGAGTTTGTGTACGTGCTCGTTTGTCTTGGTTTGCTGTGCTGCATATTTAAGGGTCGGATATTAGGTGGGGTTGGGACAAGGTTGGAAACCCTTGGATTTCTTGAAACAGGTCTTGGTCATAAAGACAATTTTGTATTTACTAAATTGGTTTATCAAGTAGGAAAAGTGTTTCCGAACCTGTTTAGGAATTACAACTGGCTAGCTGCGCTATTCACCCGCGCACCTGCCACAAATATGTCCTACACCCCGTCACGGCTGCGGGGCACAGGAGCCGCCATGTAAGTTATACTGTGTCTGTTGTGAATTGCGTGCTCCCTGGCGCGTGTGCTCTTAAATGTGAGAACGGGAGGAGCTGCGGGTCTCTGGTGGCTCCTATCCCCCCCGCTGCTCCTGTGTTACAGTGGGGGTTACGAAAACGGGAAACACAGAGCTTTGTACTTTGGAAATGCGCACATTTCAAGGGAAACACATCGAGTCCTTCGCTGCATTGTTCTGTTGAGATTGATGTTTGGGGCAGTGCAGCAACATTGTCATGGTGTCAGCGGCGTTAAGTGAAAGCTTTTCAATATTACATACAAGTCAACGCAGGAACCAACTCCTCTATGGGGTCCATGGCGCCCTACACGTCTTATTGTGTCTCGCTGAGTAGTGCGTTTCGTCCTCAATAAGAGCAGTGGCGATGGGGCACGGGTCAGGGCTCTGGCGGAAGTGTCTCGCGTACAGCAATATGCCTTGAGCGCGATGCTTAGACACTGCAGGAGTCAAGGTAGCAGTGTGTCCGGCAGAAGTTGTGCATTGGGCAGGAAAAGCACCCCCGGGGAAGACCCGGCTGTGGGGGAGTTGAGAAGCAAACCTATCCCTGTGTGATTCCTTCAGCCCGTTTTGCCATGTGTCTAAGACGACAAGAGTCTAAGACATTTTATGCAGTACAGCTCGATTTTGATGAGTCTATCGTAGTTTCTGATCGATGTTTGGGTTGTTGGGCTGCACTGATATTCATGCTGATCCCCTGGGGCGAGCTGCGTGCTGGAGCACATGTCGCCATCAGATGGACAAAGGCCCTCAATTTTTGATGCTTGAACCTGGCTTTATAAGAATAGGCATTCCGTATGGAAAATGTGGTGTAGGCTCTTGGGCCAAATGTGGCATAGTGTACAGGGAGACGGCTCAGCAGGGAGTATACTGCCAAATTACCATCACTGTATACTAATTAGTTGGTTCTAAATAAAGTCGCATTGTGAGTTTCTGAAGGATGGAAAGAGAACACCTCTGCTGGTTTTGTGTTCCAAGGAAAGCACGGACCTATGAGACTCTTTACCCTCTATGGTGCCGTAGGTGTTTAGGCCACCACATGGCTGGGGGGACAAGGCGAGAGTCGCGGCCTGGGAACTGCGCCACGGGCCAGGGTTTACGCTTTGAGGCAGTGATTTCGAATTTTAGAGGGCTATGGGACGGTCAAAGGCATTGCCCTGAGAGTACTATGAACGCCTCATTCAATGGGTTTCTCCTGAAAATATTTAAGGCGCACCTCATGCCTCGCTTTTAGTACCATGCTTGCAGTTGTATAAGGGCGCCGCTCCGGTTCTGAGGTCGTCTGGTTATGCTGGCGACGTACTCTCCTGGTGGGGCTGCCGTGTGCCCCGAGGGGGCCAAGTTCCTGGTGGCGGGTGGTGCGCGCCTGCTGCCTTGTGCCTGGTATATATTTTGGTTAGCTTGTCGCACGGGCCATTAATTTGGGTGCCACCCCAGAGATAGTTGTGCCCACTGCACTTTCCCTCTCCCAGTTTGAGAGCAGGGGCTTAATTTGTGTAATAATTGGCGGGGGCCACTGCCATGTAGAGCTAACTGTGCCTGTAATATGGCGTAGGTCATGGTATTACGTGACGGGTGCTCATGCAAGGCGCCTCGATAACTTCAGCTTGAGTATGTGCATGAATGAATAATGCCTCCATTCACTAATACCGATAAGGGGCATCGCTCCATCCTTCTCAGCTAAGTAGACATAAGTGGTTTGATATGTCCTTTGGCTTTGAGCGGGTCATTCAATGCTTTTCTTTCATAGAACTATTCTCGCCAATTTTAATTCGGCAGTTTGGATGGGGCATAGGTCTCTAATCCATCAATATTTCTTTGACGATCTGGTGACCCGCATTCAGGAGATGTCCATGGTTCTTGGTGGGGCTAAGTAATGTTTCCAGTACACAAAGACCCCGTTGCTTAAGGCCTCATGCTCCTTTGTTTCAGCCTTGTTTTGGTCACACCATATTGGGGGCCAGTCACTTACACGTATAAACTGTTGGTGGGCTACGTCAGAAAGACCTTTCTCACACCCTAGATCTGGAGCCCCTATAGCTGCGTATTTCGGAGGAGAGTTGGTAAGACCACTGCCTCCAGGGGGTGTCTGCCCACTGTAGCACCAAGGGGCTAGGTCATGCGGGCATGTAGCACATTTGTTAATGGTGCAGGACAATCATTGTTTTACTCTAGGAAACTGGGATCTCATGACCAGGTTCTGACTTGTTGGATGTTAGTTACCGGCCCAAGGGGGGAAGCACAATTTTTATTTACTCTGTGCTGTTATGCGAAGTACAGTTGCTGCCAACAACTACGGGGTTGTGCTATCTGAGCTGTAGGACGGTGGCCCGATTGACCTAGTGAGTTATATAATACCGGTGAGGTCATGATAAGGTTTGGTAGCACAGAGTAATAGGGGCAGATGGTACTAAGTCTCTCTTGGGTGGACGATACGCAGGGTATTTAGAATTGCCTGGTATGGAATCACTGCTGCAGGTGCCAATGTGGGAGTGCATATGGCACATCAAATTTAAACTGCCTCTGGGATAGCCAGTCTCTGCCTAGCCACCTAAGGGGTGGGCAGGAGTCAGCATAAGTGTGCACCCCCTTCCCCTGACTAGAGGGGTGGCTTCGGCCAGGCTTAGGTGCATACCCTAGCCTACCTGAAACTCCATTTACAACATGGGTAGAGAACGCCTAGGAGTGGTTTGCAGTCAATTCGCATCCGCCCCACAGGGCGAATGTTTTAGGCCACAAGGTTGTGGATGGCTCTTGCGAGGGAGCCTGGTGAAGAGCCAAGGTCAGGCTAGGAAGTCTCGCGCTTTCGCCGCACTTTTGAGGCCCAGTCACGAGCGCATTGTAGCAGGGTGAGCTGGCTGTGGGGCATGAAGCGCCAAGGCATCAGTAGCACTGAGCGGCTTGCAGCCGGAGGCGGTATCCGATGCATGGGGCACTTGTTAGAGTAGAGCCCTACTCAGAGGTACCGCCTTTAGAGCTAGGAGGTCTGTTGGCACCGCCTTTCAATGGAAGCCATTGTCTAGCGGGCTGCTCTGTGCAGAGCATTTGCAGGCGTAAGTTACAGTATCCGCTACCATTTCAAATGTGCATCTTTCACAATTTACTCAGATAACTGGGACAGGAAGTAAGGTGGGCTGGATAACTCTTGCTTCTACCTGAGTGGCACATCTTGGCAGGAGTGTTTGTCAAAGGGATTGCACTTCAGCCAGGTAATGTTAGCACCCATCCACACCAAGCCGATCGTCAAGGTCACCCTGGGCCTCACTTACACAGCCCAGTAGGAGCCCCTTGTGGTGGTCAGTGACAGGAATTACTAATTTGAACTGACAGGAGGCGTGTCCGTGGGTTTCAACAGCAGAAGTTTGGGGAGAGCTAGACTCCACCCACCCATGGTCAAGGTGTAAGTTTTATTAGTTGGAGTGGCACTCTTATTTGACCAGGGGTTCATTGCCACACGAGGGCATCGCTGAGTTGTAGCCAGAGCACGGGCATTGTGTGTTTCCCAGGGAGCAGCAAGTGAAGGCAAGACTCTTCCCAAATCTAGCACCAGAACACAAAGTAGTCAGGGTCTACTTGTCTGTTGGGTGACTTGTGTAGGCACTGGTGTAGTTGTCACTCCACAACTACACATGAGGGGTGAGTTGTCTCCAATAGAGGGCACAATGCATATATATTGTTTCAAACCAGAATTGACTCCATCAATGTGTTCTCCAGGGTCTAGCAATCAAAGAGGCCTGTGAAATTCTGGTCAACGGCGTGGATTAAGTGCACTCTAGAACCGAGGTTAGGTGACACAGGAGGGTGATTCAAGATACACAGGTGGTGTGACGGCAACGCGAGACTGTCCGCTTATGCTGGGTAGGAGGTTCCATATCACCAACCAGAAGGGTGACATGTGGCAAAACCGTGAATGTTTAAGAATGGCATAGATGCCAGTCAGGAGAGGTTTGTCAAAGGCATTACACTTATTGCCAGGCATTGCTAACTACCCATCCACACCAAGCCTATTTTTAGGCTTCCTGGGCCGCATACACACAGCCCGGTATTAGGCACCTGCAGTTGTCAGCGGCAGGAGGTATTAAATTACAACTGTACCGTGGGCGTACTTGCCGACCGGGCAGTACTGCCACGGCCTCCAAGTGCCAATTAGTCAGACATCAGTAGCAGTGAGTGTGGCTTGCCCTCTGTGCAGTTGGCGGGGGAATTTAATTCCATGTACAGGCTACACTAAACTTGCTTCTAGCAGGTCTCGTGGGTGAGCGAGTTCACTGCTTTGAACAAGGAATAAAAAGGAGCATGGCGTGACACATAGACTATTAGGAAGTAATTCAGGGACCGGGTACCTTTACACACGATTCCGGGGGAGGGCAATTAAGTTCGGGATAACCAAGTGTACCGGGTGTAGTGCCTTGCATCTTGGGTCAAAGCAGGTTGGCTCACAGGGGGTGTCTAGGATCGTCCAGGCACACCCTGCAGGGTAGAATGCTATAGAACTGCACGTTGCCACTAGTTTGAGTGCAACAAATTGATCCCTCTCAAAGCAAACCTAGGTTTTATGGTCAGTGCACAACATACAACCGTTCACTCCAGCTTCCTGAAGGCAGTCTGTTAGAAGAGGTGTCGATCGGGACGTCCTGCGCCAGGGCGCGGACATTGCACGGGCGACACAGCAGATAGGGTGCTGTCAGACGAGGGTGCTTGCGGGCTAGGTGGCCAAGCAAGATAGCAGAACCAATTCTATGGACCTCTCTTCCCCCTCCTGACTGCCCGAGACTGTGAGTGCAGTGGGATTTGCAATGTTACGGGTATTTTCCCGCCCATACAGGGGCAGAGGGGTACATTGCAGGTATCGGCATAAATAAAGTGGAGGCAAGACCTACAGACTATGTGCACCAGTAGCCGCAAGAGGTTGGCGTTAAGAGCAAAATCTCGCAGCGGCAAGGTAGCCAGGTGGCATGCGCCAGCTGGTTAGGCCGAATGTGTGCTGTGGCTCCAATAGCGGTTTGAAATGTGTTTGGAGCACCATCACTGACAATTCCAGAGCACACTATGCACCTCGGCCCAGTAGGTGTAGGCCATAGGCTCATGTGCGGCTTGATCTTGTGGAGGGCAATATTCCCTGGAATATCAAGGTACTAGGTCATTAGCTGGGTTGAACATCAAGGGTCACAGCTGGTTAGCAGGTATGTGTGCATCTGTCATCGAGCTTTAGTTAAGCAAGCCTGGCAGGTGGCGAAGTTGTCACTCCAAATGGTTGATGTACTGCAGTAGTGTGCGCTAGGCGATCAGTCCTGTTCGCCATGGTTTATTAATCACAAAGGTCGGTGCACATGTCTGGTCAACCTCAACAAAGCAGGTGCACCCTGCTCCCTGGGCGGGTTACGGGTTGCTTCAGTTGAGCAGGAAATGCCCCGCCCGCATAGCCAGAGTATATAGCCTGGTTGTGGAAGCGGTCTTCAAGCATGTGTGCTGCTGTTCCAGGTATTGGGGAAACAGGTGTTAGGGAGCACGAACTGCTAGAAGGCCTGCAACTTCAGGTTGCAGGAGGTGGGAGCCACATCAGCTTGAAGGGTAATACAGCGATGTTTAAGGGTAGAGCTCCCTCCTGGGAGGCCATCACATTCTTGCAGCGCATGTGAGGCACTGGTACATTCCCAGAGAAGGATAAACCGCTCCATGCGCAAGTTTGCAGAACAAGGGGCTTTGGCTTCATCAGGCATGAGCTATGCCGGGCGAACAGCAAAGGTTAATTTGACAATGTTGGGGTGCACTTGCACAGGTGGGCTTGGATCTGTTCCTCTGGACATGAATGAGGCCCGGGAAATTTCAGGTTGCAGTGAGAAAGGAGCTGTTTTGGTGGGGGGGCTCTTTAGGCGACGGGGGCCGCCTCCAGAGCTGTGGAGGAGTTACAGGGCGATCTGGAAGCAAATGGGTACAGAAGAGTACCTCTGCAAGAGCACTATAGGGGTGCCAGAGCCAAATCCCAGGAGCCTCATGGGAGGGTCCTGGAACAATTACGTCGGCGCCCCGTTAGTCCTTCGGGCGGTTGTGGGCCTGAACAACCGGGGGCTTGCCTTGCTACGCTCCGCCCTGAAAGGGGCGTGAGTAATAGGGACCAATGTGTCACGTGATCCAGTAAGGGGATCACCCCCATAAGGGTAGCGCTGATTGGTTACTCCACAGTGCTTGGCTCATCAGGCGGGCAGGGCAGCATAGGTTGGTACAGCTGCCTGCCCTTGGATCGCCCGTAAGATAACCCACCATATTGCATACTTTTGTATGGAATAAACCTGCAGCACTAATTTTCCCAAACAAAAGTTGTGTTGTGTATTTATTTATGCATGCATACTCTGTTGTGGTGTGGGTGGGGTGTGTTGCCAATAATGGGACTATGCGGCTGCCCGCGGCCCCCGCAGGGGGCCACCCTAAACGGGCGGCCCCTTTAGTGCCATTTGGGCACTTCCCCACCCCCAATGATGTGCGGGACTCAAGGAGGAGTCCCCCTACCAGACGCGTCACTTCCGGCACGCAGAGGAGGTGGGGAGGTATTTATGCCTCCCCCGGCCATCTTGGCGTCCTCTTTGCGCCGGACACGCCGTCTCCCACCCTACCGCTTACCCGGCGTGGGGTTGGCAGGCGAAATACATAGAACGTTGTAATGTTTTCTTTCTCGTTGCAGGAGGAGTTACAGGGCGATCTGGAAGCAAATCGGTACAGAAGAGTACCTCTGCAAGAGCACAATAGGGGTGCCAGAGCCAAATCCCAGGAGCCTCATGGGAGGGTCCTGGAACAATTACGTCGGCGCCCCGTTAGTCCTTCGGGCGGTTGTGGGCCTGAACAACCGGGGGCTTGCCTTGCTACGCTCCGCCCTGAAAGGGGCGTGAGTAATAGGGACCAATGTGTCACGTGATCCAGTAAGGGGATCACCCCCATAAGGGTAGCGCTGATTGGTTACTCCACAGTGCTTGGCTCATCAGGCGGGCAGGGCAGCATAGGTTGGTACAGCTGCCTGCCCTTGGATCGCCCGTAAGATAACCCACCATATTGCATACTTTTGTATGGAATAAACCTGCAGCACTAATTTTCCCAAACAAAAGTTGTGTTGTGTATTTATTTATGCATGCATACTCTGTTGTGGTGTGGGTGGGGTGTGTTGCCAATAATGGGACTATGCTTCACCCGAAGGAGTAACATGTGCTTCGCAGAAGGAATCATCTACGGATGTCTTGTTTCCATCAGACATCCATCCGAGTGAGATGACCATGTCATGTACCTCTACACTGCGGTCTCAATTGTATACTCCTGTTCAATCAGTCTTCAATCAGTCTTCAATCAGTGTGTGCCTCGAAGCCGAAGGGGACAGGATCGGATTGTTAACATCTAACACACTGACTTTGAGTGCCCATATGTAGAGCTGGGATGGCAACACTGGTGTTCCCAGTTTCTTCAACAACTTTTATTTCACACAATTCGACATTCAGAGGGAACAGTGGAAATTGAGTGATGTGTTCCCTTTGACTTTACTTTGCTCTCCCCAAGAAGGGTAAAAATCGGCATTCGAAAACACGGAGGAATAAAGCAAAAGAAACCCTGATTTTTGGTAACGGAGGACGAGAATGAAGGTCTGGAATGTTCCCCATTATTACAGACTTGATGCCCAGACATTGCCGCCCTCCAGCACCTTTTCGGACATATTCGACACTCATGAACAGGGTGGGTGTCAGGAAAGCACAGGAGACACAAGACATGTGGATCATTTCTTGGGTGTTTCCTCAATTAGAGGCAATTGACAAGCACCGAAGGCATGGCATCTGCTTGAGGAGAATAAAAGCCAAAAGCCAGATTACACCAATGGTAGTCGAAGACGGACAACATCGGCCAATACTGAACCAAAGTTAGATACATGTAAGAAACAAGCATTGGCATAGCCAATAGGTCTCGCTTTTGGGACCTTATAAGTATTTAGTTATGCAGCACAATATCCTTGGTGCAACAACATCAACTGTTGCATGGCTAAACACTTATAAGGTACAAGGTTTAGCCATGCAACAGCTGATGTTGTTGCACCAAGGATATTGTGCTGCAAAACTAAATACTTATAAGGTCCCAAAAGCGAGACCTATTGGCTATGCCAATGCTTGTTAAAGTTTCCAGTTTGTCTCCTGCTGCTTTCCTCCTGTGCTGCTTCCCGAGACCTCGTCTCGTGATGCACATGATGATGTCATCACGCATCTGACGCTCGGCAGCCATCTTGCTTGAGTCAACTTCAAGCAAAAATCTTACACGGCATTCACAAAGCTTCGTGATGTACATGATGCTGTCATCACACAATTGATGCTCGGCGGCCATCTTGTGTGAGTGGAAATCCTTTCAACTCCACTTTCTCTGTAATTACGGCCTACTATTTACTCGGAGCCTTCGTTTGCCAATCATTCACTCTCCAGCGCTTTCATTAAAAGGAGCAACGATCTTATTTGCCAGTTCACTGAGGAGTTTTTCATCATCATCATAAAATCTTTATTTCGGTTTATAATACCATAAAAGATACAAACATATGGGGCCATATGTATCAAAATGTTGTTTTGCGATTCTCAAATAGCGATTTTTTGCGACTTGCTATTTGAGAATCGCAAAACGCGATGTATGTAGGATTTGCAAAAACTTTTGCGAATCCTACATATTCCTTAATTGCGAATCGCAAATTGCGATTCGCAATTAAGAATACCTCCCCATTCATTCCTATGGGCCTAGGGGCCCATAGGAATGAATGGGGAGACATTCGCAATTTGCGAGTACCCATTAGGTACTCGCAAATTGCGAATGCAATTTCAGAGATGCAAGGGTGTCAAAGGACACCCTGTTGCACCCCTGAAATAAGCATGGGTGCAGATGTGGCGCACATACATGCCCTAAGGGCATGTATGTGCGCCACATGGCACTTTGAAAAATGCAAAAAGTGCATTTTTCAAGGAGATCGCAAATTACCACCAACCTGAAGTTGGTGGTAATTTGCGATTCCTTAAGCCAAAATCGCACAACTTGGGTGCTTCCTACATTGCATTTAAGGAATCGCAATTTGCGATTCCTTAAATGCATTTGCAAAATAGGGAATCGCAAATTTTGCGATTCCTTATTTTGCGAGTGGGTTTTCCCTTCATACATTGCACACAGCTAAATTGCGATCGCAAATTAGCTTGATACATATGGCCCATACTTCCTTATCGATAGTGCTCGAAATAGAGTTTATCTTTCCCTTCACACAAGCAATACCAGCTCTCCTCCTCAAGGATATCTCTGGTGATAGTTATTTACTTATTTGTTGCTTCTTCAGTGTTTGAAATCATGGCTTCCAACCAACAAATTGTTCAATTAAGTCATGTTTTGCCTTCTCCTGGGAAACCAAAGGAAACATGGAAAATTGGTTTAGCTCGTTTGAGAATTATTTGGTGGCAATAGACGCTGAGGATTATTCGCCTAGACGCAAATTGGCCATTCTTTTCAGCTATTTAGGCAGTGCTGGTCAGCAAATATTTGGCAATCTTCCAGTTTCCTTACCTCCAGCTGGTGATGGAGATGGTTGGAATGTTTATACAGACGCCAAACAAAGGCTTAACAAGAAATTTCTGGATCAACCCAGTGTAATTCTGGAAAGATGTAACTTTATGAAAAGGAAACAAGACCCTAATGAATCCGTTGAAGAGTACATTTCAGCTTTGAGAAACTTGGCTGCTAACTGTAACTTTGGTTCATCTGTAGACACTTACCTCAGAGATCAATTCGTTTATAGCTGCTACTACAAAAAGATTCAGGAATGTATACTAAGCTGCAGAGACCCCTCCCTAGCAGAAGTTATTGACATGGCCAAAAGTATTGAGAGAGCCATAATTTTATCCAAATGCATTGCAAATGATAACATTTCTTCTGTTAATTTTGTTTAAACTGAGTCTTCTATTAATGCTGTCACTTTCAAAAACAAATACTCTAAACCTGTTCAGAAAAAAATCTAATGCTTTTTGTTTCAGGTGCGGTTCCAGAACTCACCTAGGTAACAGTCCCATATGCGCTGCTTTAGGCAAAAAGTGTGCAATATGCAATAAGATTGGTCACTTTCAGTCTATCTGTAGAGGTTGTAATGTAGTACAGGTCAGTTCTGTTCAAGCTCTTAATTGCATTGATCATAATGTGAGTGACATTGGTGTTGCTGTACAAAATAATTCGGAAAGAGTAATTCTTTCTATTGACACTGATTCCCATATGCTTTCACATAATAAAGCTAAAGACCCCACCTGTAAGGTCATAGTGGGTGATATTGACTTTTGCAAAAAGAACAATTGATAGACAGAATGCAGAACAATGTCATACATTCACCCCAGTACAGAGATCTGGGCCTAAATCCATCTTGAAGACTGATTTGCATATAGCTGTGTCTGAACTGGGGTGACAAAGTGAGCTAAAGAATGATGATGGATTCAACCCAGATCTGTTACTGAGGGTGAGTGTCTGAAAAGTTTCAGCGCTCCATCCATCATCTTTGTTGTTTGCCCTAAGTTGGCAGGGTATGCCCAGACGAGGGTCCCTTGCTCACTTTACCACTGGATTCAAGCTAGCGTGGCTGATGAGGGGTGTTACCCCGAAACCGGTCCCAGGACGCTTGTTTCCGGTCCAGGAAAGACATGGCTTGGCAGTTCGGTCTGGACTGTTCTCATGAGGCACTTGGTCAAGACTGATTTGCATATAGCTGTATCTGAACTGGGGTGGCAAAGTGAGCTAAAGAATGATGATGGATTCAACCCAGATCTGTGACTGGGGGTGAGTGTCTGAAAAGTTTCAGCGCTCTGTCCATCATCTCCTTGTGTTTGATATCGACTTTGACATGATGGCTGACTCAGGGGCTCCTGTTACAATTATTTCAGATGTCTTATTTAAAGAACATTGGGCTCATCACACACTATAGAGTACTGATATTATTCCCAAAGCTTATGGGGACAAACAAATTGACATGCTTGGATTTTTCTTTGATAATCTAACCTGTTTAGGAAGAAAGATTTTCACAAAAATGTATGTTGCCATTAAAGGAAAGAATATTGTAGTTGGCAAGACTTGGCTAAAATGGGTCTCAAACTGGTTTCTTGGTCAGACAATCCTGTGCAAATTAATGATGCTGATGTGTCTGTTTCATGGTTTCAGAGTGTATGGATGATGATGTCCAAAAATGTATTTCAGAGTTTCCTGAAGTTTTTAGTTCTACCATAGGCTACATTTCTAAATTTGAGCATGTGATCAAATTAAAACCCAATGCAGTTCCCATTTCGCACAAGTCTAGGTCAATTCCTTTGAGTGTCAGGGAGGACCTCAAAAAATTGCTTGTTAAGTTGGTCTCTGAAGGCATCATTGAAGCCACAGATTCATCAGAGTGGGTCAGTCCCATTGTAATTGTCGGAAAAAAGGATGGAAGTATTCGCTTGTGTGCAGATTTACGCTCTCTTAACAAAAACATTTTAGTAGACTGCCATCCTCTCCCAAAAATTCAAGACCTGTTAGCTGGCATTAATGGTTCCATATTTTTCACGCTTTTAGATCTGCGCTCAGCCTACCACCAGATTCTCCTGTCTCCTCTGAGTTGACTACTTTTGTAACTCCTTTTGGGGCGTACACATTTTTAAGATTACCCTTTGGGTTGGCCTCTGCGGCCAGTGTATTTAAAAAATTTATGGACCAAATTTTAATGGGTATTGACACTGTACAAGCATATCAGGACGATGTGTTGGTTTTAAAAAAAGCAAAGCTGAACACATGGCTACTGTGAGAAGTTGGCCTGGTATATGCTGTCCACTAATTAAAGTGAGCACCTTGCACCAGTGCAAACAACCCTTATGGTGATTTAAGAGGTCAAAGATAACCTTAGAAAGCTATCCAAGTGGTAGCTGTGGAGAGCAGCCTTCAGGCTTAGTCTAGAAGGAATGTTAAGCAGCTTGTTTTACCAGAATGCAACCTTAGTATTGGTTAAATGAAAGGAGAACCACAGAGTAGTTATAAAAATAGGTATTTATTAATATAACACTATCTAGTACGACACAGTATCTCCTACACAGAGATAATCACAAAGCACACAATACTTTACCACAGAAATTATAGTAAATAGCACTAATACACAGTGGGCCCCAAGGGGGGACCACACCATATACTAAAATAGTGGTATAAGAACCACGACTCAAGTCAAGACAGTGTCTAGATGTTGTAGAATGGCTGGGACCCCAAGGAACCACCCATGGTGAGTAAGTAGGGACCCCACGGAGGACAGGTGCAGTGTGGGAACACGACCATGTGCTCCATACAATTCTATGGGAAAGTCGCGGTTGAAGTTTTAGAGTTTATGGACCCTTCCCAGTGGACTTCAAAGAAACCCCGTGGAAGTTAGGAGGTTGGAGAGCCACCCTATCCATGGATACCGAAGTACCAGAGTTACCTATCCCAGGGGAGCCGGGTGCATGGGTCTGAAGTGGCGTCGGAAACCGCCAGTCGAACCCAATGGAGGATTTCGAAGAAGAGCCGCTGTTGGAAGGAAGAAAAGTGTCTGTTGAAATCCAAAGGTGGATTCTTGTTGAAGAGTACCTGAAAGCAGAGGGGACAGAGTCTGGGTCACTCAGGAGTGACCAGGGGCTCAGTAGACGAATGCCCACCGATGTCGGGTGCTTCAGGGGCGTTGATGGAGTTCTTGACTCTGCAGCTACAGGAGACGTAAAGGATGACCAGGAGTTGGATATGAGCTGTCCCACGAAGGATGTCGAGTGCTGAGGGGTTGGTGTCCAGCTGGAGCACCAACAAGCCTTGGCAACGTCAACCCACGCAGAAGGTCAAGGAAGGTTACGGTTCGGACCAGCAAGGTCCAGGAGACTCACCAAACACAAGGGAGTCAGGGCAGGCCTTGAGCAACAAGGGGAGCCCAAGAAAAGCAAAGTTGACCCTCAAGTGGACCCACAGGCCAGAGGCACAGTAGTCGCGAGAGGACCTCGAGCACTTTCACCAAACAGCAGCCCACGGAGCATTCGGTGTGAGGAGGCCAGAGTTCTTGGTAGGAAATGGTGCCAGAGGTAGGGGCTACTCAGAGCCCAATTCACTTGTTCAGGAAACACCAACAAGCATATGCACTTGCAAATGTACCGGGTGCACAGGGGTTCGGGTATTGCAGCCCCCACAAGGGATTCTGACCTCAAACTTGGTAAGAGGGCAACTCAGACCTCAAGGGATGTAGAAACCCACCTCCTGTGTTGCTGAAGCCTTCGGAGTCCATTGGAGCTCAGGGTCAGCAGACCGGACAGCAATGTTGCGGTGCCTGCGAATGCAGGGGAGTGGCTCCTTCACTCCAAGGAGATATCCTCAGTTGTCCTTGATACTCCACAGGTCCTGCACCGATCCTGTATGGTGCACGGGCACATACGATGCTTCAGACTGAGAGGGAGACAAAGTGGGGCCCAAACGAAGTCCAGAGTGTCCAGACGGTCGAAGTTCAGTGGTTTCTGGTTCAGAATCTTGCCCACGTCGAATCTAGGGTCCTACAGCAAGGTAAGCCCTTTTGTACCCACGGGAGAGGGTTGGACATATTCAGGGGACCCTCTCAGGGGAGGGTCTGGACAGTGGGGAGGTTACTCACATGTCCTTTGTCCAGTTTCGCACCAGAGCAGGAGCCAACGTCTCCCAGGACTGGTTTGAACTGGTCTATGCACAGGGACACCAAATGTGCCCCTCATGCAGACTTTCGGTCGCTGGCAAGCGCACCCACCAAGCCCTAATACACTAAATCCTGTCTGGGAGGTGGTCACACCTCCCTGTGACAAGATGCCTATTGTTCTGCCTTCCCCTGCTTGAGCTTGGCTCAGCAGCAGGAGGGCAGAAATGTGTCTCTGGTCGGCAGCAACCATTTTGTGCTGCCCGGGACTAGAAGGCTGGTACCGGGAACACCAGGGACCCAACGAAGCTTGCTTCTGAGGGATGGAATCATACCTCCCACACCGGATACCGGTGTGGGAGGTATGATTCCACAATGTTTGACACCAAACACAATAGGGTTACTTTCAGCCGTTTTAGAGTTGGTCATCACGCGGTCGCATAATGCCACTCTATATGTCGTAAATGGCTGATGCACTGACAACCCGGGAGAATGGACTCCTTAGGCTGCTCATGCAGTGGCACCCTCTCACTTAGAACTAAGCCTGGGCGTAGTTTGCGTAGTAGCACTTCACGTAGCTATGTAAAGTACATTTTGAACTACACATAGCTATGCAAATTGCGTAGTGCTTAACTGTGTGCTTGACTGCACTGTACAATAATTGCCAAAAGCATCTTGCACAGTGCAAGTTAAAATAAATAACTCTCTCTTTATATGCTAAAAATGCATATAGTCATTTCACAAAAGTGAGAATGATAAATTAACAAGCAATGAGAGAGGTGATGATTTTGGTATCCTCCCTAACCTAGGGAGAAAACCAAGCAGATGCCTTGAAAACAAAAAGCACATCTTTTGAACGATTCGGTGGTGGTCCCATCCTCTTAAGACCACCCCAAGCACAGTTATTGGCAAAAATACAATCCCAACAAAAGGCCCTGCAAAGCATTATGGGACGAGATTAGCAGTGGGCAGTGAATATTATAGTATCCAATATCAAAATAATTCTACAAAGAGCTGCAGTTCCACTAGTCAGTTACTAGATGTCCCTCACGAGTCAAATGCAAAAGCTTCATGAAAGGGTTTCAATGCTTTTGCATTTGACTCGTGAGGACATCTAGTAACGACTAGTGGAACTGCAGCTTGATGTATTAATAATTTCAATGCTTTTGCATTTGAGTCGTGAGGGACATCTAGTAACGACTAGTTGAACTGCAGCTCTTTGTAGAATTATTTTGATATTGGACACTATAATATTCACTGCCCACTGCTAATCTCATCCCATAATGCTTTGCAGGGCCTTTGGTTGGGATTGTATTTTTGCCCATAACTGTGCTTGGGGTGGTCCTAGGAGGAAGGGACCACCACTGAATCGTTCACATGATATGCTTTTGTGTTCAAGGCATCTGCTTGATCCTCCCCTAGGTTAGGGGGACCCCAAAATCATCACCTCTCTCATTGCTTGATATTTTCATTGTCAAAGTTCACTTTTGTGAATTTGTTATATGCTTTTTAGTATAGAAAATTGCTTTAACAAAGCATTTGTATGTGTTTAATATACTGTTGCTACGCTACGTTGATTAACACAGTTTTTTACTCTGCTACGTACAATTTGCGTAGTAACACAAACTTTGCATGCTCCGTGAGCGTAGCAAAGTATTATGCCCAGGGTTACTTAGAACCAAGCACTCTGCCCCCAGGATTGTAAAGGCCTGCTAGAGGGGTGACTTATAGGTTTTAAGTGCAGTGACCCTTAGATATAGTGAACCTATATCTTAAGTAAGTGGTGCATGCACCAACTTACACAGGCTACAATGGCAGGCCTGTAGGTTCCATTTTGCATGGCCTCTCATGGGTGGCATAATACCTGCTTCAACCCATGGGAGGCCTCTGGGGTACCTATGCCCTGGGTACATGACAAGGGCACCCCAGTATCCAATATGGAGTGTACCAAAGTACATAACATAACAGTTTAGGGAGAAAGCAGGTAGACTGGGGTCCTGATTAGCAGGATCCCAGTCAGTCTAGTCAAAAACAGTATCACATTTAGCAAAAAGTGGGGGTAACCATAAGAAGCAGATCCTACTTTCCTACAGCTACTTTAAGAAAAGTTCTCAACAAATTTAGGGATGTTGGAGTCACATTAGGCAGTGATAAATGTAAATTATTTTCTCAGTGAATTGATTATTTAGGTCACACTGTTTCCTCCTCAGGTCTTAAACCCAAACTATTTCTTACTCAAGCTACTTCGCAAGTCCCCGTTCCCAAAGATAAGGACTCGTTGAAGTCATTCTTAGGTATGACAGAGTATTACTCCAGATGTTTTACAGGATATGCTCAGGTTGTTCAACCTTTACGTTCTCTTCTTAAAAAAATGTACGTTTTGTTTGGACTCAAGAAGTACACTATGCTTTTGACCTGGTTAAAAATTTAATTATCAAAGCTCCTTCTCTTTCTTCTTTTGCCCCTGGTCAAAAATGTACCATTTTTGTAGATGCAAGTCAATTTGATTTAGGAGCAGTTCTTTGTCAATGGATTGATGGGAGAAAGCACACCATAGGTTTTGCTTCAAGATCTTTAACAATTGCTGAGTCCAATTATAGTACTATAGAGAGAGAGGCCCTTACCTGTTCCTGGGCTCTTGAGAAATGTAAAACATTCATTTGGGGTACTCACTTTGATTTTTGTTCTGATCATAAACCTTTACTTCATTTACTAAACGGCAATGGTACAGGTAAAGCTTCCACGAGGTTGGTCCGTATTTTATCACGTTTACTTGAATATAACTTTGTGATGAAGTACATTCCTGGTGGGCGCAATGGCAGACCTGATTGCCTGTCAAGGTTACCTTTAAAAGACACTTCCTCAGGTTCAAAATTTGATGATGTTGAATGTGTTGTTGCTTCTATTGATGACATGTTTGGTTCTACATCATTTATCAGCCTCAATGACTGGCTTAAGGCGTCAGAAGAGGACAAAATTCTTCAGGCAGCCAAAAACATGATAGTCTCTGGTTGGCCTAAAGAACGTTCTTTGCCTGCTCCTTTAAGATCTTTTGCCCAGGCTTCAGAAGATTTGTCAATTGTGGAAAACGTTCTCATGCGTGGGGATCAGTCTTTTCCACCTGTTTCTCTTAGTTTTAAAAAATTTCAGGCAGCACATGAAGGCCATTTAGGTATAGGAGCCACTTCCAGGAAGTTAAAAGAACATTTTTGGTGGCCAGCCATGGATAAAGATGTGTCACAATGGATAGGTAATTGCCAAACCTGTCTAGTATCTGACAAACATTGGAAAACCGTAAAGACTCCCTTACATTGTGTTCCTGTCCCAGAAGAAGCTTGGACAAAACTAGCTCTTGATTTTGCTGGTCCCTCCGAATTACTTTCTGCTGACAAGAGATATATTATTGTTTTAATAGATTATTTTTCCAAATGGGTTGAATTTGAGTTCTGTAATACACCAAATACTTTGTCTGTGTTCAAGTTCTTGTCCAGAGTCTTTAACTCTGAGGGTTTTCCAAAAGAAATTGTCACTCATTTTACTTCTGTTTCAATGAAGGATTTCCTCAGTTGTCATAATATTAAATATTTAAGAGTTGCTTTGTATTCCCCTTCTTCCAACGGTCTTGTTGAAAGAATGAATAGGTTTATAAAGGAAGGAATGCAAACTGCTTTGGCTTGGTTCTTGCCTGTTGAGGATTTCCTTAAAAAAACAATTTGGTCTTACGCAACCACCCCTCACTCTACCACTGGAATTTCCCCTTTTAGGCTTCTTAGGAAGAGAGATCCCAATGGTAATCTGTGCCCAAGTTGGATAAAAGTGTTAAGAAAGGAATCTTATTTGTGTTTAGCTTGTAAGGACAAACAAAGTATGAAAAAGAATGTTTGCATTCAACAAACCATTCAGAAGAAACTAGTTGACTCAAAGTATAGCAATACCTTTCATGATTTTCAAGTAGGTGATTGGGTTATGATAAAAAATCCCAACAAAGTAAAACAAGCATTTTCAATGCAATAGGTCTCGCATTTACGAAAGTTAGAGCTATTGGCGCTGTAAATGTTTTTTTCTTAAGTGTTTGGAATAGATGTATGTGGTGTGTAGTGGAATTATGTGGATTAAAAATGTGGTATTTAGTGATTAGGAATTATGTGGCGTGGGATTCTGTCTTATGGAGAGTAATTTCGTGGTATTGTAGTTTGTGTTGTGGAGTGTTAGGTAGTGGAGTTTAATTATGTGGTGTGCTGTTTACGTTTGTGATGTGGAATTATGTCATGTGGAATGTATGCATGTGCTGTGTTTGGAGTACAGGTCACAAGTGTTTGTTAAAATATTCAGAGTCCTTTGTACAGTTGGAAGGAAGCTAGTCCTATATATGTCTGACGTGAGTGACACAGTATAGTTAAGTACTATTAGTTATAGGCGATGGTGATGTCTCAATGCTCACATCTCTGTACATTAGCAAAAACAGAACTCCTATTCGCAGACCCCAATTTGTAAAGGTGAACGATACGGAAGGGGCCATTTTTTAATCAATATCTAATGAAGGCTGTACAATCTTTGCGATGAGTTCTAGACTACGGAATTACCTCCTATCAGATTTAAGGACGTTATACCTTCGCAATCTGTTCAGCTTGCTCTTTAAGAGCAGTCTGTTGCAAAACAGCCCTTAACTAGGGATTGATGAGCTATACACTGGGTCATGCGGTCTGATTTAGGAATATACGCTTGCCTCAGGAAACATTTATGGACACATTCCAAGGCTTTTTAACGCACACACAGAAAGATAAGTGCCTCGATGCAAGTGAACAGCACTACAACATTCTGTGTGCGACTGCATCACTAGAGTATTGAACAGCTTATGAAACAAGCTGTTGCAATGTGATGACGCATATGCGTCACAATGCATATAATTCCAAGATAGCAGATGCCTATCTTGCAGTGGTGAATAAAAAAATTAAAAAAACATATGACCACAGCAAATAAAGAAAAAAAAGCATTGAAAATGCAATAGGTCTCGCCTTTTATTAAGTTAAAGCCATTTGCTTTGCTATACAATACCATTAGCAAAGCAAATGGTTTTAACTTAATCAAAGGCGAGACCTATTGCATTTTCAATGCTTGTTTTCGTTGGGGTGGTACTTGGCACTATGCCTCTGGGATTTGTGCCCAAGATCACACAGACTGGTCAACCTTGGAAACGAATTAAATCCCTAGTGTACTGGTTCTACGACTGACACTTTATTTAATGAACCGCTCCTACGGGTAGGATCACTGTCAAGGTCGAAGGCCTCCTGCCCCAGGGGTATTCCGTCATCACTGGGGCTGCGGTCAGATTTAAAAAAAAAATATATGACATTAACTGGCAGGTTTAATATGTTTTATACATTTTCTCAATATTGGCAGATAAAGAAAGAAAGGGCATAAAAGCACTTTGTACAAGATCACACAAGTTGCTTGCTTGGAAGATGTGAGTTTTATCTAGATGTCTATGGTTCCCAACTGACCCACTAGAGAATATAGTTGTGGGTTTGAGGCCAAAGAGACTGCGCCTGCCTCCTCTGTGAGAAGAGTAGTTGATGGCGTAGTGGCGCTGGCGTGGAAGCCACTCGCCTAGCCCGCCCCTTTGTTGGGATGGGCCAGTGCTTGTTGTCCTGTCTTTGTCCTCAACCCGAAACGAACCTGGGAGCGTGCGGAGCAGGCAAGAGACAGACTGCTTCAGCTTGTGCCCTCACCCCAGTGGCCACTTTTCAAAAGGATAGTAAGTCAGCTGGAGAAAAGGAGCGCACAAGACTGACGGAAACAAGAGAGCACACGGGTCTGAGAGGGAGCAAGAGACCACACAGGGATGAGAGGGTAGCAGGAGACCGCACGGGGCTGAGAGGGGAGCAAGAGAGCGCACAGGTCTGAGAGGGGGGCAAGAGAGCGCACAGGTCTGAGAGGGGAGCAAGAGAGCACACGGGGCTGAGAGGGGAGCTAGAGAGCACACAGGCCTGAGACGGGAGCAAGAGAGCACACGGGCCTGAGACTGGAGCAAGAGAGCACACGGAGCTGATAGGGGAGCTAGAGAGCACAGGGGGCTGAGAGGGGAGCAGGAGAGCAAACGGGCCTGAGATGGGAGCAAGAGAGCACAGGGGGCTGAGAGGGGAGCAGGAGAGCAAACGGGGCTGAGAGGGGAGCAGGAGAGCGAGAGCACAGGGGCTGAGAGGGGAGCAGGAGAGCAAACGGGGCTGAGAGGGGAGCAGGGAGAGCACACGGAGCTGAGAGGGAGCAGGAGAGCACACGGAGCTGAGAGGGGAGCTAGAGAGCAAACGGGTCTGAGAGGGGAGCAAGAGAGCACACGGGTCTGAGAGGGGAGCAAGAGAGCACACGGGGCTGAGAGGGGAGCAAGAGAGCACACAGGGCTGAGAGGGGAGCAAGAGAGCACACAGGGCTGAGAGGGGAGCAGGAGAGCAAAAGGGGCTGAGAGGGGAGCAGGAGAGCAAACGGGGCTGAGAGGGGAGCAGGAGAGCACACGGAGCTGAGAGGGGAGCTAGAGAGCACACAGGTCTGAGAGGGGAGCAAGAAAGCACACAGGTCTGAGAGGGGAGCAAGAGAGCACACGGGGCTGAGAGGGGAGCAAGAGAGAACACGGGGCTGAGAGGGGAGCAAGAGAGCACACAGAGCTGAGAGGGGAGCAAGAGAGCACACGGAGCTGAGAGGGGAGCTAGAGAGCACATGGGCCTGAGACGGAAGCAAGAGAGCACATGGGGCTGAGAGGGTAGCAGGAGAGTACACGGGTCAGAGGGGAGCAAGAGAGCACACAGGCCTGAGAGGGGAGCTAGAGAGCACACAGGTCTGAGAGGGGAGCAGGAGAGCACATGGAGCTGAGAGGGGAGCAAGAGAGCACACAGGCCTGAGACGGGAGCAAGAGAGCACACAGGGCTGAGAGGGTAGCAGGAGAGCACACGGGTCTGAGAGGGGAGCAAGAGAGCACACAGAGCTGAGTTGGGAGCAGGAGAGCACACAGGTCTGAGAGGGGAGCAAGAGCACACGGGTCTGAGAGGGGAGCAAGAGAGCACACAGGTCTGAGAGGGGAGCAAGAGAGCACACGGGGCTGAGAGGGGAGCAAGAGTGCACACGGAGCTGAGAGGGGAGCTAGAGAGCACATGGGCCTGAGACAGAAGCAAGAGAGCACATGGGGCTGAGAGGGTAGCAGGAGAGCACACGGGTCTGAGAGGGGAGATAGAGAGCACACGGGTCTGAGAGGGGAGCTAGAGAGCACACGGGTCTGAGAGGGGAGCAAGAGCGCACACAGGCTGAGAGGGGAGCAGGAGAGCACACGGAGCTGAGAGGGGAGCTATTTCTAGCTGCATAATTTACTCACCATGCCGCATAATTTGGCTCTCCCCTGCCGTATAACTCCAGTGGCCCTGAGGATAACCCAAATTCTTACACAACACCTCTTGAAAGAATGTAGTTTGAAAAAATGTTGGCAGCGTATTTTCGTTTCAGTTCTTTCACTGAACTGCACTGAACACAACTGTCCGGAATTGTTCTCAATTCGGGACAATTGTGTTCAGTGCAGTTCAGTGAAAGAAAACCCACTTGGTAACTTGTAAATCCGTTGATAGAATCGCAGCACCCCATCCGTGAGACATCCTGGCCAGCAACCTTACACCAAGTACACAAAAACATCACGAGCTCCCCTTCCCCACGACTGTCATGGACGCTGTGAGCGAGTGCCATTGTCTCAAGTCAGAACACAGTGAAAAGAGACTTCATTCCACTATAGTTTCTGCACAATAGAATACTCTTATTGTCCCCACCTCATACCATAATTGTACTTGCCCCACACTGTGTTTTTCTGCCCCACAATATACCGCCATCACTCTTCTCCCACGCAATGCCTTTATTGGCCTATGTCACACTGTTGACCCTACGCTGTCCAGCAGCACTTTCATTCCAGTCTCCATGGTACTGTTATTGTGCCCACCTGAGACTACCAAAACGCACAAAAGATTTCCTGTTACGGTCCCAATCTCATACCATTTTAGGCACTGCCTCATGCTATACCATTGCCCCGATCTAACTCCCACCGTGTAACACTTTCATGCTTGGCTTCAAGGTGTACTCTTACTGTCAACGTCTGATAACACCATTAATCTGCCCCCACACTATGACCTGCTTGTATGTTCTCTGACATGAAGAGTGTGAGGTCCAGCTCGCTGCTAAGAGAAAACAAGAATAACCAGAGGCTGCCGGGGCAGGCACCATGATTAAAACAGGGCATGTCTGCAGTGCGAGCCGGAGCCCAACAGCTGCAGCCAAGCTTATGGAATGAGAGCTTCGCCATCAGTGCCAGGGGAGGAGGGGGTGGGGCGCTGTGCGGGGGAAACAGAGGAAGCGAGGCAGGAGGGGCGGGAGGGAAGAACGGTGATATATACACAAGGAAATTAAAAGAGAACAGGAGGCCCGGTGCAGACAGAGGGTGCGAGGAAAGAGGAAGGGTGTAACTCCGAGACACGGAGCACATCAGTGGGTGCCAATGGATGGGTAGACAGTGGGAGGGCAGTGCGGAGCAAGGAAACGGGAGAAAAGCGTTTTTAGAGCGAGAGGCTCGATAACAAAAGAAAAGAAGGGGAGGCAAACAGGAAAGAGAGAGTGAGAGAGACACCTAGCGAATTATCGTGTGCGATTCCTAGGTCAGTGCTGAATCCCCGTTTTTTACCTACTAAGGGGCCGATTCCGATTCAGGCCGGAAATCTCACCGACCGAGCCGGACCCGGAGAGATTTCCGACCGATTCGGACCCTAGTAGCCCGACCGAACGAGTACGATGCGCACGTATGCTATCGGACTCGATTCGGTCGGACTCCCATTAAAGTCAATGGGAGCCGGTCGTACAACGCATACGCGGGCTCCCATTGACTCAATGGGTGCGAGGCGAACAAGGGCACCCCTACAGCGGGTACGCGGCGATACGACTCACGCCGTACATGCACAGGTAGGGGGGACCCATGGGTCCTCCCTGTGTGCGACTCGCGCGGCTACGCGTACAGGGGGGTCCGACACGGACCCCCAAAGTGCGGTTCCGACTGCTCTTTGGAGCCGGACTGCGCGAGTCGGTCGGACTGCTCGAGGCGCGCATCGTACTTACCCGGCCGGGGAACGTCTCCATTGCGCGGTGCGAGTCGAGTCCGTGCGAGTCGGTCGGAGCAGTCGGGTTCTGCGTACGAGTCGGTCGGCGATTACGCGAGTGCACGCATCGCACTCGCTCGCCCGGACGCACGTACGAATCGGTCGGGAAATAGGGCTCCGAATCGGATCCGGTTAAGCCGAATCCGATTCGGTGCCCTACCGGCCGAGATCGGAATCGACTCCTAAATATCTCGCGCTGCGCGAGCACTGCTACGCAGTGCAACGCTAGGCGCGAGACCTAAAAAGATGTCTTGAAATTTTCCCTTCCTGTACAAATTCTTAAAACTGCAAAAGGATCACTATTTTTGGAAAAAAAGGGGTGGTGGAATAAGAGAGTGATTGTCAAATTGACACCAGACCAGGCTTATAACATTCTGTCTTCTAAGAATACTGATGTTGAAGATAATTTAAATTTTTCTCTGTTTCCGTTGGGCACCTTGTCTGATGATGTATCTTACAGGTCTGAAGGTAATCAATCCACTTCTCATGGTGGATCCTTTCACAGACCTCTCGGAACTTCACAAGCTGACGATTCTGATTCACTGTCTCAACTAGATGCGTGTCATGTACAAGGTGAAGTGACTAGGATGCTTGCTCTGCTGATTCCAGGTCTTCTCGTAACTGTTCTTTACCTTCCAGGTTCAAAGATTTTTACATGTATTGACACTTCTGCTATGTGTACTTTGTACATTAACCGATTGCTCTAGTTTCTTTCAATTTTGGAGATTTACTTAATGTATTGTTTTCTTTAAAAGGAGGGGATGATGTAATGGTGCTTCTTGTGTCACACACCTTGCTGTTTGACTAATATTTACTTTCTGTTGCACCAGCGCATGCACGCTCTGTGATTCCAGAGCGGCATGCGCTGGAATAAACATGTATATGTTCAAAAGCCATTACTCGTGCCTTGCGTTCTCCTCAACGAAGTACGAATGCTTGTAACAGTCACTGGCACTCTGTACTTCGATGGGGAGAGACGCACTCCAGTGAAGTCCGTTTCATACTTCAATAAAGCTTTTAAAAGTACTTCAAGAACGCTTCCTTCATTTTGGTGTAACAATACCACAACTTTACAGGCATGTAGCCAGTAGTGCATCTGGAGTACACCGATGCCAACATATTACTGAAGCTTGGTGTGGGAGCACACTGCCATTTATAGACAGCACATTCGCCATTGAAATGGCCACACAATTCACATTGACATGCAGTTGTGGTGATAAAGCCATAAAATGCACAAAGAATAATGTGTGGAAATTGTGCTTCAGAAAATATTTGTCATTTGCACATGACCAAATAAAGTGTCTTGATTTGGTTTCATCGTATTAAAATCGTTGTTTCCGTCACACTTTAGAATGACAATAAATGTGCTTCATTTGTGCTTTCCTAATTGCTGTTATATTTTTTTAATTATTTTACAGTTCATTTGTAAGTATTTACATTTTGTTGTCTTTTAGGAAAAACTGACATCCTACAGTCTTTCTTTTCACACTAGTACTCCCGCAAGATTGTCTGAAAGTTCACTTTACAAAACCCTTTAACTTTGCAGCCAGAGAAAGACAAGTAAACACCAGTGACTTTGCAGTCAGAGAAAGAGAACATCAGCCTACAGGTTAAAAATATAATTTGACAGACGTCATACCCTGACATTGACCTCTGCCTTTGGCAAATGTGACAGGTTAAAAAAACCATTTAAAGCCATCTTTATTGCTCGTTCACTTTCTGACCTCCAGCATGGTTACTTCCAACGCCTATGATTCAAGGCCCTGCCACACTGTGATTTTCTATATTATTTGATGGTTCTTGCCTCAGATATAGTTAAGGGACTTAAGCCGCTGGCTCGGCTGTCTGCTACATGAAATTGTTAAGAGTTGATTTTAACTGCAGGTGCACTCTGGAACGGCTTGCTCTTACCCATGCGTGAATATAAGAACCCAGAAAATTGTTACGTTTAGTGATTCAAATTGGGCTACTAGAACAAGTGTTTCTTACATCTGCAGGGACTCCAAGCACAAATAACTCCTATGCCAACGTTTTTGTACCTTCTTTATAAATGCCTCTGAAAGTAGTTGTTGTTAAGTGTGCTTCCTAGCATTCATCACAGTATGAAGTGCTTAAACGTAAGGCTTTTGCTGGCACTGCCTCTAAAAATACTGCTTTATCCCCGAACTATAGAGTAGCCTTGTATGTGTCCCAGGCTGTTGAACCTCTTATGCCCTCTTTGCAGGATCTTACAAAATTGCAGGATCAGGCACCTGAAGGGTTGTGGAGGGACAAGAATGGTAAAATGGTTGCCCCTGGGGTACTATCCCCAAAACGGGTCTGCCTGTGTCATGCTATTGCACACACTAGTCGAGATGGTATGATCTGTGCTACAGGTACCAATTGGTTTGTGCCCTGTTTCTCCTCCATTGATCAACATTATTTATGATGTGTGCTAATCCTACAATGTTGGTAAAGGTATCAGAACTACCCCTGCTGTCCATCCTGCACAATAGGGACCCTTCATCCACGTGCAGGGAGCCTTCTTTCAAATGCCCCAATGCTTTCCTTGCGCTTCTGTTGTGGTACAAGTGTGTTTGTTCTCTGGGTGGTCTATAGCTTACCCCTGTGCCCGAGCTGATGCTATCAATGTAGCCAAGAGACTACTACAAGACCTTATTCTCTGTTTCAAAACCCCGCTCAAGTTGGCAAGTGACAGGAACGTTCACTATGTGCCCACTGTAGCCCAAGAACTATGCAAAGTTTTAGGGGTCCAACAACGTTTTCACTTTGCCAAGGCCAGAAGAAATATGATCATATCACCTCCATCCTAAAAGAACTCCATTGGCTCCCCAACCATCCAGCATCATCTTCAAAACCAACTGCATCATTTCAAATCCATCATAACCAGCACCCCCACTTATCTTGCGAACAGGCTCTCCATCTCTGGGGGCTCTCGGCATACCATCAGATTGGAGACTAAAAAGTGTAAAAATGGAAAAACAAGACAGCAGGTCTTTTCTATCTATTCACCAAGGATCTGCAACATCATCTGTGTATCCATAAGGACTGTCCCAACGCTGCTCCAATTTAAGAAAGAGTTGAAGACATACCTCATTAAAACACTACGTCACCGTGACATTCCAATGACCAGCTACCTCTCCTATCACTCATTGACTGTATGCTGACCTTTCATTCTGTACAGTGCTCTGCTGCATTTTCAACTTGGTTCGAGCTATAGCACATACATACATACTACATACAAACTGTGCCTGCTATGCTGATTCTTCAGGGAAAGTTGATCATTACAATGGAATTTTGAGATAGGTGACGAGGCAGGAATTCTGGGCTACATGCATCAAAATCTAAATTGCGAATACCTAATTGCGAATTCCTGAAAAACGCAATTAGGTAATCGCAATTTATAATGCATGAAACTCAAAGAGTTCCAGATTGCGATTCCTAGGGGGTCGCAAATCGCTCTACCTCATTAATATTAATGAGGTAGATCGCAATTTGCGACCCCCTAGGAATCACAAAAATCACGGGGATGGTGGCCTGCTGAGGTCAGCAGACCACCGTGTCCGTGATTGCTTTTAAATAAAGCAATCTTTTTTTTTGTAAAGCAGCCCGTTTTCCTTAAAGGAAAACGAGATGCTTTACAAAAAGTAAAATGAAAAGTTTTCTTTTCATTTTTTAAGACCAGGCAGTGGTCCGTTGGACCACTGCCTGCTCTTAAAAATGCTTTTACAACCATTCACAAAGGGGAAGGGGTCCCTTAGAGACCCCTTCCCATTTGCGAATGGGCTACCACCTACTTGAAGTAGGTGGTAAAATACTAATGTTTTACGACCGCATTCACGGTCACAAAACATTCATGCATACCGTTAGGATTCGGTATTTGGAAGGGACGCCCTGAACATGCCCCTTCCAAATACCGAATCGCAAACCCATTTTGTGATTCGGTAACAGGTTACCAAATCGCAAATTGGGGTTTGCTGCATCTGGAAAGCATTTTTTGCTTTCGCAATCAGGCCAATTCTGCAAATCGGCCCGTTTGCAAAGGCAAAAATGCTTGATGCATGTGCCCCTAAATGTCCATTTGCTCTACCCTTAGCATTCATGTCCATTTGGGCCATCCTTAGCCAAAGGGCTAAGTTGAGTGAGAATTAAATTTCGATGGGCAGAACAGTGATTCTTCCTCCTACGGTGCCAGTGTTTCCAACTTAACTCCATTTGCATTTATCTGATGATGTGACTTTAGAATATTGTAAACAACCGATTTGCTGTCTCAACAACTTCCTTTCTGAGGTTGAAGATGCCTACCCAGCCCACCCAAAGTCTGCCACAATCTACAGCCTGGGACTGGATACACATGAGAGCTCACTAGCAAAAGTTGTCTCCCCAACCCCATCGGTGAGGCCTTTCCCAAATCCTGCTTATCACCAACAATATTGTTAAGTGCCAATTGCTGCCCACCTGGACACATGCATCAGACTGCAAGAGAGCCTCTGAAACCAAAGACACCAGACCAGCTGACAGAGAATCTCCTGTTCCTGCAAGTGCATCAGGAGGACGTTATCAGGATGCAGCACCTACTCCGACCCACAACTACGGCATGCATTCCTCCCAGCTACCTGATCACAAGTCTGTGTGGCTTGATCATCATGTGGGTGTGTCAGAGGGTGTGACCAGTGGACAGGAAAAAGCAAACTGCATGGATCCATTTCTGGAACAAGCCTCAATCCACAAAGACAATACCCTCCTGCAAGTTTTGGAACAATACATGTAGGATTTAAACCTCTCTTCGTGCTGGCTTTGCCCCCATTTACCAACTGATTCAAATGGGGCGTGCCAATGATCCGAAGTGTTTTCAAATAGGAGAAGCAATGTGATGATCTACACCTTCTTGAGAACTGTATTCCTTAATGTGATAGCTATATCACCTGTGTTACCCTTGCTGATCTAACTAAGACCCTGCCTGATCCACAGATCTTGCCACTGCAGTATATATTATGCCACACATGAACCGTTCTGCAAAGTTGGTAATGGAAGAATCTTCATAGGACAGAGTGAATGCAATGTGTCTGTCCCTAAATGCACCAAATTGTTTCCCTTTCCAGTGCATACCCAAGTTGAAATTTCGAGAGCTATCTTTCTTTATGGTGAACTGTTTATCCACAGTCATACATCTGATCAAACTGGAACTTTCTACGTTTATGGCAATCAGGCATATGAATGGGGGCCCAGGGACTGGTCTGGATCCTGCCACCCTTCTTAGGTTGTGCCTGCCGTTAGACACTTTGCCAAGATGTTCCCCATACAGTCAGCATGAATGCCACACACTCGGGTAAGGGGAATAAAAACTGAGGCTAATGGAGTGAAAAATCAAAAACATGGCAATTTAGGATGTGCAAACCGGATTCAAGATGCAAATTCCCAGCTCACATGATCCACTTTATTTAAATCTTATTATGAACAATTCATCAGTTTTTTTCTGTGTTTCTGTACTGAGATGGGCTATAAGATCCCACGTCTCTTGAAGTTGTTATGTGTTTATCAGACTGATGCAGCCAATCTCATGGATGTTTAGTCAATCTTTATACCCAGTATTTAACACAATCTATTAAATGCTAGGCGCTCCTACTGGTTCCCTCCTCAACTATCACTTCATATCATGTGCCTATAATCAGATATCATGTGATGAGTTACTTCACTAAGTGGATGATACAATATGTTTTTTTCATCTGACCACTTGTCATCTTTTAGTTTCTAAATTGTATCCTCATAAATTATAATAATAGCCAAATGTGTCCGCATCTCATAGTAGTATTTCAATGCTACATCTGAAAAACATAGTAGGGACTTAGACATATGGCCAAATAGTCGGGGGCAAGGAAATGTACAGTTCTAACCCTAGTCCTTGAATACAATGGGATAGTGTATTTTCTGGAGCTTCGCTTTACTTTTTGCAAGCAGGAGGGGTTGGGGGAATATTAGGGGACTAAGCGGGGGAGTGAAATACGGTCATGTCAGTGTACATGTATGCAGTGTATTCTTGTGTGCACACCACAGGCTGGGGACCACTGACAGATGGAAATCTTTAACAGACAGAACATTGATAGGCTGTTCAGTGTTTTTTATTCTCATTCAAAGTTTACAGATGGGCTAGAAGAAAGTGTTGTTGCATATCTTGGGGAACGTAGATTCCCAATTTTAACTCCACATCTATGTATCTTGTCAATATGTTGGTAGTTGATGTTATGCAGTCAATATAGATGGAGGTCAATATAAAAGTTTCCATATTTAAGCGGACCACCCCAGCACCACCGAGGGGGAAGGGGAATTGGGGGGGGGGGAGGGTTAGACTTCTTTGACAAAACCTAAGTGAAATTGGACTCACCAGTTTCACTCGGTGCAATCTGTCCCAGTTAGTACACATCACAGTTTTGCAGGTGCTACTAATGCTTGCCCATTCTAGCTGACCAGGGCCGGTCTGGCTGTAGCGGGCAAAGGGTGATGGCTGGTTTTGCAGCCTTGAGGGCCGGTTCTGTTACTGGAGGCTGGTTTTGCAGTGGTGCTGCAATATTGGCCCCAGTAACAAAAGCAGCAGTGTTTCACACTTAAAACAAATATTTCTTTTCACATGTTATTCTTTTTACTTTAATTTTCTGTGGAATCTGAGTCTCTTTATTTCCTACTGCAAGGCTGTAATAATTATGTTGTTATCCATAGAAACTAAATACACCTTCTCTAAGGTTTGCCGTGTTGCTCATTCCAAGATACCAAAGGTGAGCAACGGTTGCCCTCGTAGAATCTATCTCTGTAGAGCAGTCTTTGGGTCCTTGCTCAACAGGCTGCCCAACTGGAGAAGTACACAGACTCCTTTTTCATTGTGAAGTGTGACCTGAATATACACTGTCTGGAAATATGTCACTGTGGCCTAGAGTCTCACAGTGCAGGTAGTCAGCATGCATCAATGTTCTCCCATATGAGTAAGTCAAAGTAAGACCCTTGGGCTTGCGGAAAATATAATTAGTTTATGCTAAGGGCTGTGCTTTGAGATCTGCCAGTGCCAGAGTTGAAAGGTTTCCCCACAAAGAGACCAGTGAGTGGCAGACCTCTTCAGCATTACAGCTACCCTAATTAATGGTTATTTTATCCCATGTATTCTCCCAAGCCCAGCACTCCCCACCACAATGTACCATTGCTGTCTGGAGAGAGAGGTGAGGTATGCCTTTGTTCTCTATCCTTTTAACCGTTCTTATACTGCTAATCACTTTTATCTGCTTCTGCCCATTAATTATCGCAGAACATATATTCTATACAAGAATCACAATGGTTCAATAAATATGGAAACATTCCTTTGTGTATTTCTTGTGTATCTTCCTGAGTATGTATGAGTGACTGAGCGAAAAGGTTCTAGATCTGTTACCACAATTCCTTGGGGAGTCAGGGTTGTCATGCTCTGGGGTTGCCCACACCATTGGTTACCTTACTAGATTTAAGGGTAATCAAGGGGGCACACTGTGAACTAGCAGGACTATCGGCCAACATTTCCTGAAAGGGTGCATGGAGTCAGTGTATTACTATCCCAACATTTATGTTGGCCAAACAAACAAACAGTTCCTACTGAGAAAGTGGAAACCGCACGACACTTGCCTGCACAATTATATTACTAGAAAGTGGGCTGTAGAGATTGTAAGGGGCTAGTAGAGGGTAGGGTGAAATGTCCCTGTTAAGTTTTACTAGGATCTTTGCTTTAAGTGTTACTGCTTAGGTAATTTTCCTCAGATGAAGATTTGGAACTAGGTGAGAAAGGAAGACATGCCTGGCTATGGCTATGAATAATTCTTGTCTGTAAGCAGAGAAACATTAGAAGAATTGTTCCAGTTTCTTTCACCCTTCAAGAACCTGTCCAGTCGTAGGGAGGCCAGTTTCCTGATCTATTTCTGGCCATTACCTACAGAGACAGAGCTACTCCTTCGGAGGCAATATGCAGTCTTGGAGCCATCTTTGATGAACACCTTTCCTTAGAGAAGCATGTTAACAGAGTGACTGGGGTCTACTTTGCATTGCTTCGTGGCCTTAGAAAGCTGTTCCTGTACTTCCTGCACATTCTAAGTGTTTAATTGAACGTAGTGCTATACTCAGTATTCTGGACTACTGTAATTCTCTCTTCCTCTGGACCCCTGACTACCTAGCAAAGAGACTGCAAAGGGTCCAGGTTGCTGCAGCCATACTGACTCTAAATAGATTGTATTGTAATTGCATTTGTATAGCGCTTACTACCCCTGACGAGGCGTCGAAGCGCTTTTTCGGCGAGTAGCACGCTACTCCGGGACCCATAGAGGATTAGTGTTGAATTAGTATAGTGAACCATGCAAGTAAATTTTAAGTGGTGGATATGTTAGTCAGTTATTTGGATTCGGAAGGATAGCAGAAGGATAGAAGAGGAAAGAAGGTTTGTATTTATATAGCGCTTCTAACCCCTGATGGGGTGTTGAATTGCTTTTTTGGCGAGTAGCACGCTACTCCGGAAACCCATAAAGGATTAGTGGTGAATTAGTATGGTGAAATATGAAAGTAATTTGAGTGGTGGATATTAGTCAGTTATTTGGAGTGAGAAGGATAGTGGAGGGATAGAAGGGAAAGAAAGGTTTGCATTCATATAGCGCCTGTTACCCCTGATGGGTGTTGAAGCGCTTTGTTGGCGAGTGGCACGCTACTCTGGAACCCATAAAGGATTAGTGGTGAATTAGTATAGTGGAATATGGAATTAGAGAAGTGAACATGCTAGTCTGTTATTTTGATTGAAAAGGATAGTGGAGGGATAGAAGAGTGAAGGATTTCTATTTTTAGGTCATAGCAGTAGGAGGAGGCTTTTGGATGAGTAAAAAGGGTTTTTGGAGGGGAAGAGTCAAAGGGAAGAGTTTAGAAAGGTTTGTTTTGGGGATCGGTACAGTAAAGGAGGTGTCAGAAGATGCAAGGAGGGGTAGAGTAGGAGAGAGTCAAGAAAGGGTTATTTTGGGGAACATAGTAGTGGTATGGTGTTTGGGATAAATGAGAGAGTGGGTGTAGAGGATATAGTGATAGATGTATAGGGTGAGATAGGCTAGTGAATTGGAAATGCTAAATTAGAAGAAAGTGATAAATATATAGATCCATAAGTACATTGAAAGTATATAGATGCATAAAGGAGGTAAGTATATGTAGATTAAAGATATTGATAGAGGTACAGGATGAGAAATAGGGTAGTGCATTGGATATGCTTTTTCAGGAGAAAAGTAACAGACACATTGATTAATGGGAGGATGGGCAGCATTTCTGGCCCTGGCCAGTCTCGAACAGGCAACTGCCCTTGTCCTCTCCGCCCTTAGCCTCGACGCCCGGGCTGAGACGCCCTAACCCTGGCCTTTTATAGCCCTAGTAATCAGGTGACCCCGTCAGCCAATGGGAACCCTAGCCCTAATACTATCCAATCACAACACTAGCCCTAAAGCTAGAACCAATAGGAGATCAGGACCTTACAGCCAATCTTAGCCCTATTCCAAGCACCCAATCAGTTAAAAAACCCTGATCTCTACGTCCAATAGAGGCCCTAGCCCTACCAGTAGTCCCAACCCTAGTCCAGGCAACCAATGGGACAGGAAGCCCTCGTCCCTACTTCCAATAGAAAGCCTAACCCTACTCTTAGTCCCACACCTATTCCAGCAACCAATCACACCAGAAGCAATAATCGCTACTTCCAATTAAAGGCTAAACCCTAGCCCTAGTTCCACCCTAGTCCCAACAACAAATAACACAGGAAGCCCTAGTCCCTACTTCCAATAGAAATCATAACCCTAGCCCTAGTCCCAACCCTACATTGATTGAATCACAGACCCAGAAACCAATCAAAACCCTCAAATACCCAACCAATGAGGACACTAACCCAATCCAGTAGAAACATCAGATACAACCACCAATCACTGTATACATGTACCAAACACTAGCAGACTATATAAGGTCCCAGCAACCTCAGACAAGGTTTGCTGGCCAGGGAGTTGGAGCGATACAAAAGGGGATGATGGACGGAACGCTTGAGCCAATCAAACACTCACCCCCAGTCAACTGATCTGGGTTTAATCCATCATCATTCTTTAGCTCACTCCACCACCCCAGCTCAGACATGGCCATATGCAAATCAGTCTGACCCTGTGCCCCATGGGAACAGTCCAGCCCGAACTGCCAAGCCATGTCTTCCCTGGACCGGAAACAAGCATCCTAGGACCGGTTTCTGGCATTTCAGCCGTCATCAGCCAGGCTTGCTTGAATCCAGTGGCAAAGTGAGCAAGGGACCCACGTCTGGGCATACCCCTGCCAACTTAGGGCGACCAAAGCGATACAAAAGGGGATGATGGACGGAACGCTTGAGCCAATCAAACACTCACCCCCAGTCAACTGATCTGGGTTTAATCCATCATCATTCTTTAGCTCACTCCACCACCCCAGCTCAGACATGGCCATATGCAAATCAGTCTGACCCTGTGCCCCATGGGAACAGTCCAGCCCGAACTGCCAAGCCATGTCTTCCCTGGACCGGAAACAAGCATCCTAGGACCGGTTTCTGGCATTTCAGCCGTCATCAGCCAGGCTTGCTTGAATCCAGTGGCAAAGTGAGCAAGGGACCCACGTCTGGGCATACCCCCGCCAACTTAGGGCGACCAAAGCGATACAAAAGGGGATGATGGACGGAGCGCTTGAGCCAATCAAACACTCACCCCCAGTCAACTGATCTGGGTTTAATCCATCATCATTCTTTAGCTCACTCCACCACCCCAGCTCAGACATGGCCATATGCAAATCAGTCTGACCCTGTGCCCCATGGGAACAGTCCAGCCTGAACTGCCAAGCCTTGTCTTCCCTGGACCGGAAACAAGCATCCTAGGACCGGTTTCTGGCATTTCAGCCGTCATCAGCCAGGCTTGCTTGAATCCAGTGGCAAAGTGAGCAAGGGACCCACGTCTGGGCATACCCCCGCCAACTTAGGGCGACCAAAGCGATACAAAAGGGGATGATGGACGGAACGCTTGAGCCAATCAAACACTCACCCCCAGTCAACTGATCTGGGTTTAATCCATCATCATTCTTTAGCTTACTCCACCACCCCAGCTCAGACATGGCCATATGCAAATCAGTCTGACCCTGTGCCCCATGGGAACAGTCCAGCCCGAACTGCCAAGCCATGTCTTCCCTGGACCGGAAACAAGCATCCTAGGACCGGTTTCTGGCATTTCAGCCGTCATCAGCCAGGCTTGCTTGAATCCAGTGACAAAGTGAGCAAGGGACCCACGTCTGGGCATACCCCGCCAACTTAGGGCGACCAAAGTGATACAAAAGGGGATGATGGACGGAACGCTTGAGCCAATCAAACACTCACCCCCAGTCAACTGATCTGGGTTTAATCCATCATCATTCTTTAGCTCACTCCACCACCCCAGCTCAGACATGGCCATATGCAAATCAGTCTGACCCTGTGCCCCATTGGAACAGTCCAGCCCGAACTGCCAAGCCATGTCTTCCCTGGACCGGAAACAAGCATCCTAGGACCGGTTTCTGGCATTTCAGCCGTCATCAGCCAGGCTTGCTTGAATCCAGTGGCAAAGTGAGCAAGGGACCCACGTCTGGGCATACCCCCGCCAACTTAGGGCGACCAAAGCGATACAAAAGGGGATGATGGACGGAACGCTTGAGCCAATCAAACACTCACCCCCAGTCAACTGATCTGGGTTTAATCCATCATCATTCTTTAGCTCACTCCACCACCCCAGCTCAGACATGGCCATATGCAAATCAGTCTGACCCTGTGCCCCATGGGAACAGTCCAGCCCGAACTGCCAAGCCATGTCTTCCCTGGACCGGAAACAAGCATCCTAAGACCGGTTTCTGGCATTTCAGCCGTCATCAGCCAGGCTTGCTTGAATCCAGTGGCAAAGTGAGCAAGGGACCCACGTCTGGGCATACCCCCGCCAACTTAGGGCGACCAAAGCGATACAAAAGGGGATGATGGACGGAACGCTTGAGCCAATCAAACACTCACCCCCAGTCAACTGATCTGGGTTTAATCCATCATCATTCTTTAGCTCACTCCACCACCCCAGCTCAGACATGGCAATATGCAAATCAGTCTGACCCTGTGCCCCATGGGAACAGTCCAGCCCGAACTGCCAAGCCATGTCTTCCCTGGACCGGAAACAAGCATCCTAGGACCGGTTTCTGGCATTTCAGCCGTCATCAGCCAGGCTTGCTTGAATCCAGTGGCAAAGTGAGCAAGGGACCCACGTCTGGGCATACCCCCGCCAACTTAGGGCGACCAAAGCGATACAAAAGGGGATGATGGACGGAACGCTTGAGCCAATCAAACACTCACCCCCAGTCAACTGATCTGGGTTTAATCCATCATCATTCTTTAGCTCACTCCACCACCCCAGCTCAGACATGGCCATATGCAAATCAGTCTGACCCTGTGCCCCATGGGAACAGTCCAGCCCGAACTGCCAAGCCATGTCTTCCCTGGACCGGAAACAAGCATCCTAGGACCGGTTTCTGGCATTTCAGCCGTCATCAGCCAGGCTTGCTTGAATCCAGTGGCAAAGTGAGCAAGGGACCCACGTCTGGGCATACCCCCGCCAACTTAGGGCGACCAAAGCGATACAAAAGGGGATGATGGACGGAACGCTTGAGCCAATCAAACACTCACCCCCAGTCAACTGATCTGGGTTTAATCCATCATCATTCTTTAGCTCACTCCACCACCCCAGCTCAGACATGGCCATAGGCAAATCAGTCTGACCCTGTGCCCCATGGGAACAGTCCAGCCCGAACTGCCAAGCCATGTCTTCCCTGGACCGGAAACAAGCATCCTAGGACCGGTTTCTGGCATTTCCAGCCGTCATCAGCCAGGCTTGCTTGAATCCAGTGGCAAAGTGAGCAAGGGACCCACGTCTGGGCATACCCCGCCAACTTAGGGCGACCAAAGCGATACAAAAGGGGATGATGGACCTAACGCTTGAGCCAATCAAACACTCACCCCCAGTCAACTGATCTGGGTTTAATCCATCATCATTCTTTAGCTCACTCCACCACCCCAGCTCAGACATGGCCATATGCAAATCAGTCTGACCCTGTGCCCGATGGGAACAGTCCAGCCCGAACTGCCAAGCCATGTCTTCCCTGGACCGGAAACAAGCATCCTAGGACCGGTTTCTGGCATTTCAGCCGTCATCAGCCAGGCTTGCTTGAATCCAGTGGCAAAGTGAGCAAGGGACCCACGTCTGGGCATACCCCCGCCAACTTAGGGCGACCAAAGCGATACAAAAGGGGATGATGGACGGAATGCTTGAGCCAATCAAACACTCACCCCCAGTCAACTGATCTGGGTTTAATCCATCATCATTCTTTAGCTCACTCCACCACCCCAGCTCAGACATGGCCATATGCAAATCAGTCTGACCCTGTGCCCCATGGGAACAGTCCAGTCCGAACTGCCAAGCCATGTCTTCCCTGGACCGGAAACAAGCATCCTAGGACCGGTTTCTGGCATTTCAGCCGTCATCAGCCAGGCTTGCTTGAATCCAGTGGCAAAGTGAGCAAGGGACCCACGTCTGGGCATACCCCCGCCAACTTAGGGCGACCAAAGCGATACAAAGGGGATGATGGACGGAACGCTTGAGCCAATCAAACACTCACCCCCAGTCAACTGATCTGGGTTTAATCCATCATCATTCTTTAGCTCACTCCACCACCCCAGCTCAGACATGGCCATATGCAAATCAGTCTGACCCTGTGCCCCATGGGAACAGTCCAGCCCGAACTGCCAAGCCATGTCTTCCCTGGACCGGAAACAAGCATCCTAGGACCGGTTTCTGGCATTTCAGCCGTCATCAGCCAGGCTTGCTTGAATCCAGTGGCAAAGTGAGCAAGGGACCCACGTCTGGGCATACCCCCGCCAACTTAGGGCGACCAAAGCGATACAAAAGGGGATGATGGACGGAACGCTTGAGCCAATCAAACGCTCACCCCCAGTCAACTGATCTGGGTTTAATCCATCATCATTCTTTAGCTCACTCCACCACCCCAGCTCAGACATGGCCATATGCAAATCAGTCTGACCCTGTGCCCCATGGGAACAGTCCAGCCCGAACTGCCAAGCCATGTCTTCCCTGGACCGGAAACAAGCATCCTACGACCGGTTTCTGGCATTTCAGCCGTCATCAGCCAGGCTTGCTTGAATCCAGTGGCAAAGTGAGCAAGGGACCCACGTCTGGGCATACCCCCGCCAACTTAGGGCGACCAAAGCGATACAAAGGGGATGATGGACGGAACGCTTGAGCCAATCAAACACTCACCCCCAGTCAACTGATCTGGGTTTAATCCATCATCATTCTTTAGCTCACTCCACCACCCCAGCTCAGACATGGCCATATGCAAATCAGTCTGACCCTGTGCCCCATGGGAACAGTCCAGCCCGAACTGCCAAGCCATGTCTTCCCTGGACCGGAAACAAGCATCCTAGGACCGGTTTCTGGCATTTCAGCCGTCATCAGCCAGGCTTGCTTGAATCCAGTGGCAAAGTGAGCAAGGGACCCACGTCTGGGCATACCCCCGCCAACTTAGTGCGACCAAAGCGATACAAAAGGGGATGATGGACGGAACGCTTGAGCCAATCAAACACTCACCCCCAGTCAACTGATCTGGGTTTAATCCATCATCATTCTTTAGCTCACTCCACCACCCCAGCTCAGACATGGCCATATGCAAATCAGTCTGACCCTGTGCCCCATGGGAACAGTCCAGCCCGAACTGCCAAGCCATGTCTTCCCTGGACCGGAAACAAGCATCCTAGGACCGGTTTCTGGCATTTCAGCCGTCATCAGCCAGGCTTGCTTGAATCCAGTGGCAAAGTGAGCAAGGGACCCACGTCTGGGCATACCCCGCCAACTTAGGGCGACCAAAGCGATACAAAAGGGGATGATGGACGGAACGCTTGAGCCAATCAAACACTCACCCCCAGTCAACTGATCTGGGTTTAATCCATCATCATTCTTTAGCTCACTCCACCACCCCAGCTCAGACATGGCCATATGCAAATCAGTCTGACCCTGTGCCCCATGGGAACAGTCCAGCCCGAACTGCCAAGCCATGTCTTCCCTGGACCGGAAACAAGCATCCTAGGACCGGTTTCTGGCATTTCAGCCGTCATCAGCCAGGCTTGCTTGAATCCAGTGGCAAAGTGAGCAAGGGACCCACGTCTGGGCATACCCCCGCCAACTTAGGGCGACCAAAGCGATACAAAAGGGGATGATGGACGGAATGCTTGAGCCAATCAAACACTCACCCCCAGTCAACTGATCTGGGTTTAATCCATCATCATTCTTTAGCTCACTCCACCACCCCAGCTCAGACATGGCCATATGCAAATCAGTCTGACCCTGTGCCCCATGGGAACAGTCCAGCCCGAACTGCCAAGCCATGTCTTCCCTGGACCGGAAACAAGCATCCTAGGACCGGTTTCTGGCATTTCAGCCGTCATCAGCCAGGCTTGCTTGAATCCAGTGGCAAAGTGAGCAAGGGACCCACGTCTGGGCATACCCCGCCAACTTAGGGCGACCAAAGCGATACAAAAGGGGATGATGGACGGAACGCTTGAGCCAATCAAACACTCACCCCCAGTCAACTGATCTGGGTTTAATCCATCATCATTCTTTAGCTCACTCCACCACCCCAGCTCAGACATGGCCAGGGAGTTGGAAGCTGCTTCTCCGGTTCAGAATCTCCTAGGAGACAGACAGGCTCAATCCACACTTTGGACTACTGCAGGTAAAGGCCTCACAAACTTGAAATCTAACACTACTGTTTGAATACAACTTTACTCCCTCTCCTGGCCAAAAAACGAAGTGCACAGTCCCTATTAAACACAGTTTAAGCAGCTCACAGAAGCACCCTCTGACGTAGAATATCCCTGTTGCTGGGGGAGGCAGGGGGCTGGTTTCACTGGCTTGTTAACACAAAATGGTGGCTGGGGGTGCACTGTTTAACATACCGGTCTTAGCACAGAGCAAAGGAGAAATTTGGAGGGAAAACTGAATAGTCACCAGGAATGAGAGGAAAAACTACAGGTTTTGGACTGCAAATCCCACAATTCAACACGTTAAATGGAAGCAATCATGGGCAGGAAAACCACAAGTTTAAAACACAAAACAGGTGATAAAATATGCAATCACAGGCAGGTTAAAACTACAATTTTAAACTGTAACAACCACAGGCAAAGACAGTAATCACAGAAAGGGAAAATCGTTTTTTTTAAAACACTTTGGGGGGGAAGAGACAGCACTAGTCTGCCTCCTTACCACTTCCTGGACTCTGCTCACTGCAATCTGGGGCACAGGTAGGCTGCAACTCACAAGATGGAGGAGAATGATTTGGGGTGCACCCAGCAAAGCCTTAAGGGGCCTGGGCAGGTGTGAGGGGAGGGCTCAGAGTTGCCTGGTAGCTGAATAGCCAATCCCCAGTCCTAGGCCTGCTGGCCTGGGGGCTGGGGAGCTGCTTCTCCGGTTCAGAATCTCCTAGGAGACAGACAGGCTCAATCCACACTTTGGACTACTGCAGGTAAAGGCCTCACAAACTTGAAATCTAACACTACTGTTTGAATACAACTTTACACCCTCTCCTGGCCAAAAAACGAAGTGCATACTCCCTATTAAACACAGTTTAAGCAGCTCACAGAAGCACCCTCTGACTAGAATATCCCTGTTGCTGGGGGAGGCAGGGGGACTGGTTTCACTGGCTTGTTAACACAAAATGGTGGCTGGGGGTGCACTGTTTAACATACCGATCTCGAAGATCCTCTGCATCCAGTGCCCTTAAGGAACTCCAATGGCTTCCCGTGGAGCAGAGAATACTTTTCAAATCTATTTGTATTGTGTTTAAGGCCCTTCAGAATAAGGGCCCTTCACTGCTGCAACGCAGATTGAAAAGATATGCTCCGAGGAGATCTTTACGTTCAGCTACTGCTAATCTCATTCAAGAAGATAGGCTCCGCAAGGTCCGACAAGGTGGATGAGCCTTTTCAGTTAAAGCTGCCCAGTTATGGGATAGGCTGCCGCCTACTCTGACAGTGCTTAGGGACTTGCTGATATTTAGTAAAGCATTAAAGACCTGGTTATTCCCCATGTAATGGACGCCTGTTACTGGTGTATCATTCTCTGCTAATATCACCCTTTAGGCATTTGTAGCTCTTCAGCGCCAGGATACCAGTCTGTTCACAGTGCACTAAATAAATAAATTGTCAAAGGAGAGTGAGCCCTGCATCTGCTGTGGACAGTCTTCATTATCTGTTTGGGGAGTTTAGCTCCAGAAAACTGTGCGCTTGGAGAGTGTCCTTTGTATCAAAAAGATCTGTAGGCTCATGGAGAAATCCCAGTTAAGTGAAATTACTGGCAATACTGAGTGAGCTTTTACCAGTTATGCGGGAATGGTTGATTTGCTATGAACTGCTGGGTCCTGCTGTGAAGTTTTTTCCTAAGGCCTATATTATCTGAAAATGGGGATGGCATATTGCAGAAAATGTCTGAAGCCACTTTGCGAAATGCCCAGTTAACTTAGGTACTGGCAAGACTTGTGTGAATCTAGGTCCAATGAAGCTATCCCGCTCACCCCCCAAAAAACTCTTTAAAAGACGTCATTACTGACTGGGACCTGAATTGAAGAGCTCATGAAGGAATCACCTGGAAATATTTATTTTGCAATCTAAAACTTGTTTTGTGGTACAGTAGCCTTCATTTTGGAATAAAAGCTACGTATTTTGATTGCATGTGAACCAGGGGGAACCAGAAGAAAATAACCAACAAAGGAATTACCTTATCTGATAGCTGTACAACTTTGTTCCCTTCTCAGCCTTTTAATAGTCACAAAATGTAGTGATCGAGGTCTCTTAAAAAATCAATCTGACCTCGGGGAACCATCAACAAGTAGCACAGTTGACTTTGTGGTGCTCAAGTCCTTGGGTCTATAAAAAATCCCAGTGTAAAAAAAGTAGAACTAGTAACTTCAAGTCATCAGGTCTCGGATATGTGTGACATTAAAGGAATAAGGATTGTCTCTGCTTGGCACCCTGTGCTGATCAAAGCTTTTGTTACAAAATCTCCCCGGTTGACCGCAGGCTTCAGCAACACTCATCAGAACTCCTGGAGCACTGATCAGACACAGGGGCATATTCACAACGGCATTGGGCCACCGGAGCGTCACTTTTTACAAGGCTCCGGTGACGCAATGCCTTGCTCCATATTTACAAGGCAGCACTAAGCCACTTTACGTGGCTTAACCCCGCCTTGTAAATATGGCCGTCCTCGCTGCAGTTTTCTGCTGCAAAGGGGCATGCAATGGGTGTTGCTGGGAGCATTCCCACGCAACAACCATTGCTTTTTGACACGGCCCCAGATTTACAAGGATCAGTAAATCTGAGGATGTGCCAAAAACTAACGCCTTTAAAAGGGAGGTGTTAGAGTGACACAACAAGGGGACATACTTTTATTTCTCCTCGTTTTTTGCTTTCTATGTGTGTTGCATTCTGAAGCACACATAAAAGGAGCATAACAACAATAATGATTGTTTTTGTGCAGGAAGGTGTCCCTTCCTGCACAACAAGAATCATCCCTGCAACGCAAGCACCCTTGCATCATGGTATGAGGGAGCCTGCGCTGGCACCGTATTCTTGTAAATACGGCGCATCCCTGCGTTTTTTAAATGATGGGGTCAATTGCTTGCAGCGCCACGCTGCGCCATTTCATTGTATATGTGCCCCCAGTCTTCAGGGTCATCCCGCTGAATTTTTCAATAACTTCTATTGCATCCAAATCCGAAGGCATGGAGCCACTAATCACAGACAGGTTGCATGGACTTGTGGGTTGGATTTACTTTGCGACCTTCAGGTTGTATATGACCACATGCACTAATGGGTCTGCCCAAAAAATATTTCTACTTTTTGTAACTGATTTTTGATGCAATAGATTTTATGTTATTGTCATTGATTCGTGTTTCTTCTCCCGTAATCTTTAGCCCCATATGCGTTTTCTTAATTTTTGTGACATTTATTATGTTACATTTTTGTGTTTTATAATAATTTTGTGGGCCAATTTGCATTCTATATTTTGATCACTAGCTTACATTGCTGCTTAGGATAGGCTACCAAAGGCGAGCCAAAGTTATGCTTTGTTGAAATCTGTTTAGATCTGTGAGTCCGGTGGTTCAGTCATAGTTATGATCAGGACTGTAACTTCACTCTCCCATAACCTAGCCTTCTGATGTCCTTCAGGGTTGACAGTTGTGTGGGTTATGTGTGTCTACAGAAGAGCCCTATAAAAGAGCGTGCCCTAGGGGGTTTCGTTAAAAGCGAATCCTAATATTATTTTAGAAGAACAGCCTTACTCTATTTTTCTAAATTTGTAATCTGCTAATCTCCTAACTTTTTGTCCCATTTTTGTTCACCGAGAATTAACCTAATTGTGTCAAACAAACAATATCTTCATAATTGATTAATCACATATACTATGATGGAGCACAAAATATGTATTCCCTGTTTCAGAATCATACCATAAATGTTATATGGCCAACTCAATGAAGAACATCTGAAAGTATAACTTTCTGTGCGGACGCACACATACTTTATGAAGATATGTAGCATGTCCAATGTTGGTCAATCATGGTCGGCCCCTTTCCCAATTTTCCAGCTAAGCATTGACTGTAAGGGATTCCTATTAGGTGAATTGTATTTAAAGTCATCCCATGTGTACACCCTGATAAGCAGGGTGGGGTCTGGTCCTAGTATGTAAGTGGCAGTCATTTTATATGTTGCACTTTTCATTTCAGTTTTAAACATGTCTTTCAACAATTCTCCTCTGCAGTTTTTCCTCGAGGACAAACTGCTCCATATCCGTATTCTTGTCTTCCCAAAAATGTATGTTCTGTCTTGTGCCTGAGGATTCTGTTTGTAGGACACGCCTGAAGGAGTTTGTACATTTGTGTTGGCTGTTTGTCACCGTTACTAAATTTACAACCGTTTTGGAAAGGAGACAGTGGTATGAAATAACGCACTTTTGTGGACTCTACAATTTTAAACGTTGCGCTGTTTGTCCTGCTGAAATGTGGTCAGCGGCCACACATATCTGAGGCACGCTGACTCACTATGTTTGGCTCGCGTTTGGACATTACAGTCAATTTTACGTTTCAGAACTGTTTACACTGTGGTTTATTGGGAATGTTCAGTGTGTGCTCTGCAACTGGGGATTTAGGCATGAGCTAAATGTGCGTGTGTTGTGCAAATGGTTGAATGGGCTTGTAATATAACTTTGTATTTAATTGAGTCTGTTGGAAATAACCCTTAAAAAAGCACAATGACAGCGTCATTGCAGGCTCCCCATGGTAGCACTGCATTATAGTGTTACATCGGCTCCTAAGTAAACAAACCTACATGGCAGAATCCCTTATAAGTATAATGTAAAGTAATAACAAAGAATGAAAACAATGTTGTATAAATCCAACACCAGATCCAAACAAATACTTTTAATTGCTGATTTCAAATATAAAACCTCAAGGAAGCTCATGAGCGAAACATGTGCCACAAATGGGAACAAGCTTTATTGACAATTAAGAGCACATGTGAGAAACAAAACTAAGGGCCTTATTATGACCTTGGCGGTCTGGGAGTGGGGCCGCGATGCTGCCGCCGCTCCCACACCACCAAAGCCAAAACAGACCTCCCGCCAGATTACAACTTTTTAAGTCACTGGCGGGCAGTTCTTTGGCGCTCCCACGGCGGTGCCTTTAAAACAGGCACCGCAATGGGGACGTCAAAGCATGTTCCTGCATGGACTATAATGCACAATTTTGTGCGTTTCATTCCGTGCAGGAACATGGGGGTGCATGCATACAGGGTGGGTACACCATGTGCCCCCCTGCATGTACCGCATGGCACAGAGGCACCAGGGCACCCTAAATGGCCGCCTTTGTTTCCTCACTGCCACACCTTTCATGGCAGTCACACCGCCATGAAAAGTGTGACTGTGAGGAAACTTGTAATATGCTTGGCGGAGCCGCAGCGGCCCCGCCAAACATATTGCAGCCTCAAGACCGCTGTGCCACCACCAGGGATCTGATCCCTGTTGGTTGCAGTGATCCCAGGGTGGCCCGACCGCCCTGGTCATAATAGGACATTTGGAAGACCTCCACCGCTTCGCCCCCATGAGTCTAGCGGTCCGTGGATCGCCAGACTCGTAATAAGCCCCTAAGAGAGTTGACTGAAAAGACTCATTCTAAAACAATACATTATGGAAGTATGCTAAAACAAATCGCCTTAAAATGCATTGGATAATAACAATGAATACTGATGGTGTATCTACATACTCGATGATCAAAGTGAATACAAAATAGCGTACTGAATCTCTTCAGTCATATGAGAGTGTGTTCAGTCCTTGGTGAAATAGAACTTAGGGTGGTTTGTTCCTGGTCGTAGTTGGCACATCTTTGATTTCCATAGGAGTCTTTATACTTCTAAAACCATCAGATGTTTGATGAGCCACTGCTTAGCCTGTGGCAAGTAGAAGTAGAAGTAGTGTTACTTTAGTGCTGATTCTGTTGAATGAACCAGTAAGGGAGTGATGCGCAGGAACCCTGTGCAAAATACTTGTCCTGGCTTGATATTATAATACAAATGAACTGTTCTCTTCAATCCCTTTATTACCCAACTGTAAAATGCATGAGAATGTGGGAGCTGATCCCCAATAATGACCTGAACCCCAATATTTGGTCACTCTGATTTGTACCCAAATAATTCGGCTGCATTGTGTCCAGTTGATAAAGACTACTCTCCTGATCAAAGAACACAATTTAGCAGAGTTAAGCGGAATAAAATATTGGAAGCATAAAGAACTGATTTCTAGATCAAAAATAAGGCAAAACTTGAATTTATTATAGAGTAGTCAAAATGCGGTACAGAAAAAAATGCATGCCATGCCGTGAAGGCCAAAACACAGAAGTTCGGATAAAATGCAAATTCATAAAACTCAATAAATCTTTAGTTAGGTAAAATCTAAGCAATAATTTGAAATGTCAAACTCATAAAGAGTACTAACAGCATCCCATTAGCCAGTCTTAGGGCAAAAGAGGAGCATGGTAAGTCACCTACTAGGAAAATAGTAGAATTGCCCCAAGGAAAATAGTGAAAAATCAGAATTTACTGAAAGACAGAAACACTAGGGTTTTATAGACAACTCACACAAGTTATTAATACATTCTGCAAATTCAGCATGGTATGATCATTGTTATGGTTGCATTGGCAAATCACAAACAACAAAGTTGTTTTAAGTCCCTGGCACTAAGCCATTTCTTAAGGAAAGAAAAATCTTCCATCTGCTCCCTCAGCAACTGCACTTGGGAGATGTACAACTAAAAATGAAACATTTCTTAAACAATGGCTCATAGAATTCGTCCAGCAGAAGTCCTTGAAAATGATACTTTGGGCCCGATTACGATCTCGCTCAGAAAGCCCTAAAGCCGACTTGCGCTCGTAGAGCTTTCCGAGCGACTCGGGATCCTGGGCTCCAAGCGACAGAGTACGATGCGCTGCAGCGCTGATGAACTCGGATCGCTCGGAGCCCCATTGAAGTCTATGGGAGCCTGGTGTACGTTGCGTACATAGGCTCCCAAAGACAATGAACGCACGTCACGGACGAGGGTGCCCTGTGTCGCGGGGACGCCTCAGTCCCGCCCGCACTGTGCATGCATGTGTAGGGGGGACCCTTGGGTCCCCCCCAGTGATTGAGTCGTAGGGGCCTGGGTTAAGGAGGGCCCGCTACGGACCCCCGAAGTCCGCTTCCCGGAGCTTTTTCGAGTCGAAGGCTCCGACTCAATCCAGCTGCTCGGCGCGCGCATCGTACTTGGTCGTCCGGGAATCCACCCCGTTGCGCTGTGCGTGTCGGCCATGGCGGAGTCGTCTGGAGGGGATCACTGACGCGTACGAGCCGCTCGGAGTACAAGGCGATTATCGCTTCGTACTTGCTCGCTCGTACAGCTGTACGAGTCGCACGGGAATCACGCGTACGACTCGGACTCGCTACTGACGGATGCCGTCAGGAGCGCTTCCGAGCGAGATCGGAATCGGGCCCTTTGAGTACATGATGGAAGCGTCATTCACGTTTTCTAACAATGTTGTACATTACTAATACATTGACGCCATTCACTTGGTGCTCTGCAGAAACAAGGGGAGAGATGACTCGAAGCGGGACACTCATTGGGAGAGGGAATGAGCAGGAGCAAGTTGAGTAGAATACCAGAAAATACATCCATTTTAAAAATAATGGCATATTACATGAAAATGTGGCATAACTATTCATACCATTATTTACACTTCTAAGTGACATAGGAAACCCGTTCAAAATGCAACATCATTAGTTCATCGATTACAACTCTATGCATCAAAACATTAATTAGCAAAAATAATTTTCACATGACATTTGCATATTTTGAAAGCGCTACAGCAGTTTACCCCCATTCCCATAAGCAAATGGTCTGTTTTAAATTTATTTGAAGGGAAGCTTCTACGGAAGATAGTATCCCTGAGTTATCTTGTAGTTCCTAGTAATCCCCAGGACCTGCGCAGTTTGGATGACCTAAAGTGAGGGCTTGGTGTCCCAACTGCTTCCGGACACCCCCTCAGGATATGTCAGCCATTAGACCAGCTAGCTCTACAGTGCCGCTACCACCCCCCTGTATCTTACAGTGGTGTAGGTAGTTTCTGGCAACCGCTGAACATGACAACCCTGATTCCTCAGGGATCGTGGAAAACAGTACAATACTTTCGCTCAGTCACTCGTGCTTGCTTATTCTCAGAAAATACACAGGATGGCGATTAGGATGTTTCAATAAGTATATATTGGTCAAGCGTCAGTCTTGTGTAAAACATATTTGCTGCGACAATCAGGAGACAGAAGCATATAAAAGAGATTGCAAGTACCAATATAGCAAATAGTAGATACATTTCTACCATAGTGCTATTAAGATGAACATAAGCAGTTCAGATAAAATAGTAGCACTTGCATATTCCTAAAATGCGCACCCTAAGTAATTTGCCTAAATGTACCTAGCCTAGATCTGTATGTGTAGCATGTATATACGTATATGTAGCCAAGAAACCCCTAGGGAAGAACCATCCCCCTCACCTGATGGTAGAGAATGAAGGACCCTGTCTCTGCTTCGAGGATGACACCTCGCAAGGGATGTCAGACCACTGCGTGTCGAAGATTCAGGATGCAGGACCCCGTGTCAGCTTGGAAGGAATTCTCCTCTGATTTGTAGGGGGGAATAAGGGTCTTATATACTAGAGTGGTCACTCCAGGGTTTCTTCTAGAATCGATATGTTTTGAAAACAATCATAAATGTTTTGAAAACAATCATAAGTGTTTTTCCAAACAAATGCGATCATACACAGCGGGCCAAGGATGAAAAACAGCGGTGACCCTTATACAGAGTAATTATGCCGTGCCTAAGGACATGTTTATGTACCTCAGGTACAGGGATTAGGATAGAATACTAAGCTGGTGTCGAAGAGACAGGAGCAAGCTACTAGGTAAATGGTCACCTGTTTCAGAACCGTTATTGTCGTGTGGATGGGACAATGTATGTAAAAAGGGGTATACATGACAGGACTAGCCTAAAGGACATGACAGAGTCAAGCAATTCCCGTCCAAGAATTACACTTAGTGCTTTCCCTCCTTAATGTCTACTCTAGGTCCCTAGCGAACGTGATTAGATGGGCCTATAATTTACTTCATGCACCAGAAGGCACCTTAAGAGACCTCATAAGGCACAAAACTTTAATGAAAAAGTAGTAACTTATACTTTTAATAAAAATCTTAAGATTGCACTAGCGAAATTCTAATGTACTATTGCCCACTTGCAGTTATGGACACCAGCACAAATAAAATTGTTTTTGAAAATACGATGGCCAGACTAAGTTACACCTGTGATACTACACATTGCTCTCTGCTAGAAACTTACAAACCCTATTCTGACAGTATATCTTTAAAAAAAAATCAAGAATATCTGAAGTTTTCATTGGAACATAGTACTAGGTGATTTTTAATCCTGTTAAGATTGGGTATTTTACCTTTAAATCATTTTAAAAAACACTGGTCTGACAAAGGAGATAAGACTGGAACATGTGAACTTGTCCATTTCATCTGTCCCAGTAAGTCAGTGATGGAAGTCAGGAACCGTTTGCTAAAACCTTTGTGCTTTAAATATAACATATTTAAAATCAATGATCTGATTGCCTTAGTGAAGACACCTCCTGATGAATTTGTTTGCTACAATTTGCACAAGTTTTTAAAATAGTTTTTACCTATGTATTAATAGCAAGCGTTGTATTGTGACTGTCATGTCTTTTCCTGTACTTTCTCTTAATCATACTATTTGTAACTGTATACATTGTCTCTGATGAGATCCATATCAATAACATTTTTACTTGAATTCCCCCTCTGATTATTTTAATAAGCACCAAATAAAATATCAATTACTTTATTTTTTAGGTATTAGTCTTTGAAGTCTTCAGCTTTTTAGTTCTATGAACTTTCTCCTCCATTCATTTCATCTGTTGGAATACTTGATCCCAATAATTATCCACCTCAAAATAGTCCTCCGGTCTCCTCCTTTTCCTGGAGGTTGTATTACCTTAATTGTCTCCTTTCTTATTACCATATCCTTTTATTGTACACTTTAATAATTTTAATAGGAACAATGGGGAAATTGCACAAATCAACATTATTATTATTGGTGTTAGCACAGCTTGCAGAACGCCACCACCAACACTACTTAGCCACTCACCTACTTTCTCAAAACAACTCTCTATCTTCTTTATCCAGGACCCTCTAGATTCTCAGACCCCTGACTTATCTAATACTCTAATTTCAGGTGTCAGATTAGTTATATTAGTAATGTATGAGTCAATCACTCCACTGTAATCAGGGACATAAGTACAGCACTTCTTCGCCCCAATTACCTTAGACACTACCCTCTTTCACCAAAATAATATGTAAGATGAGATGGTTCTGCATTACCATTGATCTAATTGCCAACATCTCTACATTCACCAGCTTAAATGACCTCAATTTATCTATGGCAAGTCTATCCAAAACTCCAGACAAATGTCTAATCTTTACATCATTCATGACTACTCCTGTAGGCGGAATAATAACCTTCAGTATGTCCAAGATGACTTGCCCATTCTCCTCAAACTGTGGTCCTCCTTTAGTTCCTCCACATCATATATTGTAGGGTAAACTAAAGCCAAATAACACAAGCCCACCCAAATCTTTGGTATAATGAAATAAGCTTTCTTCCACAGACACAATAGATCCTCCTCATGATTGGTTCTTTCCCTGTTAGAAAATCCCCACTAAATCATAAGTTTTGTCACATGGGCTTTCATCAACAATTTCTGCCTTAACTCCTATTGGAGAACCAAGTCTTACCATGCTCAATTCACCTTTCCTTTCTCACTCCATCCTCAATCTTTGAGGTAAACCCAAAAACCTAAATTCTTCCTTTTCCCTGATCTCTTCCAAAGCAATCTAATGCCCTTCCGAAGGTCTTACCACTTTTATACCTCTCTCATTGTATTCCATAATAAAATCACAATCTTCCTTAATAAGCACTAATAAGCAGTGTCTCATTAAAATTAGTCAGGTATGGAGAAAGAAACTCCTCATAATTAAAGATAGCTACAAACACACTGCAGGAAAGTGAATTGGAAAGCTCCAGTTGTTTGTAGGTTGCTAATTTCCACATATTCCTAGATCATTCTTGTGTACACATTATCTCTAAAGCCACTAACCTAATGCTTTTCATGTACTGGTATACCTTGTCCTAATTCATCATGGTTAATTCTAATTGCAACATCACAAGTTATATGCTTTTAAACATTTCCCACAAGTGTCAGTAAGCACACCAACAGCTCAACTCAGATTACTAATATTAAAGTTAATGATGTCATCCCTAAAATTTTGCAGCACTTGCAGTTTCCCAACTTCATGTTAGTGACCAAAAAGAAAAAGAAAAACAAAAGCAAAAACTAACATTCTTGTAACAAAAATCAAGTTCTTATTTATCTTCTTTTATAGCATAGGCAAGGGAAGAAAAAAAAGCAAAATATCAGGTTCAGTTCTCAATTTTCTTATTTTTATTTAATTTTTCCATTTATAAAGCGCATGGTTACATCCACCGCTGTGTCCCCCCGCTGAGATTCTAACCCCAGGTGGAGCAGGGGGAGAGGGGAAGGAAAAAATAAATAAACCTCTGTTTTTGTTAAAATGAAATTTTTTTAAATCAGCTCCATCAAATCTGCTAATAGATTGCCACTGCATGAAATCCCTTTTAGTAATGACAGTCTTTAAAAAGCATTCCCCTGCCTTATCTTGGTTTTTATCAAAACACAATATTTAAAGTCTCTATTTTACTTTCAAGGTGGATCTTCTTCTGCGTCAGACTCTAGATCTGTGTATTTCTCATAGTAGTCACAGCACCTGTTCAGTGGTAAGTAATTACTTTCATCTGCGTCATCCTCTGACATTATAGCCAAATATACCCACCCTGGTGATGTGTACTTCCGATTACGAACTCTCCTTCTGCTGATCTTTTACCAATCAATGTTTCACTCCCATCAGTCTCCCAGGCTCTTATTGTGCCACACGGTTTTTCTGCTTGCAAGTTCTCTTCCTGGGAATTTCTTCAGCCCTTGCTTCTTCAGTAACAGTTTTTAGTTCTCGGTTTCTCTCAGAACCTCAGCTTTCACTTGATCTCGTACTTTGTTCAGGCTCCCTTTTGTTCGCTCTTTCTACAGCAAATGTTCTTCTTCCAAAGGGGGTCCTTTCAACTCTGACTCTCAGTTGCAACTTGTCAGGCTTATCAATGCTTTGATCAGAGTCTACTTCTTCTTGCTGCCACTTGTGCCTTGCTCTTTTGCATGGCAACAGCCCTTCACTCTGAATACTTTGTAACCAGGCTTCCGGAGTTTCAAGCTCTTCATCTGAATTCTTACTCACTTGAAACTGCCGCTTTAGATTTTGCTTTAGATTTTCAACTCAATCATCAGCAGTTACAGAAGATACAGAAGTTTCTTCACCCACCCCGCCCTCTCCCGGATAAACGCTGCAAACTTGGCCTGGACTGTCACTAAAATTGCCACTTTGTCCAGTAGTCTGTGCACCTTGATAATCAGCTTCTGTCTTTTCCACACTGTTTCAACTGCTCTAACTCTCTTTGTGGGAGCAGTGTAGATCCAGTGAGGCACTACCGCACCTTTGACTGCAATGATGGTGGTCAGAATAACTTGGTAAGAGCCACTCCAATGCTCTTCCAGGCACCCCTTGCGGACATGTCTACGCATGAAAATCTCATCACCCGCATTTAAATTGTGGCAAGAGGTATCCCTGTAATCTTCTGTGGTTGCATCCACCTGACAAGGGACAGATTTTACCACATCAGCCAGAGATTTGCAATATTCCAGAACAATGTCATCAGTTATTGAAACTAGTGCAGCTGAAGGTACATGTGCAAGTCTACCCATGATGATTTAATGGGGGGATAAACCTGTCTTTCTGTTTGGAGTACCTATTTGTGCATGAGCTTGTCTCTCACACTCAAGTGGCACACTGCCACTTTCCTCTTAATGACATCAGTTCAGCACCTTCTGCTGACTAGATAACACAGCGTATGATTGTAGGTAAACCAGAAATACTAGAAGGCGACAGTAGCTTGTGGATGGTGTGCCATTAACAGGTCACCAAATGTTGCAGCTTTGACCCTGCTGCCTTCCTTTCTACATTATGTCTGCCTTTTATCTACTGCTGAGATTTGTTGATATTTTCGAATAATTTTAACTTACAGCAATATTTTCTTTAACCACTCTTTATGATTTAATCAGGTTGCATATTGTGCGTCATATCACTTACTGTGGTAACATTAGGAGGGAGTCAAAGGGCGTGTAACAGCAAAATCTCTACCAATATTATTTTGCTGATGTAAAGCAGTGGTTAAGTGCATACCCTGAGACAGGCTGGTTTTAGAATCAAGTCCCACCAAGGCCGCCACAGCCTTTTATCATTATGATGCTGATGAACTGAACACCATTGTGTTTGGTGATAATAACCATTAATACTCAGACACTTCGGTATGCAATAGGAGTGGCCTGTAAATATCTGACCCTGTTTGAGCAGAGTTTTTAATTATAAGTTATGCAGACTTATCATACTCAGTAATTACATTCCTCATTGCTGGGGTAAAAAAGTTTTAATAGATACTGGGGCATATTCTCAAGGACTTATCGCCGATTTATCGGCACTTTAGCGCCGCAAAAGTGGCGCTAGATTTATTGCCCTATTCTCAAGCTGGTGCAAACTGCCGAAATCGCCAATTTTCCAGCGATAGCTTCCGCAAAAAACATCGCCACGGATGAGAGCGACAACTAACGCTAATGATATGCAGAGTAGGCGTTCCCGTGCAAAAACACACGAAAACACCACTTCGCGATATTCTCAACGACCAGTCAGATCTGCGATGCAATCCAAAAACAGGCGATAAGGCGCGTTAGCAGCAGGGATTTAACACCTGCCTTTTACTGGTGTTAAGCAGGACGACAACCTGCAGTATGAAAGGGAGCCCAGCCCAGAGCCACATCTGAAGACCAACACATGTCATGGAGCTACTGATCATGCAGCTCGGAGACCCAAGAGATCCACAACACCCACCACCACCACCCCCAGGCCCCTCCCCCTGGCCCCCCCCCCCCCTGGACTACCACCGAGGCAGCGCAGAACAAGGCAGCTGACCTTCCGAAAACGGCATGGCCCCTCAGCCACACAATTGCAGAATGTGGGGAGAGGTGGGAACCAAGTATGTGTGAAGGAGGCAAGTCACCCATGAATAAGAATGTACACAATGCCAAGTGTGGCGGTGATGTGCTGGACAGACTTCAGTGTGCAGAGCACAGACATGTCCATGTGAACATATACTGCTGGTGTTTGTAGTTTTGTGGACAGTGGACGCAACCATGTTACCTCAGGCAGTGGGGAAGACCTCGGTCATGTAGCTGTGTCGTTCCCCCCTGTAAGCGCAAGTGGAGTGGGCTTGTCCGGCGTACGCCAGTCCAGCGTAGGAGTGTGAATAAATAGGCCGGGGCTCTGGGCGTGGTTCACTTCCGGGATGGCCAACGCGTCTGCCAGGGCGGCGCCCCTCACCCTGCCACGAGTCCGCCACTGTGACCGCCAGCCTCCTCAGCCGATCGCTGGCTTCAGCGACACAGGCCCCCAGCGCACCCAGCGGCACAGCACCGCGGAGTTATGTGTGTGCTGACTACTGCCTTCGGCCTACACTGCAGTCAGCAGGTCCCCCAATTCAAATCGAATCTTGATTTATTGATGGCGCAGTCCAGTAGGCAACAGACATTGCTTCCAGTGCGGCCCACCCGAACGACGCATCATCGCAGGCTGCGCACCCGCTGAGCGCTTCAGGTGCCACTAACTCTGTGCAGCTCAAGTCAACGCCACGTGGCTGTGGGCCCTTGCTGACCGCTGCCTCTGGCCTACACTGCGGTCAGCAGGGCTCACACATATCAAATCCAATCCTGACCTGCAAGGACACGCCATCATCGCTGGCTGCACACCCGCCAACACCGCCAGGACCACCTCCAACCAACAACTGCCAGAGTCGGAGGAGTCTTACAGCCAGCCTATCAAAGTTGCTCACACCTGTCTTGGATGCCATCATCAGCTTGATACCCTGCTCAGCTCTTCAGGTGCCACTAACTCAGTGCACCACAAGTCATGGACCCTTTATGATTGAATCTTGTGTGTGTGATTTCAGATCTGGTGCCCCTACCTCAGTGCACCACAAGTCATGGACCCTTTATGATTGAATCTGTGTGTGTGATCCGATGATCACTGTTCTAGTTGTTGCCAGCACCAACCACTCCCTGAGGGCTGGCTTACACTCACCTCACACCCATCCAGCACAGGCGTCACTGGACATGTGACCCTGGTAATAAAAAGGGGCCGGGCGCACGTGCCCGTAGCCAGTTCCACTATCTATCTAAGTGTGTCCATGTGGTCATTAAGTATGCATGATGGCCCCGGGCCCTACCACATTACATTGTGCTGTGGACAGCGGACGCAACCATGTCACCTCAGGCAGTGGGTAAGACCTTGGACACGTAGCTTTGTCGTCCCCCCCTGTAAGCGTAAGCGGAGTGGGCTGGGCCGGCGTACACCAGTCCAGCGTAGGGGTGTGAAGAATTTGCCCGGGGCTCTGGGTGTGGTTCAGTTCTGGCCTGGACAAGGAAGTAACTAATGCGTGTGTCTCTGTTGTAGTGTCGGCGCCACCCGGCCCACAATCGACAATGTCGCAATGTAGCATGCACCCAGAGGGCGGGCTCGCACGAACGGAGAAATGAAGGAGCGCAAGACCGCTCGGGGTCTTGGCTCATACATGCCAAGTGTTGTGTGTATCTGTATTGCCGCAGCATGACCCAAATGCCTAGCCTTAATCGCAGCGCAGATCAGCCAGGCATGAACTCTACATCTGTGTCCGCCCTATCCTTACCATAGGCCTACACTCACGTGGCCGCCCACCTTCAACGGCCAACATCACAGTGTCGTTATCAGACTTGTGGACATGCGCAGACAGGCATGACAATGGTGTGCCGTAGGAGTGCAAGTGATGCAACCGCGCAGCGCACACAAGTAAATAGGCTCGGGGAGGGAGGAGCAGCTGTGAGGCAACATAACACACAGTGATGCCGCTCATTTGCCACATGCAAGACATGTCAAACATGAATCTCAAAGTCGCAAACATCCCACCCCACCCCCAACAAGCCACATCACATTTCCTGAATGCAAGCAGATGACAAACTAACATTAGGGATGAAAGTTCCTTTGTCTGAACTATCAGGCGGAAGCACATCTGCACCTCCGACCTCGGAATTGCATGTGCCCGGCACCCCCTGACAGATACTATAGCAGCTGATGACGACTCCCATACTACGCACAGCCCGACGAAAGACCAACGTATACACACCCCACACACAGAAGTCCTTGCTTGAAGTTATCTTGCATGGAATGGCCTTCACACTTACTCCCACACTATCCCAGGCGTACATCCGTTGCACACTAAAACAACTCATTGATCCGAGCTGTGGCATTTCATCCACAGAACTGGCGCAGGTCAGAACAGTGCCGCTTCAACCAGAGCCACTAACGCAATGGCAGAACATCCCGGACACATGCACAACCCCTGTCACGTGGAACTGTACCGTGCACGTATGCTGCATTTACTGGGGGCACTGCCAGTGGCAGTGCTGCGGATCAGTTACCGGCTAAGCTTCCGCCTTGCCAACTTTATTTATTTGAGTTTTATATAGCGCTGGCTAGACCCGTAGGTATCAGAGCGCTTTACATGAGGTTCCACATTGTTACAAAGTTACATCAGTTACAAGTTACATCTGTTGCAAGAAAACATTTAAAGAGCATAGAAGACGAGATAAATGGAGCGTAGAAGGGTAGGGGGTAAGGTAAAAGGGTAGGAGGGAGATACGGCGGAGAGACGAAGGAAAGTCTGCCCAAAGTCCGGCTGGGTAGGTGACGGCCGAGGGGGAAGTCCACAGCCCATCTCCTCAATAGCTATCAAGGTAGCTCCACCGGGCATCGGCCAAAATGCTAGGTCTCAACGTTCGGTGGCAAGTTCACAGATTCAATGTCCTGATGGGTGGGCCGGATAGGGGATATGCTCGAGGTCTGGTCGATGTCCAATTTTTGTCAAAGAGTAGTAGCACATCGTGGTAAAGGACTACTGTGGCGGCCATCTTGGGGTCAGGCAAGGGATTCTGCCCCTGGTGTTCCATTCAGCCGGTCCCCATTTTTATCTTTCCCCTATGTATTCTCAGGGGCCCCTAGGGTGTTTGCGCCGCTTCTTCATTCAATAGTGCATGTTACACCCCTAGCTGGACACCTAAGAAGTGTCACTCATGAAGAGTCAGAACAAGGTAAACAGTTGCAAGATTCAGCTGTCAGAGGAAATAGCAGATTCCCACGAACACAGCATTGAAAGCGCCCATTTACTCGGTCAGATTAAAAAGCGGATGGAACGCCAGCAGATGGGTACTATAATGGAAATATTCTGCTCTGAAAAACAGCAATCCAGAAGCTGTTATGGCCTGGGTCGTTGGGGGTAGTCACCTCCTGTATATACCAAGAGCGGTGAGGGGAGAGGTGCAAGGAACAGCTCCAAAGCCTGAAGGTCCGCCCCAGTCCTGTGTGAACCAGTGTGTATTAACCTCTTGTATAGGATCCCAGTGGAGGGGGGATCCTGGGCGCCTCAGGATCCAACAGTGATGCCGCTACGCAGAGAGCGGTGGGCCGCTGTTAAAATCTCTCGCCATCCACAAGGCTCCGGCGCCAAAAAAAGGGAGAAACCGCTGGTGACGGCACAGGAGAAGGCTCTCAGGTGGTGTATGAGGTGGAGTCACCGCACTCAAGGGGGTGTTTGCCGTGCAGTGGAGCGGCGCGTAGCTAGTGCCAGTGTCCGTGTGCTTCCCGGCCGCGGGTACGGTCCCCAGAGTCACCTGCGTTCAGCCTGTGTTGCATTGTCGATCGTGCATATTCGAGTGGTCCATGGATGTCTGCCTATCCAATAGGACGGTAGCTGAACTGGATTTTGACATGTGTGTGCGCCCCCTGTTGGCCCATGACCAGGAGTGTCACCGTGATACCCGTTTATGGGATGCCTTGATACTTGGCATACATGCTGGCAGCTGGACCTGGGAGATTGCACAACTCCTCGTGTGCAGTGACCACATTGAACCGCTCCCCTATTGGGCTGTAGTGCTAATTGGTGAAAGGGGGTGGACGCAGCACATCTATCCGGACCTGCTAATGGATTGCCTCGCCGTCCTGTTTGATGAAGTCGACAACGACCTCATGTTGGAAATGATAGCCTACGAAGCTGCAATCGCTTTCATAGACGAGTAACTACGTACCTGCAGCCACAACAGATTGGAACCCATTGCACATGTCCCAACACCTTGTTGCATCTTGGAGATCTGGTCACATATCCCACGACAACAGTGGACATGGCTGCATTCGCCTGGACTCCGAATACATGAGTGGACAACAACGCGGGTTAACACACACCTGTGAAAGTTGAGGCCTCCCCCGGAGTGTACAGCGGCGCTTGGCAACGTTCCTCATTCTGACATACTGCTGCATTGGTCTGCATGTTGTGGCACTTATCTTGCCCGTACTGACACGCATATGCTAATAAAGTCTACGCACCTTCACTTGTATTCAACTGTGATGAGTGTTGATTTGAATGACAATGTGTGTCTCACTGCCTATCTGGGTCACGGCCATACATGCGCATTGATAGCATTACCCAGGGAGCACCTTTTTGTGGAATCACTGTCCCTACATTCATCCATACTTTCATACTTGATTGATCATAGCCATGACACATCTGAGTGAATTAGAATGTTTTATTCGCATTCAGTGGAGTGTTGAAGCTGGACCAGTACAGGGCCATGCAAACCCCACTTTACATTGTTGCCCCGTGGAGGGCCGGCCAGAGTCCTTTAGGGATTGACAAGTTCATCGGAAGAGGAAGACTTCAGTCTGCAGTGTGATTGCTGTGTAATTGGTAACCAAACAAAATATGGCAGTCCATGTCGAGGTCCAAGGTGAGTGTCGCTGAGTGTATCGGGGGACAGTGGAAGGTGTTATTCCAGGGCATGATGCAGAGGGCAGAACCAAGTTGAAACAGGCCATATGGCGGAGATGAATGCTACCACTTCATTCTTACCACAAAGCCAGATTCATCATCATCATCTTCGTCCTCTGATGTGTCAGGTGCCTCACATGTGGGTGGTGGTGTTTAGTCGGCATCACTGTTTGGCACTGACACTTCAGGGAGCGGAGATGTGGATGGAGTAGTAGCAGCAGCATTCATCCGCGCCAGGCCTTGTGGCGGCAATGCCATGACGAGGATCTGCAGGGCATGGAAGATCACAGCTACATCTCGCTGGTGTGCAGCCGTGGCAAACATTCTTTCCGCCTGCATCCTCTCCAAGCTCTCCATCATTCTCCTTATGTGTCCCAACTCCCGGCTGACATCGCTGGAGACACTCTGACTAGACAGTTGTTCTTGGCTCAGAGTCATGACTCCAGCGATGTCAGCCATGGATTGTTGGAGATCATGGAGCGGACAGTGGGTGTCCGTTAGGGACTGTAAGTCGTCCCTGATGGGACTTAGACACCCACATATGGCATCTAGTTTTGCTGCCATGAGGTCGAACCCCACCTGCAGCTGATCAGCCATCTTCTCCTGGCACCCTAACACTCGCGTTGGAATGCCATGTGTTGGTCGTGGGGGTCCTGGGAGACAGCCGTGGTGGTGGGTGCTTCCTGCTGTGTGGTCTGTGCAGGGGGTGGGGTCTCCTCGATGCAGCTGGGCTGCCCTGCTCCTGGAGGTGGGGTGCCGAAGCTGTCCATGAGCTGTTGGAGGGTGTCTTTGTCGATGTTGGGGAGGTCCTCTTCATCATCAGTGCTGAGTTGTTGGGTCTGCTCTGCAGGAGGTGTTGATTCTCCCTCTGCAATGTGAAGGGGAGATGCAGATTGACATTGTGTTCACATGTATGTTCACGCATTGTACAAGTTTACTAACAGACTGCATGACAATGTACATTGTGACTGTTTGTGAGGAGATGCCTATTTGATGCGGGACAGTTGACATTTCTACACCATCAGGGATGTGAGGTTGTACTTGTACATTATCATCTCACAGTTTCCTGCTATGCCAAATGCGAATGGCCATTTTCTACACACAAGCGGCAGCAGTTGTGTCCTCTGTTCTGTTGTGAAAGTGTTGCAGTTTGTACCACATTGTTGTCAATGTTGAGGTGCTCTGATTCTTATGTATGTGTGCTGCATTGTGGGTGTGTTGCCCCTTCAGCTCTGATTTGGCTGGCCCTTATCCCTTTCAGGCGGTGTGCCTTTCACTTCTGTGCTTATACAGTGCTGAGATGTTGCAGACTTGGGTAAATTGGGCTCTTGGTCGGAGTTGTGACTCTTGGGCATGGTTTGTCCGCAGATGTGCTATACTTGATTGTGCATGTGTGCCATTGTGCCCATCTCCCCCGTACCCCCAGTCCCTGGTCGTTACTCACCCTGTTGCTGTTGGCACAGGTCATGTTGTGCAGTGTCCGGTCCCCCAACTCCTGCCACCGTCTCCCCAATGATGACTCGGGTCACCATTTCCTTCATCTCATCCAGCTCCTGGTGTGTCGCTGGACTCCCACCTCCAGTCTGCATTGCTGCTTTCAGGTTGGCTGCGAGTTTCAGCTTGTTTTGCGCTTCACATCAGTCCAGCGCTTCTTGCAGTCGTCCACTTCCTTCTCTTCACTCCGACTGCATTCACCTTGGCCAAGATGGACTGCCATATTGTATTTTTAGTTGCCAATGACACAGTTGAGGTGATGAACAGTTGGTGGTGGTGTTCTATCACCTCCTTAATGAGGATCTGGTTTTCCTGCGTACTGAAACGCGGGTTCCTCTTCTTCTTCTCCTTGCCCTTCCCTGACCCCGAGGTCCCAGACTGGTCCTCCGTGGGGCTTGTGGGGTTCTGGTTGTCCTCTGTACTTGCTCCGGCTACCTCCATGGTGCTGCGCAGTTGTTTGTGTTTTTTGTTGCCGCTTTTATAGTGGTTTTTCCCGCCTGACTTGTGGGACTTGCAGGCCTGGCGCTGCTTATCGCTGGATTTTTTATCGCAGTTGGGCCCATCGCAACTTTTTTCACGTTAGGGTTTAGATTTTTATCGACGTCCCGGTAATTTTATCGCGGACATTTGACGCGTTATCGGGAAACTATTGCATGTTACCTCCGTGTTGAGAATACGACGTTAACACGGAGTTATTTTCCCGCGATAGACGGCGATATAAAAAATTGCGTTAACCTATTTTGGCGATGATTATCGCACGTTCTTGAGAATATCCCCCACTATTTACTACATTCGATTAGTAACAATCCCGAGGATATCATCTTTTATCAGGTGAGATCAATATCACCAAATACCAGGCCACTCATAATAGGTTCCTTGGATTCGCCTTTGCTGTGAAAGAAATATAAAGTGTCTTTTACTGCATCCTGCCATTGGCCCCAATATGCTTTAAAGACCAAGCAAAAGGAACTTTATTTGATCTGCGCTTCAGTGAGAAGCCAACGGCGTGCTTTAAGCACAGATTTCTTGTAATCCCACTTGCAGAGGTTAAAACACAATCTTGCTGCTTGGTTCTGAAGTATTTGAGGCCTGGAAATGGGAATCTTGGCAGACCAGAGTAGGTAATATTACAATAGTAGAGGTGTGCCAGGAATCTTAAATCATAACTTTTACTCTGTAGGGGGTCGGAAGGAGCGGGAGGATTTTCCTGAGGAGAGAGAGCTGCATGGTCACGCCCATGGCCACTGCATTAACCTAAGGAATGAATATGAGATTAACATCCCAGATTCCTTACTTTTGGCGTGGCAACAGGCTGTTCAAGCCCTAGGGACCCATTGAAGGGAGTGAGTTGTTTTGTTTCTATTCATGCACTGGAATTGTGCTCTGGTTCTGGAATGTATGATTGCTTTAGTCTGATTTAATTTGCTTATTAGGGGCATAAATTCCTTGAGATTGGGCATCGTGACAGTTTGAGGAATTAAGTAATGTGGGACTGAGCTACAACTTGCTTATATGAACTTTGGTGCATGCAGGGCCAACTAAAGAAAGAGACGGGCCAATTTTAAATTGGTCTATACCCCTCCTGGCCTGTCCCCAGGTTTGTGTGCTGTGAATCTTCATCTGATAGGTAAACACACTGATAGTTCAAATTTCATGTTCTTTGTGCAGGAAAATGCAGAGCTCCTAGTCACTGCTGAAGAGCTTCATTGAGGCCCTGCTCTTTATCTTCTACTCATTATCCCCATGTTCAATTACTACCTCTTTAAGATATACTTGCAGTTGGCTTTGCGACTGACTGTTTTCTTCTTTTTCTCATATTTGTCCTACTTCCTTCCCCGGAGCATTTCGTTTTCAAACTCTTTTTTAATTGTTTCAGTCTATCCTTCCACAACTGATGTCAGGGAGCTGTTTGTCTTTCATTTTTAGGTCTGCTGTTAGCCAAGACCCTATGCTTTTACTAAAATTGTATTACGTATTGGAGCTTTTAGCCAACCACCTTCATCCATTCGTCTTTTATTGGGTTGTTCAGATTTTTGTTTCACTCACTAGAGCATACATCACATACATCAGTGCATTCCAGGCATTGGCTAACTGCTCTTTTAGAAGGAGTAAATCCACACAAAAAAGTAGTTGACTTGCATGCTATGGACTACTGTGGCAAAATGAGCCTTTTGAGACAAAAACATATTTTTTTGCTTTTCGCAAGCTTTTTTTTGTTTTTAGACTGATGAGAGCCCGGCAGCTTTCCCAGCAGTATAGTTTTGCAAAAGCCATGACAAAACAAAACAAGCATTTATAAAGCCAACCCCAGGTTTTGCCCAGCTTGGTTCTATTGAGTTTGTGTCCTACTCTTTCCTACTTTTTTCTTTTCAATTTTAGTTGTGTGATTACACTTTCACTTTCCCTTGCACCTCTCCACACCCGCCTCTTACTCCTCACCCACCCATCTTCTTTTTCCCCTCTTCACCTACTGCCTTGGTATTCCTCTCTTCCTCCAAGATAGAGTACTGTTGCGAACTGGTGCGTCTCTCTAGAATGTAATTACTGATTGTGATGAAGTCTGCATAACTTCCAAGCTTTGCAGCCCAATGTTTTCTGCCTGCTGCTCCCCACTCAAGGCTAATTGCTTTGCGAATGCTTGTAAAACTGAGTCAGCATTAGAAAAGCCAAAAGCAGCAGCCAGCCATCTTGGAATGGAAGTTCTTATGCTTCCAGGATTGCCCTAACATTGCATGTAGATGCAATGTGGCAACCGTTCTGTAACTATACAAAATATGTTCCATGATTGCTGAACATCATTTTCTATACTTTTATTGCCATTGCAATTTTGTTTTTTTATACCAGTTGATGCACTTAAGCTAGGAGATCCACACCTGGCAGAAGGAGATTGTTCAGTATAGCAGTGATCATTCGCTGGGGTGGTGGAAGCAACAGCCTCCACTGACCCAGCATGCTGCCTGCTGCCCGCCCAAACACTAAATGATCCCAATGGTATTTGTACCTGCTAAATATACAAAAGCCTGCCTGACTTGCCTGGAATCAACAGTACAGCTATTCAAGGAGATTAAATATAGACCCCAAAACCAACAGAGTTCGAGTTATCCATGCATTTGCTGTCCCCTGAAAAAGCAAAACACTTAGCATTTTTTTGTAAGTTACCAATTAGTCCAGGTCCCTCCCTAACCATTCATGTGGAGACCCCAACCTGCCTTATCTCTGGCTTCATTCTCTCCAGTGTGCATAATACAAGACTATAAAGGCCCTTCCAAACTGGGCTGAGAGGCTCTGGGATGCCCACCGTCTGAGGTGTAGCTGCACACCTGCAGCAACAGATTACTTAGGTGACTTCAAAGAAATAAAAAGGTTTTCAGATGTACCCAGCTCCCTCTCTCCAACTGTAGAATGCTGTACTGTGCCACCCTTGCATGTTTATATGTGCATCAGTATTGTGTGCCCGAAAGCTATCAACCAGGACTACAGCAAAAACTGCTGCTCCCTCTGGGCAGGAGCAATGCCGGCTCCCGGAGCACGCGGGGAGCCAGCTGGAGCCACAGGGGCCTTGGGGCTCCCCCTACAGCCCCAATGTTGTGTATGGTGGGTGCCCTTGGTGGGCACCAGTGCACCCACCTATAATAAACGTAGGCCCCAGGGAATGGGCTCCCCGGGACCAAAATAGGCTCGGGGAGGGGGGGCCGTGCGGTCCCTCTCCCCTAAAAAGAAAACAGCCCTAGGGGATGGGGCCCCCAGGGCCTAATGAGGCGTGAGGGGGGGCACTTGGCCCCCCTCCCCTTTAAAACACATAAGGCCGTGGGAATGGAATCCCCAGGGTCTAATAAGGCTCAGTGAGGGGGTGGGTTCACACGGCCCCCTACCCCTTTTTATTATGTTTGGCCTGAGGAATGGGGTCCCCGGGGCCAAAAGGCCAAACCTATGCTGCGCACAGCAAAGGCTGTGCGCAGTGTGGGGTTGGCAGCCTGCTGGAGGTTTGGCCACAGGGCCTTGCAGCAGGCCAAGCCCTGTGATGAACCCCCGCTATGCATAGCCAAAGGCTGTACACAGCATGGGGTTGGCTGCTTGCAGGGAGTTGGAAGGAGGGCCTGGATGCAACACAGGCCATGCGGCTAACCCCACACACGAGCAAAGGACGTGGGCAGTGTGGAGTTGGATTCCTACGGGTGGCTGCATGTGGGGAGTTGGATGCAGCGCCTGGCCCACCCCACACCGCATACAATGAAATGCAGTTCTCAGTGTGAAGTTGGCTGCCTGCAGGGGGGGTCGGCTGTCTCACGGTGGGTTGCCTCCAGGGCCTATTGGCAACCCCCTGCTGTGCACTACCAAAGGCTGTGCGCAGTGTGGGGTTGGCTGCCTGTGGGGGGGTTTGTGGCCAGGCCCTCTGGCCAAACCCACGCTGTGCACAGCCAAAGGCCTTGCGCAGTGGGGTGGGGGGTTGGCTTTAAGTATGGTAATAAAATATTACTTTAGGTTAAAAAAAAACTAGAAATTCACTGAAAAAAACAAAAGTTAAAGTAACGTTATAGTTAGGTGTGATAAAAAGATCTGTCTTTGTTTTTTAAAAAAACCTTAGAAATTCACTGAAAAAAACAAAGATGAAAGTATAGTTAGGTGAATATGTCAGTGACAACATTAGCGTTTTGAACACAAAAAAACCACAGAAAGTCACCATTTATAGTTAGCAGAGCTAACTGAAAACCTGCGCCCCCTCCATGCACTGCTTATGACCTCAATTATTACATCACTCATGGCATGTTCTATGACATCATTTATGACATCACTGATGACATCTCAAATGACCTAATTGATGGCATCACTGATGGCTTCACTGATGATATCATCCAAGCTTCCTTGGTACACATTACTCTAATAACTAGTAGGGCATTAGAGGCCAGAAAGTAAGTACAAATTAGCACAAAATAATATAAAGCATCAATAATGCCGTCATAGATACAACTCCCTGTTTAGCAAGCATGTGTTATGTGCAACATTGACACTATACCATACACTTCATGGGTAGCCTAGTTCACATTAACAATCAACCACAGATATATGGGAAACCCTAATTGCACATGCTGGTCAATATGTATACAACTGTTCAGAGAAAGTCAAGTTCCTCGAGATACTCAACGTCTTTTTCTAAAATTAATGCCCTGCTACGGACAGCTTTTATCTGTATCAAACCCATCACAGTCACTGAGCCTACATTGAGAAATGGAATTGATATGAGTAGAAAAGTGGGTACTGTAAACAGTGTACACTCTAAGGAGAGAGTTTACTTTGCACCACACAGTTTGCAGACAGTGAAGCTCTTATGAGAAATACACCACAGAGTAAAATAAAGTGTCTACTAAGAACAGCGTACAGTCTATGCAACACTTGCATCCATTTAAAAAAAAGAGAGCCCACAATGCTCCAGTGCACGTCCAAGTACAGACTGTTTGACCACTTCATCAGCATGTGAGTTGGGTCATGGCCAGCTGGGCCCCATTGACATGTACTAATAGGTTGGGGTGGCCACCATCCAGACTGACCTACAAATATTCCCTGGCCAGTGCTACCAGGCAGCACTGTTAGAGTTGAGCCTCGTCTAACCGAACCCAGTACCAGTACCTTTGCTTGTCACATTTGTTTTGGACCTCCTGACTAAAAGGCTGAACCAGTGTAGCCCAAAACCATGTTTGCCAACTTGATACCTGTCTGTCTGTCAGGCTGTGACCTCATCACTTGTTCTAATCCTGATAGCTCCAAAGAAGGCTAACGCATATGCCAGGCTGAACAGCAACACCTTGTACAGCGATGAGCATAAGTCCTGCAGCACCACCAGCAACCCGGACAGCCTCGCCAAGTCAGTACACCTACTGCTATCCCTCTCCACTGAGATCAAGTGCTCCCATCCCCCGAGAGCCTTTCTAAACCTGAAATTATAAGTCAGGTCAATCACCCCCCACAACCCAGCAAAAAAGGCAATTGTGAGTATAAAAGCAGATTGAAACACAACCTTTTTACAACAATCCAGGAGGCTCGATTGATAGGTCTGCCATGCAACCTCATAAGCTTGCTTCATCCCAGGAGCCAATGCTGATGTGATCAATTCTGTGGCAATTGGGCACCAAGCTTCCAAAGTCTTAGGGGAAAAGGTGTCATCTCCTTGTCTGCTTCTGGAGCTGATGCCTGAAATCTGTAAACTTAAAAAGAGACGGGCCATCAGCTAACTGTGTTTTTCACTCCCGGCACATGCCTGGCTGTGAAATGCACATTTGTGTCCAGTCAAATTCTGATCAAAGATTTAAGCAAGCGCAAGACTATGGGACAGTGCGCTCCCTGGTTATTGATGGCGGAAACGACTGACTTATTATTTGATACATTTCTGGTTAGACCCTCCTGGTACCAGTCTTCTGGCCAGTGAAGCATGCACCTTCAGCTGACCAAAATAGCTCCAAAGCCCACATCCGGCATCCAGCAACCCAGAGTATATAAGCAACTCTGGGTTGCTGGATTCCGGATGTGTCCAAATCATTGAGCCATTGAAGTCCTCCATAAAGTAATCCTATATAAGCAAGTCCTCGCTGACCTCTCTGGCTAGCCATTTGGGATGATGGTTGGCTTGTAGGCCAGACATGGCTTCGCTTATGTTCCTTGAGAAAGCTCTGCTCATGGGTATGAGTACAAAACTGACTGGCCTACTATCACCTGACGCTGGTGAAGAGTCCTTAGGAGACCGCAAGTATTGTGCTAAGGAATCGAGAAAAGCTTCTACCTTGGGTGGTGGGATTCTGCACACCGCTACGTCTGAATCAACCTCAATGCCTAGGAATAACAGCTCAGCTGAGGGAACCTCAGTTTTTCCTCTGCCAAAGTAACCCCGACCACACTCACCAACTCCTGAAAGCCTTCCAGAGTGAGGTTGCAATCTTGGGACCTCGAGAGGCCTACAAAAAAGAGATCATCAAGGTAGTGCACTATATTCTGTGACCCCACCAGATCCCTGACTGCTCACTCAATGAACTAGCTGAATGTCTCGAAGTGTGAGCAGGCAACATTGCAACCCAGGGGCATACATCTGGCTACATAATACTTGCCCACAAATTCGAAGCCCAACAGGTGTAAATCTAGAGGGTGAACCTGGAGCAACCTGAAAGCCGTAAATGGTCAAATCTGTCACCCAATTCCTCAACGATCTCTCCACCCAAACATTCTTAAGATTAAACTCCACATCCTAACCCTGCTTACCTTTCTCGGCAACACCCCTTCATTGATCAAGTCAAACACACCACAGAATTGGTTTCAGGGGGACATGCCAAGCAATGGACCTTGAAGGGCACACCATTGGGGTGTTGCTCCCAAAAACCATTGCAGGTGCCCCTGTCTTCTTTGCAGGCAGTGGAGTAATCTCATACCCTGCTTTTTGGAATGTATGTGTCAGGGAGAATGCCCTTCTTCCTGCAGCACCACTGGCAATGCCTACAGCTACTGCTTGAGCCACTGCCTCTTAGAGTGATGGCCCACTCACTAACCCCTGCTGGGCAGATTATACTGAAACCAATAAGTAGGCCTGAACACGATGCACTGGTACTAGCAACCATGGCTGGCTGGCTGACAAAGTCACACCCCCCCAATTGCTCAATTACATATGAGGTGGCTAAACAACCCAACCTAAGGCCCTACGCTTTTAATTTATTGCTCCCAAGTTTGGCTGTTGTTGTTGACTAGACAATAAACCATTTGAGAGGGTTTGAAGGATCAAATGTGATGCCTCAAAGCTTGCACTACTACGTTAACAGTATGATGCCACCTGGAGACAACAATGACTTTGCCTGCCCTGACACTTTTGGGGCCTGCTCTGCATTTCCTGTGGAGTTTCCCGTCTCATTTGAAGGGGAAATAACGATTGCGACAGGCCGCCCACTCCCAGGTTCATGTTATTAATGCTACTCCTTCTAAGTGTAGGTGGAGATCGCATACCCCAGTCATGCTCCCCCGCTTGACTTGACACCTGCAACTAACCCTCGGGACTTGGTCTTGACAGCGTTGGGATATTTGGTACCGCAAGTGCATGTCTTGTCATTGAGGAGTTCTCCCTGAATCTGGCCGGTGCCTGCCTTGTTCTCTTCAGTGGTTTTGTCAGAACTGCTTGTTTCCTTGGAGTTTTTGGCCCTCAGAGACTCTTTGCAAAGCCCAATTCATGCTCTGCCACTGAGCAACTTCCCAAAGCTGCATGAACTGCAACTCCGCTGTCCATGCTGCCTCATCTTGCGCATTTTGTTGTTCACCAGTGGATGTCTTCTATGTTGGGCGCCCTCGCTTGGGTGCCATGCTCCTGAGAGGAGAAATTGTGCGTCAATCCAGAGCTGCCAGCTACTTAATTAATTAGCCCCCCTGAACCCTCAGGCGCAATACTTACCTTAGTTGTAGACTATGGGGCACATGCATCAAGATAAGGAATTGCGATTCCTTAATAGCTGTTTTTAAGGAATCGCTATTTAGGAGACGCAATTCCTTATGCATGTAGGAATCACAAAATAAATAGCAATTCCCTAATAGCGAATCGCAAATTGCGATTTGCTATTAGGGAATACATTCCCAATCATTCCTATGGTCCTAGAGGCCCATAGGAATGAATGGGAAAGCATTCGCAATTTGCGATTACCAAATAGGTAGTCACAAATTGCGAATGCAATTGCAAGGGTGCTTGGGGGCCTAAGGCCCCCTGATGCACCCCCAAGAAAGGTAAGTGTGCACATGTATGCGCCACATGGCACTTTGAGAAATGCAATTTTGTGCATTTTTCTAAGGATTTGTAAATTACCATCAACTTGAAGTTGATGGTAGTTTGCAAATCCTTAATGCAAAGTTGCATTTTAAAAATGCTTCATGCATTGCATTTAGTGAATCGCAAATTGCGATGCCCTAAATGCATTAGCAAAATAGTTCATCGCAAAAATTGCGATGACCTATTTTGCAAATGCATTGAGGTTTTATGAATCGGAAATGGCTTTTAACCAGTCGCAAACGGGCCGATTCTGTGAATCGGCCCATTTGCGACCGGTAAAAAGCTTGATGCATGTGCCCCTACGTGCTTTAATTTAACTGTAAAAGCATTTAGCTGCCATTTGGCAAGGCCCAGCCTTCAACATATAAGTCATTGTGCCCCCTGCCAAGATTACACCCCAAGCACAGGCAACTTTTTCCCCACCTGCAGTGCAGAGCCAATGACAGTACCGTAGCAAAAACCTTTGACTTTGGACCTACAACACAGCCTGCCCCCCCTCCTGCTTATCTATGCTGATGCGCCACACAGCCCTAGCCCTTTTAATAAGATTGCCCATGATATGCACAGAGGGTTCTTAGAGATCAGACTCGGTATGTGGTCTTTGCCCCACTGCCACGTTACCCTGCCTCTAGCATGACCTTCACATCTATAGAATTCGTCGGTTGGGCGATTAAACAAGACTAAAACACAATAATTAGACAATTAAATGTATAGCACATGACACATTTTATTTCTCATTCTCAACAAATGAGGATCCCACAATCCGTTGTGCCATGTTGCAGCCTGAACCTTGAATATCCCTGGCATCTGCTCAGTGGCTATACCAAACAACTGTCTTCACTATATTCACATAACATTTGAACTGGTAGCGGCTATAAGAAAAATTATTCCCTTTATCACGTAACCTTTGAACTGTTTGTAATTGATCCGACAAGAGACATGACTAAGAGGACCCAGTGCTCCAACCCATAATCTTCAGAGGGAAAGTCTCAGACCTTAACCACTAAGGGCCAGATGTACGACCCTAAAATGCGGTCGCAAATGGGCAACCGGCCCGTTTGCGACCGCAATTTAGGGCATGGGCATGTACAAACCTCATTTTGCGAATCAGTAAATTTTACCAATTCGCAAAATGAGGTTTGCGACTCGCTATTAGGAAGGGGCATGCCAACGGCATCCCTTCCTAATAGCGACTCACGTTTGTATGTATGAATGTTTTGCGACCGCAATTGCGGTCGCAAAACACTCACAATTTACCACCTACTTCAAGTAGGTAGTAAACCATTCGCAAACAGGAAGGGCTCCCCAGGGGACCCCTTCCCCTTTGTCAATGGGTCAAAAAATATTTTTTCAGGGCTGGTAGTGGTCCCAGGGAAAAAGGGCTGCATTTTTTTTTTTTAAACTGCTTTATTTAAAAGCAGTCACAGACATGGTGGTCTGCTGAACCCAGCAGGCCACAATCCCTGTGAGTGCTAGCCATTCCAAATGGGGTCGCAAATTGCACCTGCCTCATTAATATTAATGAGGCATGCAATTTGCGACACCATTAGGAATCGCAAACAGTGTCTGAGACACTGTTGTACATCCCAATTTGCGAGTTGCAAATTGCGAGTCGCAAATTAGATTGGCTCTCAGCCTGCATGTGCTGACGCCTCGTGTCATTTCCTATGCTCTTGCTCTACGACTGCCTGGCCCCATACCGCTCCGGAAGGGCTCCATATACACCGTATAACATTAGCCCAATAGCTTTTCCCCCCATGTCACAACATGTTATGTTATGTTATGTTATGTTAATCGCACTTGTAGAGCGCACGATTACCCTGGGGTGTCCTGGCGCTAAGCACTGTCTGCTGGGGAACATGAGGATAGATACTACTGAGAAAAGAGCCATGTCTTCAGCCCTTTTCTAAAGGAGAGGAGATCTGGGGCATTCCTGAGATGAAATGGAAGATCATTCCATGCCCTAGAAGCACAGGTGATAAAGCTCCTACCTCCCCAGTTGACTTTTTTAAATGTGGGGACTAGAACTTTCTTAGCTCCTGTTGATCGTAGCATTCTTCCAGGGACGTACCATTGAAATTTACGCCTCAGAAAATCAGGACCTACACCATTGATGGCCTTAAAAACTGTGCAGAGTGCCTTGAAGCGTGCTCTTTGTTTGACCGGGAGCCAATGAAGTTGCCTGAGTTCCTCCTTTACAGAGACAAATTTTGGAGTCCCTGACAGCAATCTGGCCGCAGCATTTTGGACAAGTTGGAGCCGATAGATATGTTGCTTTTGGGCATTGAGGTATAGGCTATTACAATAGTCAAGACGTGACATTATAAGGGCCGTTACCACTGTTTTAAGGCTGTTTTCCGTAAGAAAAAACTTAATTTTTCTTATGATTTTTAGAGCTAAAAGCAAGCCGAAGTCACCATACCTATTTGGTCACCCATGGTGAGTTTATTGTCCACCAATACCCCAAGATTTTTTGCTTTCCTAGTCGGTAGGGGGCAGGGTCCAAGATCTTCCGGCCACCATTCGGGGGTCCAAACAAGTGGATTATTTCCAAACTTTATGACCTCGGTCTTGTTAGAGTTTAGTTTTAAACAGTTGGAGGACATCCAACCAGAAATGGCCACCATACAGTCATGGAAACAAGCCCCTATTTCAGTTTCCGCCCCCTCAGTCAGTGACAACACTATTTGAGTGTCGTCAGCATAGGAAGTGAGTTGGAACCCAAAGGATCTGATGACTCCTGCCAGGGGTGCCACATAGATATTAAAAACCGTCGGGCTGAGTGACGAGCCCTGTGGCACCCCGCAGGGGAGGGAGAACGGTTTTGACGTACTTCCGTCCATATCCACCGTTTGCAGTCTATCAGATAGAAAAGATTGCAGGAGTTTCCAAGCTCGGCCTTCTATTCCTACGTCAGACAACCGGTCCATCAGCACTTCGTGATTGACCGCGTCGAAGGCCGCGGACAGATCCAATAGGATCAGTATGGCATTGCCTCCCCTGTCCAAGGCCTCTCTAATTTCCTCTGTGGATTTAATTAGAGCCAACTCAGTGCTGTGGTTTGCCCTAAATCCATATTGAGATGGATCAAGGGAATTATTAGATTGAAGAAAAGCACTGACTTGGGTGTTCATGGCTTTTTCCAAAGTTTTGGCAGGAAATGGAAGCCGTGAAATTGGCCTGTAATTATTGGGGTCTGTTGGGTCCAAAGTCTGTTTCTTCAACAAAGGAAGAACAGAGGCCATTTTCCACTTTTTAGGAAATGTGCCTGAGCTTAGTATAGCATTCAGCAGAGGTGTAAGTGCTGTTCTGATAACTTCTGGGATTTGTTTGATAACCCGCCCTGGGCAGGGATCAGTAGGAGCTCCAGAGCGAATTGAGTTCAGAAGTTTAATCGTTTTCGGAATTTCCAAGGGTTTAAATTGCTCTAAGACCGATGAAGGGCAGGGACTGTCAGGACCGTCCATGTTCTGCCGCACTAGTGCCCTTTTGTCAGCTTGGGTGAACGAGGAGAAAATGATTTCAACTTTTTGTTTAAAAAATTCGGCCTACTTATCACAGAGTTCGGGGTTGCTCTGGTTCTTGGGGATATTAGGGGTGGCAAGTCTTTTAATAGTTTTAAAAAGTTCTTTCGAGTTGGATTTGGCTAATGCTATTTGCATTGTGAAAAACTTTCTTTTGGCTTCTAGTAAAAGCTGTTTGTAAGAGGTAATGCTGTGTCTGTAGGTTTCCTTGTCAGCACTAGCATATCCTCTCCGCCAAGCCCGTTCTAATTGCTTACAGGCCAATTTTTTGGCTCTAAGTTCCTCAGAATACCAGGGCGCTGAGGGTTGAGCCCGTTTGGGGGTCCACTTTTTTGGGGGGGCTAAATGGTTACAGGTTGCCTCCAGCCATTGCGAATAGGCTGAAGTAGCCTTTTCTATTTCAGGAGGGAGAGGGCGCGTAGAACGCCTTAAGGTTTCTTCTAATACCTTAGTGTCCACTCTTCCCCAGGTCCTAGTAACAATCTCCTGGATTGACTTTTCACTGGCTAAAAGGCCCCTGCAACTCTTCAACTCTTCAACATGCCCCCACGGTGGAGACCCCAAACGCGGCAGGGACCCCTGAATCGTGTTGGGGGCCACAACGTGATCAGGCGTGGATTCCCCTAAATGGCACCAGCCAAGTAGTTTGCTTGAGCTACACATTCCAGAGTGTTACTTTGACTATGACAAGGATTGCACTCACAACCTATATTTCAAGTACACAGGTCAAGCAAACGGTATGCATACAGAACTATCGTTGGTGTAGAGGTCCATCCGGCAGCTACTATACTTTGTATAGCATCCAAACCCGAGGGCCGGGCATGGCCCGAGGGTAAAAATAAATGGCGGAGTGGTCGCTCAAGTCCACTCCACAAGAGCTGATAGTATACTTGTGTGTGTGCCTCACATTATTCACTTGGTGCCACTGTGGCCTAGGCGACACACATTACAGCGGACTCTACACCGGCTACAAGGACAATGGCGGACCACTGCATCCTGCCGCGGTGTGCAGACTCGTCATGCCACAGCCAAGGCAGCCGAGTCGCTGGCTGTGGGAGAAGCCAGGAGGCTGCGCAACTCATCCAACGCATGTGCAGTGCCCCCGCTTCAGGAGGGAAGCAGCGCTCCTGGCCATTGGGCCATACAGCTCCCTGGAGGCGAGGCATGCCTCCAACAACCCACCCAGCTGCAGGACACTGCAGCAGCCACTCCAAATACAGACAGCGTGGCCCACTGGTACGCAGCCTGGCACTAAGATTGGAGCGGCAACAGGGCAACCTAGTGCTGTACAAGTACACCACACCCTGTCTGAGGCTGACATCAGAGGCTAACGTGGGGGCAGAGCAGCCATGAGGCGGTGAGGCCTGCAAGGAGGTCGCTGTTGAAATTAATAGGTGCCACACGCTCCTGGGATGGTGCCATGAGGTGGAAGACATAATAACTGTACAGCTTTACAGCGAGCATAAGTGGATATGTTTAGGCACCCTCAAACCTGGGACAGTACAGTAGGCATATAGGAAAAAAAATGAATGAAGCTGTAATGATTGAGCACAACATGAGTGCTTCGCTGTTGGTAAGATACAGGATAGGAAGAAGCACATAGAGCTTGTGACCTAGACAGTAACAAGGCGAATGACGAGAGGTCCTGGGTAACAGATACACCCGATGAAGGTGTGAGAAGTGTGAGCATTGCCAGTGCGGCCCTCATAGATTACAGACACTATTAACAGGGACACACAAACCCCCCCAATCTGCCCCGAAGGCAGAGGCCACGCTGATGGCTGGAGCCCACGTGTGGCACACTATGTAACAGAGACTAAGGGGCCACGCACAATGTCACAACAACAGCCTAACCCTGCACTGGCAGCCCCCGCACACTGTGCCCATTCCTCTGTCACAGCGATGCTGCCATTCAGCTAGCTGGTAGACTCTGCCACAGCCATCCCCCAATGGTGCCAATAGATCGGGCGCCTGCAGTTCTACATTTGCGCCACGCGCGAAACCAACAGGCAGTAAAAAGGTGAATGATGCTCAATGTTGGCAGTGCTGAACTATATGACCTGTTCGAACACCTCCCCAACACAGGTAGGGTTGATGACTTTCACCATACAGTAGGGGCAGTGAATCATTATTTTGATCCACAGCTCAATCCCGACTATGAGAGATTCAAATGGAGACAAGGTGGAAGATGAGTCTGCGGACGTCTTCTATGCGCAACTTTGAAAGTTGGCAAGCACCTGCATCGAGATCAACCAGCTGGATGAAATCAGGACCCTGCTGATTCAGGGCTGCCGGTCGTTGGTGCTCGGGAAGCTCATATTGCGACAGCCAGGCATCTCACTAGACAACATACTGATACTAGCGAAGTCATATGAGCTGGCAGACAGCTGGGCTGAAGACATGGAGGTGGCATTGGTGAGAAGGGCGGCCCCGGTGGGCACAGCCCAGGCAGTAAAGGAAGAGGAGCAAGTCGATGCCATCCAGAGATGCCCTGCTTGATATCGTGCCACAAACACACTCAATCCACCCGAGAACGGGTGCGGCAATTGCGGTCTGACGCACCGGACGCCCACCATAAGCCCATGGCAGGGAATGAGCATGCTTGAGGTGTGGGCGCATGAATCAGTTTGCCAAGGTGTGCCAGAGAAGTAGGCAGGGTGCAGACACAGGGTACAGAAGATGAGGGAGATCGATCCTGCGACAGCTGTCACTTGAAGAGGAGGAAGCTGGAAGTCCCGCAAATCGGCCTGACTCTGCCATTCACCCTGACGACGATGAAGTGTTCACCGTCTCATTCACTGGAAGAGAAGGTAACCGCAAGCGGCCCCCACCGATGTGCAAAGTTGTCATCGGAGGTACCCAAATCAAAGCGACATCAGTGCCTCCGCCAATTTAGCAGGATCTTACCACGGTAAGCACCAACCAAAGCACAAATCTGCACCTATGGGGCAACGAACCTCTACCACTGACAGGAGTCATAAAGGTAGTGGTTAAGAGTGAAGGAAATTCGACACAAGCCCAATTTCACGTAACCAGAGGTAACACTGGCACGCAACTTGGATGCCACACTGCCGAAGACCTGGGGCAAGTTTTCTTTGCACAGCAAGTGTATGAATCTCATGCTGCAAACATCCTGCAAGAAGTACCCAAGCTATTCGAGGTGCTGGGGCGTTTGAAAGGCCTGAAGGTAAAGCTACACCTTGACAATACTGTGAGACCCATGGTACTCCGACACAGAAGGGTGCCATTCTTCCTGCGGCTGCTGGTGGAGAAAGAACTGCATCAACTAGAACAGCAAGGGATGATCAAGAAGGTCACAGAGCCCACTACCTGGGTCTCATCTCTGGTGATAGCTCCCAAGCCTAAACAACCTGGGGCTATCAGACTGTTTGTTGACATGCGGCTCCCGAACAAAGCCATCCGCAGGGAGCGACACATAACCCCTACAGTTGATGGCATAGTGCCGGACCTCAATGGTGCCAGGTGGTTTTCAAAGCTAGACCTCAGTGCGGGCTACCACCAACTTGAACTTGACCCATCTAGCCGCTATACAACCACTTTCTCGACGCACATTGGGCTCAGCAGATACAAGTGGTTGAATTTTGGAATATCGTAAGTAGCAGAGGTGTTTCAGAACACCACCCGTGAGACCCTCTCTGGTTTGGTCGGACTGCTAAACATTAGCGAGGACATTCTGATATTATGTGGCACGCTTGAAGACCACCATATACGGTTGAGGGTGACCCTCAAGTGGTTAGCTGAGTGGGGGCTAACCCTACACAAACAAAAGTGCTCATTTTACCGAAACTCCATCAAGTGGTTGGGTACCTTTTCTCAAGTGGAGAACTACAGGTAGACCCAAAGAAAGTACAAGTTATTTGGAATGCAGCTGTCTCACAGAACGCATCAGAGGCGAGGAGTTTCTTTGGTATGGCAACTTACTGTGGATTTTTTTCCCAAGCCTGGCCACCATATCGGAGCCATTGCGAGCCCTGATGAAGAATGACCCTCTATGGGACTGGGACTTCCCCTCTGACCTGGCGTTCTGGAGAGTGAAGGAGGCTCTGTTGGCAGATGCCACCCTGGCATACTTTAATCCAAGGCGCCGGACAGAGCTGGTGGTGGATGCAAGCCCCGTAGGGCTTGCAGCCATGTTTCTAGAAATAAAGAATGCGCAGTCATGGGTCTCCATCGCCAATTTGAGTATAGCTCTGACAGACACGGAGACAAGGTGTGCGCAGATTGAGCGCGAGGAGCCAACGATCCAGTGGGTGTGCCACCATTTTCACTTGTACCTTTGTAGGCAGCAGTTCCGGGTCGTGACTGACCACAAGTCGCTTGTCCCACTATTTGCTGGTACAGTTAGGAATGGGCCATATTGCCTGGGTGGGAATAATCCAATGGACTACCTATTGAGGCACCCGCAAGCGCAGGCTGGCGCTGGGAAAACATAGTAAGATGAAGGGGCTGAGAAGTTCTTGAGGATGGTGGCACATAATGCCTGCCCTTGGGTGCTTTTGATTGAGGAGATCCAGGAGGACACAAAGCAGGACATGAGCCTCTCAAAAGCAAAAAAAGTGCTCTGTAGGAGGCAGTGCCTCAACTTCTTGGATGACGCCAAGGCACTGACTGCTGATGAGCAGACAACAATGATCCAAATCTAGAGGATCAGGAATGAACTAAGCACCAGTGGAGAGGGTCCGCTTCTTTGTGGAAGACTGATCGTAATACCTAAAAGCCTGTGAGCATGAGTCGTCATACTGGCCCACCAAGGCCACCAGGGCATGGTGAAGACAAAAGCACGGCTAAGGGACAAGGTGTGGTTCCCCCGGATGGACACATGGGTGGATGACAAAGTCAGAGACTGCCACTCCTGCGCAATAACAAGCAGAGAACCCCCGTCTGCTGGGATAATTACAGAAGCCGTGGTCATGGCCGTGGTTATAGCCACATCAAATATCCTATCATGAAGCTAGTGTCCCCTGCTGCAATTTCAAATGTGAAGCCCGCCCTGGAGATGATCTTTGCGTTGCTAAAAATCCCGGAAGTGATCAAGCCTGATAATGGACCCCCGTTCAAAGGGTAAGACTTCCAATCTTACCTACATAGCCTCAACGTCAGGCACAAGAAAGTGACCCCACAGTGGTCACAGGCCAATGGGGAAGTGGAGTGATTTATGCGCACGCTGAACAGAGCCCCTCCGGAGGGCTACCATAAGGGGGCGCACTGACAGTGCCCCACCTTTTAGGTAGCGCACTGTCAGTGTGCCTCCTTACAGCTTCTTTGTCTCTGCGCCCGCATCTATAATACAGCGCAGGCACAGAGGCAAAGGGATTCCCTCATTTGCATAGAGCCACGCCCCCATGCAAATGAGGGAACACCCTCTGGTGATATTGCTGGCGCTATATGTGCATCAGCGCTATCTGTATTACCCCAGAAGCATCTGTGGCCCCTTCTGTATTAGAAAAGTGCCCTGGGGACGCACAAAGTGGGCGTTAACACCCGTTGCACCCCTGGGGCACGTCCGTAATACGGCCCCAGGACTCTACTATAGTTTATATAGCATCCACAACCCACGGCCGAGGGTACAAATAAAGGGCTGAGTGGTTGCTCCAAGCCACTTCGTGAGAGTTGCTAGTATACCTGTGTGTGTGCCTCACGTTATTCTCTTAGAGCCGCTGCGGCCTAGGCGACACACATTACCGCAGATGTCACAGCTGATATCCGCGTACAGCGAGGAAGAGCACCAACCCGCCTGCAGTGAAAGGCCTGATATCGCCCTGGAGGGCACACACCACAGCGGGGCTGCAAGCAACAACGAGGTCCGTCTTACACCCCTGCCAAACTCCCGCCTGATGCCTCAGCCAGAGCCCCCATCTGACGGGCTACAGCAATGCGGCTGTCCGCGGCCCCCGCAGGGGGCCACCTCAGCAGGGCGGCCCTCTAGTGCCATTTCGGCACCGCCCAGCCGCTCTAGTCTCTGGAGGGGTTCTTGGAGCCCTCTAGATTGGTCACCACAGTGACGTCCTTCCGGTGCGCCGAGGTGGGGGGAGGGCATATATGCCTCCCCAGCCCCTCCTGGCGTCCTCTGTTGCACCAGCCACGCCGTCGTGCGGGTCGTTGGTCGGGATATGCCGTTGTTTGGTAGATCGCGAGGTGAGTCGCCCCGTCACAGACTGGCCCCTGGACTGCTGGTTTCAGGCCGCCTGGGGCCCGTATGGGTCTGAGTGCTGGTGACCGGGTGCACGGCGTTGTTGTGGGCTGGAGCACGGGGGGGCCTGGCAGCGGGCGTACCGTCCCGCACTCACTGCATTCATGCCCGGCCCTGGATGGGATAGCGCATAGTACGGCCTTTGCCAGTATCGGTGCCCTGCAATGTTACCAACTCACTGGTCTGTGGTGTGATTTCGTACCAGCCGACCAGTGCGGAAGGAGTTTGGAGCAGGTTTCTGTTTTGCGGAGGTCAGGGGGCACAAGGGTTGGTCCGGGGCGAATGTTGGCTCCGCATCTGTGCAGAGTATTGTGGTCTGGCCCCGCGTTTGGGGGAGGAGGCACTTGGACCTTGCGGGCAACGGGCAGCAGTTTTTAAGCCACTAGATGCTGGCAGGAGCTGCCTCCTGTGGGCCCCCGAGGCTGTCCTGCAGGAGCGATACCTACTGTCGCACCAGCCACGCCGTCGCGTCGGGCTCAGCAGTTGTCTGCATTTCGGATTTTGCGGCGAAGTAGTTTTGGGGGCAAGAAAAGCTGCATGATGGGGGCCTGTGTCCTGGGTGTTCCTGGGCCCAACGGGGTTTTGGGACTCTGGGGTGGCCTTGGCAGCACGGGTGGAGCTGGGCAGGGGCAGAAGTTGCGGGCCATGGGCTGCGGCCGCCGGAGGTGTTTTGTTGGGTCCCGGCGTGATCCCGCGAGTGTTTCTGTGAGGGGCAGTGCTTCATGGCACTCGTTCTCGCTATGGCCTGGAGCTAGGGGCTCGGTCGCTCCCCGGTGGAAGAGCGACGATCGGGCAGCGTCTTCGTACATTGTAAGGTGACGGTGGTTTGGCGACAGAGAGGTGGCTTTGACTCTAACTGCACATATAATGTAAGGCACATGCACTTGTGAGCTGTAATTTGTTTCTGCTTGCCACCGTGGTAGGGCTGTGGGCCCAGTTCAGAGTCCCGTCGATGGCGCAGTGAGAGGAGTGTCAGCTTGTGCGGTCATTGCTTGTTGTTTTATTCTTTTGGGCCAGCCGTGTGTTTGTGAGGGACGCCTGCATCCTCCGAGGTGTTGTGCACTCGCCGCTCTGCTTCTGGTGTGTGAGGGAGACCACAGCAGAGGGAGCGGAGGAGCGTCGGGCTCTTTCTTTAGGATTTGCGGTGAGCCTAGCTGGGTACCCTCTCCTCCCCCACACCCCAACTCGTTCAAACCGCGCCTGGTCTTTTGGTGGGAACTTCAATAGTTGATCCCTGATTGTAGTAAAGAGTGTTGGCGTAAGTGTGATTGGTGATAAGGACCAAGTGCAATTCCCGAAACGTAAACCTTGGCGTTCGCATGCACAGCGGCAGTGATACCACGCGGCCTGGGAGCAACGATTTGTGCTCCTGCCTTGCGGGGGGAAATGCTTTTAAGTGTCTGGCACAGTGTAATAGTTTTAAGCGCCGTATCGTCTCCACATATTGGGGCCTCGTGGGCTGTTAAGCTACCCATATTGGCAAAGTTTGATAACAATATTGAGGTAACTTCGCAGGGTAGGTTTGGAAGTGGTTGTTTGCCTCTAGCACATGTGGAAGGACTTGATCGAAGCGATAATGTTACCCATTGATAAATGCACAGGGGCATATATTCTCAACTTGGGAGGAATCAAGTGTTCTTTATAAGGCACTGAAGTTCCCACCACATAGTGTCCTACCATGCTGCAAATCTTGGTACACTCACTGGTACATTCTTTGTGATGGGGCCTGGTGTCATGGTGTCTTGCACTGGAGCAGGGTAGGTGTCCACCGCCATAGCAGACGACCTCTTGGGCCAGAGTCGGACAATCACACAGGGTGAGGGGCCCATCTTGGTTGTGTCCATCAATGTCTCTTTGGCCGGGGAATGTATTGTAGCGTGTTTATAGTGCGTACTAGGGGAGGCTCTGTAGTGCTTCCCCACATGGGTAGTATGCTGCATTGGTTTGTAAGGTGTGTGCTTGGAATGGAAATGTTTTTATTTCAGCCTAGTTGGGATTTGCTTCCATGCCATATGACCCACACCGAAGTGCAGTTCTCGTTTATGGGCTGCAGCTGCTGCTCTCTTGGACTCCCGCGCTGGCACCTCATTTCCGGCCGGGTGTCTAGGTGTGCGGTGTGAGGCTGGCAGTTAGTGATTCTATCTTTCCCGGGGCCTGGGTTTGGCTGTCCGCCCGGGCCCCGGGTTGGGCATTGTGGCAACAAAGGATTGCGCGGTCAGGTGCCGTCACGGTTCTGTTGTGACCGGCGGCGGGCAGGCGGCACAATTGCTGGGCTCGGCTGCATCTTTATCTACTCAGCCAGCAGCACCCAGTGTTACGCACGAGAAGTTGCACAGTTTTCTCAAAGGTGGCATTTGGCGCCCATGTTTGGCTGGGAGACTTAGGGGAGTACCTGCCGACTGGGCATCAGGAGGATTGTGCACTTTAAGCGCGGAACGGTGCGAGGGTGCACAGGTTGACTTTGTAGTGGGTGCGGCTATCTTTGCCATGGTTCCTCATGGCAAGCCCTTATGCGCACATTCTGCAGCCTACAATGTGGCAGTGGCCAACTAAGTCAGCAATTGGTGGTAAGTTCCCTCGAGCAGTCTGAGTTGTCGCACTGATAGGAGTGGCGAGGTTAGTAGTTGTGCGGGCACTGTTAGATCGCATTACGCCACTGACGCAGGCTTGGTAGGTATGACATTGCCTGATTTGACCATTTGCTTTGATAGGAATATAAAATCAATGATTGCTCTCTTAAAATATAGGTTAAATATACCCGGGGAAGCAAAGTCCGGCCTGATTTTACCCGGGGCTCCCGGTATTGTTCACGGCTCCTCGCTGCCGGTATATCAAAGCCTCCTCGGTACGGGTAGGGGGCTCTGAGTAATCCTACGTTCAGGTTGATCCTACGGCTCATAAAGTGCATAGGCCACAAGGTGGCGCTGGGCCACTGTCCCTCTCACTAGGGCCACTGTTCCTCTCACTAGGCAAGCTGCATCAAGGAGCACTGCGATCATCTACACCTTTCTTCTGTCCCTCCCGCTTGAAGTTCTACCACACTAAATAGTCAATTGTGAGGTAGTCGTGACGAGTATGACCGTGTCACACTATATCAAATTGTTATGCCCATAGGTATGTTTTCGGTCGTTGTTTAGGCCATTTGTTGTGGGATATACCCACCTCCCAGGCGGGGGGGGGAGGGGCTTTCCCCTTTGGCATGGTATTGTGTTGTTTGCTTGTCTGGTATGTTGGGCGGACTAGGGTGTCCGGCTGGGCAGAATGCATGCGGGATGTGCGTGTGTGAGCAGGCCCCCATGTTTTGCCCTGGGGGCTTGGGCTGCTGGCTGTCGTGTGTAGTACCGGTTCCAACCCCAGCAGCGGCTCGGCATCCACGTGCTCAGGCCCACATTGGGCATTTCCCTGGAGGGGTGAAGGGACACTCTCTGATGCGGGCGGGTCCGACTTTCACTGAAACTAAAATTACCAGCCAGTGCAATGTTATGGACAAAAAAAAAAAAAAAAAAAAGTCGCTGGTGGAGGTGATTTCGGAACCCCCAACGGGTGACGATGATTATGGCATATCATTTTGTGGTTGGGAGTGAGGATTCAGCGGCGCTGGTGGTTGCCTATGACAAAGGGTAGAGCTGGGGGGGGGGGCCCTTCATTTTGAGGAGGCCACTTTATATCTTGTGCATTTTCCACACCATCCTTGTCTTTTCTTCAGGGCTCCCCGGGGTGGGGTAGAATTGGCTGTTTGCTGGTGTGGGGAGGATTGGACCGTCGGTCGGTACTGCCTTTTCAATGGAAGCTGCAGTTTGGCAGTTTTATGGTGCAGGATCAACACCTCATTGTCACATCTTGTGACTGCAACCAGCTCTTTTTGGTCTCTGCGGGTTCTATGGTCTGTCCAGTCGGGATGCGGGGTGACTGGTGCAGGCTACGACGCATTACGGTCTTGCACGATCCATCACCTCAGCATTGTAGCGGTGCCTTAGTTATATCTGGGCTTAAGATGAAGGCCAGACACAAACCCACAGGTTTCTGAGCAAGTACACTCAATACTGAGCGTAGGATATGCAGGCTGAGTAGCACCAGTAGCCTCCAGCTTAAGTTAAGCTATAATCACCTCCCCTTTAGCCATGGCAGCCTGGCAGGTGTGGGAAGTTATCACCCCACAAGTGCACTGTGTTTTAGAAAGTTGGGGAAACACTGGTTTAGAGCACAAGGGGCAACGACGTAGTAAGGAACACTAGGCATTCCCAGATTCAGGAAAGGGCAGGTAGCTGGACATACTGTTCCCCGCATTGTTCTCACTGACTGGTCTGCTCCCTGGTACACATTAGCAGAAGTCTGGGAGAGCCAGACCTCACCTAAGGGTGCATGGCTTAAGTTTGAGGGACAAGTCCAATGTGTCAAATTTAATGAACGTGTGGAAATTTTCTATTATCTGGGCTTAGTTACAGGCCAAGGAATGGCGGCATGGCCCCCTGGTACTGCGGACGGTTTTGTGGGTTGTCAAGCTTCTCAGATGTTTGTCGCATGCTTGCGCAGGCTGTTGTGTCCGCAGAGTTTGGGGCAGGTTAGCATCCCCCCTCCTTGCAATCAGCATTCCAACAGCACAGTAGTTGACATGCCTTCCCAATTCTGGCACCAGAACACAAGGTTAGTCAGGGCCAACAAGTCTGTTGGGTGACTTGTGCAGGCGAAGACTCATTGCAGCTCTTGCACAGTCTCATCATTTCAGAATTGAAGTGTTGCCTTGGGTAACCCTGGGCATAAAGGAAGGCCAGACAGGCAGCCAGGGGATCACACAGCAGGTGCACATTGCTCCTAGTGTAGTATATACATGCTGCATCACCTACACCAAGGTGTTGGGTTGGACCCATACTGGACATCAAGTAATAATTTAGCTATGCTAACTTGCCAGTGAAGATAATTTTATTTGGGAGCGATTGAGCGCTGCAGGTGGCCACTCCTTGTTTGAGATAGATGAAAGCTTTATGTCCCTGATAGTACTCACATACTGGTCCAGTGGCTAGCGGGCCATCTATCACCAGGTTGGGGGGTCAACTCTGTTAAATCCTAGGGGGGACTCAGAGGGTACGGGTCTGGTGCTTAGGAAGCATCCAGGGTCAGAGATGGATAGCAGGTACGATGCATCTGTGATTCGACGGCAGTTAAGCAAGCGGGGTGCGCTGCATAAGTTGTCACTACACGATAGGGGGAGGTGTCGCCAATAGTGGACACAATACACATATTGTTTCAAACCAGATTTGACACCATTAGGGTGTTCACCAGTGTTCAGCAATCAAAGGGGATCTATGCAATTGTCTGGTCAACGGGGAAAGTAAGTGCACCCCAGAACGGAGGGTAGGTGACATGTTGCTGCAGTTAAGCTCAAACGCCCCGCCCGGTTAGCTATATTAGCCACGCTGGGTGGGGACGCTGTCAGCCAACATAGTGTGCTGCTGTCCCAATAAATGGGGAAACAAGGTGCAAGCACATAAAGGCTACTATGTAAAAAGAACATTTGGCACGTCCAGTATTCAACAAAAATTAAAATTTAACGGAGCAGGGAATTTTCCACTGCTGGGGCTGCACAGGGTGGGCAGTGTGAACCCTCCCCCCTATTTGGGAATAATCTAGTATAGTAGGACTTAGTCAATCCTGAATGTTAGGCAACATATTGCATACAGTGCGCCTGCATTAAATCAGACAGATTCACTAGGCTGGTATGCCTAGGGGCTTCACCACAGGGGAGCTGAGCGGGCGAAATTCCCATAAGGAATAAGGGATGCATGGCAAGTGCATGAGGACACCCTCGCTCATTGTCAGATACTTCTAGTCATGAACATTCCGGTGCGTCATGATTTATCAATCAATGGGACTGTGCAAATGTTAAGTATAAACCTTCTCGCCCTAACAGCCAAAGCAGGCAGGCGGGTTGATTGGAACAGAGATTGACCAAAGGGGGGGCCCCCCCCCAATTTCTTAAGATACACCTAGGGGCAACGACATCATTGCCATGAGGAGGTCACTCTTACAAGCCATGAAAGCTGACTTAGGGGAGATCTGTAAATACATGGGTCAATGTGAGCTCAAGTGGCCTGAGATTATTCCCCGCAGAGTGGGGCTCGGGATGGGGACACAGGTGTTCAGGTACATACAGTGTTAGAAGGACGGCAACCAGGTGATATCAACACATACATGGGGCAATGTGAGCTATGGTTGTCTGAAAGCATCCCGCGCAGATAGGCACGGGGCTAAGCCATGTATGGCCGAGGAACATGCCTGCAGGGGGTGGACAGTCAATGTACAAGTTCTCTGGCCTAATGGGCCTCATGAACAGATTGGAACAGAGATTGGCCCAAGGGGGAGTACTCCCCAACGTCTTAGTGATACATCTAGGGGGCAACAACCTCACTGCCATGGGGAGGAGGCCACTTTGACAAGCCAGGAACGCTGATTTAGGGGAAATCAGTAAGTCCATGGGTCAATGTGAGATCTGGTGGTCTGATATTATCCCCCGCAGGCTAATTCAGAGGAGGCCGTTGAACATTCCCGAAAGAGAGTGAATAGTTCTATGCGTAAGTTCGCAGACCAGAGGGGTCTGGGCTTCATCAGACACGAGCTGATTGAGGCTAAGGTCAAGGGCTACTTTGAAACATGGTGTTTATGGTCACCATTGGGTATGGATTTCTTCCCTTGACCTTGCAGGGGGCCCTGGAAATGAGAGGTGGCTAGTGAGAAGACAGCTGCCTTGAGGGCACTGGCCATCCAGGCGTACGCCTAAGGTTAAGTTGACAAACATGGGGTGCATCTGTCACAGCATGGACACGTTTCACTGGACATACAGGAGGCCCTAGAAAGCAGGTTACAGGTGAGAAATTAGCTGTTTTGGTGGGGGCCCTGGCTGCGACGGTGGCCGCCTCCAGGGCTGTGGCGGAGTTACAGGGCGATCTGTAGCAGACCGGTACAGTAAGGGTACCTCTGCGGCAGACCGGTACAGTAAGGGTACCTCTGCGCGGCACAGTAGGGGTGCCAGAGCCAAAGACCAGGAGCCTCAGGGCAGGTTCCGGGAAAACCGCGACGGCGCCCCGTTAGTCCTTCGGGCGGTTGGGGGCCTGACCAACCGGGGGTTTGCCCTGCTACGCTCCGCCCTGAAAAGGGCGTGAGTAGAACAGACCAACGTGTCACGTGATCCGGAAGAGGATCATCAAAGGTAGCACTGACTGGGTGTCCCACAGTGCTGGCTCACCAGGCGGGCGGGGGCAGCATAGGTTGGTACAGCTGCCCGCCCTTGGATCGCCCGTAAGATAACCCACATATTGCATACTCCTGTATGGAATAAACCTGCAGCAATATTTTCCCACTACAAAGTTGTCTCGTGTATTTATTCATTCTTGCATGCTCAGACGGGGGTTGGGAGAAGTTGCCGGTAATGGCACTATGCAACACTGCAACCCCTATGACGGCTTGGACCAACTGGGCAACTACTCGTGGGAAAACCACTGCAGACTCTGCCATGCATTCAGCTATGCCAATACTACTCCCTTGTACTAATGTGTGTATTTTTGCTCTGCGTGTCCAGCTCCAGGGGGGAGAAAGAGGGAGCCTTGTGGCCCGTGCTACTCCTTATACTCCCCCCCCTTCACCTGCCTATGACCCCTTCTGGCCACCGTCTGGGCTACCTGACCAGAATCAGCCCGCAGGCCCACTGGAGGGGACCCTGGCCCTGCCATAAGACCTGGACCCATCCTTCCCGCCTTAATGGCCCCCTTCCGCTACTTGTGGTGGGCCCAAGAGAACGCTGTAAATAATATGGATTACGAGAAAGGAATGTGATCATTTTCTACAGTGTAAAAACGCTTGCACCATACCTGACCCCTCTCTTTGTTTCCCTGACCGCAATCTTTCGCATGCAGCTGAAGAAAGGAAACACATCAGAGTGGGACGGTTCTTCTGGTGCTGGTAAAGCCTCTGCTTACTGCACTTACCGTAACTGCCTTGGCAGACAATCAGAAGGTTCAGCTGTTGAACTGAAACATCTGTGTGGTAGCTCCAGGACGCCCTGACTTTGGAGTCCTCAAGTCAGACAAGCACAGTTTATCTCCACGTGATTTAAGGAGCACTGAGTTTGTTTAATACTGCACTGCTGGCTGGATTTGTGTATTAGTACAAGAGAGCAATCAGGGGAAGGGACACATGGTTACTTGCATGTATTTGCATGCTGCCATGATTCATCCCGGGCCCCAGGGGCCCTATTACACTACAAAGTCTCCAATCTAACAATGTTCTCTGATATCCAGCACCCTCCAGGCCAGTACCCTACCCAGTCCCGGGCTTTTCTGAGTTGGTGACTCTCTTGTTGTCAGTCACAGTGTTGGTAAGTGGTACCTGGTACGTGATGACATCTCAGCTCCAACTGCGGCCTGCTGCAGCTCTAATACAAATCTATATAGATTGCTCATAGGCAGGGCCACTGGAATTTTGCGATTTTGCGGCCGCTTCGATTTTCACATAATTATAGATTTGCCGCCTTTACCACATAACCCATCATCTACCGCATAATCTGCAGATTTTAACAAAAAAAATGTTGTTTGTAGGTCAAACGGATCAAAAGGTACTAAAAATACAGCAACACATGTTGCAGCGCAGTGGAAGGTCCTTTGCAAAGTTGGACTGGTCACCTTTCTGTTGCTTATTGCTAAATTTGGGTGTTAAACTGGTACTAAGGGGGTGCAACCAATGCCCAGACAGTGTTACCAAGATCAAAAATGATGAGGTAATACTAGTAAAAAATCTGCCACATTATGCTGCATAATTTTCATTTTCTTACCGCATAATTTACTCACCCCTGCCACATAATTTGGCCATCTCCTGCCGCATAATTCCAGAGGCCTTGCTCATAGGCCCCTGAGTGTGTTGGCACGAATGAAGACAGTGGCCCAGGCCAAATGAGCCGAAGAGAGGCTTAGTTAAAGGCCAAAGAGAAAAACAACAGGAGTTCAGCTCCCTCCTAGGATCTAGGGGGCACATGCATCAAAGGTTTTTGCGATCGCAAACGGTGCGAATCGCAAAAATCGGCCGTTTGCGATCGCAAATTGGCCTTTGGAGATGCATGAAAGTAGTTTCCTATGCGCAATTTAAGAATTCGCAATTAATTGCGAATTCCTAATTGCGATTGCATTTAAGGAATCGCAATTTGCGATTCCTTAAATGCAATGCTAGAAGCACTTTCAAATAGCGATTTCGCTATTTGGGACCGCAAATTACAGACAAATCAAACTTGTCTGTAATTTGCAAAACCTTCGAAAAATGCTCTAAAATGCATTTTTTAAGTTTTAGGTTACACACACACATGCCCTTGGGGCATGTGTGTGCGCAACATGGGTGCACATCACAATTTCAGGGTGCAACAGGGTGTCATTTTGACACCCTGGCACCCTTGAAATTGCATTCTCAATTTGCGATTCTCTAATTGCGAATCGCTAATTGAGAATGTCTTCCCATTCATTCCTATGGGCCTCTAGGCCCATAGGAATTAATGGGGAGGTATTCCTTAATTGCGACTCGCAATTAGCGAGTCGCAATTAAGGAATGTTTAGGAATCGCTATTTTTATAGCGATTCCTACATGCATAGGCTTTTGCGATTCCTTAATTGCGATTCCTTAATAATCGCAATTAAGGAATCGCAAAAGCCTACCTTGATGCATGTGCCCCTTGGTCCTTACGAAGTGCGGAGGTAAGAAGGCAGGGTCTTCCACGGTGTGGGCGCAAAATGCCAAAAGGCCCTCCACCCCCTCTGGGTAGAACTGACCTGCCTGTGCGTTGCACCATTCTGCGTGGTCGGCAAGGTGCAATGGCCTTGTGAACTCTCGAGAACTGTGGTGCAGAGCTTTGAAAGAGACAAGCTAGAGGCGCCTGATGGGACCTAGACGTCATACTACTGATATGTTTTCAAGTGCTGTCCTTCAAGTGTTTTCCTGTTGCGTTTACAGGTTAAGTAACCTTGGTCACTTGTTGTTGTTTGGGACCATAAAGACCTGAGTCATTCCAGGTTGGTTAGAGCTGTTTGCGTTCTGCTGGTGCACATGGTCTGAGAGCTTTGAGAGTGAGGTGCTTATGAGTTGCCTGTGTGCACTGTCTCCGGAGCAGCGTGTACACAGGGGCACCCATCAAGAACTGTTTGTGCTTCCATGTTTGCTTTCAAGTGGGGGTCCTTGTGTGTGTAGAACACGCCTTGTGGTTGCCACCAGTTAAGGAGTTGCAGTAGCCCCAGGTTCTCAGGAAATGTGAGCGAACAGTCCAGGGATCAGCGGTCCAGACTCCAGGTTAAACTACAATATACTTCATATATAATATATGTTAAGCCGCATAGCGGAATCTTTCACAGCCTGGACGGTGGAGCTGTAAGTCAGTGTTTGCACTTCCCAATGCCCCATTTGTGGCTTGAGCACAGGAGGTGCAGCTTGCAGTTTCTTTCCAAAGTAACTTTTAGAGGGGCTGCCTGCAGGCTCTTCACGTGCTGCACTGTTGGTGTGGAATGGGGCTACTGTCAATGAATAATGCTGCATCATCATGTCTTACACAGGGTGAGACGGCGGTGTAGCTGGCCTGTTGTGTGGAATGGGGGCACTGTCAATGAATAATGAAGCATCATCATGTCTTACACAGGGTGAGGCGGCGGTGTAGCTGGCCTGTTGTGTGGAATGGGGGTACTGTCAATGAATAATGATGCATCATCATGTTTTACACAGGGTGAGACGGCGGTGTAGCTGGCCTGTTGTGTGGAATGGGGGCACTGTCAATGAATAATGATGCATCATCATGTTTTACACAGGGTGAGACGGCGGTGTAGCTGGCCTGTTGTGTGGAATGGGGGTACTGTCAATGAATAATGAAGCATCATCATGTCTTACACAGGGTGAGGCGGCGGTGTAGCTGGCCTGTTGTGTGGAATGGGGGTACTGTCAATGAATAATGATGCATCATCATGTCTTACACAGGGTGAGGCGGCGGTGTAGCTGGCCTGTTGTGTGGAATGGGGGTACTGTCAATGAATAATGAAGCATCATCATGTTTTACACAGGGTGAACTGGTGGTGTAGCTGGCCTGTTGTGTGGAATGGGGGCACTGTCAATGAATAATGAAGCATCATCATGTCTTACACAGGGTGAGTCGGCGGTGTAGCTGGCCTGTTGTGTGGAATGGGGGTACTGTCAATGAATAATGAAGCATCATCATGTTTTACACAGGGTGAGACGGCGGTGTAGCTGGCCTGTTGTGTGGAATGAGGGTACTGTCAATGAATAATGAAGCATCATCATGTTTTACACAGGGTGAGACGGCGGTGTAGCTGGCCTGTTGTGTGGAATGGGGGCACTGTCAATGAATAATGAAGCATCATCATGTTTTACACAGGGTGAGACGGCGGTGTAGCTGGCCTGTTGGTGTGGAATGGGGGCACTGTCAATGAATAATGAAGCATCATCATGTCTTACACAGGGTGAGACGGCGGTGTAGATGGCCTGTTGTGTGGAATGGGGGCACTGTCAATGAATAATGAAGCATCATCATGTTTTACACAGGGTGAGACGGCGGTGTAGCTGGCCTGTTGTGTGGAATGGGGGTACTGTCAATGAATAATGAAGCATCATCATGTTTTACACAGGGTGAGACGGTGGTGTAGCTGGCCTGTTGTGTGGAATGGGGGCACTGTCAATGAATAATGAAGCATCATCATGTTTTACACAGGGTGAGACGGCGGTGTAGCTGGCCTGTTGTGTGGAATGGGGGCACTGTCAATGAATAATGAAGCATCATCATGTTTTACACAGGGTGAGACGGCGGTGTAGCTGGCCTGTTGTGTGGAATGGGGGCACTGTCAATGAATAATGATGCATCATCATGTTTTACACAGGGTGAGACGGCGGTGTAGCTGGCCTGTTGTGTGGAATGGGGGTACTGTCAATGAATAATGAAGCATCATCATGTTTTACACAGGGTGAGACGGCGGTGTAGCTGGCCTGTTGTGTGGAATGCATTAGAAGGTAATAAGGTTGATGATAATTCCTCTGCTCCCCATCATCTGCTGGTGATCTGTGCCATTGGTGTGGATACAGTTCCACCAGGGCTCATCGCGGACATCATGGCGGATACCGGCGACAGGGCCAGGCGCTGCTGCTGCCTTGGATGTGTGTTGTTGAGATGAGCATGCAGGTGTATTTCAGAGTTCTTGCAAGCTTTGGGTGTTGTATTGGATCAGTGGACCCCCGTTTTGTAGCATGTAAACCTAGCAGAATTGTGTCAATGTACTGTAAAGTAAATATAGTATAAAGAACACCATTGCTACCTAAAAAGGTGTCCCCTGGAACTGAGGTAGAGAGCTATCACAGCCAAGAGAAATGAATGTTTGAAAAGCCAGGCCTTCCAAGCATCACCAAATGGAAGTCATCCTTGCAGTATTCGGAAGAGCCTTCCAGAGCTCAGCCGCTTTGACTGGGAAACTCGACCCCCAATTCTGGACTCCAACCAGAGGTGTGGACCAATGCACCTGCCGCCCCCACGGGTGCGGAATTCTTCATGTTTGGCTACAGAATTGTTATGTACTTAGGCTTCCTATGGAGAAGACATTGCTCGTTCAAAAATGTATAAATTGCACTTTTGTGTTTAGATTGAATATTGTGCTGAATGCCACACCTGTAGACTGCGGGTTCTGTAACCTACACCAGCCCAGATTGTAGAGAGAAACGCGTAAGAATTAGGGAGCAGTGGGGCATTCGCTGTTCGTTTGGACTTGAGCACAGCTTCAGATGTAGACACCAGAAAAAGCTGTGTTTTTGCACAATGCTCTGCAGCGCCTGAATGAATGGATGAATGAATAAAATACCGTTTGCACTGCCCATACAGCTGCTTTCAATGGAAGATTCCCAGAGCTAGAGGTGCAGTGTGACTTCTCACTACCAAACCTCCCTGAAAAGAAAGGTCTTCAGCCCAGCCGCGTTGGTCGCTCACAACCCTGTCAGATGCGAGTTTCCCAGCTTAGCCGCCGATAGGGAGAAAGATCTCCTCCTGATCTTGTCTTCCTTGGGCAAAGTTTCAAAATCGGTGGCAGAAACCAACTTTGGAGTCACCAAGATATCTACTTTTCAAAAAGGTTGAATGTTGTTAAGTTCATTTAGTATAAAGCTTCGCTGTTAGTACGCTACATGCATGCTGCTTCTGGAATCTGCACAAAAATGGCATGCTGAAAACCAACACTTGACCTGGCAGCAGACTACAGCATCCCCATCACACTGTCCATTTGAACTCATATGTTGGCACCTTTTTCAGTGGGATGTGTGTGGAATTCTGGGAAGTTATGTTACCTCCTATTGATTGATGTAGATCCAAAGAGGTTATAAGCATCTTCCTTTTCCACCCTAAATGTCAATTTAGGACAAGGGCAACAGATGTTTACTCTACTTTGCCAGATAAAAGCTAGTGTTGCACAAAGGTCCTGCCTTTACTTTAGAAAAGAACAGGTAGCTTTGTGCCAATAACTCAATGCAACTCACAACATCTACATATTAACATCTTACAAGTCACAAGGAAGAGTGGTTACGGGTCCATCTTTGGGACTCATGATGAGATTTAGCAATGATAACTCACTGACTGAATACACATGTATAGCACTTTCAACTGAAACAGGGTCTCTAGGCACTGAGTGCCCATGGCAATTTGCCTACCACTGTATGCAGGCTTTTACCATTCACAATGTGGATGTGATGGGTAGTGGATCATGTCCGCATCATTTTCACACAGGATGGGGCACGCAAGTTTGTGAACAAATTTCTTTCCATCCCCAACAACTGCTGGGACCCCGTACTCCAGGGCACACTAGTCACAGTCATGCAAATCGATTCACCAAAAATACAAGAGGCAGTGGATGTGATATCGCACTTTGTTGGGACAGAAATGTCCTCTGCATGGTAATGGACGTGCACCCATGCCCTGAATGCCCAACTGTACTGTTGTCTGGATCCCTAATGCTGACTTTTTGTCATAGGCAAACACGGATCATGTGTGTGCACCATGACATAGGCCTGTCTCAGGGATTGTGGTCTTGTTGGACCAGGAGGAGCGCCCAAAGTGCTACCCTCATAGTGGTGGAAGGCTACCACTTTTACCAGGAGTTAAGCAGCACAAGCGCAGTGGTGGCAGCATACCATGCTTCAGCATCAGTGATGTCACTGACCATGTCATGAGGGTTGTATTATCTGAGGTCATGAGCAGTGCATTGTGGGGGTGTAAGTTATAGTTAGCTCAGGTAACTAAAACTGGTGAATTTCACTGGTTTTGTACAAGTGAAATCTGAGCCGAACTATATCGTCCCTATAACCTTTGTTTTTTTCAGTGAATTTCTAAGGTTTTTCTTAACGTGAAGTAAGGTGCCCATCGCAATTCACAGTGGGGTGGGGTTGAATGCAGGGCCTGGCCTGGCTTTGTGCTGCCCCCACCCAAGCCTGCTGCTCCTGCCCCCTTCCTCCTTGCCATCCATTGCCCATGTTCATGATCCTGCTTTTATATTACAACCATGTGTGGCTGCTGTTCTGCCACTGCCCTTCCTACCTGCCCTGAACAGTTAGCTTGCTGCCCCATCCACCTGCTCCCTACCCTCTGTTTTTAAGTCCATGCACCAGCCCCTCCCTCCTTGCCTGCATGTTCCAATGTGCTGCCACTGCCTTCCATTTAGATCGATGTCCCTGCCCACTCCTCCTGCTTCCCGTTCCCCAATTCTATGTAGCATCATTGTCCTCCTGCTTAGCCTCTGTGCTTAGCTTGCTGTCCCTACTCTCCTTCCCCTTGTCCTCTGATGTCTGTGTGAATGCCCCTGCTCCCTCTTTTCTGCCCACCATATTCCATGGACCTGCCACCCTCTTATCTACTCTGAGTGTTCTATTGAGCTGCCACTGCCCCTCCTACCTGCCTAGCATGGTAATATGGCTGCCACCTGTCCCTGCCACCTCCACCCTGCCTGTCCAAGTTCCATGCCCCTATCCCCTCCCACCTGTCCTCCATGGTCCATTTTGTTGCCATTCACTTCTGCCCTCCATGCTCTGTTGTGCTGCAACTGCTCCTCCTCTCTGCCCTGCATGGTCTGTTGTGAAGTCCCTTCCCCTGCCCTCTTTTGTCTGTGTCCAGCCCCTACCCTTCCCTTCTGTCCTCCATGGTCTTTTGTGCATGCCCCTGCCCCCTCCATCTTGCCCACCATGGCCGTTGTGCTGCCACTAACCCCCCGCTTGCAATGCATGGTCCTCGGTGCTGCCACAGACCCTCCTACCTGCTGTGTGGTCAGCTTGCGGCCCCTGACCCCCTCCCACCTTCCCTCCGTTGTGTTTGTGTATGCCATTATAGTTTCACTGTTGCCCTCAATAATGTGTTGTGCTTCCAGTGCCCATCCCACCTGCCTTCCATGGTCAGCTTGCTGCTCCTGCCCTGTCCCCTTGCCCCCTTCCCTCCGTTTTCCATGTGCAGACCCCTATCCCCTCCTTCCTGCCTTGTTTGGTCTGCTGTCGTTCCCCTGCCCCCTCTCTCCTGTCCTTCATGTTCCGGTATGCTGCAACTGTTCCTCCTGTCTGTTCACTATGGTCAGCTTGCTGCCCTTGCCTCTTTCCCCTCTGCTCTCTGTTGTTCATGTGCATGGCCCTGTTCCCTCCCTATTGCTTTCCATGGTCCATTAGCTGCACTACCGTCCCGCTTGCCCTGTGTGATGTATTGTGCTGCTGCAACCCCTGACGCCTGCCCTGTAAGGTCAGTTTGGTGCCCCTGCCCATCTCCCTCCTGCCCTCTCTAAGGAGTGCATTGTGGGGGCGTAAGTTGTAGTTAGCTCAGGTAACTATAACTGCTGAATTTCACTGGTTTTGTGCGAGTGAAATCTGAGCCTAACTATAACGTTCCTGTAACCTTTGTTTTTTTCAGTGAATTTCTAAGGTTTTTTTAATTCTATTTCCTAACTATAATGTCCATGTAACCTTTGGTTTTTAAGTGAATTTCTAAGGTTTTTCAAACTCTATTTCCTAACTATAACGTCCCTGTAACCTTTGGTTTTTTAAGTGAATTTCTAAGGTTTTTTAATTAGTAGTCACGTTTGCAGAGTGGTGGAGAAAGGGGACGGGGCTTCTGACCAGCTTTCAGGAATCCCGCGGAATGGGACTTACTGGAGGTAACAGGAGGGCATCTTGTCCCCCAAGGACCCTCAGCATCCAAAAGGACTACATCCCCCAAAAAGTAGTGTGCCAGGAGGTGCATTTGCAGAGTGGTGGAGAAAAGGGGCGGGGCCTATGACCAGCTCTCAGCAATCATGCTGTGTGGGACTTACTGGAGGTAACAGGAGGGCTTGTTGGCCCCCAAGGACAATCAGTAGCCAAGAGGACTTCATCCCCCAACCAATAGTGCACCCAGAGGCACGTTTGCAGAGTGGGGGAGAAAGGGGGCGTGACCTCTGACGACCTCTCAGCAATCCCACTGTGTGGCACTTACTGGAAGTAACAGAAGGGGTTTTAGGCCCCCAAGGACCCCCAGCAGCCAAGGGAACTTCATCCCCCAACCAGTAATGCGCCAGGAGGCATGTTTGCAGAGTTGTGGAAAAGGGAGCAGGCCTCCGATGACCTCTCAGCAATCCTGCTGTGTGGGACTTACTGGAGGTAACAGGTGGGATAGTTGGCCCCCAAGGACCCTCAGTAGTCATGGGGACTTCATCCTCCAACTACTAGTGCACCAGGAGGCGTGTTTTCAGAGTGGTGGTAAAAGGGGGGATGGGGCCTCTGGTGACTTGCCGGGTGGCTTTTTTTTCCTTTTATTAGGGTGGGGCCCCGGGGGATGGGATCCCCAGGGACCCCGTCCCCCGGGGCCTGGCATTCTCAAATGGTGGAGGGGGACCGTGCGGCCCCCTCCATGGGCTGATTTCAGCCCCGGGGACTGGTCATGTCTGCTGGGTGCCCCCTTGGCACCCATTCTCCACTGAAACTGCGGGGGGAGCCTGAGGGCCCCCTTGGTCCCTGCCGGCTCCCCCCCAACTGGACGTAGCATTGCTTTTAGACATAGGGAGCTGCTAAACATGCAGCTCCCTCTGTCTAAAAACAATTCTGCTCTGCTTCCAGCAAGCAAGAGCATTTTCAATGCTCTCGCTTACTGGAAGCGGAGCGTTTGCGGTGGCTTGACGGGAGCGGTAGAGCAAAAAGCAAACAGCTATGTCCCTAGGGTGGGCACCCCGGGACATAGCAGAAGCAGGCCCTGGAGTGGGGGTTGGCAGTCCTCAGGATCATCTATGGCTCCAAGAGGGGGTAGTGTGTAGGGCCTGCCCTGAGGATGTGGCGGTCCCTGGGGCCACGAACCACCTGGGAGGTGGGCCGCATGCCCCCCTCCCATTTTAAAAAAAAGTAAACTTGGCCCTGGGGACTTGGTGGGGCCCAGGGGTCCCTGAAGCCCCCAACACAAATTTATTATGGCCCTGGGTGGTGGTGGTCCCCAGTGCCAGGCGGGGTCCGAGAGGCCTCCCATAACAGTTCATTAGCCCCGGGGAGGTGGTTGTCCTTGGGGCACAGGGGGATCCAAGACACCCCGATATGTTTTTTGTAAAGTGGCCCCAGGGAGGTGGTGGTACCCGGGGCCTGTGGGGTCCAAGAGCCCCCCATTTTAAAGTAAATAAGCCCTGGGGAGGTGGTGATCCCTGGGACATTAATAAGCTCTAGGAAGAAGGGGCCCATGCGCCCTCCCCTCCTTTATTATAAAAATTTCCCCAGGACCTGGCCCACCCGAGGGCTGATTACTAATGAAGTGCAGGAGCCATCGCTTCATTTTTTTAATACTTTCAGCAGGATCTGTGGATCTGGCGCAACTCCCACCGAAATTCTTTTTAAAAAAAATGCTTTTTGGGCTCTGCTGGGTCCCTTTGGGACCCGGCCCCCACAAGAGGTCTACGGGGTCAGGAAATTTCTACCCTTCCCCTTTTCTTTTCTTTTAACATTTTTTTTTTTGGGACTCAGCTCAAGCCACGTTCCAAATAACTGCCAACACTTCCTGGTTTATCAGCCAATCACATCTCAACACGAGATCGGGAGGCGTCGCGGATCCTCCGTGTACCTATATAAACAATTGAAAAAATCTTTAAATAACTCTGCAACTACTAAACAGATTTACACCAATTTACAAAAAGGTCACTTTCTGGACCAACAGCTACCTTTCTGCCAAATTTGGTGTAATTCTGTTCAGCAGTTAGGGCTGTAGCCATGTCTAAAGTTCCTATGGAAATTAACATGGGAGAAAATGCGTTTTCAGACACCCCCTTTTTCTGGGCCCACGCTTGACGGATCACCCCGAAACTTTCAAGACAATAGTTGAAGTGGGTAGCAAAATAGTTTTGAAAATTTCACGATGATTCATCAAACAATGCCAAAGTTATTGGAAAATGAAAAAACACTCTTCCTATAGTAACTACATCCTAACTATAACTACCTACTGGCGACTGCCAGAAGGTCATTGTCACAATGTGCCTTGTGTGTATCAGGGTGCTACCGGATGGTGGTCTGCGCCCGCCGTTACCATGCCTCTTGTCTCCCAACAGACGGATTGGAGTGGAGCCAGCTTTTCCGCGGCTGTATCAGATGCATCGGATTGGGGACACGGACCCTTTAAAACAACCACGAATCAAGCTCCAGCCACTCCTACCCATGACGTCAGTACTTCTGGGCCAATAAGGTGCGAGGAAGCCGACACCATAGTGAAGTACGCTTCCGGAGTGAAGGAGATAGAACAACCGAGTGGCGAGAGAACGGGAGACCGAGGAACGACATTGGAGGTAGCTGAGGCGATACCAGGAACCACGGGAGGAGCCGAAGAGCTGCAGAAGCCAGGAGGCCACCGTATCCACGCTGCGTCCCGCCACGCTTCAGGAGAAGCGTGGCTTACAAAGGTACGGAGCAAGGTTGCGGGGTGGGTTGGAACACGGGAGAGAAAAGACCCGTAGAGAGGTACCTGAGGCCTTTGGATCAAGACCCCGACCCGAGCACGAGACGTCCCGAAGAAGTCAGAGTGCAGCGGACCCGGACAAGACGGATTGTCAAGTGTCCTAACACTGGCTTATTTCAGGAGAAAACGATCATATAAAATAAAACCCGCATTACAAAGACCTTGTCTCGAGAGCCTTCTGTCCCCACGCCCACAACTGGTGGAGAATGCGGGCAACCCCTCCATTGACACATATATAATGGAGAATTTGATCCAACAGCTGATACAAGGACAAGAGAAGCTGGGATAGGCTGTCGAGCGACAGATGTCCTCGGCACAAGCCAACCGCAATGTCTTCACGGAGTCAATGTCCTCACAGATGGAGAACCTGCACAAACTAATGACTGAAAACCTTGCGACACCCCCGTCCTCGGGGCGTACACCGGGACCCTCTGGGGTCTCCCTCCAAAAATACCAATCAGGGGAGGAGCCCGACGCGTTTCTATTGAATTTTGAGAGGGCAGCCCGAGCCTGCGGATGGCCAGTAGAGAAGTGGCCGTTCTTTCTTGCGCCCTTACTGACTGGTGAGGCGCAGGCTGCTTACCAGGTGGCCAACGCTGATGGGAACACAGCCTACCCAGACATCAAAGCGATAATACGGGACCACTTGGGGTTGGATGAGGAGGCGTTCAGGTTGCGGTTCAGAAGAGAAAGGGGAGCTGCCGGGGAAAACCCCAAGACCCTGTTTTTTCGACTAAAATCAGCGGCTGATAAATGGTTGAAGCCGCAAGACAGCACGAAGGAAGAGATAATGGACAAAGTTTATTTAGAACAATACCTGGAAGCCCTGCCCTATAACACCCAAAAATGGCTGCGGCAACACACCAAGTTGACAACGGAACATGCGGTCGACTTGGCCACTACCTTTGTGCGAGCCCAACCCAGACCCGCGTCTATAGAATCAGATAAAGCATACAAGCCCCCTCCCCCGAGAACAGAGCGAAGAACACACCGACCTCCTCCTCCTCCGGACATGACCAGATCCAGGCCCTCGAAACCAGAAGGTCCCCCTCCTAGAGGTCCCCAGTGCTTCGAATGTGGAGAGTGGGGCCACATTGCCCGGGCCTGCCCCCAGAAAAGATCGTCTGAAGAACCGATGGAAGTGGGGTACATCCCGAGGTCCGTCCTCTACAGTGCGGAGTTGGGGAGTGCCTTTTACGTAAGTGTGTTGGTAAATGGGAGAACCGTAAAAGCCCTACTTGATTCTGGTTGCAGGCAATCAGTAATTCTGAGCACCATAGTAAACACCACACAGTACCTTCCTGATGCCGTGGTACACTTCAGATGTGTACACGGGGATGTCAGACCATATCCGGTAGCGGATGTTAAGCTACGGCCAGAGGGGGGTGACATGTACACGGTGAGGGTTGGGGTACTAGAGGCTTTGCCCGAAGACCTCATCATCGGTACAGATAATCCGGGGTTTTTGACACTGTTCCTTCAATCTGTTCAAACACCAAAGGGGGCTAGGGAAATAGGGGAAACGAAACCCGCCTTGGTGTCCCCTGACCCGTGGGTCATGGATAGAAGTTTTCGGTTTGCCCAGCTGAACGATCCCACCCTGCAGAACGCATGGCAGTGTGCGCGGTCTCAAAACCCCAACATACTTCCGAACTTTCCTCACTTCACGATCCGAAAAGATCTGTTATATAGGATTGGTTCTCCGGGAGATGAGGCCCAACTCCTTGTCCCCATGGCCTTTAGAGAACAGGTCCTTTTTTTCTCCCACTCCCACCTTATGGCCGGGCATGTGGGAGCAGAAAAACGTCCCAGAATGTGCTTAGATACTTTTTTTGGCCTGGGGTTTATGGGGAAGTAAAGAAATACTGTCAGGAGTGTGAGATCTGCCAGAGGAGAAATACCCATCGCCCCGCTCCAGTGCCCTTGCAACCATTCCCAATCATAGGGTCCCCATTCAAAAGGGTGGGAATGGACCTCATAGGACCCCTTCCAAAGACCAAACGAGGGTACCAATATGCATTGGTCCCGGTGGACTACGCCACCAGATATCCCGAGGCCTTTCCCCTGAAAGCCCCCACCTCGTCCACTATAGCAGAGCGTCTGGTAGAATTGTTTTCGCGAGTAGGGTTCCCCAAAGAGATCCCAACGGATCAAAGAACCCCTTTCATATCACGCCTTATGAAAGAGGTATGTAAGACCCTCGAAATCCGACACCTGAAGACATCAGTGTACCACCCACAAACCGATGGGTTAGTGGAACGGTACAACGGGACGTTGAAGGCAGTCTTATGTAAAATGCTCCAGACAGATGGGAAGGAGTGGGACCAGCTGCTCCCGCTTGCCCTGTACGTCATTCGAAGCCAGGTACAGAGCTCTCTAGGGTGCTCTTCGTTTGAGATGCTCTACGGGAGACAACCCAGGTCTCTCCTAGAAATCACCAAAGAGGCTTGGGAAAAGGAAGAGCCAGAGGACTCTCGTGGGTTTCTTGAGGACACGCAGAGTTTGAAAAACAAAATTGGGAAGGTCAGGGACCTAGCATACTCCCGGCTAGAAAAGATACAGGAGAAACAAAAAGCGCTGTATAACAAGGGGAAGAAATGGAGGAGGTTGAGTGTTGGTGACTGGGTTCTGGTAATGTTGCCTTCCTCGACCTGTAAGTTTAGGTCCGAGTGGCTCGGGCCATATAAGGTCGTTGATACCATCGGGAAAACCAGCTATAAAGTCCAAATAAAACCGTCCAAGATACAGACATTTCACATCAATAAGCTAAAAAAATGGTTGGGCCCCTTACCAACCTCAGCCCATTTGGCAGTACCTTCCACTCATCAGTTAGGAAGTACTCTGGAACAATTAGTGGTGAATACAGACCTATCCAGGGAACAGAGGGAAACCCTTGAGGAGGTTCTGAAACCCTTTTCACACATTTTTTCGGACCTACCAGGGAAAACTCCATTGACCGAACACACCATAGAGACTGACCCTGGGAAAGTCATAAAACAAAAGCCCTATAGGATCCCCGCAGCTAAAAGAGAAGCAGTACAAAGGGAGGTTGATCAAATGTTGGAGCTTGGGGTCATACGTCCATCCAAAAGCGAGTGGTCCTCACCCATAGTCATGGTGCCGAAGCCGGCCGGGTCCACCCGTTTTTGTATGGACTTCCGCTCCTTGAATTCCATCTCTCGCTTTGACGCCTACCCCATACCCCGAATAGACGAGCTCATAGAAAAACTGGGCAATGCTGCATACATCACCACTTTTGACCTAACAAAAGGGTACTGGCAGGTCCCCCTTAGAGAAACCGATAGGAAAAAGACGGCCTTCGTGACATCTGGGGGGCTTTACGAGTTTACGGTTCTTCCATTTGGCCTCCACGGGGCACCAGCGACCTTCCAACGCCTCATGAACCTAGTATTGGCGAAACACCACGAGTATGCGTCTGCATACCTGGATGACATCGTGGTGTTTAGCCCCACTTGGGAGTCACACCTGGACCACCTCCATACTGTCCTAGCCTCTTTGAGGGATGCAGGCCTCCACATTAACTCAAAGAAATCAAGGGCCGCCTTCCAACGGGTTAAGTACCTGGGTTTCGTTTTGGGTCATGGTGTCATTGCCCCACAATCCGAGAAAATAAGGGCCATCGAAGAAACACCCTTTCCCAATTCTAAAAGGGACTTGAGAGCCTTTCTGGGGCTCATGGGATATTATCGCCGGTTTATCCCTCATTACTCAGAAATCGAGACACCCCTAACCAACTTGCTCCGAAAGAACAGTCATAATGAGGACCTTCTCCACCCCAATAAACAGACCCTTGAGGCCTTCCATCTACTAAAGAAAGCCATTACCACCAGCCCGGTGCTTATTTCCCCTGACTTCACCAAACCTTTCACCCTACATACGGATGCCTCAGACTATGGTATTGGGGCTGTATTAACCCAAGAATCCCAAGACGGTGCAGAACACCCCATACTCTATATAAGTCGCAAATTGTTTCCCAGAGAGACCAAGTACCCTACTGTGGAGAAGGGGTGTCTTGCCATCAAGTGGGCTGTCGATAAACTTCGTTATTATCTGGAGGGGCGCCCTTTCACGCTATTTACCGACCATGACCCCCCTCCAATGGATGGCACGGAACATGAGCCAAAACCCCCGAGTGCTTCGGTGGTTTTTGTCTCTACAACCCTTCTCCTTTCAAGTGAGACACCAGAGGGGTTCTGATAACAAGACAGCAGATTTTCTCTCCCGAATGTTTCCTCTCCCCGATCGGGAGAATCTAAGGGGGGAGGAATGTCACAATGTGCCTTGTGTGTATCAGGGTGCTACCGGATGGTGGTCTGCGCCCGCCGTTACCATGCCTCTTGTCTCCCAACAGACGGATTGGAGTGGAGCCAGCTTTTCCGCGGCTGTATCAGATGCATCGGATTGGGGACACGGACCCTTTAAAACAACCACGAATCAAGCTCCAGCCACTCCTATCCATGACGTCAGTACTTCTGGGCCAATAAGATGCGAGGAAGCCGACACCATAGTGAAGTACGCTTCCGGAGTGAAGGAGATAGAACAACCGAGTGGCGAGAGAACGGGAGACCGAGGAACGACATTGGAGGTAGCTGAGGCGATACCAGGAACCACGGGAGGAGCCGAAGAGCTGCAGAAGCCAGGAGGCCACCATATCCATGCTGCGCCCCGCCACGCTTCAGGAGAAGCGTGGCTTACAAAGGTACGGAGCAAGGTTGCGGGGTGGGTTGGAACACGGGAGAGAAAAGACCCGTAGAGAGGTACCTGAGGCCTTCGGATCAAGACCCCGACCCGAGCACGAGACGTCCCGAAGAAGTCAGAGTGCAGCGGACCCGGACAAGACGGATTGTCAAGTGTCCTAACACTGGCTTATTTCAGGAGAAAACGATCATATAAAATAAAACCCGCATTACAAAGACCTTGTCTCGAGAGCCTTCTGTCCCCACGCCCACAGTCATATATATGTGTAGATATATATATATATATATATATATATATATATATATATATATACACATGACTTTGTACTTACGCATAGAGTAAAATGGCTGAAAGAATTTCTATTAAATTTGGCAGGAATATAGATTATGGTGTGTAGATGATCCTTTTGCGTAGTACAGGTAAGTACGATAAGCATTTTTTAACTAATAAGGCATTTTAACATAGTGATATCTGTTGCCGCAGTTGTTTCTTGAAATTTTGTGGTATTTCATGGAAATACGGAGGGGTATAGCGATGACAAAGTATTATGTGATTGGCTAATGGCTGCTTTTACAAAGGCTGTTTTAAATGCACTTTGGCTTTGTTCTACTCCAAGCCCATAGATGTAGGAAGTATTAGGTTTTATACTTTTCCCTATCTATTGCCACTTTCTTAAAGTGGTCATAGGTCGGGAAAAATATTTATAAGTTTCTATATATTTTAAAAACACATTATGGCGTATTGCAGTACTTCCTAGGAAGGACTGTGATACTTTTATAAAATGTTAACAATTAAAAATACACTGTACTACACTATATTTGACAAATATAGTGTACTACATTGTATTTCCAATGTTTTACAAATGTAATTAGTATTGTGGTATTACCTAAAAACGAGCGCACTACTTAAAAATAATTTTTAAAAGTTTGCTTCACCGTAAACTGTTTAAAAATATATAGAAAAATATAAATACATTTCTTTACCTATTACTACTTTAAAAAAGTGGTAATAGGTAGGGAAAAACAATAAAACCTACCACTTACCTATTTCTAAGGGCCTAACCCACAACGCAGCAAAACTGTGTAAAAAAACTACATGGCTGTCTTTTACATTTTGTAAAGACAGCTATTAGCAAATCACATAGAGCCTTCTCATCAGCATCTACAGTGGTGTACCACGAAGTTACCACAGTATACCTCAGCAGAATATATAAATTAAGTATTTTAACACTTAAAAATTTCAATACCACTTAAACTATTTACATCTACTACCAAAATTTAACATTTACACCTCATAATCTATTTTCCTACCACATTACATCTTTATACATTCACCCACTTTCCCTCTACATCTGTTTCAAGCACCATAACTCCACTCGATGCAACTCCACTCTATTGCACTTTACTCCACTCCACTGTACCCTATTACACTCAACGCCACTCCACTCTACATCACTCCACTCTACACCACTCCACTCTACCCTAATGTACTGTATGCCACACCACTCTACCCCACTTCACTGTATACTATTATACTCTATGCCACTCTGTTCTACGTCGCTCCAGTGTACGACAGTCCCCTGTATGCCACTCAAATATATGCTACTCAACTCTACGCTATTACACTATATGCAACTCTATTGTATGACACCGCACACTACGCTATTCCACTATATGGCACTCCATCCTACGTCACTCCACTCTACGCCACTACACTAATGACACTAGACCCTACAAGTTCAAACACATTTTTATAACAAAAAAAACATTGAACTTCAATGAAAAGACAAAGTTTAAACCTTTGTTACAGTTAGTAAAACTTTATTTATTCTTTCTATACAAACCAAACTTAAAGTACACAAACATTAGAAATTCTAAAGTTATAGTTATGCCTTACATTTATAATCTATGCACCAGCTTTAAATTACTGTAACTTTATGTATTCTTTCTATACAAACAAAACTTAAGCTACACACATTTTAGAAATTATAAACTTTTACCTTGTACTTAAATTTACATATCTTCAAATTACTATAAATTGTGCACCTCCGTACACAGTGTTGTCACCTCACTCACCACTCCACATTAACTTTAAGAAAATATGCACCTGCAGCAGGATTCTGTCACAGATCAGACCTGCTCATTCGTGTCTCCACTTCGGAAAGGAGCTTAAAAGGAACATCTTGATCTCCATTGATGCCCATTGATGAGGATCCTCCCATGGGTTGTATGCAAAGGCCATTCCTCATACCCCAAAAACGTAGACAATTTACATCACTCCGATGCTTCTCAGTTAGGTTGACAGCATATAAGTACTAATACATAAAGACATACTGATATCCATACCTGTGCTTGTGTTTTCACATTTCCTAAACAATGTTATCCTTATGTACTACAAATTGCACTGCTTTTCAAAAGTTTTTTCTCTTTCCTCTGATTATGATAGCTGTAAGTAGCTCTGTGATTAAGTCTTAAAATCTGGAACTTAACTTTGCAAGTGTTGAAACTTTTCCCAAAGGTCCTGATTCTATTTTCAGTTCATCTAATACTTTTTGGGTATAGGTAAATATTCTGCATATTTTTGTAGTGACATATCATGCTTTATACTAAAAATCAATACCAGATAGATGTGTCTCAAGGTCTAATTTCTGGCTTTCATGAAAATGTCCTGATTGTTGCCATTGACATTTCTAACACAGTCATTTCCAAGTTTCATCCTCTCTGTTTTTTAATAGATTCTGAAATGTGGTAGGAAAGATTGTCATGGGACATATCTCTGCTTCTGAATGCTCTTGGATCTCCACTTTGCTGGCATCTGTGAAGAGAGAGCATCCTTGGATGCACCGTTACATAGTCATTCAAGTTAGGCTCTCCATATAGTGCACTCCTTCAACAGTTACTACATGCTCATCCAGCCTACCTCAGCGCGGATAGAGCACAGGAATTTAAATATTTAAAAAGTATTGGAATCCTTCAGTTTGACCTTTTGTCCCACCCACATATTTTCAGTAGCTGATACTTACTACACTTGGCAGTTCTGCGCTACAATCCCTTCAACTTATTAACTCCACAGCCACATACTGCAAACCAATCTACATTTTTAGCACTACTGTCCATTAGACCTTAAAGAAGTCCCAAGGACGAAACACGTGTTGGTAAGCATCTGTGTTTTTCTATCTCTTCCATCGCTACGGGGCTCTACAGATCGTCAATGATCTTAATGAATTATACACATTAAAAGAAGTAAATGAAAATAGACTCTGTCCATTAATTATTACTCTATGTAACTGATTATTGCCTTTGCACTACATTTTACAATGTTTGTTTTTCATTCACTCCTATGACATCTGTTGGCTTTTCATATGTCCCAATGGTTTGAGTACAACCTTGATGTTTTACAAGGTACACCGCATATATGTATTTAAGACTGTATGAGATTTCTACCCTTTTAGGAAACTAGCCTCTATTTTGGATCTACAGCTATTGTATCACTGCCTCCCTTGTAAGGTTGGCAGAGCACGCTACACATTAAATTGTTCCAATGCAGCTAGAACTTCCCACACCAGACCTGATTGGACTCATTGGGAATGGGGTGATGAACAAGCCATGGCTTTTATTAAGCTAATAAGCATAGTGTCACAGCTGACTTTGTGGGGAAAGATTGTTCCAGAGTGAAGGGACTTGATGACAAAAGTGTCACCTCACCCTAAGCATCATGATTCAAGGGTGATAAGTGGGAGCATGGCAGATTGCTTTGTTCAGAGTGGTTAACACTTGATGGTTGGTATGTTATGTTAAACGTAGTTATTAAGCACATATACAACCAGAAGATCTCATGGCACAATATATAAAGATAAAGATAGGTACATTTACAATACAGTCAAACAAAAAAGGAGCATTTAGAATTCGAGAAAAAAGGCAAGCATTAATTTTTTCTGAGTTTCAAAAGGGCATCCTCACTTCTCTGAGCCACACTTACACACCTTAACCTCAAAAGGCCATACCTCCTACTCTTTCCAAATGAGAAGTAGTAAAGGGAAGCCAACACTTAAAGGCTGATCACAAAGAATCTCAGATCATATTTCTGAAAAATGAATACATACTCAAGAAAAAAAGGGTCTTGATTGTAAAATACTCTGTAAACCATGTTTAGAGTGTAAAATTGAATATTCTTCTGCATGGTAAGCCAGCTCAGAAATGTAAAGCTGCAGAGTAATGGTCAAATTTACTCAGGTCAAGGTGAACTCTGACTGCACCATTGTGGACGTACTGTAAGTGCTGAATAGAGTTAGCAGGTAAGATAGGATAAACCCAGTTTCTACAAAGGCCCCACATTTTTCCATAACTGTCTACCTGCAAACTTTCCTAAGTCCACTTCTCACTGGAAGCACCATTACTTTCCAAATTTGTACATCTGTTAAGTATTTTATTTAACAAATACCACTTGTTTTAGGAAGCCTAAAATTCCAATATTCCAATTTTAAAGGAAATTGAGGCGTGGCAAGCGGACTGTTTCCCGCTTAAGGAAGCAGTGTTCCAGTGGCGGCTGCCTCGGAGCAGGGGTGGTAGGGCGGGGGGGAATGGATTACAAAAAAAATTATAATAAAAGAATTTGTGTACCTTTTCCTTCGCCGCCGCGCCACCGCATGTCTTTCCTCCGTCCTCTTCCTCACGATCTGCAAGTAGCACCAGAAGCACTCAGGCTTCGGGACTCTCCCAGCCAATCACGATGCTGCAGGAGCAGTGTCGTGATTGGTCTGAGCGTCCTGTTTGGACGCTCAGGTAGTGCCTGGGGTGGCTGGGCATGTTCTCCACGGGGCTGTGCAAACACAGCCCAATAGATAACATGCCAAGTACGCATGACGGTTCGGCCGACCCAAAATGGCTGGCCAAACCATCATGCTCACTTAGAGGAGTGCAAACCACTCCTCACTCTGCTTGGCGTCACGGAGTCCAGCCCCACCCTCACCTGGCTTGGAGATCCGCATAGAAAAATAAAATGCTAATAACATTATGTTATTATCATTTTCTTTTTCTTTTGTGCACTGCTGAATTAGCAGTGGGGCGACGCTCCTCGGCCTTAGCGGAGGAGCCGCCACTGCAGTGTACACAGAGAAACCTTTTTACATTCATGATATACAAACATTTTGAGGAAGTATATAGACAGGTATTTGCATCAATACACCTTGGAAAAGAAGCATATTTACTAAAAGGTGTTGTTTTCTTCATGGTTACAACTGATCATATACTGAAACCCATTGCCGAGCAAATATCAAAACCCCCTATATTCACCCATCACCAATACAAACATGCTGACATAGATCTTGTAAAAGGAGGAGTATGAAACTACAAGTCTAAGAGTTGGTTTCAACGCAAATATTTAACGCAGAATCGAAAAGTAACTTGCTTGCTGTACCTTGCGCATTGGAGCCCTCAGCCGAGGGACAACCGACTACATTACGAATTTTTGAAAGAAAACATAATGGGAAATCACACAAGGTACTAATTTGCTTTTGATTCATACAATTTTCTGTATAAAATCTCAAAATCGTACAACATTGCATGGCTAGTAAAACAACAGTTTTTCCAATTGGATTATGTCGGGTCTCATATCAAGCCAACTGCTTGAGCATCAAGATGGCAAAGGCTCAATTCAGATTTATCAATTTCAGTCGTAACTGCCTACTTCAAAACCTACATTTGGAAATTTACAATTGGTCGTGTTTAGTAAATTCTACTGCTTTTAGAAAATTCCAATGATTGAATATATTGCTCAGTTTTGAACATTTATTTGGCAGCATTCCATTTGTGTTCTCCCTCAGTGACATCCTTAGGGTACTCGAGGTGACAACCTTGTTAAAGATCTCTCTAAGAATCTAACCTAGAAACTTCACCATCAAATGAGATTTGACTATTTCAACTCCTGACGAACCAGACGCATGTATTCTGTCTCAGCAATGTAAATAGATACTTCTTATGGATCAACACACATCTTCGATGTGAGAATCCCCGCCAGCTAGATTTTTCCAATTAGAATGTGGTAAATTGGTGAGAAAGTTATATTCTAAATTACCACACTCCAATAGAGTTGGTAAATATATATACTGATTACAGCCCCATCTGGAGAAATTTATGGATCCAAGCTATGATTTCCCAGCTGGTGTTGGAATGAGAATGCAATATGTGACTGGTCACACTGTAATGGTTAGGACTAAAAACGTCATATTCAAAGGCAGTAATATTATTGCTGAAAAGGCTCTTTCACCTGAATCAGAAGGATTATTCAGGTGTGAGAATAAAGGTGAACTTTAAATATTGCAATGATCTTGTAAACGAGGTATAGGAGATATGAATCTAAGCTATGACATTGAACACGGTCTACTTTAACATGCACACTTAAGTTTATGCAATGGCATTTTACCTCACTGCATGGATTTAACTCCTTGTGCTTAGGTCTTATTGCTAAATTTCCATCCAACAACAATGCAAGAGACATTAAAGTGGGTATAATTCTTCACCTGGACCATCTGACCTAGAGAGTATCACACCCCAGCAGAGCTCATAACTCTACTTCCAATTCTTTGTGAGAACCTGATTTGGACCACTGGTTATGTATTTATTTATTTAGCTATCTATGTATTTGGTTATGTATTTCATATTTGTATATTTCACATCTTGAACTAGTAGTGGATAGTTAATTCCCACGTAGATTAAGGGAGTTGCTATAATGTGTCCTATTGTGTGCCCATTAAGAGGAGTCATGTTGGCTCAAGCTTCAGTCTTTCCCTGTTTGCATTTTGAATATAATCTGGAACATCCTTTAATTTTGTTGGTGTATTCATGTTGCTGTTGTTTAAGTATTATTGACAGTCTTTAACAGCTACTGTTTTCTGTTATACTCATACCTAAATAACTGTTTACTCATTACTTTTGTACCTCTGTTTGTGTTTAATAAAACAAATAAAAAGCCACACACATTTTTTTTCATGTCATGCGTGTGAACATCAACCCAGCCTCCAAAGTAAATGACTGCTCACTGTAGTTACACATTTGCCCAGTCCTATATTCCTCCTGGTGAAGATATAAAATGTGCATTAGTTGGCATACTTCTAGTAAGTGGATGATGTCATAGGTGCAGTAATTTGGTTTTAAGGGCTTTCATTCCACAACATCCTAAATATCCTGAACACATCACGAAATTCAATTTACTACCATCTGAAATCCACAGTGATGATGAACTTTTCTCACACTCCTTGTAGTAAAATGTTATGGGACATGTTTTGGTTGACAGAGGTAACTACTTGGGCTATACCACAATGGCAGCAGCTATGACAGACGTTTTTGTGGTACCTGGGGCAAAATTTCATACAATTCCACATGTAGCACATCTTCCTTTTCTAAGTTAAGAACCTTAATCTGTAAGGAAAGAAAACACAGCACCTCTGGGATTTGGCGCCATCTAGTGACATGGTAGTGTTAGCTTCCTCATCAATAATAAAAAGGGGAAGCTTGCTTTAAAATCTGTAAAAAGTGCAAGGCCTGGGGAATAATGCTTTTGGTGCCCCTCCAAATTCTGACAGCTCTAAATAGCAGGTAGGTCTAGCATCTACAGATCAAATCTCTGAATTGAGTTCATGATTGATTTGCTTCCGGATTCATTTGCTTACCTGTGGGAACCCTGCACCTAGGTTCCCTTTTAATTACCTTGTAGCCAGTAATGCCAGTTTCCAGATGAAATTTCTGGATGAAACATCTGAGAAGAATGCTGAATTACTGATACCCCCAGTAATTCTTCATTACTCAGGGGAAGCTAATCTGTAATCCCTGGTAATTCAACACCCACGGAGATATCGGGATCTCTATTACTGGAAAATGCAGAATTACCACCTGCAAATACTGGGACCTTGTCATGGGAGGTGTTGAATTCAGGAATTTAGAATTTCAGAACTGGATGAAATAGGATGCCACAGGCTGTGCCTTTGCAGTACTCATTGCATGTGATTGTTGGATCAGATTACAGTTTGTTCTACTTCTTAAGGGATGCAATTTGAGCTAGTATGCTTTCGTCAGGGAACCTTCTATGGTCAGTATGTGGAGACCAGTTCCTATGATGCATTGTGGAACCTGAGCCTGACTTGACTGGATGCAGTTTATGAGTTTGTATGACAGTTGCAACTAGAAGGCGAATGACGTACGAACCTGTTCTTCTGAAGAGCTTTTGAGTCCTACCAATCTAAAGCTAGTTCCTGCCTTAGTTGCAACATTCCCTGGTGCCTCTCTCATGGCTTCGCTGTGAGTGGATGCAGGCTCTTGAAGCCATGGCCTGAGTAAGTAGACTAAACCCTTATGTGCTGAAGTGAGAGGCGGGCTTGGGAATTATAGGAATGATCCATCATCTTGTAAGAGTTTAAGATGTTATATCCATCAAGTGAACATATATTTGAAGCTTGCATGTTTAGATTAAATTCAAACCCTCACTAGTTTGTTGACAGTGCGTGCCAAATGCAGATACCGTGGCTTTATGATTTGTCTTATTTTGATGAACCTATATGTACAAATTGAAGCAACTTAAACATCTGTACATAATTGGGGTTTTAAGTAAATAGAAAACTATACACTCATGTATTGGTCGCATTAGCGATTCTTACTGAAACGCTAGGTGAAACGTATTTTGTAAGTAGATGTACGTAAGTTTGGATTTTTTTCATACATATTTAACTGAACAGATTGTTCATGATCAGATACGCCGCTATCTGGGTGTGATTAGGAAGGACATGTAGGATGACAACATTAGAATGTCTCTGTTCATTCTTATATACACAAAAGGCATGTGTTAGAAATGGGGGTCTCTAGTTGGCAGAGGTAGGTACCTTTGTCCAAATAGGGACCCTTGCTTCTAGTCGGGGTAAGGGAGATACACACTTTAGATAACCCCTGCTCACCCCTCTTGGTAGCTTGGCACGAGCAGACAGGCTTATCCCAAAGGCAATGTGTAAAGTATTTGTACCAACACTCACAATAACACAGTGAAAACACCACAAAAGGACACCACACCAGTTAAGAAAAATAAAATATCTTTATCTAAACTTAACAAGACCAAAACGACAAAAATCCAACATACACAGTTAAATATATGAATTTCAAAATGTTTCAAGAACTTGTACCATAGAAAACTATTGATGCGTGACTTTTACACAAAGTACCTGTAGTTGTGTCAAAATTCACAAGGCCAAACAGCCGCAGAGTGAAGAAGCCTCAAACAAAGAGATGCGTCAGTTCCTGAGACCTTCGGTAGGCGATGCGATAGTTCTGCTGCACGCAGGAGAAGTGATGCGTCGAATTCCGTCTGTAGGGGGAAGTGATGCATTGATTCTTCGTGACGGTTCCGGTCCGCAGGTGATGCGTCGGGAAAACTTGCCGCACAGGTGCGATGCGTGGAAATTCGGGATGCGTCCGTAATCGATGCGGCGGCGAGCAGAGCTGCGTCGCTTTTCTTCAGCCGCGATCCCTCGATGCGTCTATTCTTGCAGCGGCGACAGGCACTACGTCGGTTTTTGCAGCGGCACAGCGATGCGTGGAAATTCTTCTCGCGCCGTGGAGATGCGTCAGAAAAACAGCTGCAAAAAGAGCGATGCGTCGATTTTTGCAGATCTTCAAGTTTCTTCTTGCTTCCAGCTCCCAAACAGCAGCAACAACCTCCAGAGGTCCAAAACTGGCACAGACACCTCTTGGCAGGTTAGAACTCACAGCAGCAGAGTTCAGGGGAGCTGGGGGTGAAGTCTGTGTGTCCCTGAGACTTCAGAACAGGAGGCCAGCACACACAGGCCCTCGGAGATCTCCTTCAAGCAGGGGACACAGTACACAGCAAAGTCCTTCTCCTTTCCTTGGCAGAAACAGCAACTGCAGGCCAACCCCACACAGCAAAGGGGCAGTACTTCTCCTCAGTCTCTTAAAGCTCTTCTCCTTGGCAAAAGGTCCTCTTGAATTCCAAGGATGATCTAAAGTTCTGAGGTCTGGGCCCCAATATTTATACAGCAAAATCCTTTGTTCCCTGGTGGCAGAGAAGCACTGTGCTCAGTCAAAACCAGTTCTGTCCTCTCTTGAGCAGCTTCCTGGCAGGAGGTGGACACAGCATTGTGGAAGGCAGACCAGGCCCATTCAGGTGAAAGGAAATCTCCTCCCCCTACCCTAAATGCAGCCCAGGTCTATTCAGCCCAGCCCTGACTCATCCAGACACTCTGAAGCCACTGCACCTCCCCAGCCCCTGTCACCCTAAAGCCAGACAGTCAATACACATCCTAGCAGAGGCACACTGCATGGCTAAGCAAGAAAATACCTACTTTCTAAGAGTGGTATTTTCAAACACAGAATGTAAAATTTACCCTCACTAAAAGAGGTATCTTAACATTCTGAGTTCAGGCATATCAAACTTTATTTTCCCATCTTGTTCCCAGGGGTAGTTATGTTTATAGAATATTATAAGCAAACTCCCCATTCTATCCTATAGGAACAGATAGCCTTGCAATAGTGAAAAACGAATTTGGCAGTATTTTACTATCAGGACATGCCACACACACCAGGGCATGTCCTGCCTTTCACATACACCGCACCCTGCCCACAGGGGTACCCTGGGCCTTCCTTAGGGGTGACTAACATGTAAGAAAAGGGAAGGTTAGGGCCTGTCAAGTGGGTGCACTTGCCAGGTCGACATGGCAGCTAACAAACTGCGCACAGGCACTGCAGTGGCAGGCCTGAGACATCTTTTCAGGGCTACTCATTTGGGTGGCACAATCAGTGCTGCAGGCCCACTGGTAGCATTTGATTTACTAGCCCTGGCACACTTAGTGCACTTCACTAGGGACCTACTAGTGAATCAAATATGCCAATTAGGGAGAACCAATTATAATAACAATTTACACAGGGAGCACTTGCACTTTGACACTGATCAGCAGTGGCAAAGTGCCCAAAGCATCTAAGCAAGCAAAAACGAAATCCACCACAGCATCAAAAATACAGGAGGTAGAGGCAAAAAGTCAGAGGAAACCACGCCAAGGATGCCAGGTCTAACACGTGTCCCCTCCAGCTGAAAAGTGGGGAGAACTACCCACCCTCTTGGGAGTTCTCATCACTAAGGCGGAAGAATCTGGACAGACCATCAGCATTGGCATGTTCTGTACCAGGGTGGTGTTCCACCGTAAAGTCCATTCCCTGTAGGGAGATGGATCACCTCAACAGTTTTGGATTCTCACTCCCCATCTGCATCAACCATCTGAGGGGCCTGTGGTCTGTCTGAACCTGGAAGTGAGTCCCAAACAAGTAGATCTTAGCTTCTTCAGCGCCCAGACCACAGCAAAAGCTTCCCTTTCAATTGCACTCCACCTCTGTTCCCTGGGAAGTAGCCTCCTACTGATGAAAGCTACAGGTTGGTCCAAGCCCTCATCATTCAATTGTGAGAGTACTGCTCCCACACCATGCTCTGAAGCATCTGTCTGCACAACAAATTCTTTGGAGAAGTCAGGTGCCTTAAGCACGGGCGCCGTGCACATGGCAGATTTCAGGGCATCAAAAGCGGTCTGGCAGGCATCCGTCCAGATCACCTTCCTGGGCTGCTTCTTTGAAGACAGCTCTGTCAAGGGGGCAACAATGGTGCCATACCCCTTGACAAACCGTCTGTAGTACCTGGTGAAACCTAAAAAGGCTCTCACCTCTGTCTGGGTCTTGGGGGGCTCCCAAGCCAGAATGGTGTCGATCTTTGGTTGTAGAGGTGCCACCTGGCCACTCCCTACCTGGTGCCATACGTACACCACAGACCCCTGCCCTATCTGCCACCTACTGGCCTTGATAGTGAGGCCCGCCTTTTGCGGAGCCTTCAACACTTCGCAGAGGTGTTGCAAATGTTCCTCCCAACTGGAGCTGAACACAGCAATGTCATACAGGTAAGCGGCGCTGAATTCCTCCAGCCCGGACAGTACCTGGTTGACCAGTCTCTGGAATGTGGCAGGGGTGTTCTTCAACCCAAAGTAAATAACCTGGAACTGGTAGTGCCCCTCTGGCATTGAGAATGCCGACCTCTCTTTTGCCCCATCAAGTAAGGCAATCTGCCAGTACCCAGACATTAAATCAAATGTACTGAGGTACCGGGCAGCTCCCAACCGATCAATGAGCTCATCAGCTCTGGGGATGGGGTACGCGTCAGTTTTGGTGACCGCATTGAGCCCACAGTAGTCCACACAGAACCGGAGTTCTGGAGTGGCACCGGTTGTAGCAGCTTTTCGCACCAAGACCACTGGGCTAGCCCAGGGGCTGCTTGAACGCTCTATCACACCTAATGCCAACATCTTGGAAACTTCTTCCTTGATGCTAGCCCTAACTTTGTCAGCCACCCTGTAAAAGTTTTGCTTTACGGGTAGACTGTCCCCAGTGTCCACATCATGGACACACCAAGTGGTGATTCCTGGAGTCAGGGAGAATAGGGAGGTGAACTGTCCCTGCACCTGGTGACAGTCCCTCTGCTGCTCTGGGGTCAGGGTAGGAGAGAGGTTTACCCCATCCACTGACCCATCATGTTCCTTTGTTGACAGGAGGTCAGGAAGAGGCTCACTCTCCTTCTCCATTCCATCATCTGTCGCAAGGAGCATAGTCACCTGAGACCTCTCAAAGTGCGGCTTCAGGCGGTTCACGTTCAGGACCCGCAAAGGGTTCCTGGGAGTCTGCAAGTCGACCAAGTAGATCATCTCACTCTTGCGCTCCACCACCTCATATGGACCAGTCTACTTATCTTGGAGCGCACAAGGTTCCACTGGTGCCATCACCCACACTTTTTGGCCAGGCTGAAATTCGACCAGAGTGGCATTCTGGTCATACCATCTTTTCATTTCTTCCTGGCTGGCTTCCAGGTTCGCCTGAGCGAGTTTCCTGAAGCGTTGAGTCTGGTTCCTGAAGGCCAGCACATAGCTGAACACATCTTGGGGGATCTTACCCGGAGTTTTCTCCCAGCCCTCCTTCACCAGACTCAGAGGTCCTCTCACAGGGTGCCCATACAGCAGTTCAAAGGGGCTAAAGCCTAAGGACTTCTGCGGTACCTCCCTGTATGCAAACAACAGGCATGGTAAAAAGACGTCCCACTTCAGTCTCATGGGTTCTGCAAGACCTTTTATCATGCCCTTCAGGGTTCGGTTGAATCTCTCAACCAACCCATTCCCTTGGGGATGGTAAGGAGTGGTGAACTTGTATGTCACACCATACTCCTCCCACAAAGATGTCATGTACTTCGAAATGAAGTTTGGCCACGGTCAGAGACCACCTCTCTGGGGAACCCCACACGGGAAAAGATCCCCATCAATCCATGGCCCACCACGGGGGCTGTGATTGTCCTGAGAGGGACAACTTCCAGGTACTGGGTGTCATGTCCACCAAGACCAAGATAAACTTGTTGCCTAATGCTGTCTTGGGTTCCAGTGGCCCCACAATATCAATGCCCACCCGTTTAAAAGGTGTGCTCACCACAGGGAAGGGTTGGAGGGGAGCCTTACACTTCCCTCCACTCTTGCCACTTGCCTGGCAAGTCTGACAAGACCTACAGTGTGTGCCAATGTGCCTTCTCATTTGGGACCAGTAAAAGTGGGTGACAAGCCTCTGATAGGTCTTGTCGCACCCCAAATGTCCTGCTAAAGGCACGTCATGAGCCAGACCCAGTATGAAGGCCCTGTGGCGCTCGGGTACCACCAGCACGTGGGCTGCACCGGGATCAGCGACCATAGGCTCACTATACAACAATCCATTTTCTCAATAAATCAGATGAGATCCAGACTGATCACCTGCTGCCTGGTCTGCAGCCTGTTGATGCAAACCAACAAGAGTAGGGCAGTCCATCTGCGCCTTCCAGAAATCCTCCTTGGCGGGACCCCCTTCCTGCTGCCAATGGGTCAGCTCAGGCAGGTCTCCCAGTTCGGCCACTTGTTCCCCTGTAGGTTCCAGGACATCCCCCTCAGGGTCTGCCTCCTCCTGGACCGTGGGAACTTCTGGGGCGGGTTTCCTATGCCCCCTGCCCTTCCTGGCAGGCACTTGGGCCACTGTTTAAGGCTCCAGGCCCTCTTGAGTACCCCTACTGGCTGCCATTGACAGAGTGGTCACACACGCCCACTCAGCCAGACCCAACATCTCCAAATGAGCCTTGCGTTCCACCTCCTTCCATGGGGAACTCTCCAGGTCATTGCCAAACAGACAGTCAACAGGCATGGATGGACTAACAACGACCTTCAAGGAACCTGAGATCCCCCCCCCCCACTCGAAGGGAACCTGCGCCACCTTACACAGTACGCTCAGAGTTGTCTGCAGCAACTACAGGGTGAAGCACATTGGGAATAACCTGCTCTTCAGACACCCATTGACACCTGACAGATGTCACACTGTCTCCTGTGTCTCTCAGAGCCTCCACCCTCCTCCCATTGATGGTCACCCACTGCCTGTATTTTTTAGAGTTCTCAGGCAGATAGGATCCCTGGACCATCTCTCTGTCTCCTAATGAGACAAGGGTCATAACTGCTGGCTCCCCACCTTCACTAGTAACAAGCCCCTCCCCCAGTGCTACACTCACTAACCCTGGGGACGGTGCACCAGTGGGTGCTGGAGGTGCCTTGGGGCACTTGGGATCATTCGCCAGGTGGCCCTCCTGATTGCATCTATAACACCTGTGGGGACCCCTGTGATCCTGCCTGCCCCTAGGGGGCCATGGCTGTTTAGAACCGGGGGGCTGGGAATCCTTACCCTGGGTACTGTTTTGGGGCCCTTGAGAGAACTCCTTTTGATTACCATTGTCCCCCCCCCCACTCTTCTGCTGGGGACCCTGCCCACTCTTGGCTGGGTTACCCACATACCCCTTGTGAACCCTAGTACTAGTCCAGCGGTCCACCTCCTGAGCAAGCTTCCTGGGGTCAGTCAACTTGCTGCCCATTAGATGGTGGCGCAGCTCTGGCACACAAAGACTATTCAAGTTCTCCCATGCAATTAAGTCATACAGCCCCTTATAGTCAGTTACCTTGCTGCCCTTTATCCAACCATCCAGTGCTCTCCAATAAAGGTTCACACACTCTACCCACTTATTTACTCAAGCTTTTTGAAGTTCCTAAACTTCTCCCTGTACTGCTCAGGTGTGGGCCCATACCTGAGGCATAAAGCCTCCTTCATAGTGGAATAGGTCAGATTACCCGCCTCCTCCAAAGGTGTCAGGGTGTTCCTCCCAGTGGCCTCAAAGTGTTTCCACAGGTACGCCCCCCAATGCTTCTCAGGGACCTCATTCATTCTCAGTGCTGCCTCATAATACGCAAACCATGCATAAATATGTTCACCCTTCTGGTGATTTTGCACAAGGTCCTTGGGAATGTAAACCTTACCCCCTTGCACTGGCTGTACGCTGCCACCATTTGAACTGGACTCTACTTGCTTAGCTTTAATGTCCAGTTCCCTCATGCTCAACTCATGAGCCAAAAGCAATTTCTTTTCTTCCAAGGCACAAGTGTTCTTGCTCTCCTCCGCCTTGGCCTGGAGCCTCATGATCTCCAACTCATGCTCTCTAGCCCTTTGGTTCTCCTCCAATTCCTCTGGAGACAAATTTCTAGAGGAATGGTTGCTCCCAACCCTAGAGGCTGCTCTTCCAACAGGTAGATTCTGTGATCTGAACCCATCCTCTGGGGCATCCTCATCAACCTCTCCATCACCTGTCTCCCCAGCCTCTCTGGCCTCCCACCAGGCCCCTAAGGCCTTCTCTAGCTCCTCCTTCCTGGAGCTGCTCCTCATGGGACATCCAAAGTCTTTGCAAAATTGCTTGAGCTGATCCACTCTGTAGGTATGCAGCCTTTCAATATCAAACTCCAATTCTGCAGCCTCACTCGCTGGTTTACTTTTCTGAGACATGGTGCGTGGATACTTTAAGGTTTAAGGATCAAGCAAAAATAGAACCAAAATCAAAACACAGTATGTGGTTGCGTAGTGGGCTGCACTGAACTAGTGATGTACACCAATCACTGTGGGTCAAGTACAAATACAAGTTCAAATCCTCACCACTGACCACCAATGTTAGAAATGGAGGTCTCTAGTTGGCAGTGGTAGGTACCTTTGTCCAAATAGGGACCTTTGCTTCTAGTCAGGGTAAGTGGGATACACACTTTAGATAACCCCTGCTCACCCCCTTGGTAGCTTGGCACGAGCAGACAGGCTTATCCCAAAGGCAATGTGTAAAGTATTTGTACCAACACTCACAGTAACACAGTGAAAACACCACAAAAGGACACCACACCAGTTTAGAAAAATAAAATATCTTTATCTAAACTTAACAAGACCAAAACGACAAAAATCCAACGTACACAGTTAAAAATATGACTTTCAAAAGATTTCAAGAACTTGTACCATAGAAAACTATTGATGCGTGACTTGTACACAAAATACCTATAGTTGCGTCAAAATTCACAAGGCCAAACAGCTGGAGAATGAAGAAGTGTCGAAAACAAAGAGATGCGTCAGTTCCTGAGACCTTGGGGAGGCGATGCGACAGTTCTGCTGCAAGCAGGAGAAGTGTTGCGTCGAATTCGGTCTGTAGGGGGAAGTGATGCGTCGAGTCTTTGTGACGGTTCCGGTCCGCAGATGATGCGTCGGGGAAACTTGCCGCACAGGTGTGACGCGTGGAAATCCGGGATGCGTCGGTAATCGATGCAGCGGTGGGGAGCGGCGCTTCGGTGGTTTTCTTCAACCGCAATCCCTCGGTGCGCCGATTCTTGCAGCAGTAACAGGCACTGCATCGGTTTTCGCAGCGGCACAGCGATGCGTGGAAATTCTTCTCGCGCCATGGAGATGCATCGGAAAAACAGCCGCAAGAAGAGCGATGCGTCGATTTTTGCAGTTCTTCAAGTTTCTTCTTTCTTCCAGCTCCCAAACAGCAGCAACAACCTCCAGAGGTCCAAAACTGGCACAGGCACCTCTTGGCAGGGTAGAACTCACAGCAGCAGAGTTCAGGGGAGCTGGGGGGTGAAGTCTTTGTGTCCCTGAGACTTCAGAACAGGAGGCCAGCACACACAGGTCCTCGGAGATCTCCTTCAAGCAGGGGACACAGTACACAGCAAAGTCCTTCTCCTTTCCTTGGCAGAAACAGCAACTGCAGGCCAACCCCACACAGGGATGATCTAAAGTTCTGGGGTCTGGGCCCCAATATTTATACAGCAAAATCCTTTGTTCTCTGGTGGCAGAGAAGCCCTGTGCTCAGTCAAAACCAGTTCTGTCCTCTCTGGTGCAGCTTCCTGGCAGGAGGTGGAGACAGCATTGTGGAAGGCAGACCAGGCCCATTCAGGTGAAAGGAAATCTCCTCCCCTACCCTAAATGCATCCCAGGTCTATTCAGCCCAGCCCTGACTCATCCAGACTCTCTGGAGCCACTGCAGCTCCCCAACCCCGTCACCCTAAAGCCAGACAGTCAATACACATCCTAGCAGAGGCACACTGAATGGCTAAGCAAGAAAATACCTACTTTCTAAAAGTGGTATTTTCAAACACAGAATGTAAAAACCACCTCCACTAAAAGAGGCATCTTAACATGCTGAGTTCATGCATATCAAACTTTATTTTCCTATCTTGTTCCCAGGGGTAGTTATGTTTATAAAATGTTATAAGCAGACTCCCCATTCTATCCTATGGGAACAGATAGCCTTGGAATAGTGAAAAACTAATTTGGCAGTATTTCACTATCAGGACATGCCACACACACCAGGGTATGTCCTACCTTTCACATAAACCGCACTCTGCCCACAGGGGTACCTTGGGCCTACCTTAGGGGCGACTAACATGTAAGAAAAGGGAAGGTTAGGGCCTAGCAAGTGGGTGCACTTGCCAGGTCGGCATGGCAGTTAACAAACTGCGCACAGGGCTACTCATGTTGGTGGCACAATCAGTGCTGCGGGCCCACTAGTAGCATTTGATTTACCAGCCCTGGCACACTTAGTGCACTTTACTAGGGACCTACTAGTGAATCAAATATGCCAATCAGGGAGAACCAATCATAATAACAATTTACACAGGGGGCCCTTGCACTTTGACACTGATCAGCAGTGGCAAAGTGCCCAAAGCATCTAAGCCAGCAAAAACGAAATCGAGAACAGCATCAAAAATACAGGAGGTAGAGGCAAAAAGTCAGGGGAAACCACACCAAAGATGCCAAGTCTAACAATGTGACATTCCCAGTGGGGAGGAGAGGACTTCAACTAATTGTACCATATGGTATGCTGGAATTCCTCGGTCCACAGGGAATCCTGTTTTCTAAGATGCAAGGCCTCCAACCTCCTGAGTGGTATGCTTAATCATCGGGTCTGCTCCTTGTTGTACAAGAAGAAATTTAACTTTGCCCAGACAGATGCAATGATTGAAGCTGTTGGCAATTGGGTAAATTTTGTATCCTCTATAGTCTGCCGTCAGCCAATCAGAGGCTTCGGCTGGGACAGCAGCAGTTCTATCCTAAGCAGGGGTAACTTCTTTAGAATAAGTAGTCAACATTTTAGAAGACTCGAGTTTTCAGTTTCTCAGGGCAGGAAAAAAATGTACAGGTTTAGCCAGAATGATGAATTCAGGAGCAGGGTGACATGGGGTGCTGCATCTTCTGCTTACTTTCCTACAGCTTACTAGAAATACTGTACAGTACAAATGTATAGTAATACATAAAGACAATATTATGTTGTGTGAGTGTATTAAGGGCCATCGTTGCACAGTGAGGAATGGGGAAGCAATTTGCGATATTTTTACTGTATGTAATATGCAGTGCTTAATTTGTAAAAAAAAGAAGTGCCAGGGCTCTCGTCAGGAGATGACTGCAGCATGCACCACACACTGTCCCTGCTATGCTGCCAATGAGAGTAACAACACAGCTACTAACCATCGGACTCCTACAGGTGTGACATTTCCGACTATTTCAAGCCCCAACCCTATAAGAATGGCTTGGGCGGCAGGTAATAGTAATTTTTAATGTTTATTGAATTAATAATTGCCTGTTGTTGTGGTCATCTCTAAATTATCCAGACAGCGCCACCTTGTGGGAGACTGCACAAGCACCGGTGTTGACAGTTAAGTGCTGGTGCTGAGCACCGGAAACCACAGGCTCAAGTTAAGCACTGGTAATATGTGCAATTTCTAGATGAAAATGGTGCGTGCAGTGATAGCTAGTGTACCAAGGTCGCACAAGATACCATAGTAGGCTGGCTTGAGTAGACACTTTTTGCTCCAACCAGTTTCCTGCAGGTGAAACTATGTGGAAAACCATAACTGGGAGACAAAGAACATTTCGTGAAAGCCACGAAATCCAATAAACCGAGATTTCGTTGGCATGACAAGGATTCCACCCAGTTTTGGACTGACCTTTCGGGTGGTCAGGCCCTACCAAATGGGAGGGCTTGAAAGGGCTAGCCTGTGAGTTAGTTTCTTTTGTCTCCTCATGCCATGATGGCCAAAGAATAACAGCCCACACACTGACCCTTTCAAGCCGGCCTGTGTAAAGTCCGGTGCAACAATAATTTCACTTGTCACATTCTGCTGAGAGAATTAGGATATTGAGAAAATTGACAACATGCTGAGCATAATTAGCATATTTAAGTTTGGGTGATTGGAGTTCTGGGCTGGGGTGTATTATGCAATGTATGTTGGATCAGTTTAATTAACAGTTATTTAGCTTAAAGCTCTGCGTTTGTGCGATAGCCAGCCTCACGTGTGCAGATAGAAGGTGATAAATGGATATCTGTGGAGTTTCAGGAACAGAAGGCTACAGTCTGCCCTGCAGCCCACTGAGCTACCTCACTAAAATAACAACATTAAGGAATCTACTCCTATATACCCATTTTCTATCTCGAGGTGTGTTGTAGTATCAAGAAACTGAATATTCTCAAAATTAAAGAGCCAACTTGTTTAACTTTAACTTGTTTTAATAGTGATATGTGATTGTGCCTGCATAGGGTCATTTTTGAGAAGTGGAACAACAGCTGTGCATGTAAATATGCCCCATTTTCTTGCCGAATTTGCTTAATCTTGATAACAAAGCATGAAAGTCAACAATTGAGTTTAAAGTTCACCTAGAATGCTGTTCTCTGGGAGGTGCCCCGCCTCTCCCCGCGCTCATATCCGGAGGAAGACGCACTGTTGATACTCTGCAGATTTTTTGCACTTGGCTGACAGTTATGAATAACATTCGGGTTAATCTGTAATTACTTCTAGAGCATTTAACTTCACAGGAATACTTAACATCCTTTCTGTTTGTGAAGGAGTTGGACTATCCACGCCAGAAGGAATTCCTCGGCGTCCTGCCAGGTGCCTGCCTCACTTAACACGACTATTAATGGCGTTCGAGTTCCTGCCAGGGGTGAGGCCTGCCTGCGCTTAGGTACCGTACGATTTTGCATTTTTTCTGGGATGAGAGATATCCGCGGGCCCGATTCCCAAAGGTATTTTCACATCTGAGTGACACTTCAAAGCCCAGTTCACAACAAATGTGGAAATCAAGGGCCGGATGAACACAGCCAGTTTAACAATTTAGAACAACAACAATGGTTCGCCAGGTATCATTTAACACTATAGATCTAATTTGCAAAGTACAGATTTACTTTCAGAAGACAACTTTGCACCAACATGATGTTCTCAGGGCAGCGGACAGGCAAATAAAGGTACAGTTTTCAACTTGTTTCTCTTAATCTACTTCATCACCATTTTTAGGTCTGGATTGACAGTGCAGCTGTGGCCAGGCCTTACGTGATCAATCTAAAAAATAAGGGGCTTTGGCTCCGCCCACATACTGGTGGACAGGAGTACATGTTTTGATTGGGCAGAGGTTGTGTACTTCCACTAAGTGCTTCCCCTCCAGGCAGCTGTAGTGATTTTGTCTGTTTGACCAGCTGCATGAGCCAGCAGAAGTATGGCTGCATAGAGAAGGCTCGCTAACATGCATAAAGTGTCAAGCTTCCAATGGGCTGGAGCTTAAACTTTCAGAGGCATGCACATTATATTGTAATTGCATTTATATAGCGCTTACTACCCCTGACGAGGCGTCGAAGCGCTTTTTCGGCGAGTAGCACGCTACTCCGGAACCCACAAAGGATTAGTGTTGAATTAGTATAGTGAAATATGAAAGTAATTTGAGTGGTGGATAGGTTAGTCAGTTATTTGGATTCAGAAGGATAGCGGAAGGATAGAAGAGGGAAAAAGGTTTGCATTTATATAGCGCTTGTTACCCCTGATGGGGTGTTGAAGCGCTTTTTTCGGCGAGTAGCACGCTACTCCGGAACCCATAAAGGATTAGTGGTGAATTAGTATAGTGAAATATGAAAGTAATTTGAGTGGTGGATATTAGTCAGTTATTTGGATTGAGAAGGATAGCGGAGGGATAGAAGAGGGAAAAAAGGTTTGCATTTATATAGTGCTTGCTAACCCTGAAAAGGTGTTGAAACGCTTTTTTCGGCGAGTAGCACGCTACTCCGGAACCCATTAAAGGATTAGTGTTGAATTAGTATAGTGAAATATGAAATTTGAGAAGTGGACATGTTAGTCTGTTATTTTTGATTAAAAAGGATAGTGGAGGGATAGAAGAGTGAAGGATTTAGACTTTTTTTTTTTTTTGGGAGGTCATAGCAGTAGTGGGAGGCTTGGGATGAGTAAAAAGGGGTGTGGAGGAGAAGAGTCAAAGGGAAGAGTTTAGAAAGGCTTGTTTTGGGGGATCATTATAGTATAAGAGGTGTCATTCGGTGCAAGGAGGGGTAGAGTAGGGGAGAGTCTAGAAAAGGCTATTTTGGGGATCATAGTAGTGGTATGGGGTTTGAGATGAATGAGAGAGTGGATATGTTGATAGAGGTATAGGGTGAGAAATAGGGTAGTGCATTGGAAAGAGTAGTAGAAAGAGGTTTGAGATGAATCAGAGAGTTGAGGTAGAAGATATATTGAATGAGGTATAGGGTGAGAAATAGGGTAGTGCATTGGATATGCTGAATTAGAAGAAAGTAATAAATATATAGATCCATAAGTACATGGAAAGTTTATAGATGCATAAAGGAAGTAAGTATATGTAGATTGAAGATATTGATAGAGGTATAGGGTGAGAAATAGGGTAGTGCATTGAATATGCTTTTTTTTTTGGGAGGAAAGTAATAAATATATAGATCCAAGTACATGGAATGTATATAGGTGCATAAAGGAAGTAAGTATAAGTAGATTAAAGATGCATTCGATAAACTCTGGTTTTCAAGTGTTGTACTTTATTATTTTTATATTTTTATTTTTTTAAACATAATTATTCTACATGTTTATACAAAGCAATACACATATATAGGTACATATCTATAGTATAAATAAATGCTTATATACAGAGGGAAATGCTGTATATTTCTGTTTGCGTATGGTGCTTATGTGGGGAAGAGCCAATTCTTGAGTAGTTTTCTGAAGATAAGGTGGTTGTCGGTGGATCTTATGTTGGGGGGTAAAGAGTTCCATACTTTGGCTGCTTGAACAGAGAAGGATGTGCCACCCATTGTTTTTTCTTGTATCTTGGGATTTTGAGGGGAGGTTCCACTCTAGAGCGGAGGTTTCTATGATGAACGTGTTTGTTGATTTTTTTCCCGATGAAGAGCGGTCCCATTCCATGTATTGCTTTGTGGGTGATACAAAGCAGCTTGTACGTGGATCTTCTGGCAACCGGTAACCAATGCAGGGCTTTCAAGGCAGGGGAGATGTGGTCTCGCGGTTTGATATGCAAGAGTAGTCTGGCAGCTGAGTTCTGAATCCGTTGTAGTCTTTTCATAGTCGTTAAAGGTTATCCATGGTAGAGGCTATTGGTGTAATCGACTTTGGACAGAACAAGGAAGATGCTAGCTTGGACCTTGTGTGGAAATCCCAAATGGGGGAAGATTCGTCGCAGAGTTTTTATAGTAACAAAACTTGATCTTGCTAGTTTGTCTACTTGGGCATTCATCGATAGGTTGGAGTCCATGGTCATTCCGAGGTTTCTTACTTCCTTCGATACTTTAGGCGGTGATCCCAGTTCATCAGGCCAGGCGGCAAGCGGGTCAAAATGTTTCCAATCGCCACACGTGAGTATTTCTGTTTTGGAAGCATTCAATTTGAGATGGCTCCAAGTCATCCATAGGTCCACGGCTCTGAGACAACTGAAAATTGGTGAGTTTCCAAGGTCTTTGGGGCATTCCAGTTGAAGGAGTATTTGCGTGTCATCTGCATAGTTATAGCACGCGAGTTGAAATTGATTGATCAGTACCGGTAATGACTTCATGTAGATGTTGAAAAGCATAGGCGAGATGATAGAGCCTTTAGGGACCCCAGCTTTTGTGGAGTAAGGCTTGGACGAGAAAGGTGGGGTAAGGATGACATTAGTTCTGTTTCGAAGGTAGGACGCGATCCAGTCTAAAGCAGTCTCCTCTATGCCGGCTTCGTAGAGTCTTTGTATCAGAGTGTCATGGTCAACCATGTTAAAGGCAACCGAGAGGTCCAAGAGGAGTAGCGCAGCAACCCCGTTGCGGTCAACGGTGTTCTTCAGGTCATCCAAGATGGCAAGGAGGGCAGATTCTGTGCCTCTTCCCGGACGGAATCCTGTTTGGAAGTCTGAAAGTATGGCATTGTCTTCAATGAATTGTGACATCTGGGCGAACGCTGCTCTTTCTATCAGTTTGCCCAGGAAAGGTCCATTTGTAGTGGGTCTGTAGTTGTCAGGGTTCAGCGGGTCCAAGTTTGTTTTCTTCAGTAAAGGGTGTTTGTATGACTTTTTGAGTTCTTCTGGAAATATTCCGGTAGTTAAGGATTCGTTGATGATTCTTCTTACTGGAGTGGCAACAGAGGTTGTTAGAAGAATTATCTTGAAAGTTTGCAGTGGACATGGGTCAGAAGGGTTGCCAGCAGAACTGCTTGCTTTGACCAGGCCCATAAATTCATCGTGTGAAATGTGTTGGAAGGAACGGAGAGGCTGAGTTAGAGTATTCTTGAATTGTGGTTTTGTAAAAGGGTTAGTGCTGGTGCTTTGTCTCTGTTTTAAGAACAAGTCCAACGTGTCTGCTTTGTCCGTGTAATGATTTGCCAGTTTGTCTGTGAAATCTTGAGTAACGGGATGAGTTCCTTCTAGGCAATTTGGTTTATGAAATTCATTGAGTATTTTATAGAATTCTTTATTTGCACATTTAGCATTTAGAATTCTGTCTGAATAGTACCTTTTCTTTGCTTTTTTGATAGCTAACTTGTATAATCATTATGGCCAAAAATTGGATACCATGACATACTCCATCACACGCAGGATCTCCATGCCCCTGTCACTAGCAGGCCGCATATCATTAATGAAGATGATCATATTACCCAAATTGGTATACCTTTTCATCAATATCCTCTATACCCCTGGTTGCCAATTTTTTAGAACGGTAAAAACACAGCTCATCCGCTTAGCCTGGGGAGCCAAACAGCGCAGGCGACGATGGGACGTACTGGTATGGTCTCTCTCTCTCGAGGGGAGGTTTCGAAGCCCCAGATGTAGAAATGTATTTTCTTTGTTCCCGGGCACATTTCGCCACGTACTGGTTCCACCCCTCCCCCCCACATGCCCCACCTGGCGATAGAGATGGGGTACATGGCGCCAGTCCCAACAACTGCTTTTTTGGGCATGTTTTCCACGGAAATGAGGGCAGATATCACTACAGTTGCCTACACCACCGCAGCCTGGCGGGGATTGGCCAGGCGGCTCAACACACCTATGTTATATTCCCCTCTCCTGCGATTATCCTACCATCCTTTGGTACCAGTGACACATGAAGCGGGCTGCCGAAAGATGCTCCTGAGGGAGGAGTTCACACATGAGGAGACTTGTACAGGGAGGGAAGCTTTCTGAGCCAAGAGGCCTTCTTTGGGGGCACTGTGCCAACCCAGATGGAGACATCTGGCTGAGACATAACATTAATGCAGCCTCCCCCGATTTTTCACGGGAGCCCCCTACACTTACCCCTCTGCATACACTATTGCAAACCCCGACCCCACACACAGAGGTTCAATGCTATACCGCAGTACTCAATCAGAAGAAGCCGAAATGGAGGGCAGGGCGCGATCAGGTTGGGAGGCCGAGTTGGGAGTTACCCTCTGCGACAAGTAATAGCTCTATTGCTGCCAGCAGATGGGAAGGAGAACAGTTACTAGCCGAGTACGCATAATACATTATAAGTTTTTACACCGTATCTACTATACTACAGCCCGGCTTTGCCGCTACTACTTATGCACCAATGACAAGTGCGCCAGATGTGGGGCGCAGGAAGCTGGCTTCCTCCGCCTGGCAGGGACAAGCCCTTCGGTTAAGAGCTATTGGACACAGATGACGAACTCACAACTGCAGCTCACTCCACTTGTGGCATTGCAAGGATACACTAACGAGGTGGAGGTGACGGTTAAACGCTAAAAATTGCTTGGATTGTTAATAGCCAAACAAAGGGTGGAGTGCAGGTGGGGGAGAGCTCCTAAATTCAAGGATGGATCAAAGATTTACTATTTTGCCAGGAACAAATGTTTATATACTCCGAACTGATTCCACCATCCTCCAGGCCGGAGGATACATGGGATCCCTTAAAATCATATGATGCCACACCCTCTGGTCATGGGGGATGCCGAAACTTCTGACCGCCATTGAGACCAGGTGGCCGGGACTGCACCATGCAGGATCAGGGGCGGGCGGAGGCCTTGGGCACTCACCCGAATTCACTGGAAAGAACACTGGTAGGGCCTGTCCTTCATCCTCCCACACTTGGGGAGCGAGCTTGAGAAAAGACGGGTGGGTGGCAGATGGGTATTAACGGGCAGCACATGTAAACAATACAAATATATGCACATGTTCTTACTTTCAGCAAATGCTGACACGCTAAACTTGCATGACATTTTTTGGGGAAATACCAATAAAGAAATAAAAAAAATAAAAAAAAGAACAATACAGTATAGGCAGCAAGGCAACCTATAATCATTGTCATCAAGCACTGTCTTTTTATGTTTCTTATCTTTAAGATAGATTTGACAGGAATCAAGAATATCTTTCAAAATGTTATCGCTCTTAGCACAAACCTCTGGTAAATGTAAGTCTTTATCTCATACTATAATTTTGCTATTTCTGCAAGGATTTTCTATTTTTTTTCTTGGCATGTTTCATCAATATGTCCATCAAAGAGGGCAACTTCGGGTCTGCCCTGAGCAAGAGTTGGAGTGTAAAAGATTTTCCCACTCTGCCAGCAGATCCGCATCCAGATCTGCAAATGAAGGGAAGATGAGGATTCTTAGTTCCCTGGGTAGTCTTTTTCTACGGTGTTTTAGTTAAATATATTTTAGTTTGAGACCCTCCTTACTGGTCATGTGAGATTGTGAGTGTGAAATATTCATGCTATTTTTGTCAAAGAGTTCTGCTAATAGTTGGTCCCTATTAGAGAGATTCCCCTTGCATGGACTCTTTCTCTAGGCAGTAGCATGGGAGAGTATGTCTGGTTATTTCTTTGGTCTCCAATTTTAGGACATGACTCTCACCATGACTCGTGCGCACAGTTATAAATGAATCCCTGTCCATTACACATTACTTTCTACTCAATGTTGCTTTATCTCTTCCAAGCATGCACTTCTGGTGGCTAGCTCGGCAAACCCTTTCATCCTATTTTTCTATATTTTAGCAGGACACTTGGGTTCTATGGTCTTTTGATCACTGTTGGAAAGTGGATTATTGGTAGGGGCAAATTTAGGTCTGCCATTGGCAATAAGGCCACTAACTCAGTATAGGGCTCAGAATAGGTCTTAGAAAATTATTCCTATGCTCAACCCTTGGTAACGTGGCTGCAAGCAGGCAGGCTTAACTTCAAAGACAGGTATGTTAAGCATTTAAAAACACCAATTCAGTAAATAATTAAGACACAACACAAAATAAAAATCCAACACCAATTTATAAAAATAGGAAATATTTTTATCTTTTAAATGACACCAAAACGAAAAACATCCACTGTAGGGAACCAGAGATATGATTTTTTAAATATTAGTCACTTTATAGTGCTTAGAAACCAACAGTGCCGCTTTTAGTCATTTTGTTGCCTCTGACAGGGACATATTCACCTTTAGCAATTGTTCTGGAGGATCTCTCACCAGTCTAGTGCAGCCCCCTCCAGCAGGTTTTGTCCAGTTAGAACTCCTTCCTGAAGTTCTTCTTGCGGGTCCCAAAGTATCCAACACACAATCCAAGGTTCTGGAATCTCCAAGAGGGTCCTTGAAAGTGTGAGACTTCAATTCCCACCATCCACTTGGACAAAACCCTTACAAACCACTGGTAGTACTCCAGGCTGGGGATTCTTTGTGGTGATGGTCCAGGTGCGCTCTGTTAACCTGTAGCTTGCAGGGAGTCCACTCTTTAGTCCTTTTGAAGCAGGTTTGATCCACAGGGCTGTAGTTTCAAATGGTGCAAAAAGGCGCAATCTCCAGAGTGCAGGCCTGGTGAATGCACATTTAATTCTTCAGTGTGGGCCCTTCTGTTTCTCTTCAGTTTCAAAAGCAGGTCTGAGAGGCACTGCCCCTCTCTGATACTTATTCAGTGTTCTCTGGGGTCAAGCAGGAGGGCACTCCTGTCCAATGAGCTACAGGGTGCCACCCAAAGGTCTGACCTCTTCCTGCAGAGTGTGGCAAAATGCTAACCCAGAAACCACTATTCTTCCAAAATTCAATATGTCAGAATTTCCAGCAGGGAGAGAAGAGCTGGCTAAACACACCCATAGGATGGCTAATCTCCATAGTCTCTCCCCCTTGCATCTGCTCATTCCTTACTTAAGCCTAGCATCTGCCTTGGGTTGTAAATGAAACTGATGTCTTTAGCTTTTCTTCCCCTTCCCTTGAAGAGCATTATTTAGTGACCCTCCCCCTGGCTCTGGCATTCCTATGCCCAGCAACCTCTCCTCCCCGGGAGGCTTCCTAAGGGGTCATTTATCACCTCTTCAAAGCAGCCAGGCTCACCCACGTATCTTTGACCAATCAGGGCAGAGCAGTACAGGCAGTACAGGGTTGAATTTTGCCTTACAGACAAAAAAAAATCTTATAACTTCTTGTCTGTACATTTTACAATACATTCAACAATACCATATTGTTGGATTTATCATTACCATTCTACTGAGTCCTTTAATCCTAGTTGTATGGCTTTTCTTTCTCCAGTTATTAACTAATAACCTTTTCCAATGTTAACCTATGGCATGGGATTTGCAATGGGAAAAGTGACTTGGGCCATTTTCCCAGCACCAGGGCTTACAAAAACATATTTCATAAGTACTCTACATATATCTACAGGACCCCCACCCCAGGAACATCTAGGGGAGACTTTTAGGGATTCTGAATATGTAAAAATATTGCAGATCCTCCCTCCACAGTGCTCCTACCACCAAAGTCGATTCTGGGCAGCACTTTATCACAATGTGGGGAGTGAAATGTGCAATTTCACTTTACCCAGGGCATATAAAACTCATTTTATAAGGGTCTACCTTATAGACTTACCTGACCTCCCACCCCTGGGACACCTAGGGGAGACCTAGGGGAGATTCTTTTATTATAGTTCCACATTCATTTCTTTGCTTCGCCACATTTCATTTACATTTTTCTTAAGAGGATACTACAGCATTCTAGGCAGTGCGAACTGGTCACTTGCTTGCTGCTCATTTCATCTACAGGTCGCCACATCTCACATAGCAACATCCTGTAAACCAAGCAAACATTATGAAATACTGTTATCCATAGTGTATTATTGTTTTACCATTTCAAGATGGCGAAAACATTGGTTCTAAGCATAGCTGCCATGCTGGATCTTTAAAACAGCAATAGACTTTGTACAATACCTCTGCAAGATGGACACCCGCTGCTATATTTAGTTTTGTTATTACAGGCATATGCCTGCCATATGTTGTTTAGTTTTATTGCAGTTCTGCCAGTCAGAGGATGAATGCAAGAATGAGTCAATAGATGGATCAATAGATGCATGAGTGCAACTATGCAGCAGCGTAACACAGGCCCTTGCAGCCCCTGTAGTGGCGTCTCCAACCCTCCATGGGCCCCCAAACCATTCGGGGGGCATTCATCCGAAGACTACTGAATATCTGTGAGATATGGGAGACTCGGGGGTCCCTCATCACATTTTGCAGGGGGTGCCCAACATTTTGCATTACACCACTACAAAGATGAGTGACAGAGTAAATGTATGATGACTTATTGTAATTGTAATTGCATTTATATAGCGCTTACTACCCCTGACGAGGCGTCAAAGCGCTTTTTCGGCGAGTAGCACGCTACTCCAGGACCCATAGAAGATTAGTGTTGAATTAGTATAGTGAAACATGCAAGTAAATTTTAAGTGGTGGATAGGTTAGTCAATTATTCGGATTCGGAAGGATAGCAGGAGGATAGCAGAAGGATAGAAGAAGAAAAAAAAGTTTTGTATTTATATAGCGCTTGTTACCCCTGATGGGGTGTTGAAGCACGCTACTCCGGAAACCCATAAAAGATTAGTGCTGAATTAGTATGAAATATGAAATATGAAAGTAATTTGAGTGGTGGATATTAGTCAGTTATTTGGAGTGAGAAGAGTAGCGGAGGGATAAAAGGGAAGAAAGGTTTGCATTCATGTAGCACCTGTTACCCCTGATGGTTGTTGAAGCGCTTTTCTGGCGAGTAGGACGCTACTCCGGAACCCATAAAGGATTAGTGTTGAAAATTAGTATAGTGAAGTATGAAGTAATTTGAGTGGTGAATATGTTATTCAGTTATTTCGATAGGGTAGGTTGCGGGATAGAAGACGGAAAGAGGTTTGTATATATATAGCGCTTGCTACCCCTTGATGGGGTTTTGAAGCGCTTTGTTGGCGAGTAGCACGCTACTCTGGAACCCATAAGGATTACTGTTGAATTAGTATGGCGAAACATGAAAGTAATTTGAGTGGTGGATATGTTAGTCAGTTATTTGGATTGAGAAGGGTTGGGGAGGGGTAGAAAAGGGAAAAAGGTTTGCATTTATATAGCGCTGGTAACCCTGATGGGGTGTTGAAACGCTTTATTGGCGAGTAGCACGCTACTCTGGAACCCATAAAGGATTAGTGGTGAGTTAGTATAGTGGAATATGAAATTTGAGAAGTGAACATGTTAGTCTGTTATTTTGATTAAAAAGGATAGTGGAGGGACAGAAGTGTGAGATTTTTTTTTTTTTCTCTTTTTTTTGAGGTCATAGCAGTAGGAGGCTTTTGGATGAGTAAAAAGGGGTTTTTGAGGGGAAGAGTCAGAGGGAAGAGTTTAGAAAGATTTGTTTTGGGGGATCAGTATAGTAAAAAGAGGTGTCAGATGATGCAAGGAAGAGTAGAGTAGGAGAGAGTCTAGAAAGGGTTATTTTGGGGATCATAGTAGTGGTATGGGGTTTGGGATAAATGAGAGAGTGGATGTAGAGGATATATTGATAGATGTATAGGGTGAGAGATAGGGTAGTGCATTGGAAAGAGTAGTAGAAAGAAGTTTGAGATGAGTCAGAAGGTTGGGCCAGAGGATATATTGAGAGAAGTATAGGCTGAGAAAATAGGGTAGTGCATTTGAAATGCTAAATTAGAAGAAAGTGATAAATATATAGATCCATAAGTACATTGAAAGTATATAGATGCATAAAGGAGGTAAGTATATATAGATTAAAGATATTGATAGAGGTACAGGATGAGAAATAGGGTAGTGCATTGGATATGCTTTTTCAGGAGAAAAATAACAGACACACAGATCCAAGTACTTGGAAGGTACATAGATGCACAATGGAAGTAAGTACATGTAGACCAAAGATGATTTTTATTTATTTATTTATTTACAACAACATAATTATTCTACATGTTTATACAAAGCAATACACAAAGATAGGTACATATCTATAGTGAAAATAAATGCTTATATACAGAGGAATATGCTGTAAATGTCTGTTTGCGTATGGTGCTTATGCGGGGAAGAGCCAATTCTTGAGTAGTTTTCTGCAGATAAGGTGGTTGTCGGTGGATCTTATGTTGGGGGGTAAAGAGTTACATAGTTTGGCTGCTTGAACAGAGAAGGATGTGCCACCCATGGTTTTTTACTTGTATCTTGGGATTTTGAGGCGAGATGCCCCTTTAGAGCGTAGGTTCCTTTGTTGAATGTGTTTGGTGATTTTATTCCTGATGAAGAGCAGTCCCATTCCATGTATTGCTTTGTGGGTGATACAAAGTAGCTTGAACGTGGATCTTCTGGCAACCGGTAACCAATGCAGGGCTTTCAAGGCAGGTGAAATGTGGTCTCGCGGTTTGATATGCAAGAGTAGTCTGGCAGCCGAGTTCTGAATCCGTTGTAGTCTTTTCATGGTCGTTAAAGGTGATCCGTGGTAGAGGCTATTGGCGTAATCGAGTTTGGACAGAACAAGGGAGATGGTATCTTGGACCTTGTGTGGAAATCCCAAATGAGGGAAAATGTGTCGCAGCGTTTTTATAGTGACAAAGCTTGATCTTGCTAGTTTGTCCACTTGGGCATTCATCGACAGCTTGGAGTCCATGCTCATTCCGAGGTTTCTTACTTCCTTCGATACTTTAGGTGGTGATCCCAGTTCATCAGGCCAGGCGGCAAGCGGGTCGTAATGTTTCCAATCGCCACACATGAGTATTTCTGTTTTTGAAGCATTCAATTTGAGATGGCTCCAAGTCATCCACTGATCCACAGCCCTGAGACAACTGAAAATTGGGGATTTTTCAATGTCTTTGGGGCATTCCAGTTGAAGGAGTATTTGCGTGTCATCTGCATAGTTATAGCACGTGAGGTGAAATTGATTGATCAGTATTGGTAATGACTTCATGTAGATGTTGAAAAGCATGGGCGAGATGATAGAACCTTGAGGGACCCCTGCTTTTGTGGAGTATGGTTTGGACGAGAAAGGTTGGGTATGGATGACATTAGTTCTGTTTTGAAGGTAGGACGCAATCCAGTCTAGAGCAGTTCCCTCTATGCCGGCTTCATAGAGTCTTTGCTTCAGAGTGTCATGGTCAACCGTGTCAAAGGCAGCTGAGAGGCCCAAGAAGTGTAGCGCAGCACCCCGCTGCGGTCAACTGTATTCTTCAGGTCATCCCAGATGGCAAGGAGGGCAGATTCAGTGCCTCTTCCCGGACGGAATCCTGTTTGGAAGTCTGAGAGTATGTCATTCTCTTCAATGAATTGTGACATCTGGCCGAACGCTGCTCTTTCTATCAGTTTGCCCAGGAAAGGTCCATTTGTAATGGGTCTGTAGTTGTCAGGGTTCAGCGGGTCCAAGTTTGTTTTCTTCAGTAAAGGGCGTATGGGTGATTTTTTGAGTTCTTCTGGAAATATTCCGGTAGTTAAGGAATTGTTGATGATTCTTCTTACTGCAGTGGCAGCAGAGGTTGTTAATAGAATTGTCTTGAAAGTTTGTGGTGGACAGGGGTCAGAAGGGCTGCATAAACCCATCAATGACACAAAAGGCTCTTTTATTCATAAGCTAGACCTATTGCCACTGCCAATGCTTGTTCCTCTTCTAAGCTATGGCAATTTGGAAGGCAGACGTTTCCTATTATTTGAGGATTTGAGCAAATTAAGAATGCAATTATGATAATGCTAATAATAATAATAATACTTTGTTTTTATAAAGTTTTACCCAATTCAAAGTTGCTAATTATACTGATTATATAAGGATGAAAGGTTGAGTTGGCCCTGCAGGGTCTCAGCAGCAAACACAATCACCACTTGAACTGTCTAACTGTGATTGCATCTTGTGGCCTGCAGGTGAAAGATCTCCAGGTCAGGCAAAGTACTATTGTCAGTTGTCATAGTGAGCCTACAAAATGTAACCTGCTGCTGACACTCCCAGCTCTGGAGCAGTCAAATCAGTTCAGAACCATCTTAATAGGATGGTAACTGTGAAATCCCATTTACCTCTGCACTAGTGCTTTCTGCACTGAGCTATTTTAATGGGCTTGGGGTGGGTGATCTACAGGTTACACAGATCTCTGCTGCAGTTTCATTGATCAGTGGTGCAGTCTTATTGAGATTGAAACTTGTGACCTGTTGTTGCACATAGACCTCTTGTTTGGCGTGGCCTTTTCTGCAGGGGCACCCCAGATTTTTGCCTTCCTTTTCTGAAACCATTTTTGTTGGCTTTAGAACTCTGCACACTTTACTCCTTGTAATCAGTGGTAAAGAGCATTTGGTCTCCCTTGTAAAGATGGTAAAATTGCCATGCACCTGGTTGGTACATTTAATTAACTTATAAGTCCCTTGTATTTGGTACCATGTGTACCTAGGGCCTGTAAATTAAATTGCACAAGTGGGCTGCAGCAAACCCTGCCACCAACTAAAGTAGAATTGTAAAATATATCTCATGCCTGCCACTGCAGACTGTAGTGCAGTTTTAAAACTGCCATTTTGACCTTGCAAAATAAACCATTTGCCAAGCCTAAACATTCCTTTTTAATGCCTACAAGTCACCCTGTAGGTAGGCCCTAAGAGCTGATAAGGTGGGGTGTACCGTATTTAAAGAGTAGGGCATGTGTACTTAAGTTTCACATGTCCTGGCCATAGTTCCCTCTAAGGCATGCGCCTGCGCGGCCAATCGTCTTCATTCTTGATGCCACGCACGGGGTATGATGTGCACACTCTTCTGTTAGCAGATGAATGATAACTGCTTCTGTTATTTGTTTATGTGAGCTGGTAAGCATGTCCCCATGAGGCTAGCTTTCCTTTCATTCAAACTGTAAACGTTTCAAAGGCTGAAAAGGACGAGCACCATGGCTAGTTTCATAAAGCTTGCAGGGTAACACATGCTTTCATTGCTGAATGTAACAGTGAGATGTCCTGGTTGCATTGGAATGGTGATGTTTGTCCTTAAAGGTGCTTCTCTGTAACACAAACATGCATTCTCATGCCTTCCCTTCTGCGTGTGAGCCTTGTCCATTCCTTTTTTATTTTTTAAGTAAAGTTCATTTAGGCTTTTTCGAAATAAACTCAAGAAAAAGAGGTTGCTGATAAGAAGAGAGACCTTTAGAGCCCAGTCGCCTATTATGTGGGTTAGGCGGGCTGCTCTGTGAAAGTACCTCTTTCTGGACTTGTAGCAAATCCATATTTTCCAGCACAAAGAACATATACAGTATCTGGGTTCTGGCCAGGGGAACTGCTTTGCTATTTGCCTCAATCCTGACTGTCCCAGGGCACAGACACATTGTGCACTATGAGAAGGTTTTAGAACCTGCTACTGGGGTCAGATATAGATCACTTCTGCAGCAATGTGCATGTCAATTTATATTCCTCCTCTAAATAAAATATAAATAAATGTATGCCTCACATCATAGAGGAGATGCATGATGTTTACACTGCTCGCATGTATTTCAACAATGCTGATGTGAAAAAGAAATAAAGGCAAAGTGCGAAAAGTGATCTAAATGGAAGAGAGAAAGGGAAGAGGATTCCAAATGTAGCAGCAGGATAGAGAAGAGGAGCCCAAGGTGAGGAATACAAAGCACAGGGGACAAGGAGTGAGAGAGAAAGAATGGATGGGAAGGCATAGACAGATACAAAATTAAAAGGAGAGAGGGAAGACAGGAAATCTGATGAATTAAAAAAGACAGAGAAAAAAGGGAGTCAAGTGTATATATGGGATTTAAAGAATATCAAACTAGGGCCGCTGTAAGTGGCCCCACAGGCTTTTGAATGAACTACTGTGAATTCATTATTAAACATTTAGTTGACAGAAACTCCTCAAATAACTTTATAGAGGACATTTTAAAACCCTTGCAAATGTTGGCCAATATTAATAGCCCCACATTTTCCTTTGCAAATTTCTGAATAATAGAACCTTAAAGATCCCCCTGCAAGGACATGTTGGCCCTGCCCTATCAAAAGAGTGGACTGCTGAGAAGTGTTAGTACTGTCTGTGAAAAGTATACAAGGGTCTTCAGAGGTGCTGGTTCCAATGTGAGTTTATTTTAACCAGGCAACTGCCTTACATTGTGGAGCCTTAGCCATGCTCCTAGTAACCTCTATTTTATTATAGTAAATTCTCAGTGTAAATATTTAGCATTTCTAGAGAGAGAGAATATGCCTGTTTGTATGTCTAATCAAAGCCTGAAGAGATAGTGGTGGTACTTTCACCAGATATTTGAACCCTTCTCACCATTTCAGCTGCTATACACTATGCATACTCAGCCAAATGGTAGGCCACTGTGTAGATGGAGGAGGACATACTAGCATGAAAAGGTGGCTTAGACCCAACCTGTGGCACTTGAAATCACTTCCAGATCCGGGTCAGGACTTGCTCCTGTGAATGGAGATGAAGTCAGTGCTCACACCCTGAGCATAGGTATTGACAGGTCACTTTTCACATACCACCACTGACCTAGGGCTACTCTGCCCACTTGTCATGCTGCTGGCAGTCTGTTTCAGTCTCATTGTGCAACCCTTGCTGCAAAAACCGTTGAGAGTATAGCATCTGCCTTCAACATTCTTTCAGATCCAGTGGAAAATCCCTCTTTTGCCATACATTTTGCTCCACTGTCAGATGTGCTTATTTGAGTCGGTGGTTGCAGGTGGAGCCCACAGGCAGTCTTTTTTTGGAGACCACTGTACTTTAAAGTAAAGGATACTAATAATAAAAAGTAACACCAAAAATATGTGCTTTAAAATATTACTATGCTGTGCCACTTTAAACTGTATTGATGATGGGGGACCCAGTCCCTGTCACTCTCTGTTGTAACTACTGTTGCCATACTCCTCAAAGCAGATTTCGACGTTACTATCTCGATTCTACACAGATTTGAATAAAGCACATTCACAAACATTCTACTTTCGCATAAAGAAAAATTATTTAGAGGGACCATTGGTCCTGGCAGTAAAACCCCCCCAAAATCGTTTTTCATTGCGACAAAGCTAGCCTTCAAAAGACTGACACTGGGCTCCCCTAAAACACTTAGGGGTCGATTCCGATTCGGGCCGGAAAAAGCACCGACCGACTCGGAGCCGGAAAAATTACCGACCGACACGTACCAGTGGCGCCCGACACGCCAAGTACGATGCAAGCCGCGATAAATCCGACCGACACGTCAGGAAACCAAGCCGACCGACCGAGCCGCTCGGAAAATAGCAATCCGGCCGGAAAAACACGCGAATCCAACCGACCGACACGCACCCGGAACAAATCCGACCGAATCGTACCCGCCAACTCCAACCCGCAAAGTACGATGCAAGGCGCGAAAACCCGACCGAGTCGGACGGAGGACAAGCCGTACGACCGACACGCATACAAAACCGAGCCGAAGCAACACAATACACCGCGACCGACGCGTACGCAGCATACAAAACTGCACAAACACAGCGTGAACGAAACGGAGAACACCGTACGAGACCAATGCAGGGTCCGACTCGGTCACAAGAACGTTTCCAACATAAACAAACAGCACAAAGGAAAAATCACCCAAAAAAAGGCCAAACAAGCAATTAGCAAGCCAATAAATACTGGGGGGAGTGGGGACAGAGAACAAAGACACACCCACAACTCCACCTATATAAAGGACACAAATCACTACCATGAGCCTTTGCAAATGCCATTCCACTGCCAGCACCCAAGAGAAAGCAACCACACACCCACAGCTCACCCCTCACACAAGCCACACACCATCAGCACACCAACAAATACCTACCTCACATACACCCAGCAAAACACACACTCACACACCCTCACCTGCACACCAACACACACATCACTCACCATCACCACCCATCACCATGCCCCCCAAGAAGAATCCCAAGTTCCTAGATTGTGAATTGGAAGTCCTGGTAGACGAGATCCTCAGGGTGGAGCCACAGCTGTTTGGCACTCTGGTCCAACAGACCCCCATGTCGCAGAAAACCAAGATGTGGGAGAGGATCATCAACAGGGTGAACGCCCAATCACCATGTCGGCGCACAAAGACGGACATCCAGAACAGGTGGTATGACGTGCGCAGGAGGGTACGGGACCTGCTGAAGATAGACTACATCAACAGCCAACAGACCGGCAGTGGCCCTCCTGCCAAGCCAATATACCTCAGGCCCTGGGAGGAGAAGGTGCGGGCCATCCTTCCGCCAGTGAGCGTATATGGACTAGAGAACATCCCAGAGCCTGGTGAGTACACAACAAATGTACACAATAAACTGCCACAAAACACACACATCACTGTCAAGGGGAGAGTCAAACCATGCACACATAGCAATTACACAGCAACTAGAACAGAATCATCCCAAAATGTGTATGTCAGTCAGATAAACACAACACATGCCATCAAAAAAGTCACATCCAACTGTGCCAACACATGTACAAACACAACCACAACTACAGCTAGGCAGTGGCACAAATAGAACTAACACACACATCCACACATGTAGCCACCACAACAACACCAACACACAGTGAAGACCACTCAAAGGAAGGAATTCTGTGTATGCTGGCCAAGTCAGTGTAGCCAATAGCATCATGGGAGTCGCAGTCACACATATTGCCCCCCCCCACAACTGTCCCATCAACACCACCCTGAACCATGCTCACATCACAGGGAGTGGAGAAGGACTCACAAGATGGCTGACACTGGCTACTGCTGTGGGGAGCACAAGGCCCTGCTGCCAACTGTGCACCAACAAACAGCAGGACACCACTGACTGACATCCTGAGAGACAACTTACACTCCCTGCAATGCAAGCACGTTCCATGGTGGGATATCTGGCTGGCTGGGTGGGAAGGGGGACTTGCAGCACTGACCATAGTCACCAGCACCTCCCCTCACACCCCCCCCCAACACAAACTCCACAGTACCCACCTGGTAGAATGCAATGCCCTCCATCCTAACACAAGATCCCACAAAGCACCACCACCCTGGGTTATGTTGTGTGAAGCACAGGGACACTCTTGGGACTCTTAGCCAAACAACTGCCAGGACAACACTCCCAGCCATCCTGTCAGCACAGCCAGCCCACCCCACAGGGAAGCAGAGTCAAAAGGAAGGAAGCATGGGCATGCTGGGAAGGGGGTGGAGGCAATAGCATGATGGGAGTCGTAGTCACAGACATTGCTCAGCCTCACAACTGTCCCATCAACACCACCCTGAACCATGCTCACATCACAGGGAGTGGAGAAGGACTCACAAGATGGCTGACACTGGCTACTGCTGTGGGGAGCACAAGGCCCTGCTGGCAACTGTGCACCAACAAACAGCAGGACACCACTGACTGACATCCTGAGAGACAACTTACACTCCCTGCAATGCAAGCACGTTCCATGGTGGGATAACTGACTGGGTGGGTGGGTGGGTGGGAAGGAGGTCTGGCTGTCAACCAAACACAATCAATGCAGACCATGTTCACACCCCAGAGAATACATAGAAATGCCCAAATAATGCAGGACAATGTGCCACACCAATATCAACCCCTGACTGTGACGACTTAGGACAATACAATGTACAGGCCCGCACCCCGAGGCACAGTCACAACTGTCAGGTGTGTCAACCACTGATGCCTGCAGAAACATGACATACATTGTTTGTGTCTCCCAAAAACAGGTGATGATAGGGACACAGCAGCAGACGCTGAGGAGTCCCAGTCCCAGGCTCAAGAGGATGCCGAGCTCACTGGCGTCGTACAGCCTCTGTCCTCCTCGGACGATGAACAACCTGGCACATCCGGTGCAAGTCAACATGCTGCACCAGCAGGACCACCAGCTGCAGCACCAGCAGGTCCACCAGCTGCACCCCCTGCACCCACCCCTCCAACGACTGTCACCACGAATACCATCCCTGCCGACATGGACAGAATAAGGAACAACACCAGCGCAGTGACCCTGGACCAACCTGGGGCCATGGACACCACCACCACCACCACCCCCCAAGGTGGACCAGGGTTATCTGTGCGTGCAACTGCACACACTGCACATGTCAGCAGGGGTGGTGGGAGGGGTGGGAGACAGAGGTCGCTGCTTGCAGACGTTGCTGGTGTGCATGAAGACCCACAACTGGTACGCATAGCTGATGCGTACCAGTCCAGCACCGGAGAGCTCAGCCAGGTAGTGGGGCTCCTCAGAGACATCAAACAGCAGCAGGCTGCCCATCATGCCCGCTTGGACTCCCACATGTCCCGCGTGGAGTCCAAGTGGGATGTACTACATGAGATGACGGCGGTGCACAGGGACATTTTACAATGCCTCCGCCAGATGAACAGCAACCAGTCCACACCTCCCTGTGTGCCAACAACATCTGGTACCGAACAAACTGCAACTGCCACAGGGAGGGAGGAGGACTCTGGCGGAGAGTCCCCTGCACCGCAGCAGCCTGCACTTGAGGGCCCCCCCCCAAGAAGAGGGGTCGTCCGAGGAGGGGAAAGTGAGAGGCTGATGGCCAAGCGCAACTCCCAGGAAGCCTGAACCTGTTCTGGATTTTCGCCTTTGTGCACAGACTGTTCACCCTGTTGATGGCAACACTACTCCCACACATTGCATGGGGAGTACAAGTTGGAACAATGTGTCAGACAACTGTGGCCCCGATACTGGGGATCCTGTCTACCTGGACTTTCTATTCATCTAGGAACTTGGGATTGCAAGATTCATGTACAGCACAATCCATCCTATGCACTATTATCACAGATGTATCACAATAAACACACTAATACACCATACTTGCCTCTGTCGTGATTCCAACGTGGGTGCTGTTATGGGGATGATGAACTGCAAAATTACACTGTGTATGCGAACTGCAACAGCAAGGACAACACAGGCATGTGAGTACAGGCAACGTGACACATATGAGGGAGACACACCACCAGGGCTACACAACACATACACACCTAGGCCATCTGACTCATTGCCTACACTGATGTTGCCAGGGAAGACGGTGCAATGCACAGACACCACACCCATTCCCAGTTGTAGTCAAGTAGCCCACAGGTGCAGTAAGCAAATGGCAGTCAAATGTGTGACCACAGACAACGCACATCACTAAGTGAAGCACAGGTTTATTACACAGTAGCAACATGCCGTAACCACTACAGATGCAAGGTAACTCCACCTGGTAGCGGGCACACAGTCAACAACTGTAGACAGAAGGAAGTCCATGGGTGTGGCGCACATCACCTGTAGGGACACAACAGCTACCAGCCTGGATGTGCAATCACGTCGTCGGTGGACACAGTTGACCAAACGAATCTGAAAGTACCCTGTGAAGGACAGAAATGACACACAGTCAAAAGCAATGCAGTACAGGACAGAACAGCAAAACTCATGCACAATACATGTTACAAGATACCCACCCAGAACCAAGTTAGCATGTCAACACTGTTGGGGAGTACAGCCCACCTGTCACCACACATCGCAACACACATCCTGTCAAGTAGCCCATGGACACACTCCAACAGCACCAGAGCACCACCCACACATCATGCCAACTCACATCATTCACATGACACCTCAGGATACTCACATTCAGCTAAAGAAGTTGGTGATGAGCTGTGTGCGGACATCACCATCACCATCATCATCATCATCGTCACTGGCATCGTGGTCCAGGCCAGGATCCTCCACAGGTGGCGGATGTTGGTCATCGTCATCCTGGATGAGAGGCAACTCCTTCCGCACTGCCAGGTTGTGGAGCATGCAGCAGACGATGATAATCTTGCACACTTTCGCAGGGGCATATGGGAGGGACCCTCCGGTCTTGTCCAGGCAGCGGAAGCGGCTCTTCAGGAGACCAAAGGTCCGCTCAATCACTCTCCTGGTCCGACCATGTGCCTCATTGTAGCGCATCTGGGCAGGTGTCACAGGGTTCCTGAGGGGTGTCAGCAACCACGGCATGTTGGGGTATCCCGAGTCACCTACGGACAGACAAGTGCACATCAGCTGACTTGGAAAAGTGGGCGGAATACTACAGATCAGATCACACACAATGGCACAAAGTCAGTACACACCGACAAGCCAGGCACGCTGGTTCTGCATCTGTGCCATCAACCTGGGGATGCGACTACTCCTCATCACAAAGGCATCGTGTGCTGAACCAGGGAAACGGGCACACACGTGTGTGATGGTCATGTCTGCAAGACACACCACCAGTGCATTGACCGAGTGGTAGTGCTTGCGGTTCCTGTAGGCCTGCTCCTGGGCCTGTGGTGGTACCAAAGCCACATGTGTCCCATCAATGGAGCCAATGACATGCGGCATCCTCCCCAGGGCATAAAAGTCACTCTTCACGTCAGTGAGTCGTCGCTGTCTAGGGAAATAGATGTACCGGTTCAGGAAGAGCAACATTGCCGCCAAGAAATCGCGGAGCACACGGCTGAACATGGTCTGTGACATCCCACCAGCAGACGCCACAGTATGTTGGAAGGTACCGGTGGCAAAGAAGTGTAGGGCTGCCATCACCTTCACCTTGGGGGTCAGCGCTGTAGGATACGGCCGGCCAGGCTGCAAATGTGGGGACAACTGCACTGCAAAATCCTCAATCAGCTGCCTGGTGAAGCGGTACCGTCGGATGCTGTCCCGTTCCACCATCGTTGCCAGGTCTGGGAATGGCCGATGGACAGCAGGAGCCCTGCAGTGCAGAGGAGAAGTAAGCAAGATCGTCAGTCACCCCACATATGCGGCATTGAACACACTCAAGATCCCAACATACATCATCATGAGGCACAACTACATGAAGTGTGCAGTACCGGAACGACATGTATGGTACATACATGGCCAACATCTGTCAACACGGTCCTACAGGTGGCATCAATTTGTCCCAGGTTGGCCCATTGGATATCATGATGCTGTGTCACAGTCACCCCCCCAGTGACATGTGAGGACAGATGTGCCCCAGGCACCACAGCTCAACGACAGGCACATTCCCAGGGACCCTGTAATGCCACATGGACACTGGCATCACCTGGAGTATCATGTGTACACCACAACAAAACAAACATGACCCCCACAGGTAGTGGCCACACTTGCCATGGCAGGAGAGCCATGGACGTCTGTGACACACACGCACAACATCAGAGTCCATGCACACACAACGTGGATGTGGAGACTGTCTCCCATTGTGCACATGAAATCAGAGACATTGTAAACACTACATGCACAAAGACTGTGGAGGGCCATCACTATTGTGCCACTGGGACACCCTGGCTCAAACATACCGTCCCACATGGGACTCACGGGGTATGTGACATGACATACACAAACACCACTGTGAAATGTGACCATGACACATGCACAGATATGAACAGTTGCACATCACAGTGGTCACGTACACGTAACACCCAGGATCCTGTCCCCATTAACACGTGCACAGCCTGGGGGTGGCTGCCCACAGGTGACACCCACAGGACAACATGTACACCAACATACACACAATAGGAAATGCAGCCTTACATGCCTTATGATAAGGTTTGGACAGGCTGTCGTGATGTAGGTGTGCCCCTCACTCCCTGGGAGCTATCTGTGGCTGGCACATGTCCATCTGAGACAGGCATGCTGACCTATGCCAGTCACATATACAGTGATGCGTTGAACAGCAATGGACCGATCGGTGCCTCCGGCCGGCCCATTGCATTCAATGTGTGCGGGTACGCGTTCTACCCCTGTGCGCGTTGAACAGCAATGGACCGATTGGTGCCTCCGGCCGGCCCATTGCTTTCAATGTGTGCGGGTACGCGTTGTACCCCTGTGCGCGTTGAACAGCAATGGACCGATCGGTGCCTCCGGCCGGCCCATTGCTTTCAATGTGTGCGGGTACGCGTTGTACCCCTGTGCGCGTTGAACAGCAATGGACCGATCGGTGCCTCCGGCCGGCCCATTGCTTTCAATGTGTGCGGGTACGCGTTGTACCCCTGTGCGCGTTGAACAGCAATGGACCGATCGGTGCCTCCGGCCGGCCCATTGCTTTCAATGTGTGCGGGTACGCGTTGTACCCCTGTGCGCGTTGAACAGCAATGGACCGATCGGTGCCTCCGGCCGGCCCATTGCTTTCAATGTGTGCGGGTACGCGTTGTACCCCTGTGCGCGTTGAACAGCAATGGACCGATCGGTGCCTCCGGCCGGCCCATTGCTTTCAATGTGTGCGGGTACGCGTTGTACCCCTGTGCGCGTTGAACAGCAATGGACCGATCGGTGCCTCCGGCCGGCCCATTGCATTCAATGTGTGCGGGTACGCGTTGTACCCCTGTGCGCGTTGTACCTCAATGGACCGATCGGTGCGCACCCATTGACAATGGGCTTGCCTGGCAACGGACGCGTTTTCGAATTTCGAACGAGTCGGTTGCTGGAAAATCAGTTGGTCACCCACAACAATGTTGCAAAATCATGTATGTCATGAAGTTGAAATTTTGAAGGATGCTGTGGGCGTGTTTTGGTGCTGCTATTCCATGGATTGGCCAGATTCAGAAGATGCAAACGACTTGGACCTATCACTTTGGACACAAGGGACAGTATCTGCCTCTCCAGCACATATATATTGCTGCCTGTTCCCCTGAGAGCCCACTTGCCTGCACTACATGCTCCAGGACGACATCTGCCACTGCACTGCTGCTGTCTCTGCCCCTCTGGACCCTGCAATGGCACGTACTGTGGAGAGAGCCCCAGCCTTCAGCCTTGAGGAGAACCAGGCCCTGCTGGACAGCCTACTTCCACAGTACAGCAAGCTGTATGGGACACCAGGGGAGCAGGTGAGTGTTCTGTGCACTGCCTTTCTGAATGTGCATTTTGTCTGACTAGCAAGGCTGAGAGTCAGCACACCACTGGCTAGCAGGCTCACTGAGTAGTTGTCACCCCCCATAGTGTGTAGTGACTTGCACTGGACAGGTATGGTGCAGTGACAGTGCTTCTGAACAGGGTTTTACTCCCCATGCAATGATACCATGTAGTGACTTCTGGAAAACTGTCCATGGGCAGCCGTGCACTGCCTGGGTACACCATGTGCCCCTGTGATTGCGACATGTATATGCAACTGTGTCATGCACGGATATGTTGCATGTGTAGTAATGGCCTTATCACTTTGTCATCCTGACAGGCTTCTGCCCATCGGAAGCATGAGATATGGAAGGACATCGTCCGGGCTGTCCGGTCCGTGGGGGTCTACAAGCGCCGGATCCGCAACTGCCAAAAGAGGTGGCAGGACCTTCGGGGCTGGACCCGGAGGATTGCACGGGTCCAGCTGAAGCTGTCGCCTCCTCGCAGGAGGGGCGGAACACGGACCCTGACCCCCCACATGCTCAGGATCCTGGCGGTGGTCTTTCCAGACCTGGATGGGCAGCTGAAGGCCAGAGAGCAGCAAGGAGGGGGTGAGTCAAAGACTGCACTGTGTACTCTGTCTAACATGCTATGTGCCCTCCTCGGGCCAGGTTGAACTGCCACAGTACAGCAGTCATGTTGTCCAGGAGCCATGTCCCTCTATTGTGCACTGCCCACTCCTCATCTGATACCCAGGTGTGGCCCTTACATGCAGGGAATTCTGTCACTTAGGACTGTGTCCTTGCAGTTTGCTTGACTCAAGGTGGGAGACAGCATCTGTTTCCCTGACTCTGTGGTGGGCATCATGGGTGGGTCCATTGCTTACACAATGCCTGTATTCTGACATGTATTCAGCGTGTTACTTTGATCTGTGGTCCAATTGCTGAGCTGATCCACCACATGTGGCTGGGGTACCTGGCACACACCCATGCTGCGGGTGGGAACAATGTTTGGGCCCCAGGAGTATGTATATGACGTGTGTCACACATACTTAGCCAGCTGCCTACAGTCCAGGGCTCATCCCTCATTCATGTGGGGCTGGACAGTCATGCCTACTCCAGGCCATACAATACACTCTGTACTCCCACTCCCGTGTATCAGCGGACACATTGTGCACAGTGATTTGACCCCTCAGGTGTCTGCCTCTGTGTCAGTGTGCTGTGGATTAGTCGCCAGGACTGCTGTGGAGTTTCTTGGTAGGGGCTCAGCATGCCACTGGAGATGTGACCATAGGAGACGATACTTGTGTGACACATAGGTGTCTGATCAGCTGCCCATGCAGAATGGGGCATGTAAATGTGAAGTTCAGGCAGCTGTTCCCCATGCACAGCAGAGTGTGAGGGGCTCAGGTTCAGAGGGTAGTGTCACAGGTCTCCCATATGTCCAATAGGTATGACCTGGACAGATGAGGGTTAAGAGGATGTGTTGTGGGGGGATGTACATGTGCACTTGTGCAGCTCCAGGACTTGCATTCCCCATGACCTACTATTGTGACACAGTGCAGAGTGTTGTTAGTCTGGCTGCAAAGTCATACATCACTGAGACAGTGATGTATGACTTTGCAGTCATGCCTCCGCCATGGCATGTGTCTACTGATTGGTGATCCTGCAGGGGAGTGACATGTGCTACATGCACACCATAGTGGCGCTGGCTATCAGGACATGGGTGCATCATGGTGTCTGTCGCTGGTATGCATCACATGCATTTCCTATTTGACTCTGGGCATCCCTTACATCCGTAAACCTGTACTGACTCAGTGGCAAGAGCTGTGATGTGTCCACACCGTGTCCTCTGCACTGTCCAACTACTGTGTACTTGGTGCATGTGTCAACACTGGGGTGTTGCAATCCAACAGACACCAGACAGATGGGTGCAAGGCCATGTGGGATGTGAGTGCCATGCTTGGCATCAGACTGACAATTGACTTCTCCTGTTCAATTAGTGCACTTTTAGCAATGTACAACTAATGATGCCAGGGCTTGCTCTGTGATGTGCTGTGCTCACAGTGGTGTGTGCGTTATGTGCAGGTGACTGATGTCTGTCTGTTTCCCCATTGTTTGCAGATACATCCACGGCCACGGAAGGGGACAGCTCCACGGACCAGGAGGAGCCGGAGAGCCAGACTGGGTCAGCAGCCGAGGAGTGGTCGGAGGGACCCAGTGGCACGGAGGGCGAGGGGAGCCACACCGAGGAGTCCTCAGCAGCATCCACCTCAGCTGTGGACCAGAGCAACTCGGAGGATGACTCCCTTGTGGAGGCGGGTGTCAGCAGCCACCACACCCCAGCTAGTGTTGCTGTCCCCGCCACCACCAGCACCACCACCGCCCTCCCATCGGCTCCCATTCCCCAGGTCCGTGGAGGCTCCCATGTCCGGGAGCGTGTCTCCTTTGGGCCAGGCACCGCACCCCCTGCCCCTGTGTCCCCTGCTGCCCTGAGTGAGGAGTCTGTGTACCTCCTTCGCCAGCTCCATGTAGGGCAGACAGCCATGCTGAGTGTCCTCCATGCGCACACCGCGCTGTTGACTCAGCTGGTGTCGTTCATGGAGGGCATCTCATCGGGCATGTCTGACCTACAGAGGGGCAATAGGTCCATGGACTCCTCCCTGACGGCAGCAGTGTCCCTCCTCAAACGGTCCCTCACCCCTCCTGCCTCTGCTCCATCCACACTCCCCAGCACCTTACCCATCCCAGGCACACACACACTGGCACAGGCACACACCAGCACACACACATCCAGCACACTGACACACACGCCAATGACAAAACGCACACGCACGCACATTCAGGGGACTGAAGCCAGACTCACAGGGGATGGGGCCCTGGAACACACACACGCATCCACATGCACTGCGCAGTCCTCAGTTCCCTCTCCCTCCAAAGCACCCTCCCTTGCCTCACCTGCAACCCCAAAGTCACAGCAGCTCTTCCTCTGTGACCTCGGCCTCTTCCCCACCGATGAAGCTGCTCCAGCATCCCGGGGGAAGAGGAAGCCCACCCACACGGAGCAGAGTGCCCCTCGCCCCCGGACACCCTCCCCAGGCGCAGACGGACTGAGGCCCCCACCCGCAAGTCCCCCCGGAGTGCTAAGAGCAAGACCCCGCCACCGCCCTGCAGCTCAGGCACAAGGTCTCCGTCCTCCATCCCTCAGGCCCCCACTGCACAGGTGCCCCCACCACACCCTGCCCCAGGTTCCCCCACCCACAGATATACCATCCCCAAGATGCTCCGGCCTTCTCCCCCTGCCACTTGCTCTCCCAGCACCACACCCCCGCTGCGCTTGTCTGTGCCACTGATGTGGTGAGGGTGTCCTCCCCTCTGTCCAACCCACCTTGCCTGTTCCCCATTCTCCTCCCCTGGAGGTAGGCACTGCAGTGGAGTCCACTACCGCCCTGTCTGACTTGGGCACTGCAGTGGCGGACCTGTCCACCCCATCTGCAGGGTCCACTGCAGTTGTGCCGGCACCCACGACATCTGTGTCATGCCCCCCAGTTGTGCCGGCACACACCATGTCAGACACCTCCACTGCAGTTGTCAGTGGCTCTCCAGCACCCACCACCCCTTCCCTGACTCCCCCTGGTGAGCCCTGATCCTGTCCCTGCGGTGCCTGGCCTGCCCCCCGGTTGCCCCTCCTAGTGGATTGTCCCTGGTATTGTGCAGGCATGCGTAGGGTGACATCTGCCAGTGTCACCCTGTTTGAACTTTGACAATGGACTGGCCATTGGCCTTTGCTCTAATTTCTTCTGGACGTCGTTATCAAACAACACATATGCTGAATAAAGCAACTTTCTTTTCTCTAGTGCTCATGCTTCAGATGTACATGTTGTTGGTGCAGCTAACCATGCCCTTGCTGCAGTGATGGTGATATCTGGTCTCATGATTATGAAGTGTTACTGTGCAGGAACCCATGTGGTCCAGGGGGAATGTGTCCTATCATGTGGTGTATCCATGTCATCAATAGCAGCATCTGAGGGTGTCATGTGTTCAGTATTTGGCAATGGGTTTCCTACTTACATTGGCAATTTCATATCTGTGGCTTCCACCCCTGCACATCTGTTGTGCCTGCCATCGTTGCATTTGTCTACTTCCCTGACCGTGTTGCCATCTCCAGTGGACATGCAGGTTTGGGCATCAATGGGGAGGGACTCATCCGTGTAGTCAGTGCAACATTGCTATACAAGTGTGTTGGATCTGTGCTGATGATTCCGTTGGCACATCCATGACCAGGCTGATGTGATGGGAGCCCTCATTTGGTGCTAATTGTTGATTGTGTGACCAAGTGCTCAGCTGACATGATGGGGCCCTACTGAGGCAACATATGGCACAGCTTTCCTCACACAGGAGTGGAGTCCCCTCATGGCAGTGTGTACACGTGTGACATTGCCTGCGCCCAAGGTGTGTGTTGTATGTGCATGTCTGTGTGTTCACTTCCATTCATCTGCGCATGCTGTGATCCCTAGTGTTGTACCTGTTTGTGATGCTTGCTGACTTGAGCTATGTTCCCCCAAAGTCTTCTCCCTGTGTTCTCTGTGATGTGGGTGCATGGCACATTACTGGTCATCAGGGTGTCACCCATAGGTGTGTTTGCTGTCAGGGCAGAGTTTGTGTGCAGACGCAGATGGGTCACAGTCAGGTTTCCCTTTGGCACTTGTTGTTTGCCCCTGTCATGTGATTTCCAGTTTGTGTTATCTTTCAGTGATTGTGACACGTTGTGTGTGTGACTGCTGGCACTCCTTAGGGTCCGGGCTGCAATGTTGGTTGTTGTCTATGTGTGTTCTTTGTGGGTGACCTTGGCTTCTTCATTGGTGTGTGACTGTGGCTGGGATCCCATTGGTCGGTGTGGTATTGCCGTCATGTCCATGTACAGCGTAGTGTGCAGTGTGTCAGACATTCAGGAGTCTTGTTGAGTGTCCATGTGTGATGTGTTTCTACACCTTGGTTCCCACCCACCACCCTGGAATAGTCATGGGTGCATGTGCAATGTCACCAGTGCATGTGTACTTCACTGCTGCACATTGTTGGAGGTCGAGGGGTGTGGTGTTGAGTGTGTGCAGATGAGAGTTGTTGCCCGGCTAGTCCCCTGCCTCCATGTTGGCCTTGGCTTACTGGCCATGCTGATTGATTTGTGCTTGTGTAGGTGTGATGGTAGTTTGTTGCTCAGGACACCTGACTGTGGTTCACAGTGTGAACGACATTTAGCTTTGTCATCACAGTGGTATTTTTATTCAGCCCAGGGTCACCACATTGTGGGGGCCCTGGGGGTGGTGCTGTGGTGTGTCTGTGACTTGCTGTGTCAGTTGTTGTTCCTACGTGCCTGTGTGACATGTGTGTTTTGTGCTCCCTCTCACCTGTCAATGCCTGCTTGCCCACATAGGGGATTTGGATCCATGAGTTACCTTAGTGTGGCAGTGTATGCACATCTGTATGATTGGTATTCAGCTCTCCTCATGTGTTGTGTTGTTGCCTGGGGACACTGGCACCCCCACCCCTCACCTGCTGTGTATGATGACAGTGTTGGTCTGCCTGTTTGTGTTTGTGCATCTGCACCACTGCATTGGCATATCTTGGGTGTGCCATTGGCTGTATGTTGTTTGGTGTGTTTCCCCTGCTGTCCCTGGGACTCCTAGGTCATCGGTCAGCACAGTGATCATGGTTTGTGTGTCCCATTGCTGCCATGGTATGGTATCTGTTCACCTCACATCTGCTGTCTCCACAGGGTATCTGCATTTGTGTGCCCATTGGTGCAAATATGTGGTTCTGCATTCTGATGGTCACTTCTGTCATTGTGTCATTGATGACTGTTGACGGTCTCAGCCCCCATGGGTGTTGTTTGTCTGCACATGGCCAAAGGAATGTTTCATTTGCACTGCAGTATTTGGCTCCCCCAATTTATGTTGCAATGGGACACATACACTACTTTGCCACAGATGAGTTTTTGGTTCTGTGACCAGGAATGATCCATGCAGTTTGGCAGTTGCAGCTCTTTCTTTGTCAACAATTACCTTTTGGTCACTGTGATGATGAGGGTGTAGACCCCATTGCCACAATGGTCAAAATGTGCTTCAGCTATGGACCCCACACTTGCCTTTTGGTCACTGTGATGATGGGGGTTTAGTCCCCATTGCCACAATGGTCAAAATGTGCTTCAGCTATGGACCCCACACTTGCCTTTTGGTCACTGTGATGATGGGGGTTTAGACCCCATTGCCACAATGGTCAAAATGTGCTTCAGCTATGGACCCCACACTTACCTTGTGGTCACTGTGATGATGGGGGTTTAGGCCCCATTGCCACAATGGTCATGGGCTGCTTAGCATTGTGGGTGCCACACACATATATGTGTGGCACATGTGCTAGGGGGTCACATTGTATGTTCAAAGTCATGTTCGGTGTTGTAGGCATTTGACACAGCCTGCTCACACGCTTGTCATGGTGGTGGGGGGATGTCTTAATCTTGCATTCCCTAGGTTGTGGTGTGCTTGTTGTGTCATGCATTGTCCATCCTATGAGTGGGGGTGGTAGTAGTGGTAGGCATCCAGCCCCCTGGCTAAGGGTGGTAGTAGTGGTAGGCATCCTGCCACCCTGGCTAAGGGTGGTAGTAGTGGTAGGCATCCTGCCACCCTGGCTAAGGGTGGTAGTAGTGGTAGGCATCCTGCCCCCCTGGGTGAGGGTGGTAGTAGTGGTGGGCATCCTGCCCCCTGGCTAAGGGTGGTAGTAGTGGTAGGCATCCTGCCCCCTGGCTAAGGGTGGTAGTAGTGGTAGGCATCCTGCCACCCTGGCTAAGGGTGGTAGTAGTGGTAGGCATCCTGCCCCCTGGCTAAGGGTGGTAGTAGTGGTGGGCATCCTGCCCCCCTGGGTGAGGGTGGTAGTAGTGGTGGGCATCCTGCCCCCTGGCTAAGGGTGGTAGTAGTGGTAGGCATCCTGCCCCCTGGCTAAGGGTGGTAGTAGTGGTAGGCATCCTGCCACCCTGGCTAAGGGTGGTAGTAGTGGTAGGCATCCTGCCCCCTGGCTAAGGGTGGTAGTAGTGGTAGGCATCCTGCCACCCTGGCTAAGGGTGGTAGTAGTGGTGGGCATCCTGCCCCCCTGGCTAAGGGTGGTAGTAGTGGTAGGCATCCTGCCCCCTGGCTAAGGGTGGTAGTAGTGGTAGGCATCCTGCCCCCTGGCTAAGGGTGGTAGTAGTGGTAGGCATCCTGCCACCCTGGCTAAGGGTGGTAGTAGTGGTAGGCATCCTGCCCCCTGGCTAAGGGTGGTAGTAGTGGTAGGCATCCTGCCACCCTGGCTAAGGGTGGTAGTAGTGGTGGGCATCCTGCCCCCCTGGCTAAGGGTGGTAGTAGTGGTAGGCATCCTGCCCCCCGTGGGTGAGGGTGGTAGTAGTGGTAGGCTTCCTGCCCCCTGGCTAAGGGTGGTAGTAGTGGTAGGCATCCTGCCACCCTGGCTAAGGGTGGTAGTAGTGGTAGGCATCCTGCCCCCCTGGGTGAGGGTGGTAGTAGTGGTGGGCATCCTGCCCCCTGGCTAAGGGTGGTAGTAGTGGTAGGCATCCTGCCCCCTGGCTAAGGGTGGTAGTAGTGGTAGGCATCCTGCCCCCCTGGCTAAGGGTGGTAGTAGTGGTAGGCATCCTGCCCCCCTGGCTAAGGGTGGTAGTAGTGGTAGGCATCCTGCCACCCTGGCTAAGGGTGGTAGTAGTGGTGGGCATCCTGCCCCCCTGGCTAAGGGTGGTAGTAGTGGTAGGCATCCTGCCACCCTGGCTAAGGGTGGTAGTAGTGGTAGGGCATCCTGCCCCCTGGCTAAGGGTGGTAGTAGTGGTAGGCATCCTGCCACCCTGGCTAAGGGTGGTAGTAGTGGTGGGCATCCTGCCCCCCTGGCTAAGGGTGGTAGTAGTGGTAGGCATCCTGCCCCCCGTGGGTGAGGGTGGTAGTAGTGGTAGGCTTCCTGCCCCCTGGCTAAGGGTGGTAGTAGTGGTGGGCATCCTGCCCCCTGGCTAAGGGTGGTAGTAGTGGTAGGCATCCTGCCACCCTGGCTAAGGGTGGTAGTAGTGGTAGGCATCCTGCCCCCTGGCTAAGGGTGGTAGTAGTGGTAGGCATCCAGCCCCCTGGGTTGGGGTGGTGGCGCGCATTCAGGCCCCTGTGTGCATATGTGGCATTGGTGATGGGCATCCCGCCCCTATGGTGCTGCTGTTGCTGGTGTAAGTATATTCAGATTCCCAGTGTATGTGTGTGATGTGTCGTGTACGTGTTGTATGTGTTTTGTGGTTGGTGTCTGACTTACCTTCTGCGCCGTACGCGTCCGTGCCTGTTCCGGTAGTAGATGTAGAATATTGGTATGATCGGGACGAAGGGATTCATGGTTGGTTCGTGTCGTTCGTCCTTCTCGTTGCTTCGCGTCATCCTCGCCGCTTGGCTTCGTCCTCGCCGCTTGGCTTCGTCCTCGCTCGCTCGCGTCGTCCTCGTCGGTGCCGTGTTCGTCTCGTAGCCGTGGATCGTGTTGTGGCGCGATTCGGAGCTTATGTGCGCCTCTCCCGGATGCTTTGACGTGCCGTGCGTAGCGACGGGTTCGGCGCGTACGGAAAGCGCATCGTACTTGTTCGGCCGGACGGGGCTGCATTTTCCCTTCCGTGCGACTCGATTCGGCGTTTCCGGATTCGCCTCGGTCGGAGAACAGGACCTGGTTTGGGTGAGTACGGCTCGGCCGGAATTTTTGCTGTTGTGCGCATCGTACTTGCTCGTTCGGTGTGCTGTACGGATCGGTCGGGAAACTGGCTTTCGCATGGCTTTTTTCCCGACCGAATAGTATTGGGTGCGCCTCCGACCGAGATCGGAATCGGCCCCTTAATCAGTAATAACTTCAGTTTGGGAACAAAACAAAGTACTTTTTCCACTTATTTGAATTGTAATTTAAAAACCTATTTAACATTACATTTGAACTTTAAGTTACTATTTTGAAAATGCCATTTTAAGAAAGTTGGCATTGTTCTGCCTAAACCAAATGACCCTTCTGCCAGTGTCCAGCTTCACATGTACTGTTAATAGCTGTCCTGCTGTGTGATGCATATTCCTTCTAGACAGAGGACAAAAGGGAGTTGGGTGTGGGGAATGGTGTTCCTCTCCTGAGCAGGATGGTCGGGGTGGGTTGTACTCAACAGCCTATGAGCTTCAAAAGGCAGCCTGTGGGCTCTACCTAGTCCATTTCTGACTGCTGAAGATGCCTTCCGTGTCACTTACCTGCCTGCCCTTTGTTTTACTAGCCAGGCTGGAGCCAGCCTCAGAGGAAAGGGAAGAATTGACCAGAACCAGTTTAGGGTTAGACAAAGGGGGGCACTGGGTATAAGAGTGGCACCCTCAGACCTTAAATCAGAACACTCCTGGATCTAAGGAGACTCAGAAGAAGGACTGCCCTGCTGTCTGAAGCATGAAGAAAGACTGGACCTGATTGGCTTAATATCCAGGACCCCTGACAACGGTCAATTGGCTGATCTTCTGTCTGAGCTACAGGGACACAACAAGCTTCTAGAGGCCTTCCCTGCAAATGCCCAGCTGACCGGGACCTACTGGCCCTGACTGAACCCTGCTGCTGGCATCTGCTGAAGTAAGGCCCAACCTCCAAGAGGTGACCAGTTGGATTGCATTCTACCACTGCCGTGGTTGCTCGCTGGAAGAATGCACAGAATGTAGTGGGGGATGCATTCTAGAATAGTAGGGAGCGGCGAGTTGGCCGTTACAGTTGTTGCAAGAAGGAGGCTGGTTTCCTGTCCTGCTGACTTAATAAATCTTACCTTCTTACCAGTGAGCGTCCACATCTTTATATGACACTTAAGCCCTGAACCCTTGGCTGATGTTAGAGTGTACTCCTCTAATTCTAAAACTGCAAGAAATGGAATTCAGGTGAAAAGCTAGAGGTTCTAAGCTCTTCGCGTCCAATAGAACCATCCCCAGTCTCCTTGAGAATTGACTCCACGGAGACCAACACAGGAACTGCATCCAACTCCCAACGCAAATGTCCCGGACACAGACCCTAGACTTCACCGCCTGGAGCTCTTCTTGTCGATAACAACCGCCCAGCGTTGTTCGCCAATGCAAAATACCAATTGTCAACCAGCTCTGTGTGAAGACGATGACTGCATCTCCAACGTGATGTTCGACCGAGGCCTGGGACTTCAGCAACCAGCCGTCAAGGAGCACTTCCAGATCCAACTTGCAGTCCAACTGCTGATGACCTGGTCAATGAGTGCTTCTCGGGTGAAACTGGGCTAAGGTAGAAGGTAAACTTTCCACTGGAACAGACCTAGTCCCTGTATTCGAGCTGCGCTTCATCACAATCGGCCTTAACTTTTGACTTTGACGTTCAGTGCGACCAGATAACCATGATCGTCACTTTGTGCTGTTGGCTCTATTTCTTCTAAAAAAAATTAACGATTCATATCTCAGTTTTTACTTTTTGGATATTTTGCTGTCATTTAATTTATTAAAGTTTTCTATATTTTTCTAAGTTGGTTTGGGATTTCTAATGATGTGTTCTATTTTCACTTTATTACTGTTTGAGGGCTGGATAAGCACTTTGCCTCTAAATTAAGCCTGACTGCTTTTGTGCCAATCTACCAGAGGGTTAAGCACAGCTTTATTTAGTGACCTTTTTGGTTCACCCTGACAAGGATTGTGTTTATTGCCTGAATTGGGATCTCACCCCTCTCAACTAATAACCCAATTTCTAACGTCCCTGAAGAAAGTGCTTAATTTACTGGATTAAAATCTGTAATCTGCCATTTGTGCCTCAGATCACGTGCTCCCTTACTGAGCTACCTATAAAGCAAATATTAGTCTTGCTTCCCACAGCACACAAGCCACTGTATGTTTTACTGGGGCTGAATTTATGAACGTGTGAATAAAGAAAGAACGAGTTTGTCCATTCTGGATTCAAATGTTTTCACCCAACCAGGTAAAGCCATTGCAAGCATTTTCCTGCCAACTAAAATATTAAAGACCTTGGCAAAATGGATTTTTGCATTACCTGCTTTATCCATTTCTGTGGGACAGGTTACGTACACTGTAATTTATGCAGAATGTGTGTTCTTTATTTTATGTTTTTTGTTCTTATCTTTTTTTCCATTTTTCTGTTCTTTCAGGCTGGCAAGTCCCTGTTCTGCTCTCCAAAATGAATCTCCCATTAAAATAAATCAGGGTTGACTTACCATTACATTGCCTTGAAAGGGACAAAAACAAACGGTAAGCACTGCTCATCAAGAATAATTAATCTCAGGTTCCCCGCTTCCCTTTTTGATATGGCCTCTTTCTCTCCTCCATTTCCCTCCCTCCCTTCTTCTATTCCCCATCAGTGCTGTTGAGCAGCCATAAGGCGGTTTAAAGCATTGCTTCTGGACATCATTCAAGATGGTTGTGTGCAAGTGCAGTGTGGTCAGAAAGAGGGCAGCAGCAAACCCACTAAGTCCCAACTTAAGCCCAACAAACACCCTTTCTATCTTTTATTCCCCAGGACTAACTACAAGAGTAAGTAGAGGGTTACCCCCAGTATATATATTGAGGTCTACTACTTAGGTCGATATATATCAGCTCCATGTGGGTCCCCATCTTCTCTTGAAGGGACCAGGGTAGCCAGACGCCATGATTGACCCTGCCTTAGCCTTTCTATTCCTTTCACTTTTCCAGAGCAGTGTCTGCCTAGATTTCACATGCTGCAAGCTACTGGATTAGTATGCTGCCAGACCATTAAACCAATCAAGATAAGAAATGTCTGGGGTCTCCTCTCAGATTAAGAAGCACCTGCACTGCTGGGGATGAGGGGTCATTTCTTACACCCCTGTCAAAGCCGCTCTAGGGATATGATTTTCTCTTGCTCACCATGACTGTGGCAGACAGCTTAAACTGTCTCTAACCAGACATGAAAATCACTCTGATGTGTTTTCTCCAGACCTTAATTTGAGCCGGTGATTTCCAGTGCTCAGGTCTGGCACTTAATCATCAACACCAGGGCGCTTTTCATGAGCACCAATTAAGGACACATTCATTTATGGTAGGCATGGGGAGATTAAGTGATTTGCCCAGAATCACAGGATGTTGAGCCGATACCTAGACTCAAACCTGGTTCCCCAGCTCCGAAGTCGCCAGCGTTGGGCATTATGACACATCCTCTCCTCACTTTCATGGATAGCAGTTGGTTCTGTTTTAGGCAGCGTTAACAGAAGAAATGGGCAGGTGCAAGCTGCCTCCTGACGAGAGCCCCAGCTGTTTTTTTTTTACAAATTAACCACTGGTTTTCTCTTTTTTGTATTCTTTTACCATTAATGATCATTTTATATGGCTGAATTCCATGTTTTCTTATTTATCATATTAGTGTTCCTGATGCTTTCTGAAGCTTTAAGAAAAATGATATTCCTTAAAAAATATTTTGTCCTTTCAGTATGCTTAGCCATGTGAAAATCATATGCCTTGCAAAATACTTCTACCCAAGATTCACCTTCCATACATATAACAAACAACCCCTCATGTATTCTTTAGAAGACAAAGAGCTCTGTGTGTCTTATGCAGTTATATTTTAAACTATTAACCTTTGTTGTTTTTTGAGTTGTCTTTAAGAAAAGAAGAATATCAACTGCTGTGTTTATGAAAACAAGGGAACAGGAAAGTGATTGCAGAGACATAATAAAGACTTCAATTTTCGAGGAACATCATATGAGTGCCCTAGGGTTACTCTCATCTTTTTAATAAGACATCCTGTGATCAGTGCTTAATTTTTAAAAACTAAGTGGCGGGTCCAAAGTTTTGCTCAGAAGCCCTGGCTGACACTATCAAGTGTCAAGTTGCCGAATACCAAGGCTGTGTAGTCTTGATTCGACCTCATGCTTCTTTAATCTACAAACAGCCACTCCCTGCCTCTTCATTCCAGCTTTCTGCATTTGTGACTTCTTTTTTGCTTTTTCATTCCTCTTTCTTCCCCCCTATAGGGGTTGTCTCTCTCTGCTCTGAATCAATTGTTTTTGAGGAAAAATAAATATTTCTTAACAATACAAGCTCACAAAAAATACATAAAATTAATTCTAAAATGAACAACTCGTCGTATATTAAGTAAAATAATTTAGATCCTATAATTATACAACAATGATATGCTAAATTTAAAAACGTCATCAATTATGCAGATAAAACCATGATCAGTCATTATACAGCAATATTTAATGGCATGATTAATCCTTTTTGTGTTGACTTTGACGAATGCCTCCTTTAGGTATTTCCTCCTCATAAGGGATATACCGACAACTGAAGTACTTGATTGTGTTATCCTTGTAACCACACACACACTACAGTGTTTGAACAATTAAAACTGAAGATTCCAGGCACCCTCACAATGGAATATTGAGATGTAAAACTGATTGTACTTTAAAATGTTTTACAAGCAGACTCCAGTGATGGAGTCAAATAATTTTGCTTGGGCTTACAGAAGGCGTCCACAATGTAGTCTGTGTGTTTGGAAGTCTAGAGAAAAGGGAGATTGTTCAAATTACTGTTGTTCCTCAGACCAATCTCTATTTGTTCTTTGCAATTTGATCTAAGGATGTTTGCCAAGTTATTGAATGATGGCAGATTATTGTCACTGAATATTTTGTCACCTTTTCAAGGCTTGGGTCCATAATAAAAGTCCCTGGATTGAGTCAGTTCCGTGAATATCAGCCTTTTGGCTATTCAGCAATCGCAAATGATGTTTAAAAGGGTGCCTTCCTGGAGGGTAAATAAAGAAGAAAGTGAGAGCTCAAGACAAAGAATATATATTTTGGTTCAATTGTCAATATCTTTTTAAATTAATTATAACAAAGGCATATAGAATGGTGGGATTAAGTTTGACCTTTGTGACATTCAATGCTTGGTCAATAGCCCTCCCTCCATAGATATTACAGAATCTTTTAATCAAGTTCACCATAATGTTCACTTTCTGCAATATGATCAGTCCACACAAGTTTGTTGAAATTCCATTTAGATCTGTAGCTCTAGAGGATTTCACTCTTTTAATCATATAATAGATTTTGTTCTTTGTAATCTTCAGATCCTGGTTTGCATAGGTTGGAAGAGTAACCTTATCATCGGTACAAGACTCATGCAATTCGTTAATGTACATGAACCATTTGTTGAAAGGGACATGAAAATTAGAGGCAGCCTTAGGTGAGCCAGCGCTGTGGTCTACTGTGTTCAAGAATGCTTTAGGGTCTTTTCACCTTGTGGCTAAAAACAGTCAATGGAGAAGCCTTCATCATTCACTGTATCCTTCATAAAAAGTGTTTACGCCCTAAAATTGAAACAACAAAATCAAATGCGGATTAAAAACATTTTGAAAACTGAACTATTCAGACTTGCCTTTACCTGAACTATACACAGATGAGATTGTGATGTGATTGTGATGGAAGAATTCTGAACATGAGTCATTAGTTACCCATTTTCACCTTAACCTACTTAACATTCTGCTTTATTGTTTCACTGCTTTTCATTGCTCAGTGAGGAGTTCAAAAGTAACCAACAGGAGACATGTAACACCTTAATAAAAGAATTTAACTGATTGAGGTTTCAAATCTTCATAGCTTTCAACAGAGGGGATGCAGTTCCTAATAGATGAGAAAAGAGAGAATATGTGGTCGGTCAACAAATGGGGAATCAGATGCTCTCTGGAGGCAGCAGAGATTGAGTAGGTCGTCCTGTGGATTCTTCTCTACGACACTCACGCTAAATCGGTATTAACTCTGCTCCCACTCAAGGAGGCAGTATTGCTACCCTAATTGGGTTGGCCTCTTTTTTTTTAGAGAACACTATATGAAGGTATCTACCTAAACTAAATCTAGGGTATTTGTGATTTGATAATCCTTGGAATGATATGACCCCAATTCCAACTACTGTGAAGATTAGGAATAACTAGTCCTGACAAATGGCCAACTGATCATTATTGACTTACTAATGGCAAGAAACATGTTGACCCTCTGAACTATCAGAGATCATTGCCTCTCTGGATAGCCATCACGTTTTTAAGTGGACAAGTAGACTCACCTATTAAAAATTTATTTTGAGGACTTCTTAGTCTATTTTAACATGCACAGACACTCTACTACACCAATTTACTTCAGCGGCCCGACACCCACACTACACATACGGCATAAGAACAAAATATCTCTGATAAAGAGCCCCCTTGTCGGTGCCAGTCGGGCATTGCAGCGCTGGCCTGACGAGGAGCATACGCTATCATGAGGCATGACACCCAAGTAGGTGTGTGAGGGCTCCTGTTCCTGAGGAAACAGACCCCTGTCCGATTCCCCAGTTGTTGATCGACCACATATTCTCTCTTTTTTCACCTATAAGGAGCTGCATACCCTCTGTTGAAAGCCTTGACCCCTATAGGAGCACATATTCTGGACCTATAAGCACTCCTGCTTATAGGTCCCCTTTAGTGACATTTCAAATTTGCACTGCCATACACAGATATTTATGACCTGCCTCATTCTCAGACTGAATAGACCAATCAGTATTTTATTACTTTGAACTCACAGAACCCCCATGACCAAAGCCAAAACCATAAACACTGTGTAAACAAATGCAACAAGTGCTGGCATATGTCTTGTTATTTTAAGTGAACATGCTTCTTCATTGAGGGAAAGGTTTGTGTGTGTGATTGTGTAGACGAGTGGGTGAGTGGATGAATTTGTTAATGGTTGAATGAATAGGTGAGTGACTGAGTCCATGAATGATTAATGGGTAAGGGCATAGATGGGTGAGTGCATGGATGTATGTGAGCATACATATATAGATATTCTGAGTAAAACAGCATTAAGAACATGGGGGCATAAGTATGAACAAACCGTTTTGCGAGCCCTTAATAGCGATTTTCAGCGAATCGCTATTAAGATTAAGGACTCGCAAAATGGAATGTATGTAGGAATCGCAATACACAGATATTTATGACCTGCCTCATTCTCAGACTGAATAGACCAATCAGTATTTTATTACTTTGAACTCACAGAACCCCCATGACCAAAGCCAAAACCATAAACACTGTGTAAACATATGCAACAAGTGCTGGCATAGGTCTTGTTATTTTAAGTGAACATGCTTCTTCATTGAGGGAAAGGTTTGTGTGTGTGATTGTGTAGACGAGTGGGCGAGTGGATGAATTTGTTAATGGTTGAATGAATAGGTGAGTGACTGAGTCCATGAATGATTAATGGGTAAGGGCATAGATGGGTGAGTGCATGGATGTATGTGAGCATACATATATAGAGATTCTGAGTAAAACAGCATTAAGAACATGGGGGCATATGTATGAACAAACCGTTTATGCGAGCCCTTAATAGCGATTTTCAGCGAATCGCTATTAAGATTAAGGACTCGCAAAATGGAATGTATGTAGGAATCGCAATACACAGATATTTATGACCTGCCTCATTCTCAGAGTGAATAGACCAATCAGTATTTTATTACTTTGAACTCACAGAACCCCCATGACCAAAGCCAAAACCATAAACACTGTGTAAACATATGCAACAAGTGCTGGCATAGGTCTTGTTATTTTAAGTGAACATGCTTCTTCATTGAGGGAAAGGTTTGTGTGTGTGATTGTGTAGACGAGTGGGCGAGTGGATGAATTTGTTAATGGTTGAATGAATAGGTGAGTGACTGAGTCCATGAATGATTAATGGGTAAGGGCATAGATGGGTGAGTGCATGGATGTATGTGAGCATACATATATAGAGATTCTGAGTAAAACAGCATTAAGAAAATGGGGGCATATGTATGAACAAACCGTTTTGCGAGCCCTTAATAGCGATTTTCAGCGAATCGCTATTAAGATTAAGGACTCGCAAAATGGAATGTATGTAGGAATCGCAATAATAATTGCGATTCCTTAGTATTCCTTAATTGCGAGTCGCAAATTGCGATTCGCAATTAAGGAATACCTTCCCATTCATTCCTTTTATTTACAAACCACAGTAATCTGGTGTTTCAGTAGCAGTGATGAGATAGAGTTGCTAAATGAAAGCTGAGGTTTACAACACTGTCACTGGCGACATGGGGTCTACTTATACTCCTACGACTTGTACATTTTGGTTCAAATTGCTTTCTGCTGCCCTTCTAAATAAACTATGCATATAACTGTATACAAACAGTAAATGCAAATATCATAGAATTAATCTTCCTTGTGATATGTGCACAATTATATCATTGTGATAATGACTCAATAAGTGGAAAGTATGATACTACTGGAAAGTAGCTTAAATGATGCTATTGGATAGGCGACAAACCTTGACCACTGTCATAATATTTTCAGTTACCAATCTTCACTGGATATGTGGTGGAATAAACAGTTAGCCTGCTGAAGGTATACGCAAGAGTGAGTTAGTGGAAAAATAATGGAGCTCTCAAGTTGTAGCAAAATAGAGCTCTACTAAGTGCCACGTATCTTGAGTCAGAGTAAAGCACAATAGTAATTTTTTTGCACCACTGCATTGATGGAGGTTAATCACACAAGTATGCTAAGTTCAGCTTAACGAGTGCATTCAGGGATTTTGCACACTTTGTAACTCAGAGATGGTATGTCCATCATTAACTACAAGAGGTCCATCAGGATACGGATAAAGACAGCCAGGCTTGAGTTCCATTTTGAATGAAAGCCTCTCCTTCATGAAATTCTCTTTTGATCCTGATCTTTCAGTCTAGGACTGCACACATGCAGCCAAACAGGTCTGCTTGGAGAGCATTTACTACACTTTTCCACCTAACTGCTCACCTGCCTTTAGACAGACAGCTGACCTCCCAGTCCCCCAAACAATAGATTGGAAGTGTTACAAATACAAAATTGTGCCCCAGCAAAGTCTAGACCTGCAGGGCCAGGCCCAAGAGAGGAAATACACTGTCTTGAGCGTATTCATCTGTGTGCTGCAGATTGCATCCTGTAAGCAGCGATGCTGTGCCAGTAAGCAGCAAGTTATTTATTAATTTTGATGACAGCCTGTCAGACGGGTGGTGAATGTGGGAAGGCTAATAAAGCATTAATTAACAGTTATGGTAAGTCATTATCACATGAAGCCCATACACTTACTAAATGTCGGGATGTATATGTTCTCCAAAGAAGTGGCTGGAATTATGCTACATTTTTTTGGCTGTTAAACAAAATATTACAACAAATGTGCACGACGTTTTTGTAGAGTACTTTGCTTGATGAGGCAATGTGCAACTCCTATATAAAACAAATCTTCTTGTACCCACATTATGTGGGTACAAGAAGATCATTGCATATCAATACCGGTAATGAATGACGGGCCTGTTTAGGATGTTGCTTGCTGTCGATCAGCACTACTGGTTTACAACTGACTTGGTAGGGCCCCTCCCTTCCATGTACTTAAATGCATGTCTTCCCTGTTGATGTTCAAGTGCCACAGTCCTTATGGCATCCAGTCCACTTATGACTTATCCCACTCCAAGGTAGACAAGGGGTTATATTTATTACAACACCACAAAGGGTTTGAGGAAACATGTTGGTAAACTTGCACGAGCAATGTAATCGAGAAAGTAGTAATGGTTTTATGGTAGTTTCCAGAACATTGTATTACACGGAAGGAGGCAATATGTCCCATCTACCAGTTTGGAGTGCCTCATGACTTCTTGCTCCCACCACTACACATCACTCTTCTGTTTAATCACTGGATCAGGCAATCAGGTTTTATCAGCTGTGCTATATTATCAAATGTATACTTCTAGTTGGAATTGAACAATTGGGAGACGCTCACACCTGGCAGTGCTCAGCAAATCTATTATTGCCAGATGAGCATTCATGAATGGATAAGGCTCAAATGCTTCAGCCGGCCCAGAAGGACTTAGCTATCTTCAAGGTTTAGTAGAAGTACTAAAGTACTAGGAATAGGGAAATTTTTGCAGGATTGGAGTATTCTTTGTGAATTAACTCCTGAATCCAAGTCCAATGCTGGTGTAGGCAGATGCTGTTGTCCGCCTCTGTCATTTCTGCTTCATACTGATGAGGAGGATGCTACGAAATCTGAAAAGAAAACAAGGGAGCATGGCACATATCCTGTCCAGAGTAGAACGCTGTAAATCACAAAACAAAAGGAAAAACTTTAAGAAATTGCCAGATAATTTATGCAATGCTGCTACGATTATTCTTAAAGCGAGGCATATACAGCCAGGTCTGAGAAGCTTTCTTCGGTTCCAGGAAAGAGGAACATTTGAATCTAGCTTCCGTTAATGGTCTTAGTAGCATACCATGAGCGTGGTTGCACCCATTTTAGTGTAATTTCAGGAAGGCGTTTCCTACAAATCTGTGAGTAAAAAAACATTTGTAGTCCCAAATAATAATACCCATGGTTGGACTATTACAGAAAATAGAACCGGTACTAAAATAATAGTGGCCCACATTTAGCGCCCACCATTGCACTGTTGAAAACGTATTTATTCACAGCTTTTACATCAGTATGTAAAGTAATCTCACACAATAAGCGCGCGCGCACTAAATGAATCAAATATTTCAGTGAGTTCATTTTATTTTGCTCTTCTGTCTGCTACTGTAACCCTTCGCACGTCAGTCCGTTTTTAGCCCATGAATGATTAATAAATTAACGCAATCCCAGTCCGATCTTGGTTTCCATTCTTTGTCCTTGCTTTCACCTGCAGCTTCCTGCTCGCCGTAGCCTTTAACCCGCGGCTGCACCTATCACTCTTGTCTCTCCCCAAGCCTCTACCCCCATTCATGACGTTACTGCTATCCAGTGGCGGCTGGTGACATTTGAAACTGGTGAGGCGTAAAATTAGTGGTGGAGTGCACCGTTGCGAGCGAGCGTAGCGAGCGAGCCCGAACGACCTAAGGAGGGTTCGGGGGGGTTGTCCCCCCAAGAAAATTTTGAAAAATGAGTGGGCAAATGGTGCATTTTCAAGCAAATTTGAGAACACATGCACTTTACTCTTCACAGTCAAAAACGAGGTGAGGGTTGGCCTAAACTAATTAATAATTAGTCTAGACCAATGCTCACCTCCTTTTTGACTGTGAAGAGTAAAGTGCATGTGGTTATGTAGATGCCTAATTAGGGCCACCATGAAACTATATGTCACCAAAGACACAGTGCTCAGATCATGGGCTTTTATTTACAAACCACAGTAATCTGGTTTTCAGTAGCAGTGATGAGATAGAGTTGCTAAATGAAAGCTGAGGTTTACAACACTGTCACTGGCGACATGGGGTCTACTTATACTCCTACGACTTGTACATTTTGGTTCAAATTGCTTTCTGCTGCCTTTCTAAATAAACTATGCATATAACTGTATACAAACAGTAAATGCAAATATCATAGAATTAATCTTCCTTGTGATATGTGCACAATTATATCATTGTGATAATGACTCAATAAGTGGAAAGTATGATACTACTGGAAAGTAGCTTAAATGATGCTATTGGATAGGCGACAAATCTTGACCACTGTCATAATATTCTCAGTTACCAATCTTCACTGGATATGTGGTGGAATAAACAGTTAGCCTGCTGAAGGTATACGCAAGAGTGAGTTAGTGGAAAAATAATGGAGCTCTCAAGTTGTAGCAAAATAGAGCTCTACTAAGTGCCACGTATCTTGAGTCAGAGTAAAGCACAATAGTAATTTTTTTGCACCACTGCATTGATGGAGGTTAATCACACAAGTATGCTAAGTTCAGCTTAACGAGTGCATTCAGGGATTTTGCACACTTTGTAACTCAGAGATGGTATGTCCATCATTAATTACAAGAGGTCCATCAGAATACGGATAAAGACAGCCAGGCTTGAGTTCCATTTTGAATGAAAGTCTCTCCTTCATGAAATTCTCTTTTGATCCTGATCTTTCAGTCTAGGACTGCACACATGCAGCCAAACAGGTCTGCTTGGAGAGCATTTACTACACTTTTCCACCTAACTGCTCAACTGCCTTTAGACAGACAGCTGACCTCCCAGTCCCCCAAACAATAGATTGGAAGTGTTACAAATACAAAATTGTGCCCCAGCAAAGTCTAGACCTGCAGGGCCAGGCCCAAGAGAGGAAATACACTGTCTTGAGCGTATTCATCTGTGTGCTGCAGATTGCATCCTGTAAGCAGCGATGCTGTGCCAGTAAGCAGCAAGTTATTTATTAATTTTGATGACAGCCTGTCAGACGGGTGGTGAATGTGGGAAGGCTAATAAAGCATTAATTAACAGTTATGGTAAGTCATTATCACATGAAGCCCATACACTTACTAAATGTCGGGATGTATATGTTCTCCAAAGAAGTGGCTGGAATTATGCTACTTTTGTTGGCTGTTAAACAAAATATTACAACAAATGTGCACGACGTTTTTGTAGAGTACTTTGCTTGATGAGGCAATGTGCAACTCCTATATAAAACAAATCTTCTTGTACCCACATTATGTGGGTACAAGAAGATCATTGCATATCAATACCGGTAATGAATGACGGGCATGTTTAGGATGTTGCTTGCTGTCGATCAGCACTACTGGTTTACAACTGACTTGGTAGGGCCCCTCCCTTCCATGTACTTAAATGCATGTCTTCCCTGTTGATGTTCAAGTGCCACAGTCCTTATGGCATCCAGTCCACTTATGACTTATCCCACTCCAAGGTAGACAAGGGGTTATATTTATTACAACACCACAAAGGGTTTGAGGAAACATGTTGGTAAACTTGCACGAGCAATGTAATCGAGAAAGTAATAATAAACTTAGAAGCGTGGCTAGGTTACACCTTGCGCAAAACCAATATTTGGGTATCACTGTGACAGAGATTCTCTAAAAGTTGCTCTAGGGAACAAATTGGAAAAGGCCACCCGCATCCCAAATACCCCTGTGACTAGAAAGACACAGAGAATAAGCAATAAACAAGATATTCTTCCCGAGCAGAAAGCAAAAATGACATTCAAAATTTAAACCATAACAGATCAACAGTCCAATAAAATATCCAGATCCAAGATAATCTCGAGTGATTTTTCTTCTTTTTTATTTTCTTGTTTTCTTTATCCTTGTCAAAAACATATTCAACTTATACACAAATTCACAGTGGATGGCTTGGTGTAGATGACATCACCAAAAGTAGCCAATAGCCAATGTAGCCAATAGCCAACACGTGTTTCGTCTCGGGAAGATTCACCCGATGACTTCCTCAGGGCTACAACAAAGGATATATGTATAATATTATCCGACTCGAATAGATAACATATAATTACTCAATATTTAAGATCAAAGACAAGAAATTTGATACAAGTATAAAACTAAAGATGAAATATAGCCGAAACCCATAATCACCAAGAAATACACCCAGTGACTAAACCAAACAAAATATATATAGTGCAAGGAGAAAAGAACTGTGCTTCAAAAGGCAAAGAACAAAAAAACAGACTAATCGCAGAGGTAAGATGACAAAAAGCCCTCTTCATACAAAGCAAAAGCAAAAAAGTGGTACGTAAAAACGCCACTTACCAAACACAAATCTCTAGTAATAATATCACCACATTTCAGGAAAGACTTCAATATGGTCCCATATATTTATGAGTTTAAAAAGTATTTGAATAATGCGTATCCTTCAACATCCTGATATATTTTGTGTAAACAATATCTCGATCGGACTTGTAATCTGGTCCAAATAGGTATATGTATAGTAAATTCTAAAATCAAAAATAAAACACAAAACGTAAATTAGTTATATAAATTGTATCGGCTCATATCAAAAACCCTAAAATTCTAATTCTTAAGTAAAATCACAACCACTATAGAGAGTCTAAAAAGTGCATATCTATTATAATGCACATCAAATATCAAAAAACAAGCATAAGAAAGAATAAAGCTAAAATACACTAAATATTCGTCCGGCAATACGTAGAGCAGATTTAGAGCAAAGCTAGGCAAAAGACCACCTTTCACCCAAAATCATGTATAAATACTGCACGAGCAGATGGAAAAGCATCCACCTGAAAACATTACGCCGCTATTAAAAGCTTAAAGATTCGAAACAGGATACAGTCTAAATATAACATCGCAATGCAAAGCATATCGGTGCATTAAGAAACTCACCAAAAAGGGGAGAGTACTCCCGCCGTCATCACGGGTTCTGGAATCAATGAAACCCGGACATACCGACTCTTCCATTTTTATACCGGAAACTATCTAGCGTCGTCTACTTCCCCACTAGTAAGAGAAAACGGACTACCTTATTCCTCTATCTGCAGAAAAACGGCCGCCATCTAAGACTATCTAGCAGCGTCTGCTACCCCAATGGTATACAAGAACGAAACGCCTTATTCCTCAGTTTGTTTAAGAAAAGGCCGCCATCTTAGGGTGATATCCGAAACACAAATAATAATATTCGTATACAGTTATCTATTATTTAACGTGTATAGCAGATTCCCAAAGTCTGTAAATTTCATAAATACATACATACGATATTTCTCGTGTATTTAATAATAAAAAGTAAAAATGGAGAAAAAAGATAGGAAACACTAGAAATGCCCATAACCAAAAAGAAAAAAAGATAATTATAAGATTAAATTAATATACCAATGCATGTGCCCCAAAAGCATATTGATAATGTGATAAATAGAGAGGAATAGTATAATAGATGGAGAGGGATATATTACAATAACAGTAGATATCCAACAGAGTATTTTAGTTTATAAATTGCACATTTATCAGTGCACATATCCAAGAGTCGCAACAAATACCATTATACACGGTAAAGCAGTTAATACATATAAACACAGCAAATCCATATGGAACATTACTAACAGGAAAAAGACATCCTATTCATATTGGCATCAACACAACTCACACAAACATGTAATATAGATAACCTTGGTAACAGTTCATTTGTCTAAAAAATAGTGTAATTCATGATCTACATTAATTCCACACTCAACTGCTCGAAGCTTTAAAATCCATCGTGCTTCACACTGTCTCAGTTTGAGTTCTCTGTCCCCACCTCTGGGGTCATTATAGACAACTTCTATACCATCGAAAAGGAACCCAAGAGATGTTCTTTGTTTCGGGCATACCTTAGCGTGACTTCCTATTGGATATCTCTCATCTAGGTTCTTTAAAGCACGGAAATGTTCAGCCATTCGCTCCTTCAATGGGCGAATAGTACTGCCCACATAGATTTTCTTACATTTACACTGGACCACATATACCACATACTTGGTCAGGCAGTCTATATGTTCATGAATCTGAAATTTACGTGAGCCATTGTACTCAAACTCCCTCACCCCTTTCTTGGCCAGTCTGCACATACTGCAGGAGCCACATATATAAGATCCAATATTAAGTTGTTTGAGCCAAGTAGTTCTCATTGACGGCTGTGTTGGATAGCTGGGACTAATAATACTTTGGATCGTTTTACCTTTCCTGTATGTAATACAAGGGGATTTGGAGATATATTTTTCCAAAGATTTATCCGCCATGAGCAAAGGCCAGTTCTTTTTGAGTATTGCAAATAATTTCTGAGACCAGGGATGATAATTAGTCACCAATCGGACAGTTGCATTTTTGTCCTTAGATACTTGAGAGGTATTCTTTAAAGTATCAGGACGATGTAATCTCAAAGTTCTAGCTTTGGCTTTACGAATTGTTTCTCCTGAATATCCCCTTACATCAAATCTCATTTCAATATCTCTTAAATTCTCCAGAAAGTCTTCATCTCCACTGCAATTCCTACGAGCCCTCAGCATTTCTCTGTAGGGAATGGCATTAATCTGACTCTTCGGATGTGCACTACTAGCGTGCAATAAAGAGTTGCACGCTGTGATCTTTCTATACATCCTACTCTGTATTTTACCATCACAGTGGAATAATTCTAAATCAAGATACACAATCTTCTCTAAGTTCGATGTCATAGTAAATGTCATATTGTGGATGTTATTGTTCATGTATTCAAAAAATTCCTCAAGGGCCTCTTCACTTCCAGTCCATACCAATATGCAGTCATCTATATATCGTCCATAATATAAGATGTATTCCTGCCACTTAGCTCCTGATGGGCCCCAGATATGCCCCGCCTCAAACCATCCCATAAAGAGACAGGCAAAAGACGGAGCAAATCTGGAACCCATCGCGGTCCCGCAGATCTGCAGGTACCACTCATTGTTAAAAAGGAAAGCATTATTCTGGAGGATTAACCGTGACATTTCAATTAGCATCTCTGAGTGCTCCAACAATTCCAAAGGACGTCGAAACAAAAAATGTTTCAACGCCTGGATCCCATGTTCATGTAGTATATTTGTATACAATGACGTAACATCCATTGTAACAAATCTCATACCCTGATCCCAGGAAAGGTCATTCAAGATGTTAAGTATATGTTTACTATCCTTTATATAGGATGGTAGGTTGATTACATATGTCTGTAGGAACTTATCCACAAATTCTGCAATCCTCTCTGTTGGCCCCCCAATCCCAGATATTATAGGTCTGCCAGGGGGTTAGTCACGCTCTTATGGATTTTAGGGAGGCTGTACATACAGGGGTATCTCGGCTTATCCGTCTTAAGATAAAAGAACTCCTTACTAGAGAGAAGACCTTGTTCATGCCATCTGAGGAGATCAGAATTAATTAACCTTACAATGGCAAACATAGGATTATTATCAAGTTTTTATAACAAGTCTGGTTATCCAATTGTGACATGATCTCCATGTCATATGTTAGTTTATCCATTACGACCATGTTGCCTCCTTTATCGGCTTCCCTCACTATCAGGTCCTGGTCTTCGGATAAAATACTAAGGGCCTGTCGTTCCTTATAGGTCAAATTTCGGGATCTAGGTGTATAATTGCTTTTGATCATATGTTTGTCCCATTTGTCTATTTCCATATTCACCATTTTATGAAAAAGGTCAATATTGTTACCGCTAGTAAGTTGTGGAGTCCACCGTGATTTATTGCTAAGACCACTGTCTACACTCAAATTGGTACAATGTTCTAGGTCAGTAGCTACCTCAAAAACATTCACAGGTGCATCAGCGTCTTCATTTAATGATAACAAAGTTGTAACATTATATACATCCTGAATAGGCAAATCCCCAGTTATTACCTCACATGATTTGGGTGCAGACGATTTAGGATTGTTTTCAAAATACTTTTTTAATTTCAGATGTCTTAGAAATTTATATACATCAATTTTAACATTAGTTACATCATACATCCATGTCAAACAGAAATTCATCCCCTTTTGGAGTGCCGTAATTAGGTCTTTCGATAACATCTTGCTAGACAGATTAACCACCTGTACTTCTCCCATCTCTACAGTATTTGTTATCTGTTCTTGTTCCATGATCGTGTTTGTACCCTCTCTCGATCTTTTGTTTCTCCTTCCTCCCCTTTTTCCTCTCTTTGTTTTCCTTTGGAATCCTGTTTCGGTCTCATTTCGTTCCCTTTGTTGCCCATTCTGATACGTTGTACTTCCCTTAAAAAAGAATTGTCAGGTAGTGTTGATATTGGTTTGTGTGAGTTGTGCTGATGCCAATATGAATAGGATGTCTTTTTCCTGTTAGTAATGTTCCATATGGATTTGCTGTGTTTATATGTATTAACTGCTTTACCGTGTATAATGGTATTTGTTGCGACTCTTGGATATGTGCACTGATAAATGTGCAATTTATAAACTAAAATACTCTGTTGGATATCTACTGTTATTGTAATATATCCCTCTCCATCTATTATACTATTCCTCTCTATTTATCACATTATCAATATGCTTTTGGGGCACATGCATTGGTATATTAATTTAATCTTATAATTATCTTTTTTCTTTTTGGTTATGGGCATTTCTAGTGTTTCCTATCTTTTTTCTCCATTTTTACTTTTTATTATTAAATACACGAGAAATATCGTATGTATGTATTTATGAAATTTACAGACTTTGGGAATCTGCTATACACGTTAAATAATAGATAACTGTATACGAATATTATTATTTGTGTTTCGGACATCACCCTAAGATGGCAGCCTTTTCTTAAACAAACTGAGGAACAAGGCGTTTCGTTCTTGTATACCATTGGGGGTAGCAGACGCTGCTAGATAGTCTTAGATGGCGGCCGTTTTTCTGCAGATAGAGGAATAAGGTAGTCCGTTTTCTCTTACTAGTGGGGAAGTAGACGACGCTAGATAGTTTCCGGTATAAAAATGGAAGAGTCGGTATGTCCGGGTTTCATTGATTCCAGAACCCGTGATGACGGCGGGAGTACTCTCCCCTTTTTGGTGAGTTTCTTAATGCACCGATATGCTTTGCATTGCGATGTTATATTTAGGCTGTATCCTGTTTCGAATCTTTAAGCTTTTAATAGCGGCGTAATGTTTTCAGGTGGATGCTTTTCCATCTGCTCGTGCAGTATTTATACATGATTTTGGGTGAAAGGTGGTCTTTTGCCTAGATTTGCTCTAAATCTGCTCTACGTATTGCCGGACGAATATTTAGTGTATTTTAGCTTTATTCTTTCTTATGCTTGTTTTTTGATATTTGATGTGCATTATAATAGATATGCACTTTTTAGACTCTCTATAGTGGTTGTGATTTTACTTAAGAATTAGAATTTTAGGGTTTTTGATATGAGCCGATACAATTTATATAACTAATTTACGTTTTCTGTTTTATTTTTGATTTTAGAATTTACTATACATATACCTATTTGGACCAGATTACAAGTCCGATCGAGATATTGTTTACACAAAATATATCAGGATGTTGAAGGATACGCATTATTCAAATACTTTTTAAACTCATAAATATATGGGACTATATTGAAGTCTTTCCTGAAATGTGGTGATATTATTACTAGAGATTTGTGTTTGGTAAGTGGCGTTTTTACGTACCACTTTTTTTGTTTTTGCTTTGTATGAAGAGGGCTTTTTGTCATCTTACCTCTGCGATTAGTCTGTTTTTTTTGTTCTTTTTGCCTTTTGAAGCACAGTTCTTTTCTCCTTGCACTATATATATTTTGTTTGGTTTAGTCACTGGGTGTATTTCTTGGTGATTATGGGTTTCGGCTATATTTCATCTTTAGTTTTATACTTGTATCAAATTTCTTGTCTTTGATCTTAAATATTGAGTAATTATATGTTATCTATTCAAGTTGGATAATATTATACATATATCCTCTGTTGTAGCCCTGAGGAAGTCATCGGGTGAATCTTCCCGAGACGAAACACGTGTTGGCTATTGGCTACATTGGCTATTGGCTACTTTTGGTGATGTCATCTACACCAAGCCATCCACTGTGAATTTGTGTATAAGTTGAATATGTTTTTGACAAGGATAAAGAAAACAAGAAAATAAAAAAGAAGAAAAATCACTCGAGATTATCTTGGATCTGGATATTTTATTGGACTGTTGATCTGTTATGGTTTAAATTTTGAATGTCATTTTTGCTTTCTGCTCGGGAAGAATATCTTGTTTATTGCTTATTCTCTGTGTCTTTCCAGTCACAGGGGTATTTGGGATGCGGGTGGCCTTTTCCAATTTGTTCCCTAGAGCAACTTTTAGAGAATCTCTGTCACAGTGATACCCAAATATTGGTTTTGCGCAAGGTGTAACCTAGCCACGCTTCTAAGTTTATTGTTATTTTGGGTTTTGCTGCATGCCAATCATATTGTTTATTGACACTATCTAAATAATGAGTTCTAGACTAGACCGTGAGAAGGTCGCAGAGGATTTATTCAAAAACCTTCATGCTGGATTACCGGTCAATAGAGCAGTGACTCAAGGAGCCCCTAGAATTAATGAGGGTCTCAAGGCAAAATTTGTACGTTTAGAGAGGCTTAGGAAATCTGAAATCTCTAAGTGGTGGGATGGCGCAACCCTCAAACAATATATTAAACTAAATAGGGTTCCGCGAGGGTTGCGGGCTCAAATATTCCCCACGTACGATGACTTAGAAGCAGATTTACTTCTAGCTTGGGAAAAGGAACTTAATGATAATAGTCTTAGACTTATGAATATTTTGATTGAGAATGCGGATCGCAAAGTTACAAAAACAGCTATGGAAGTGGATACACTACAGAAAGAGATTGCTGATCTCAACATGGTTGAGCCTACTAAGAAGAACTATGCCATTCTAGAAGAAATACTAGTGAGATTTGAAGATGATATTAAACAACGCAAAGCCCGTAAGTTGAGGCGGGATGAGATTGATTATGCTAATGGCAGAATATTTACTTTTGCGAAAAGGTTTGATGATATCATTGGGAAATATCAATCTAGAATAGAAAATAAGATGTCAACCATGAGCTGTACTAGTGCCAGTTCTTCTGGTAACTTATCTAGTAGTGGAGATGAGGGTCCCAGTGGGGGACCAATATCAACACTACCTGACAATTCTTTTTTAAGGGAAGTACAACGTATCAGAATGGGCAACAAAGGGAACGAAATGAGACCGAAACAGGATTCCAAAGGAAAACAAAGAGAGGAAAAAGGGGAGGAAGGAGAAACAAAAGATCGAGAGAGGGTACAAACACGATCATGGAACAAGAACAGATAACAAATACTGTAGAGATGGGAGAAGTACAGGTGGTTAATCTGTCTAGCAAGATGTTATCGAAAGACCTAATTACGGCACTCCAAAAGGGGATGAATTTCTGTTTGACATGGATGTATGATGTAACTAATGTTAAAATTGATGTATATAAATTTATAAGACATCTGAAATTAAAAAAGTATTTTGAAAACAATCCTAAATCGTCTGCACCCAAATCATGTGAGGTAATAACTGGGGATTTGTCTATTCAGGATGTATATAATGTTACAACTTTGTTATCATTAAATGAAGACGCTGATGCACCTGTGAATGTTTTTGAGGTAGCTACTGACCTAGAACATTGTACCAATTTGAGTGTAGACAGTGGTCTTAGCAATAAATCACGGTGGACTCCACAACTTACTAGCGGTAACAATATTGACCTTTTTCATAAAATGGTGAATATGGAAATAGACAAATGGGACAAACATATGATCAAAAGCAATTATACACCTAGATCCCGAAATTTGACCTATAAGGAACGACAGGCCCTTAGTATTTTATCCGAAGACCAGGACCTGATAGTGAGGGAAGCCGATAAAGGAGGCAACATGGTCGTAATGGATAAACTAACATATGACATGGAGATCATGTCACAATTGGATAACCAGACTTGTTATAAAAAACTTGATAATAATCCTATGTTTGCCATTGTAAGGTTAATTAATTCTGATCTCCTCAGATGGCATGAACAAGGTCTTCTCTCTAGTAAGGAGTTCTTTTATCTTAAGACGGATAAGCCGAGATACCCCTGTATGTACAGCCTCCCTAAAATCCATAAGAGCGTGACTAACCCCCCTGGCAGACCTATAATATCTGGGATTGGGGGGCCAACAGAGAGGATTGCAGAATTTGTGGATAAGTTCCTACAGACATATGTAATCAACCTACCATCCTATATAAAGGATAGTAAACATATACTTAACATCTTGAATGACCTTTCCTGGGATCAGGGTATGAGATTTGTTACAATGGATGTTACGTCATTGTATACAAATATACTACATGAACATGGGATCCAGGCGTTGAAACATTTTTTGTTTCGACGTCCTGTGGAATTGTTGGAGCACTCAGAGATGCTAATTGAAATGTCACGGTTAATCCTCCAGAATAATGCTTTCCTTTTTAACAATGAGTGGTACCTGCAGATCTGCGGGACCGCGATGGGTTCCAGATTTGCTCCGTCTTTTGCCTGTCTCTTTATGGGATGGTTTGAGGCGGGGCATATCTGGGGCCCATCAGGAGCTAAGTGGCAGGAATACATCTTATATTATGGACGATATATAGATGACTGCATATTGGTATGGGCTGGAAGTGAAGAGGCCCTTGTGGAATTTTTTGAATATATGAACAATAACATCCACAATATGACATTTACTATGACATCGAACTTAGAGAAGATTGTGTTCCTTGATTTAGAATTATTCCACTGTGATGGTAAAATACAGAGTAGGATGTATAGAAAGATCACAGCGTGCAATTCTTTATTGCACGCTAGTAGTGCACATCCGAAGAGTCAGATTAATGCCATTCCCTACGGAGAAATGCTGAGGGCTCGTAGGAATTGCAGTGGAGATGAAGACTTTCTGGAGAATTTAAGAGATATTGAAATGAGATTTGATGTAAGGGGATATTCAGGAGAAACAATTCGTAAAGCCAAAGCTAGAACTTTGAGATTACATCGTCCTGATACTTTAAAGAATACCTCTCAAGTATCTAAGGACAAAAATGCAACTGTCCGATTGGTGACTAATTATCATCCCTGGTCTCAGAAATTATTTGCAATACTCAAAAAGAACTGGCCTTTGCTCATGGCGGATAAATCTTTGGAAAAATATATCTCCAAATCCCCTTGTATTACATACAGGAAAGGTAAAACGATCCAAAGTATTATTAGTCCCAGCTATCCAACACAGCCGTCAATGAGAACTACTTGGCTCAAACAACTTAATATTGGATCTTATATATGTGGCTCCTGCAGTATGTGCAGACTGGCCAAGAAAGGGGTGAGGGAGTTTGAGTACAATGGCTCACGTAAATTTCAGATTCATGAACATATAGACTGCCTGACCAAGTATGTGGTATATGTGGTCCAGTGTAAATGTAAGACAATCTATGTGGGCAGTACTATTCGCCCATTGAAGGAGCGAATGGCTGAACATTTCCGTGCTTTAAAGAACCTAGATGAGAGATATCCAATAGGAAGTCACGCTAAGGTATGCCCGAAACAAAGAACATCTCTTGGGTTCCTTTTCCATGGTATAGAAGTTGTCTATAATGACCCCAGAGGTGGGGACAGAGAACTCAAACTGAGACAGTGTGAAGCACGATGGATTTTAAAGCTTCGAGCAGTTGAGTGTGGAATTAATGTAGATCATGAATTACACTATTTTTTAGACAAATGAACTGTTACCAAGGTTATCTATATTACATGTTTGTGTGAGTTGTGCTGATGCCAATATGAATAGGATGTCTTTTTCCTGTTAGTAATGTTCCATATGGATTTGCTGTGTTTATATGTATTAACTGCTTTACCGTGTATAATGGTATTTGTTGCGACTCTTGGATATGTGCACTGATAAATGTGCAATTTATAAACTAAAATACTCTGTTGGATATCTACTGTTATTGTAATATATCCCTCTCCATCTATTATACTATTCCTCTCTATTTATCACATTATCAATATGCTTTTGGGGCACATGCATTGGTATATTAATTTAATCTTATAATTATCTTTTCTCTTTTTGGTTATGGGCATTTCTAGTGTTTCCTATCTTTTTTCTCCATTTTTACTTTTTATTATTAAATACACGAGAAATATCGTATGTATGTATTTATGAAATTTACAGACTTTGGGAATCTGCTATACACGTTAAATAATAGATAACTGTATACGAATATTATTATTTGTGTTTCGGACATCACCCTAAGATGGCGGCCTTTTCTTAAACAAACTGAGGAACAAGGTGTTTCGTTCTTGTATACCATTGGGGTAGCAGACGCTGCTAGATAGTCTTAGATGGCGGCCGTTTTTCTGCAGATAGAGGAATAAGGTAGTCCGTTTTCTCTTACTAGTGGGGAAGTAGACGACGCTAGATAGTTTCCGGTATAAAAATGGAAGAGTCGGTATGTCCGGGTTTCATTGATTCCAGAACCCGTGATGACGGCGGGAGTACTCTCCCCTTTTTGGTGAGTTTCTTAATGCACCGATATGCTTTGCATTGCGATGTTATATTTAGACTGTATCCTGTTTCGAATCTTTAAGCTTTTAATAGCGGCGTAATGTTTTCAGGTGGATGCTTTTCCATCTGCTCGTGCAGTATTTATACATGATTTTGGGTGAAAGGTGGTCTTTTGCCTAGATTTGCTCTAAATCTGCTCTACGTATTGCCGGACGAATATTTAGTGTATTTTAGCTTTATTCTTTCTTATGCTTGTTTTTTGATATTTGATGTGCATTATAATAGATATGCACTTTTTAGACTCTCTATAGTGGTTGTGATTTTACTTAAGAATTAGAATTTTAGGGTTTTTGATATGAGCCGATACAATTTATATAACTAATTTACGTTTTGTGTTTTATTTTTGATTTTAGAATTTACTATACATATACCTATTTGGACCAGATTACAAGTCCGATCGAGATATTGTTTACACAAAATATATCAGGATGTTGAAGGATACGCATTATTCAAATACTTTTTAAACTCATAAATATATGGGACTATATTGAAGTCTTTCCTGAAATGTGGTGATATTATTACTAGAGATTTGTGTTTGGTAAGTGGCGTTTTTACGTACCACTTTTTTTGTTTTTGCTTTGTATGAAGAGGGCTTTTTGTCATCTTACCTCTGCGATTAGTCTGTTTTTTTTGTTCTTTTTGCCTTTTGAAGCACAGTTCTTTTCTCCTTGCACTATATATATTTTGTTTGGTTTAGTCACTGGGTGTATTTCTTGGTGATTATGGGTTTCGGCTATATTTCATCTTTAGTTTTATACTTGTATCAAATTTCTTGTCTTTGATCTTAAATATTGAGTAATTATATGTTATCTATTCGAGTTGGATAATATTATACATATATCCTTTGTTGTAGCCCTGAGGAAGTCATCGGGTGAATCTTCCCGAGACGAAACACGTGTTGGCTATTGGCTACATTGGCTAATGGCTACTTTTGGTGATGTCATCTACACCAAGCCATCCACTGTGAATTTGTGTATAAGTTGAATATGTTTTTGACAAGGATAAAGAAAACAAGAAAATAAAAAAGAAGAAAAATCACTCGAGATTATCTTGGATCTGGATATTTTATTGCACTGTTGATCTGTTATGGTTTAAATTTTGAATGTCATTTTTGCTTTCTGCTCGGGAAGAATATCTTGTTAATCGAGAAAGTAGTAATGGTTTTATGGTAGTTTCCAGAACATTGTATTACACGGAAGGAGGCAATATGTCCCATCTACCAGTTTGGAGTGCCTCATGACTTCTTGCTCCCACCACTACACATCACTCTTCAGTTTAATCACTGGATCAGGCAATCAGGTTTTATCAGCTGTGCTATATTATCAAATGTATACTTCTAGTTGGAATTGAAAAATTGGGAGACGCTCACACCTGGCAGTGCTCAGCAAATCTATTATTGCCAGATGAGCATTCATGAATGGATGAGTCTCAAATGCTTCAGCCGGCCCAGAAGGACTTAGCTATCTTCAAGGTTTAGTAGAAGTACTAAAGTACTAGGAATAGGGGAAATTTTTGCAGGATTGGAGTATTCTTTGTGAATTAACTCCTGAATCCAAGTCCAATGCTGGTGTAGGCAGATGCTGTTGTCCGCCTCTGTCATTTCTGCTTCATACTGATGAGGAGGATGCTACGAAATCTGAAAAGAAAACAAGGGAGCATGGCACATATCCTGTCCAGAGTAGAACGCTGTAAATCACAAAACAAAAGGAAAAACTTTAAGAAATTGCCAGATAATTTATGCAATGCTGCTACGATTATTCTTAAAGCGAGGCATATACAGCCAGGTCTGAGAAGCTTTCTTCGGTTCCAGGAAAGAGGAACATTTGAATCTAGCTTCCGTTAATGGTCTTAGTAGCATACCATGAGCGTGGTTGCACCCATTTTAGTGTAATTTCAGGAAGGCGTTTCCTACAAATCTGTGAGTAAAAAAACATTTGTAGTCCCAAATAATAATACCCAGGGTTGGACTATTACAGAAAATAGAACCGGTACTAAAATAATAGTGGCCCACATTTAGCGCCCACCATTGCACTGTTGAAAACGTATTTATTCACAGCTTTTACATCAGTATGTAAAGTAATCTCACACAACAAGCGCGCGCGCACTAAATGAATCAAATATTTCAGTGAGTTCATTTTATTTTGCTCTTCTGTCTGCTACTGTAACCCTTTGCACGTCAGTCCGTTTTTAGCCCATGAATGATTAATAAATTAACGCAATCCCAGTCCGATCTTGGTTTCCATTCTTTGTCCTTGCTTTCACCTGCAGCTTCCTGCTCGCCGTAGCCTTTAACCCGCGGCTGCACCTATCACTCTTGTCTCTCCCCAAGCCTCTACCCCCATTCATGACGTTACTGCTATCCAGTGGCGGCTGGTGACATTTGAAACTGGTGAGGCGTAAAATTAGTGGTGGAGTGCACCGCGGCGAGCGAGCGAGCCCGAACGACCTTACGGAGGGTTCGGGGAGGTTCTCCCCCCGAGAAAATTTTGAAAAATGAGTGGGCAAATGGTGCATTTTCAAGCATATTCGAGAACACATGCACTTTACCCTTCACAGTCAAAAACGAGGTGAGGGTTGGCCTAAACTAATTAATAATTAGTCTAGACCAATGCTCACCTCCTTTTTGACTGTGAAGAGTAAAGTGCATGTGGTTATGTAGATGCCTAATTAGGGCCACCATGAAACTATATGTCACCAAAGACACAGTGCTCAGATCATGGGCTTTTTTTTACAAACCACAGTAATCTGGTGTTTCAGTAGCAGTGATGAGATAGAGTTGCTAAATGAAAGCTGAGGTTTACAACACTGTCACTGGCGACATGGGGTCTACTTATACTCCTACGACTTGTACATTTTGGTTCAAATTGCTTTCTGCTGCCTTTCTAAATAAACTATGCATTTAACTGTATACAAACAGTAAATGCAAATATCATAGAATTAATCTTCCTTGTGATATGTGCACAATTATATCATTGTGATAATGACTCAATAAGTGGAAAGTATGATACTACTGGAAAGTAGCTTAAATGATGCTATTGGATAGGCGACAAACCTTGACCACTGTCATAATATTCTCAGTTACCAATCTTCACTGGATATGTGGTGGAATAAACAGTTAGCCTGCTGAAGGTATACGCAAGAGTGAGTTAGTGGAAAAATAATGGAGCTCTCAAGTTGTAGCAAAATAGAGCTCTACTAAGTGCCACGTATCTTGAGTCAGAGTAAAGCACAATAGTAATTTTTTGCACCACTGCATTGATGGAGGTTAATCACACAAGTATGCTAAGTTCAGCTTAACGAGTGCATTCAGGGATTTTGCACACTTTGTAACTCAGAGATGGTATGTCCATCATTAACTACAAGAGGTCCATCAGAATACGGATAAAGACAGCCAGGCTTGAGTTCCATTTTGAATGAAAGCCTCTCCTTCATGAAATTCTCTTTTGATCCTGATCTTTCAGTCTAGGACTGCACACATGCAGCCAAACAGGTCTGCTTGGAGAGCATTTACTACACTTTTCCACCTAACTGCTCACCTGCCTTTAGACAGACAGCTGACCTCCCAGTCCCCCAAACAATAGATTGGAAGTGTTACAAATACAAAATTGTGCCCCAGCAAAGTCTAGACCTGCAGGGCCAGGCCCAAGAGAGGAAATACACTGTCTTGAGCGTATTCATCTGTGTGCCTCAGATTGCATCCTGTAATCAGCGATGCTGTGCCAGTAAGCAGCAAGTTATTTATTAATTTTGATGACAGCCTGTCAGACGGGTGGTGAATGTGGGAAGGCTAATAAAGCATTAATTAACAGTTATGGTAAGTCATTATCACATGAAGCCCATACACTTACTAAATGTCGGGATGTATATGTTCTCCAAAGAAGTGGCTGGAATTATGCTACTTTTTGTTGGCTGTTAAACAAAATATTACAACAAATGTGCACGACGTTTTTGTAGAGTACTTTGCTTGATGAGGCAATGTGCAACTCCTATATAAAACAAATCTTCTTGTACCCACATTATGTGGGTACAAGAAGATCATTGCATATCAATACCGGTAATGAATGACGGGCATGTTTAGGATGTTGCTTGCTGTCGATCAGCACTACTGGTTTACAACTGACTTGGTAGGGTCCTCCCTTCCATGTACTTAAATGCATGTCTTCCCTGTTGATGTTCAAGTGCCACAGTCCTTATGGCATCCAGTCCACTTATGACTTATCCCACTCCAAGGTAGACAAGGGGTTATATTTATTACAACACCACAAAGGGTTTGAGGAAACATGTTGGTAAACTTGCACGAGCAATGTAATCGAGAAAGTAGTAATGGTTTTATGGTAGTTTCCAGAACATTGTATTACACGGAAGGAGGCAATATATCCCATCTACCAGTTTGGAATGCCTCATGACTTCTTGCTCCCACCACTACACATCACTCTTCTGTTTAATCACTGGATCAGGCAATCAGGTTTTATCAGCTGTGCTATATTATCAAATGTATACTTCTAGTTGGAATTGAAAAATTGGGAGACGCTCACACCTGGCAGTGCTCAGCAAATCTATTATTGCCAGATGAGCATTCATGAATGGATGAGGCTCAAATGCTTCAGCCGGCCCAGAAGGACTTAGCTATCTTCAAGGTTTAGTAGAAGTACTAAAGTACTAGGAATAGGGGAAATTTTTGCAGGATTGGAGTATTCTTTGTGAATTAACTCCTGAATCCAAGTCCAATGCTGGTGTAGGCAGATGCTGTTGTCCGCCTCTGTCATTTCTGCTTCATACTGATGAGGAGGATGCTACGAAATCTGAAAAGAAAACAAGGGAGCATGGCACATATCCTGTCCAGAGTAGAACGCTGTAAATCACAAAACAAAAGGAAAAACTTTAAGAAATTGCCAGATAATTTATGCAATGCTGCTACGATTATTCTTAAAGCTGAGGCATATACAGCCAGGTCTGAGAAGCTTTCTTCGGTTCCAGGAAAGAGGAACATTTGAATCTAGCTTCCGTTAATGGTCTTAGTAGCATACCATGAGCGTGGTTGCACCCATTTTAGTGTAATTTCAGGAAGGCGTTTCCTACAAATCTGTGAGTAAAAAAACATTTGTAGTCCCAAATAATAATACCCATGGTTGGACTATTACAGAAAATAGAACCGGTACTAAAATAATAGTGGCCCACATTTAGCGCCCACCATTGCACTGTTGAAAACGTATTTATTCACAGCTTTTACATCAGTATGTAAAGTAATCTCACACAATAAGCGCGCACGCACTAAATGAATCAAATATTTCAGTGAGTTCATTTTATTTTGCTCTTCTGTCTGCTACTGTAACCCTTTGCACGTCAGTCCGTTTTTAGTCCATGAATGATTAATAAATTAACGCAATTCCAGTCCGATCTTGGTTTCCATTCTTTGTCCTTGCTTTCACCTGCAGCTTCCTGCTCGCCGTAGCCTTTAACCCGCGGCTGCACCTATCACTCTTGTCTCTCCCCAAGCCTCTACCCCCATCCATGACGTTACTGCTATCCAGTGGCGGCTGGTGAGATTTGAAACTGGTGAGGCGTAAAATTAGTGGTGGAGTGCACCGCGGCGAGCGAGCGTAGCGAGCGAGCCTGAACGACCTAAGGAGGGTTCGGGGGGGTTCTCCCCCCGAGATAATTTTGAAAAATGAGTGGGCAAATGGTGCATTTTCAAGCAAATTCGAGAACACATGCACTTTACTCTTCACAGTCAAAAACGAGGTGAGGATTGGCCTAAACTAATTAATAATTAGTCTAGACCAATGCTCACCTCCTTTTTGACTGTGAAGAGTAAAGTGCATGTGGTTATGTAGATGCCTAATTAGGGCCACCATGAAACTATATGTCACCAAAGACACAGTGCTCAGATCATGGGCTTTTATTTACAAACCACAGTAATCTGGTGTTTCAGTAGCAGTGATGAGATAGAGTTGCTAAATGAAAGCTGAGGTTTACAACACTGTCACTGGCGACATGGGTTCTACTTATACTCCTACGACTTGTACATTTTGGTTCAAATTGCTTTCTGCTGCCTTTCTAAATAAACTATGCATATAACTGTATACAAACAGTAAATGCAAATATCATAGAATTAATCTTCCTTGTGATATGTGCACAATTATATCATTGTGATAATGACTCAATAAGTGGAAAGTATGATACTACTGGAAAGTAGCTTAAATGATGCTATTGGATAGGCGACAAACCTTGACCACTGTCATAATATTCTCAGTTACCAATCTTCACTGGATATGTGGTGGAATAAACAGTTAGCCTGCTGAAGGTATACGCAAGAGTGAGTTAGTGGAAAAATAATGGAGCTCTCAAGTTGTAGCAAAATAGAGCTCTACTAAGTGCCACGTATCTTGAGTCAGAGTAAAGCACAATAGTAATTTTTTTGCACCACTGCATTGATGGAGGTTAATCACACAAGTATGCTAAGTTCAGCTTAACGAGTGCATTCAGGGATTTTGCACACTTTGTAACTCAGAGATGGAATGTCCATCATTAACTACAAGAGGTCCATCAGAATACGGATAAAGACAGCCAGGCTTGAGTTCCATTTTGAATGAAAGCCTCTCCTTCATGAAATTCTCTTTTGATCCTGATCTTTCAGTCTAGGACTGCACACATGCAGCCAAACAGGTCTGCTTGGAGAGCATTTACTACACTTTTCCACCTAACTGCTCACCTGCCTTTAGACAGACAGCTGACCTCCCAGTCCCCCAAACAATAGATTGGAAGTGTTACAAATACAAAATTGTGCCCCAGCAAAGTCTAGACCTGCAGGGCCAGGCCCAAGAGAGGAAATGCACTGTCTTGAGCGTATTCATCTGTGTGCTGCAGATTGCATCCTGTAAGCAGCGATGCTGTGCCAGTAAGCAGCAAGTTATTTATTAATTTTGATGACAGCCTGTCAGACGGGTGGTGAATGTGGGAAGGCTAATAAAGCATTAATTAACAGTTATGGTAAGTCATTATCACATGAAGCCCATACACTTACTAAATGTCGGGATGTATATGTTCTCCAAAGAAGTGGCTGGAATTATGCTACTTTTTGTTGGCTGTTAAACAAAATATTACAACAAATGTGCACGACGTTTTTGTAGAGTACTTTGCTTGATGAGGCAATGTGCAACTCCTATATAAAACAAATCTTCTTGTACCCACATTATGTGGGTACAAGAAGATCATTGCATATCAATACCGGTAATGAATGACGGGCATGTTTAGGATGTTGCTTGCTGTCGATCAGCACTACTGGTTTACAACTGACTTGGTAGGGCCCCTCCCTTCCATGTACTTAAATGCATGTCTTCCCTGTTGATGTTCAAGTGCCACAGTCCTTATGGCATCCAGTCCACTTATGACTTATCCCACTCCAAGGTAGACAAGAGGTTATATTTATTACAACGCCACAAAGGGTTTGAGGAAACATGTTGGTAAACTTGCACGAGCAATGTAATCGAGAAAGTAGTAATGGTTTTATGGTAGTTTCCAGAACATTGTATTACACGGAAGGAGGCAATATGTCCCATCTACCAGTTTGGAGTGCCTCATGACTTCTTGCTCCCACCACTACACATCACTCTTCTGTTTAATCACTGGATCAGGCAATCAGGTTTTATCAGCTGTGCTATATTATCAAATGTATACTTCTAGTTGGAATTGAAAAATTGGGAGACGCTCACACCTGGCAGTGCTCAGCAAATCTATTATTGCCAGATGAGCATTCATGAATGGATGAGGCTCAAATGCTTCAGCCGGCCCAGAAGGACTTAGCTATCTTCAAGGTTTAGTAGAAGTACTAAAATACTAGGAATAGGGGAAATTTTTGCAGGATTGGAGTATTCTTTGTGAATTAACTCCTGAATCCAAGTCCAATGCTGGTGTAGGCAGATGCTGTTGTCCGCCTCTGTCATTTCTGCTTCATACTGATGAGGAGGATGCTACGAAATCTGAAAAGAAAACAAGGGAGCATGGCACATATCCTGTCCAGAGTAGAACGCTGTAAATCACAAAACAAAAGGAAAAACTTTAAGAAATTGCCAGATAATTTATGCAATGCTGCTACGATTATTCTTAAAGCGAGGCATATACAGCCAGGTCTGAGAAGCTTTCTTCGGTTCCAGGAAAGAGGAACATTTGAATCTAGCTTCCGTTAATGGTCTTAGTAGCATACCATGAGCGTGGTTGCACCCATTTTAGTGTAATTTCAGGAAGGCGTTTCCTACAAATCTGTGAGTAAAAAAACATTTGTAGTCCCAAATAATAATACCCAGGGTTGGACTATTACAGAAAATAGAACCGGTACTAAAATAATAGTGGCCCACATTTAGCGCCCACCATTGCACTGTTGAAAACGTATTTATTCACAGCTTTTACATCAGTATGTAAAGTAATCTCACACAATAAGCGCGCGCGCACTAAATGAATCAAATATTTCAGTGAGTTCATTTTATTTTGCTCTTCTGTCTGCTACTGTAACCCTTCGCACGTCAGTCCGTTTTTAGCCCATGAATGATTAATAAATTAACGCAATCCCAGTCCGATCTTGGTTTCCATTCTTTGTCCTTGCTTTCACCTGCAGCTTCCTGCTCGCCGTAGCCTTTAACCCGCGGCTGCACCTATCACTCTTGTCTCTCCCCAAGCCTCTACCCCCATTCATGACGTTACTGCTATCTCTGTGGAATATCTGAGGGCCAGAAACTGCATATTTGTTTCAGGGGTCCAGGCCAGGATCGAAAATGTCTTTTAATTAATGCCCGCCTGGGCCTTACCTGGGCTGCCTGGTCAACTCACTCACTCCTGACTAGCTGGACTGTCTCAGACTCGAGTCAGTCATCTCTGCAGTCCGTGTCCATCTAGCTCTTGCTGGAATTGATGACGCAGTAATGGCTTCCTTCTTCTAGTAAGTTACGCCACGCAGGAAGCAGTATGAGGTCGAGTCTGCGCAGACTCGAATCCTCGGCTTCCCGCCTGCCACACCCCTTTCCCAACTCGTCACAGGGTGGGTCTCACCACGCCCTGTAATGAGTTGGGAAAGGGCAGGGTGACAAGCTCTCCACTCTCTGATTGACGTGGAGGGTTAGCGATACCGGGCTTGTTTTTAAAACGCCTGGGGCTAACTTTGCCTCCACGCCATCAGGGGGTGGAGACTAGGCCCTGAAGCTAGGTCTTTGCCGAGCTGATGACATCACAGCCTTCAGGGCTGTGAGGTTGTCAGCCTGGCAAACACTGCAAGGAGAGTCAGTCACGTCACGTGACATCCAGACTCCACAACGCCCACTGTCACGGCAGCAATACGGTGAGTGGGGCTGCTGGGGCAGACAGTGCGCTGTGTTCACTGTAATGTTTATATTTAAAGAGAAGACATAAAAAAGGGTATTTTTTTAATTAATTATATACAATTTGAGCAGTGAGCACTTTTGTTCAATGTAACGGGGGCGGAGCCCCGACGCCCTCGGTGAGACACCGCCGCTGGTGGATGTGCCACAGAGCTCCTATAAATAAGGAGAGAGCAAGGTCTGTGACTCTGGGTACTGGGAACTGCTGTGGATCACTCTGCCCTCCGGCTGCTTACCTCTGGCAATGCATCAGCATCATGGCATGGAAGTCATCTGAGATGAGGGGATTCAACTTAGAATTGAATGAGACCCGATGTACTGTGAGGGAATCCCCTAATGTGGGATGGCCCTGTGTCCACATCTCGGTTCAGAACAGCTGTTAACGCTCAACAGTTTGTGGACAGTAAGGCTATTAGCATCTGCCATATCACAAAAAGTACTCCTTGGATGCGAGGATGATAACCGCGCCTTGAACGTAAAACCCTAGAAAGTGTACAGGTGGAAGTCCTAAGATGAATAGCACCACTAAGAAGTGGGGAAGGAAACAATTCCTTTGTTTTAGTCCTCACACACCCTAGTGGTCATGCTTCATCATCGGGTCATCCTGACGCCTAAGTCAGGGTGGCTCGACCGTTTTTCAGGAGCTCTTAGAAATAATAAGATCAGGGGACGTTAATTAAAACACCAACAAATCCCAGTATCCCTTTAATATTGGATTTGTTAGGGTTATTAAAAAGTGTAAACAGGGGTCAGGATAGAGTATTTATGGTCCTATGACCTTCAGCCGACATGTTTCAGTCCTACTAGGGCCATGAAGGTCCCGGACTTTCTTCAGGGCAACAATACACCTCCTGGACAACGCAAGAGACAACTCCCTACGCTGCTGTTTATCTAAGGGCAGATAGCTGCTCCTTAGTATGACTTGAAGATAATTTATCTCAATGATCCTGTCATCGCTCCATCCAGACATGGGCGAGGGAACTCTTCTCCGGGCACCTCGCAGAGTAAGGGGTAGCCCTGTAGTCAGACAATCATCAATAGTCCTACCCCGCTCTCACACCTACTTGAGACACAAGTTTGTCACACAAAGGCCCACGGGACCCGCACCAAGTAGGTGTGAGAGCGGGGTAGGACTCTTGATGATTGTCTGACTACAGGGCTACCCCTTACTCTGCGAGGTGCCCGGAGAAGAGTTCCCTCGCCCATGTCTGGATGGAGCGATGACAGGATCATTGAGATAAATTATCTTCAAGTCATACTAAGGAGCAGCTATCTGCCCTTAGATAAACAGCAGCGTAGGGAGTTGTCTCTTGCGTTGTCCAGGGAGGTGGTATTGTTGCCCTGAAGAAAGTCCGGGACCTTCATGGCCCTAGTAGGACTGAAACATGTCGGCTGAAGGGTCATAGGACCATAAATACTCCTATCCTGACCCCTGTTTACACTTTTTAATAACCCTAACAAATCCAATATTAAAGGGATACTGGGATTTGTTGGTGTTTTTAATTAACGTCCCCCTGGTCTTATTATTTCTAAGAGCTCCCTGAAAAACGTGTCGAGCCCACCCTGACTTTTAGGCGTCAGGATGACCCGATGATGAAGCATGACACCACTAGGGTGTGTGAGGGTAATTAAAACAAAAGGAATTGTTTCCTTCCCCACTTCTTAGTGGTGCTATTCATCTTAGGACTTCCCACCTGTACCTTTCTAGGGTTATTACGTTCAAGACGCGGTTATCATCCTCGAATCCAAGGAGTACTTTTTGTGATATAGTGGTTCAAACACGGGAGGGTGTACTCCCTCATGAGATTTCTTCTCGGCCCTTACGGCACTGAGAGAGGGCTCTTTCTCATTTCTGCCGATTGTGTGATAGAATATTAGCATCTGCCGCCTAATCTCACTGACCACTGGCAAAACACTTCTGCTGTCTCTGTCTGCTATTTGCGCCTGCCACAGGAACTGGAATACAGGCAAACAACAGTAGCTATTGAAAGCATTCCAAGCATTCTAATTGGCTGACACAATCTGAACATTCCATACACAGTAGTAACAAAGCCATACTACCCACAGTTCAGTGCGATTAATTATTCCCCCTTGCACTTACGAGGCACAGAGAAATGTATTGTTGTTCACTCCAGACAGCGTGTGGGCAATAAGGCTGTTAGCACCAGTTCCCCTAATCTCAATCAAGAGAGGCAGACAAACAGGCCAACTCTTTGCTTCATGTTCTTGCTTTACGCTCTCACCAAACTGATAATGGAGGCTTGCAAAAGTATTTAGTGCCAGCATTTTGGTTGGCTGAGCCATGAGCCATTCTGAGGATTCCATACAGGGTGCTGAGGAATAATGTCAAAGGAACATTGTTTTTGGTCAATCTAAGTATCCCCAACTGATACTAGAACCCACAAGAAACATCTCTGCAAAATTTAAAACAGGTATGCATAGAATTAGGGCCAGTGGAAATATGCAGCAGGGGAGGGCCAAATTAAGCGGCAGGGTGAGTAAATTATGGAGCAGGAAAAGGAAAATTATGTGGCGCAATGCGGCACATTTTTTAATAGTATTAGTTCATTATTTTGTACTTTTTAGGTTTCACCTGCACAGCACTTGTGTTGTGCTTGTGAAATCTATTGTATTTAATATAAATCTTAAAAGAGGCTTACATCCCGCCCTCACTTGTCATTGGTTGGTGTGCTTGCCACTTACTTTTCCTCCGTTTCTATTGACTGGCTCCTGCTATTACTTCTGGCTGCTCGAGCAGTCCTATGTCAAGGCACAAACTCCTTCCACCCCACCACCACCACTTTGCCAACATTGGGAACCTCCACGCAGTTCGGTACGTGCCCATGCCTGTCCAGGAGACACTGGTGTCGCAGGGCATGTTTGGGTCATCAAACCTACCTGCGGGATCCCTGGAGTACGAGGAGGACAACCAGGAAAGCATTCTGCCACAGATTCTGTGTACACGCCATGGGAGGGAAAAACTTGCTGTCCCTACTAACTCTGTTATTTATGTTCAGCCCAGAGTTCCACCTGCTACCTGTACTGTACGAACGCCCTAGGGGAGATTGAACTGGATTGGAGGCAGTGACCTTGCTAACTGTGCAGTTTGGCAGCCATAGTCAGTAAACAGCACAGCACACTGCACACAGTGTTCCTCCTTATACTGCAAGAGAGTTCTGGGAGGGACGCTGAGCGCAGTGTCCATCCCTGGGAGTATGCAGTGACCATGATTCCTTTACTTGACAAGCACCTTTGGAAAATCTGTGTCCTGCATACAGTGTCCACGCAAGCATTATGGAGTGAGGAGGTCTATCACTGTACTTTAGAGTCAGTGACCCTTCTTTGCAACAGTGCTAGAGAGGGAGCTTGCCACTTAACAGTGCATGACGTGGCCCTGCAATATGTGCAGTGACCCTGATGCCTCGCCCAAAGTGCTGCCAATCGCTGTATAATGTGTGCGTAGTGGCACTTTTCCATCCAGTGCTTGACAGTCATGGGGAGGTTGTCCGTCACTGTACACTGTCTACTTCGATGTCTCTGCTGTGATAACGCCCTGGATAGAACACATCACTGTACAGTGTCTGCAGCAATTATCCTACTACCTACTGCCCGACAGACCTGAGAGGGGCCCAACTCTTTACACTGTCTGTTGTGGCCTTGTTTCTCATACTGTTCGACTGGTCTGTATAGACCTGTCACCCAGAATGTCTTTAACTTATGTCTTTATTGATAACCCTGGTCTTTAATGCACTTGTGTGGAACTATTTCTTTTAGGTTTTGCCTGCACAGCGCTTGTGCTTTGCATGTTTTTCAAGTGCTAGCATTTCTGTTAGGAGGCTTAATTGGTAAGTCAAAGATTTACGGCGTCCGATCCGGTATCTTTCATTTGTTTCGCTTGTTTCTGTTTCACTCCGAAGTGTAACTTTAATTTCTTCCATAATGCTTGGAATGCATCATTCTCCAAGCCTTGCTTCCAGCGATGAGTCCTGCCCCCGATTTTTGCCTAACCACCTGTTACTGCACAATATATTGCCTTTCTCAAACAACAAATCATAACACTTTTACGGAGTTCCTGTAAATTAAATTGCATAACTGCTCACCAAGCTAAAACTTTAAAAAAATGATTATTAATTACACAGGCGAAACCTAATGCATTTACCAATGCTTGTTACACTTGTTAACACTGTCTGGGTATTGGGTGCACCTCATTAGTACCAGTTTAATACCCAAATATAAAAATAAGCAACAGAAAGGTGACCAGCCAACCTTTTCAAAAGGCCTTCCACTGCACGGTAACATGCTCCGCTGCGTTTTTAGTAACTTTTGAAGTGTTTGAGCTAAAAACAAAACAATTTTTTTGTTAAAATCTGCAGATTGTGCAGCAGTTGATGAATTATGTGGCAAATGTTTTCCACAGTTTTTAGTGAAATATGGGAACATAATCTCAGATTTTGAATCTGTTACTTAGGATCTGGAATTCACATGCACCGATGCCACAGATCTGTGGCCCTTGACCTACTTTTCCATGCCCTCCTGCTCTGGAGTGCACACCACTCTTTCCTTGAATTATTCTTGCTCACATGCAATACCACAAACAACAAGATGATGGATGGAGTGCTTGAATTGCTGTCCATCATTTAGTATCAGAACTGATTTGCGTTAAATGGGCCTTTGGCTAGAGTGTCATGATTTGTGAAAAACAATAAACTAGAATTCCATCTGAGTGATCACCAGTGGATGAGGAGATTAATTCAAGAGTTTCATTTATCACCTTCTTGCTTGTTGCACATGTAAAATTACAGCATGCTGTTATAATATTTGGTGTGAGTACACTGCTTTGCGGGTGTAAATTCCCGTTTTGTGAATTTACAAAAATGTACAAAAATACAATCTGTGTACCCAAATGAATTGCTTTGTTAATAGAGCCCATAGTTGGTAAAATGTATTTGAAGGTGAAATAACTTAACTTGGCATGGAACCCCTGGTCATTAGTTAGCAGCGGCTCCATTAATAGAATTTTCACTGTTTTATCATCAGATGTTACTGTTTTTCCATCAGAATCTTGAAATTATTTCTGCAGATTGTCACGTATTTTCCAGCAGATGCCTCTTGTTATTAGGTACAACAGGTAAGTTGTCTTACCAAATATTACACCTATGTGCTATGTTTTGAATTTGCTACTTCAATGATGGTCACTGTTGTTAGCGGAATGTTTTCGTGAAGTCATGATTTTGGCCTAAGCATTGCAGTTTCATGAAATGGCTAGCCTGCTTCATTGTTTCAAGGACTTGTGGACATTTCACCGAGGGACAGACACTGATGTACTGCACTATTCTAACATATTTCTGGTACAGGCACTACTATTAGGTACATCATCCGACTTCTTTGTCTCCCTTATAATTCGATAATTCTTGGGGTGAAACACAGATCATCTACCCTGGTATCTCTGTCTCACTGGATAAGACCTTACGGTATGGTTACGGACATATGATATGACAGATTGCATGACAATTTGTGACAGCTTTATACAACAGATTGTATGACAGCTTGTATAGCAAACTGCTAACAAAGTTATTGAGAACTGTGTGATTACCAGTATGGCACATTTGAACACAATTTGCATGACAAATATATCTTATGTTGTAAGTATCCCACAGAGTAGCGTGCTACCCGTCTCCACCTCACTTCAGCACCTCGGTACGTCATCAGGGGTAGAAAGTGCTACACAAATGTCAATACAGTACAACAAAATACAATTTCAACGTTCTTCATATTGTGAAGTATCCCATACAGATTAAAAGACATAACATTAACCTCCATCTATAAGAAATTGCACACTAAATCTGCTTGAGAAGCTTATTGCAAAATGCATAACTCTGCATGACAACCTCAAGGCTCAGTGTGACCCTTATGCAGGACTAAATCACTAACATTGTGAACCCTAGGAGTAGCATGCTAGCCACCCACAGAGTGTATAAGCGCTAAAAAACTACTTATGTAATACTTGGTTACCTACCATCGCTGTTTATAAGCCCTTCTCTAAATTTGTGTTTACAGTCAAGTTGACATCTCCAGTCATAATGAAATGACATTGCTGCTCAACTGCAATTACTTATTACAGATGAGTTGTGATACCATTAACACATGCTGCAAGAGCCTGCAGCCAAGGTTAAAGGGAGGTTGCAGAGCATAATTACAGCTACAGTTTACAAAAGTCAAAGGGGAACTGGCTTTTAATTCTTATCACCTGTTTTTAAAATAAACAGTAATCAGCAGAATAGAGCTATTTATGGCAACATGTTTATTTTGTGCAGGCAATTGGTCATTAGAGGAAAGAGAGAATCTCTGTCTGTTTCTACATATTCGGAGTTACAGTACTTTTAATCTGATCTACATTAAAATGATTCTAATATCTTTTTGCAAAAAATTACTAACTACTTTTGGTGTTCGCAGTAAAAAAATTACTTTTATTCTTCATGCAAACAGACTATCTCTTTCATATGAAAGGGCGATACACCAAGAATTTAAGCAGTTTGTGGGAATGGGAATTGTGTGATCATTTATTGTAGTAAATTAAATGCTCTCTACAATATCTTAAAAAGATATTCAAGTCACCTTGTAGTTCCATGATCTTATAAAGGGACTTTGGCTGTTGGTGTCTTCTATATGGTACTGGAACTCCTCTGTGAGTTGTAATCTCCTTATAATGTATGTCAGAGGTCACTTTATCCCATGTAGCATGCCATCTTAAATATCCCATAGCAACAAAAAACTATATGGGTTCTCATATGGGACACTAGCCACACAACAAGGTGGCAGAAAAAGGTCAAATGCAGGAAGTGGCGCAAAACCTGCATTTCCCTGTTTTTAGGTGTTGCCTGTGATAGCACATGCCCTGCGGGTACTCTCGCTTGCAAGAGATATTGTATACAACAAGGGGCTTGCAGCCTACCCATTGCTTAACATTTGTTGGCTTCATTGTTGCTCTTATTTGCTGCCTTCTAATTGGCCAGCAGGTGCTGGCTTCACTTCTTCTTTTGGCTGGAGCATGGACCAAGTACTTATTTATTCAGCTTGATTGCTGTCCTTCTGCTGATTGGACTGTGATTGAGGTACTACTTTTATTTTTTCTTCTTTCCTGCTGTCCTTGTTGAACTTATTGCCATTTGTAGCTATGTTTTAGTCTGCCACACACACTTCAAAGAATGTTATCTCCTTTTATTGTAACAATAGATGTTATCTGCTTCCAAAGACATGGACATAGGCGCAATTGCTTTCTTCATATGATATGTTTTTTTTGCCAAATGTCATTTTTGTTCTTTTTTACACTTGGGGAGGTTAACTGATTTGCTTAGAATCACAGAGGTGTTGTGCTAGACCTAACAGGCATTGGCAAAGGCCATAGATCTCACCTTTGAGACTATTGGCTCTTCTATTGCCTTCTGTTCATGATGTATAGTATGGGCATTGCCAACTGTGGCGTTGATTTCTAGCCATGCTGTGCAGCATGGCTAAAAATAATAATTTAAAAAACGGACTCTGATGCATTCAGTGCTAATACACTTTAAAAAAGAAGTGAATTAGGCCTTGCTGCATCATTGTGCATTTCTTTTTTTAGTTTTAAGAATAAGTTTATTAGATATAAACATAGAATTAACATCAATGTTATATGACATCAGGATAAGATATAAAACCAGTGTAATCATATAAGGGGAAGAAAGGGGGGAAGGGGGAGGAAAGAAAGAAATAGGGAGGGGGAAGAACACAGCAGATAATAACATTGATCAAATAGATGAAATACAAAAAATAACATGCAATAATTTCTATAATTATATAATACGCTTCAACCTATGTCTTAAAGTATATAAAAGGTACCTAATAATAACTATTAACTTCAAGGGGGTTTGGGTACTTCTTCATTGCTGGGAGTATGTAAAGGTATTGTCTGAGCAGAAACATTTAGAAAGTTGGTGATGGGTAACCACAGTAAATCGCGCTTAATAGCAAGAGTAATAGGATGAACATATGCCCTATCTAACCTATGATTGTAGCAAACTCCGTTCCACCATGCTTGAAATGAAACATTCGAGGCTTGTTTCCATGACTTTGTGATTTGCTGAAATGCAACTGCAATAAGTAGGTCAACAATAGCTACATTAGTAACTGAGGAAGGCCATATTTCCGCGACACTACCTAGAAAAACATGTGAATAGGAGAAGGGAATATGGGTAGAAAGATTTTTGTTAATTTGTTTCCATACTGTAATCCAGAAATGATGAATGGGAGGACACGTGAATAACATGTGTTTAAGATCGGCTACCAGGGTGTGACAAGACCAACAAGAGGAGGGGATAGTGGGGTCTATATGATTTAGCTTAGTTGGAGTAAGCAAAAGTCTATTATAAATGAAAAATAAAGTCTGCGTAGTATTTGCTGCTCTAGAAGACTTCCTTATTTTATTCCAAATTTTGCTCCACTGAAGGATAGAAAAAGATTCTTTGAGATCCGACTCCCAGTCGCATTCTATTTTAGACTTTATACGAGAAATAGAGGAATCTCTCAACTTATTATAAATTTGAGAAGCAGAAGAAGAGGCAGATATAGAGGAAAGAGTAATCGAAGAGGATTTGACAGGAGCGGGAGAGGATTTAACAGTATTATAAGAGGTTTGAGCAGCTTTAATTAGCGATACATATTTTGAGTGATAGGAGAGAGGTAGAGAAAAACGAGATTGGGCTACGGAAAAGGAATACAAGAATCTCCATGAAAAAGTTGATGATTCCATTTCAGACCCAGGTCCAACCAATCCTTCCAAAAAAGAGTTCTATTCTTAATTTTGATCATCTTGTTGTACCAAATTGGAGATTGTAGAAATCGAGCACGATCATCAAGGCCGTCAATTATTAAAGGATGAAGGATTTTACGAGAATTCTTAAGAATGGGAAGAGACATTTTTGCTGGAACTTGAGATAAAGAAATTACTTCCTCGAAGGTAAAAGGATAGAAAAAGGAGGTTTCTATTTCTACCCATAGAGGCTGGGAAAAGGAATCAGTCATGTTTTTAGAGAATAAAGAAGAAGAGTGTTTAAGAAAAAATGAAGTGTGATAAGCAGAGAAATCCGGAAAATTGACCCCGCCCATATACTTAGGTTGTTTAAGTTTGGCGAAAGACATCCTAGCTTTTTTGTTGTGCCATAGAAATTTTGATAAAGTATTGTAAAAATTTTTATACCAAGATCTGGGAATATTAATTGGGAGATTAGATAAGAAAAATAAAATTATAGGCACTAACATCATTTTTATAGAATCTAATCTACCCCACCAGGATAAAAATAAGGGGTGCCAACGTGAAGTGGAATCAATTAAAGTCTGTTGTAAGTTGTTTAAATTTAATGTCACAGTATCTTTAATAGAAGGTGTGAACCATAAGCCCAAGTATTTAATCTTAATTGGGTTCCAATGAAAAGAGGAAGATGAGAAATCAGCATGAAAGCAGTGTTTGTTTAAAGGGAGAATTTCACATTTATCCGTGTTGAGTTTGTATCCTGAGACATGAGCAAAATCCTTGACTTCGGAAAGAAACGATGGTATAGGAGGATTGAGGGTTAGAAATAAATAATAGGATATCGTCAGCATAGACGGAAAGCTTCAGTTGTTTATCGCCATAAGGAAATCCTGTGATGGACTTATTTACACGGACTTTTGTTAGAAAGGGTTCTAACGCCAAAACAAATAAAAGTGGTGAAAGTGGACATCCCTGGCGAACACCTCTATATAAAGGAAAGGAGGAAGAGAAAAGACCATTAGCTAGAATAGAGGACCTGGGAAAAGAATAAAGTAAAGAGATGTAGGAGAGAAATTTGGGTCCAAAACCAAACCAAACAAGTGTAGAAAAGATGAACTGCCAATTAACCCTATCAAATGCCTTTTCAGCATCTAGTGCGACAGCTGCTAATGACTGTTTGTGGGAGTGAGATTTGCTAAGAACATTAAAGAAGAGCCGGGTATTGTCAGATAAGTGCTGTCCTTTGACAAAACCACTCTGCTCTTTCCCGATTATCCTAGGTAAAATGATATCCAAACGAAGGGCAAGGATTTTCGCAAATATTTTATAATCAACATTAATTAAAGAAATGGGTCTATAATTTTTGCAAAGTGTATGATCTTTATCATCTTTAGGAAGAAGGCATATTAAAGCTTCTTGAAACGAACCTTCAGATTTTTGGGAAGATATAAAGTAAAGAAATAATTGATGAAGCTTGGGAATAAGAAGATTAGAAAAGTGAGTGTAAAACTCTATTGTGAAGCCATCGGGACCTGGAGTTTTCCCTTTTTGAGCGTTTGAATAGCCTTAAGGATTTCGTCAGTATGTATATCCGCTTCGGTGGAAGAAAAGTCTACATCAGGAAAGGTAGGAGTAGGAATAGAGGATAAGTATTGCGAAATATCAGTCAATTGGGGAGAGGATTCGGGAGTATATAATTTTTTATAGAAGTCGACAAATTCTGAGAGAATGTCTTCATCTTTGTGGATTAATTTGTTAGATGAAGTTAAAATAAATTCAATTTTTTTACGTTCTTTTTTTATTTTGAGATATTTGGCAAGAAGGTTGCCAGATTTATTTTGGGCGGTATAGTATTTAGCACTAGATTTAAGTAGATATAAGTTTGCGGAAGCAGTAGATAATTTATTAAAAGAGAGTTTGGCTTTAATAAGTTCCTTCAAATCAGATTGGAATTTTGTTAAATAATAGGTGTGTTCCAATTTTTTAATTTGTTTATTGAGTACTTGAACAGAGTGAGAGGATGCTTTTCTTTTCTGTGACACAAATGAAATAATGAAGTCTCTAGAGGCAGCTTTAAAAGTATCCCAAACAAGTTGAGGTGAAACTTGAGGGGATTCATTTTCTACAAAAATGAAGTTGCAAAATCAAGAAATTTTGATGTAAATATGGGATCCATTAGTAGGGAATTATTAAATCTCCATTGCTTCATACCTTTGGAAGGAGGTAATAAATCCAAATTCTTTTTTTTTTTTTTTTGGATGTTATGGGTGCTGGACATTTAATTGGACAGTACAGTTTTTTTTTTTATTTTTATTTGTTTATTGGCATTTCACAACAAACAAAACTTTATTCAACGGGGCCAGACAGTGTGCCCAACATTCCATCTGTAATACATCATTTACATGTCATGATTACTTCATTATAGCTTATGTCATGTGCTCATAGTCTCCCCACCCTCCCCCCAACCATTTCCAGCCCGCAACATCAGTATTCCCTACCCTAATCTCAGATTGGGAGCAATTTAAAGCATCCTACAACACCTAATACCCCCCAGTCTCGTCTCTATTCCCGTGCCCAGCAGACTCCTCCCTCTCCTGAAGCGACCCCTTCTTAATATTGTTCAACATCATCCCGCTGAGTGTTCCTCCCGGTCACCTCCGCTATGGCGTAGACACTTCTCGGTCTAATCGTTCTCTGGCCCATGTCACAAATGGCTCCCAAATGTCCCTTGGTCGTGATGCAGAAGGCATCAGCTCCCAATACGTAGTCAGTTGTGAATGCCCGAACGTGACATCCTTCAGCCAATCGTCTGTCGATGGGACTCTCCTACTACCCCAATGTATGGCTACTCGCCGTTTAGCATAGAGTAAGAGCATGGCGTGTAGTTTTCTATATTTCACCGGAGTATTCTTTACATAACCCAGCAGTGCCAGCATAGGATCTGGATCTACTTCTATTTCAGTGATTTGTTTTATAATGGTAAAGACAGCATTCCAATACGTCCCCAGTCGTGGGCAGCTCCATGCGACATGCATGAACCCGGCCGGTGCTATTCCGCAGCGCCAACAGTTGTCGTCATCTTTGAGACCTATATGATATAACCGAGTGGGCGTTCTGTAGAATCTATGTAGGAATTTAAAATGGACCAGCCTGAGTCTGTAATTGGGGGACAACGCTAATAGCTGGCTGCAACAGTACAGCCATTGTTCCTCCGACATTGGGACCTGAAGCTCTTCGTTCCATGCCACCAGCGCATGGGGCCGCAACACCGGAACCGACGTCTGCATTTGGTTGTAGATTCTAGTGATAAGCTTACGTGGGGAAGCAACCGCAAGTACATTTTCAAGAGCTTCCAGTGTCGGTGGGGCACTTGGAAACGTTTCGTGCAGTGACCTGCATGCCAATTTAAGCTTATGGTACGCAAACACTTCAGCAAAGGCCACTGGGCAGTCCTCCACAGCCTCTGGGGCTGATCGGAACAACCCTTCGGGGTATAAATCTGCAAATGTCGCCAACTTCATTTTGCGTGCCAGATCTGTTCCAAGCCCGTCTCCGGCGGGGAATAGCATCGGGTTGCTGGCCAGGGAGATAGACGGGGCGTATAGCATGGATTCGCCCGCTCTCATCCGTAGTTTATGCCAGGCCCAGCGCATAGTTTCCACTGTGTCCACACCCTCCCTTGGGCGCTTGTATGTCCCATAAATGCGACACGCAGTGGCAGAGGCTTAGCCACCTCCGCCTCCACGGCCACATGTGGCTGAAACGGAGTTGGGTGCACCCAATAATATAAAAATTGGGCTTGTGCGCTCCATGCGTATAGCTGCATGTCCGGTGCTCCCAATCCCCCCTGACTCAGAGGAAGCGTTAGCAGCTCCCAGGAGACTCTGGCCTGTCCCCCAGCCCAGGTCAATGAGATCAGCAGCGATCGCAGGGTCCTGAAAAAGGCTTGCGTGAGTATAATTGGCACGTTGGCAAATAGGTATAAAAATTTCGGCAACACCACCATTTTAATCAGGGCTATCCTTCCAGCCAGTGAGAGCGGAAGCCTCGCCCAAGCGGTTACCTTCCCCTCAAGCCATGTCATTGCGCATCCGTAGTTTAGTCTCCACAGCTCCTGCATGTCCCTACTGATCCAGATACCCAAATATTTCACAGGCTCCGTCGCATTTAAGTGGAAATTCCGACGCCACCTGCACCGTGGTATCCGTCAACGGAAATATAACAGATTTTGTCCAATTTATCGAGATACCCGAAAGGCCCCCAAACTTGATAAATTCTCTCAATATGGGATCCAGATTACGCGCCGGTTCGGTTATATAAAGCGTGACATCATCCGCATATAGGGATACCAAAAGACTGCGTGCACTAAAGCCGATCCCTTTGGCGGTGTGATGCTGTCTTATCCGAGCCGCCAGGGGCTCCATCGCTACCGCAAATAGCAACGGCGACAGCGGGCATCCCTGTCTCGTCCCTCGCGATATTGTAAAAGGCTCCGAGAGGAGTCCATTCACCCGCACTCGAGCCATAGGTTGCGTATACAGCAGCTTGACCATATTTATGAAGAGTGGGCTGAACCCCATGCGTCCCAAGATTGTGAAAAGGTAGTGCCATTCCAGCGTATCGAACGCCTTTGTGGCATCCAAAAAGACCGCTGCCGCCTGCACGTCAGGGTGGAGATAATGTAACACCGAAAACAAGGTTCTTAGGTTTTGCGACGTGGATCTTCCTGGGATAAAACCCGACTGGTCCGGCCGAGCCACCAGCGGTAGGAGAGGCTGCAGCCTATTGGCAATCAATTTCGCCAGTATCTTCACGTCGACGTTTATGAGGGAGAGTGGATGGTATGAGTCCAGCTCATCCTCCGGCTTCCCTGGTTTTAAAAGAGTGACTATTATCGCCTCTCGCATGGATGGTGGTAAAACCCCCGACTCTAGAGCCTCCACATATACCTCGAATAGTCTAGGCGCCAGTTCGTCAACATATGTTTTATAAAAGGCCGTAGTTAGCCCATCCGAGCCCGGGGCCTTGTTTAATGGCATGCTTTTTATAACCCTAGCTATATCTTCCACCGTAAAAGGGGAGTCCAAGTACTCTCTGTGCCCCTCACTCAACCATAACAATTCCAGGGAGTCTAAAAATGGCAGCACCCCTCGGGTGCGGAAGTTTGTGAACTAGCATATAGCCCGTGGTAAAATCCAGAGAATTCCTCCAGAATAGCCCTTTGTCCTCTAACTTGTGGACCATCCGCGGTTTTGAGGGTTGTGACGAATGCGGTGTTTCGCGGGGGCGGAGCATAGCCGCCAGCGTTCTCCCAGGTCTGTCTCCCTCTCCATACCTCCTTGCCTGGGCATGCTTTCCCAGAAACTTTACCTCTCTGCACGCCTCTTCTTCAAAGTCCAACAATTTCCCCTTGATTGTCGCCAAGGCGGTCTGATCCCCAGTGGCATAAAACCGCGCCTCAAGCTCTTTTAATTGCTGTTCGATCTGCGCCAATGTCCCCCTTATGGCTTTAAGCACTCCTGCCTGTCGTGCTATGCAATTCCCCCTCACTACAGTTTTAAAGGCCTCCCACAAAGTGGCCTCCGAATTCACCGAGCCTGTATTCAAGGTAAAATAATCCACTATATCTTTTCTAATTTCTTCTTTAAAAGCTTCATCCAGGAGTGCGTTCTGCGGCAGCCGCCAAGTGTGTACTCGCTGCATAGTGTTAGGCCAATCTAGCCGCAAAAGGCATGGTGCATGATCCGATAATGATCTAGGGCAATGCACCGCCTCCCTCGTCCAAGTAGCTACATCTCGGGACACTATCCAGTAATCCAACCGGGACCAAGCTTTATGATATTCTGTAATGCATGTGCCCTCCCTGACCCCGGGGTGAAGGTGCCTCCAAATGTCCACTAAATCTCCATCTACTAAGGTAGCCCTCAGCGCCTCACTTGCCAGTGGGTGTAATGACCTGGACGCCCCTTTCCTATCCAGTTCGTCATCCAGGATTGCGTTGAAATCTCCTCCCCAAATGACAGTATCGCAATTTGCAGCTTTCACTTTAGCCCAGACAGTTTGAAAAACTCAGGGGAGTCCGAGTTTGGACCATATATAGCCACCAGAACCACTTCGTTCCCGCCCAGACACCCGTGTATTATGGCATACCTCCCCTCGGGATCTAGTTGTACCGAGATTTCTTTCCAATCTAGCCCCCGTCGTATCAGAACCGCCACCCCTCTTGCATAATTGGAATAGACTGACGAATAGGTCGTCGCCCATCTTCCATGATGTAATCTAGGGGATGGGTGTAGCCTCAGATGTGTCTCCTGTAGCATACATACATCTACATGATGCCTAATTAGATATGTATGTATTAACCTAGCTTTTCTACCATCATTTATCCCTCGGATGTTCCAGGTGAGAAAATTGAGGGTGGTCATGGTGGATACCTGCTTCCATCGCTTAACGGGGGTGGGGACTCGAGACTCAGGAACACAAGCAACTTTACAGCTTTCGTCACATACATCAGTAAAGGCAGTTGTCTGGTAAACATTAAAACATTTCCCCCCCCCCCCACCCACCACCCACTCCAACCCCCCAATCAGGTTGCAGAGTACCCATCCCAAACAAACCAACATGTCCAATAACTAGTGGGAATTCTCCCATGGGGGCGCAATTCTGCCGGCACACTCCCCCGATTTCTCAGGGTGGCCGAGAACTACTATGAACGGTGACTCACATTTCAGTCTTATATTCTAAGTGGCTAGGAGCCCAGCCCACCTGGGCATGTCGCCAGTGAACGTACCCGCCCCACAGCACGCAAGGATATAGAATTAGGAACAGCCTGCCACCACCCCAGACCACCCAGCTACCCCGTATGTTTTATCCCATGAAGGTCGCGCCTCCCACCAACAAACCCCCGCAGTCACTACAACGGTAAATCCAAATTCAGAGAGACTGGAGCATAGTCTGATATTAAGATAGAGCCTATGTCTGAGTGGGAAATGTGTGGAATTAAAGCTTTAGAAATAAAGAGGTAATCTATCCGGGATTGAGAGGAATGTGCAGGAGAGTAATATGTGTATTCTTGCAATGTAGGATGACAAAGTCTCCAGGAATCTACAAAGGATCGTTGGGAGATAGTAGAGGTAAATTGAGCATGCATGGGAGATGGTGAAACTCTGGAATTAGACCTTCTATCTATAAAGGGATCCATGACCATATTACAGTCCCCTCCGAAAATTAAATAATCATCAGTATATTGCATCAAGGAGGAGAGAAGTTGTGGCCAGAAGGACTTATCACTGTTAGTGGGAGCATAAACATTGACAACGGTTAAAGGAATGTTGTTAATCAGTAAAGATATTGCAACCCATCTCCCTTCTGAGTCATTATCCTGACTTACAAGATGGACATTTAACCGTTTATGGCGGAGAATAGCAACACCATTACGTTTTCCTGAACCAGGAGATGCGAAAACATGACCCACCCATTGACGTCTTAATTTGGTTATCTCCGTTTCAGTAACATGAATCTCCTGTAATAAAGCAATGTTCCCCTTTAAACTTGCAATATGTGATAAAACTCGTTGACGTTTGATTGGAGAACCCAAACCCTTAACATTCCAGGATAATATGTTTAACGACATCTAAAAATGTACACTAAATTGAAAAGTTCAGAATCAATAATACAACATAAATCAATAATACTAATATGAAGAATTTTCATAGAAAAATAGTAAATATGGAAAAGAAAATGTATGAGACAAAGGAAGAAGCAAAAACATAAGAAATAGATTAGGTGAAAAGGAAGCAAAGAAGACCCATAATTGAAGAAAAATGAACGATTAGAATTAAGAGGAAAAATAGAGAGAAAAAATAACCAGTCAAATAGGGCATGAAAAATGATTATGTAGACTTTATAAGAACTAGAATGATCGCTAAGAGAAAGAACAAAATTAAGCATATAAGGATTGAGAAAGAAAGGCAGGAATGAAAAGAGGATAGAAAGATACAAAGAAAGAATCATGTAAGGCATACAAAAGAGAGAAAAAAGAAGAGTGAGAGAAAGGAAGAAAATAGGAAAGAAATAAGGGAGAACAAAACATAAAACAAAAACACAATACAAATTCAATACTTGATAATAGAGAAAAATGTCAAAAAGACATACCACAAGTAGACAATGAGAGTGGGGGAGGTGAAGCCACATAAGGAAGACAGCACACCAGACGGGGGAGTCCGGGATGGAGGAAGGCACAGGGAAAAACGATCTCCAGGAACAACGGAGGAACATAAGGTGAAGGATCACAAAACCGCATCTAATAAGGAAGGGAAAGAAAAAATGTTAATAAGAGATAACACAACACATCCAAGGCAAGACAAAAACAATAGGCAACAAACGGGATTAAGTCAGTCCAGAAATGTTATGGTCGAGGAGTATCCATGGATTCATCTCTGCAGGTATTCAAGAAGTGTTGGAGAAGCGCAGGATCTTCATAGTTTGTAGTTTTATTGTTGTAAGTCACCTTAAACAAACAAGGATGAAATAAACCATAACGAGCATTCAAATTACGAAGAGCAGGTTTCATGTCCAAGAATTTCTTCCGTCGATCCGCAATTGCTTTGGCATAGTCTTGAGCAAAAAAGATATTAGAACCATTCCAGGAGATTTTCCCTTTTTGTTTGGCAGCGTGAAGTACTTTGAGCAAATCTGTGTATTCCAAAAAGTATAAGATAACTCCCATAGGTTTCAAGGCCGAGGATGAAGATGGAGAAAAATGAGGACTATGCCCCAATCGATGAGCTCGTTGAATGTTTAGAGGAGGTTTATCAGGAATACCAAGAAGAGTTGGTAAGAAGGTTTGAAAAAAGGACAAAGGATCAGAACCTTCAAGGCTTTCCGCAAGGCCATAAATGCGTAAATTATTGCGTCTGTTTCGATTTTCCAAATTTTCAACTTGTTGAGTAAGACGCAAAATCTCTCTACGCATACCTGGAACTTGATCGGTGACCGTTTGGATAGACTCAACACGGTTTTCAAGATCACCAACTTTTTGTTCAGTATGAGACCAGTTGTCCTCAAGTTTCTGAAGCCGGGAGTTAGTCTCTGCCATGTATGGTTTGAGGGAACGTATTTCCTCTAGTAAAAGTTCCATGGAAATTGCGGAGGACGTATTGGTAGGAGAAGGAGGATTAGCCTTTGTTCGTTTACCAGAAGAAGAGAAGGATGCGGAAGGAATTTTAGAGCCTGTTTTAGTACCAGAGTGCGCTGTGGTAGAAGATAAGTGCTTAGAGCTGGCAGCGTCAGCAACTGATTCCTCCATATTATCTTGTAGAATGCTGAAAGGGTTATGATCTTCTAATGAGATATCATTAGTATGTTGAGCACTGTTACGATTAGTGCGATGCATTGCTATTAAAAAATACGGGGAGAAACGCACCAAAAACTAAAGAGAAGGTCCAAGGCGAGAGGTAAGCTGAAAATGTGTAGACTCCAGAAATAAAAGTAACAGCCAGACCAATGAATACAGCTTTGGTGCAGGTTATTAATCAAAAATAGGCAAATCCGCAAAATGACAACACCAAACGGTCATTCAAAAACATTGAAGCGCAAGACCATGTGGAGAGGTGCTGCGAGATGACAGGCGCTGAAATGTACCAGTGAAAAGTGTCATAAGAAACACTCCTTGCAGTTGTCAGCAAACTAATACGAGGCCAAGAGGGAAAAAGGGGCAAAAAGCACCATAGACGCTCACACATGTAGTAGGATATGAGGAGAAATTACCTCATTATGAGCGCGCGGGAAAAACGAGGAGAGCGGAAAAAACAAAATGGCGGCCGTGGCCTTTCATTGAGCCGCGAGTAAGTAGAAGATGTCGAAATAAGCCATTTGCGCTCACCCCTGGCTTTCATAGCTACTGCCAGTGAAACAGGAAGATTTCCGATGCATGAGGATGCAGTCGAGGGATCCAGAAGACAGGATTCAAAGCCTGGAGATGTTCCGGCGCGCTACCCCGTCACGGAGCTCCGACGGATGGCGGCCATTTCCTTCGGCTCCCAAGCCACGCCCCCATCATTGTGCATTTCTAATATTCATTTTAGCCACACTGCAAAGCATCTGTGCTGCTGTACATTATGGCTACAAAACATTGCCAAAGCCAAAAGCTTGCATAGGTGAGACCTATTGACTTTGCCAATGCTTGTTTTGATTTCCTATATAGAAGAATATTTAAGCATTCTTTTAAGTACCTACAGGTTTCAGAATGTTTTTATTGCCAAGTGTGAACTTTCCAGCCTCTGTCACAAGGCATCTGCCATTTACACAGGCAGCCCGCCAAGACATATTTTATCTCTCTACAAACCTGTACTTGCTGTGTAAACAATATTCTGTTTCTCCAAATGCTAGTTAAATATTTCACAGTAAGAGCTGCATTTTGCAGTTCTTATCGGTCGGTTACAGAATGCTAAAAGAAAAAACAACTTGCAGTCGGTATTTTTTGGGACAGTCTTTGGAAAATGAAACTAGCTCAGAGTTCTTTGTGATAGTTTAGCACAAAAAAAGAAGCTTTATAGTTTCTACTTGGTTGTGTTGTTTTTTATGTGCTAATCCTCAGGTCACTTCTGGTTGGCTGATTGCATATCTATGAATTTTAAGAACCAATTTTCAAAAAAGCTAAAGAATAATAAAAACGTTAACGGTTGTGTTTTCATTTCATATAATAGAACTTGTCGTTAATTTGAGCTGGTGGTTGCAAGTAGGGCCCACCAGCACTCATTTTTGGGGACCGGCACTTATTTTTCCCCATCCAGAGAAAGTGAGTGAAAATCAAAAAACGGGGGGAGTAAGGAGAAAGATGTAAAACTGTGGCAAACAGAGAAACCGGCGATGAAAAGAACCTGGCAGAGAGAGATAAAGAGAGAGGGTGTGTCGTGTGGTGGATTAAAGAGGCATGAGGGCGGATCAAGGCTTCGTAAACTTGGTTTTTGGCACACGACCTTTGATAGCACCAGTTCTGGGCTTCTGAGGAAAACTTCAGGCCTCAGCACTCATTCTATTACAAATTAAGTACAAAATTGAACTCTGCATGGTTAGTTGAGTTACGAAGACCCAACTCAAGGCCGGCTCCAAAAGCTGTCTTACACCATCTTTCCAGATACCTTGGTATTCCTGCACCCGGAATTACCAATACTGTGGCTTTCGGGTATTCTGAGGTGTTGGAACACCATACTATTACACAAGTCACCATAAATGTCCCCTATGAAAAGAGGGAACTTCAGTGAGAATCAGTATTGTGCACCCTATTCCAATGTAAGTCCTCATTGTCGGCTGGATTTGCTCCTGGATGTTTCACCAGATTTTACCTTGGGAGTTTTACCGCATTAGTTGTAATTCCCAATTCTTAAAGGAATGCATGCAATCACAACTTAGGCCCTCATTAGAAGTGCCAGGATTCTTGCGTGATGATTATCGCACACAATTTTAAAAAAACAACACTGAGCATTTAGGAATTTAAGGTATGCAATATTTATTGCCTACTACGAGTTTTGCCTAGCGACAGGTTTGACCTGTCGAAATTTAGCTGGGGATGCAATTTTTATCGCACCCAGTATGTACCGAGTGAGGTAAAATCCACCAAACACATAATTCTGATATGTGGAGTCACCAAAGTTACAGCACATATCGGAATTTAACAGGCTACTCTTAATGAGGGCCATAGTATCTCTTTTGGTGCCTTTAATATCAAGTCAACATTTGTAATGTGCCACAATTCAGTTCTAGTCTAATAATTTATAGAGCGCGTGCAATCCCCCAGAAAGAGTACCCCTAGTGCTGAAGTACTGCTAGCTTAGCAAAAATTGTCTTTTAGTGGAGAATAGTGAAGGGCCAGGTCTTCAAAGCCTTATGAAAGGCCAGATGATCATCAAGAAAATGTAATTGAAGGAGCAAAAAATTCCAGTGTTTGGAAGCCAGAAGAGAAGTGGTGAGACCCCCAGACTAGCATTGTGGGCTTTTGGCAGAAAGAGGAGACTGAGGTGTGAAGATCTTAGTGAGTATACAGAAAATAACATGAAATTTGGACAGAAAATATGTGGGACCACGATTGTGGGATGCATGGTGTAACAAAGTGATTTAAGGATTAAACACTTTGGAATTGGGAGCCATTGTACGGAGCACAGATAAGGAGGACATGTGCATGACGAAGCAAACCAAAAATTAGATAGCTCTGGCAGGTTAAAAAGCCTGGCAAAAGAAATAAAGGCAGGCCCACATACTGAGAGCTGTGGTAATCAAGACAAGACAGAATGGGTTCATGTTCTACAGACTGGCAGGCAGAGAGTGAGAGAAAAGGACAGTCTTCCTCAGGAGGCGAAGGTGAAAGAAGAAAGAAGACATGAGCTTACTCACCTGCATAGTCACAGAAAGAGCGTGACCAGAGTAGAACCCAACATTCTTAACCACCATAAGAGTGGTTCCCCAATCAATTGGCCTCAATCAATGGACCAAAGGGATGAGTGTGAGAGAATTGTCAAACATTGATGAGGCAATGGCAATTAGGCAATTCCCTAAAACCTCGAAAGACTAAGAGGCATTAAGATAGACTAGAAGCTGTTTGTCTCATGAGAGGTAAATCAAAAAAATGGATAAGTTTAGCAAGTAGACAGGAAAACTCATTGAAAAGGCCAGGTCTAGGGAGTAGCCCTGTGGTTTACTATGTGATAGAGATTTGAAAGCAGAGTGAAAAGGGGGAGATCAATAGCTTGTTTTTGATCATGAAGATATGGAGCGATACAAGCAATGGCCTTATTATGGGCACCGACCTGATGGAGGCATACCAGTAGGAGGTCAGATGCCACTGTCTGAAAGACCATGGAAAGATTCAACAGCACCAGAGCAGCAGATCCAGCTTGGTTCACCAGACATCCAAGGTCAGAGAGACCAGGTCTCTTTCTTTGTAGTGAAAAGGCTTGCTTGGTCTGAATACAAAATAGGGTTCCATCCAAGAATTGAGAAACATTGATTTCTTTTTCCAGGATTTTAATGGGCAAAAGGAGAAGAAAGATGGGCTGGAAGTTACTCAGGACCACTGGTTATGTTGTGGGATACTAAAGTAAAGGTATGACCTTGGCCTGGTCATATCTTGTGCTTGCAAATGGATACACCTAGGTAGCCTTTTGCTGGCACAACAAATCTCAAAAGATCCAACTAAGCACCCAAACAGATGTGTTTTGCCACTCTTCATAATTTTGATCAGATTCTCAAAGGCCCTTACACTATTGGCAACTCTGCATTTATAACTTACTTTATCAGGGCCTTCAACATTTTAGCCATCACTTGTCCTGCAATCATAGCAGTCATCCAAAAACATACGGTTTGAATTTTTTTTTCTGGTGGCCAAAATCATCACCAGGGATAGTCTTATGTATTTCAAACAAAATGTAAAACCTCACTCGCAACCAGTGTAACCTCTTAAGTGTGGCCTGGCATGTTCCCAGCGTGGCACACCTGTTACAGCCCATGCTGCAGTATTCTGTGTTTTCTGAGAGCATCAAAAGCTCCAAGCCAAGTGTCAACATTGTGGCGGTGCGCGCTCTATGGCCTGCCCCAACACCCTCTACTGTGGCGCTTTTACTCCTTCTGTGGTTAACCCATGGTCTGGGGGTGTTCCTTGTGGAAAGACCCATTGGCTCCCTAGGAGGTCCGCACGCTGGTGGCTATACTGCAGGCTGTGATGTATGCTAAACCTGCCTCCCTTTTCTTGCCCGCGCGTTGCCCGGACAACAATCCCCAAGTGCCCTGGTGGGTGGCCATCTTGAGTAAGGCTATGGTATAAAGTTAGCCCTGTCTTAGAGCACACATTTACTATTCCTGGCAATTTACTAGATAGCCTTTTCCTCTCTGGAATTCCCGTCAAGGATTCCTGGAGGTCCTGCTGAGCCGAGGGATTCTCAGCTGAGTCCTTCATTTTTGGACTTCAGTCTAGATTCCTGTATCCTTGTTTCCAAGGTGACGCTCTTAGAATTCTTTTGAAAAGACCGGTCGGGTCTTCCTGGTAAGGGCCTTATTGGCCAAATCCCTGGTTATCTAGATTGGATTAAACTCTGCCCCCTCTAAATGTTAAATGAATTTATTCTTTGGTGCGTCATACTGCTTTTGAGTTCCGTTTGTTTTCTCGTGTAAATAATTGTTGTGTCCTACTGTTGTGAGAGCCCTACTTGCTTCCTATGACCAAATAAGAGTGACATGCACATTAATACACCAGCATTAGCTCTATATCGCTTTTCTATGTCTATTCGCTGACCAGGGTGATGACCCCAGAGCAATGGATTACGAGAGTAACAGTTGATTACGATCAGATGTATCTAGTTAATTTGTTTATGCTACATTCTTGTACACAAGGTCCCTTATGATACATTAGTGCACATAGGAAGCCAGTTGCCTATAATTGAATCCCTAATAGGAGTGAATAGTGCACAACTCCCATTGCGTAGCAAATATCTATTGTATAACAAGTGTGCAAATGTGTTTTTGTTTTCATAGCTCCCTCCCTGCCGTTCCTACCCCAACACCCTTTTTCTCCCACCTGATCACTCCAATACTTTGTGCTATAGTAGCATTTGGAGTTGGGAGTAGAAGGCGAATACAAAGATCTTTGTGCCGATCCTCATTGAAGGACCGCAGTTGACACCAAGACAACCTGAATGCAGAAATGTTCAAGGCAGACCATGAAACATCAGCCAAGATCCTCAAACCATTGTTTACATTGATTTAGGAGGGAAAGAAAGTACCAGATGGTGGGAACCAAGGAATCATCGTCAAGATTCCAAACAAGTGAGCAGAAACCAACTGTAACAACTGGCGTTGAATCGCCCTTCTGTCAATTACAATTAAAATCCTGTCAAAGATCATTATAAAGTACATTTTTGATGCTGTGGACAAGCAGTTAAGAAAAGAACAAGCTGGGTTCTGCAAGGGCAGAGGGTGTGTTGATCAGATCCTTACTGTACGCAACATCACAGAGCCGTGCACAGAGTGGCAGAAACAACTATAAATCAACTTCATTGTTTTTGAGAAAGCCTTTGACGGTATCTAACCAGGCAGCCTCTGGCATATCACAGCAGATAGTTCTCCTCATCAAGAGCTTCTATGATAATTTTACCTGCAAGGTGGGAGTATAGCTTTGAAATTAAGACAGTGTGAGACAGGGATGTGTGATATCAGTGTTGCTTTTCAACCTAGACATCGACTGGGTGAAGTGACGCACAACTGAAGACCAAGACAGAGGCATTAGATGGACATTGACTATGAGGAGGACCTAGCCTTCCTCTCTCACACACACCAGCATATGCAAGAAAATATGTCTCGTCTGAACATCTAAGCACAGTAAGTGGGCCTGAAGATCAGCATAAAGAAATCAGAAGTCATACCCTGCAACCCTTCACCATTCAAGGAGGATTGAGAGGACCTAGCCATGACTGAAGGGGTTACCTACCTAGGCAATACTATCAGACATGATGGAGGGGCAGACAGTGACATCAAGAGCAGACTGAACAAGGCCGAGAATGCCTTCAGGAGTCTGAAGAATGTGTGTAGGTCATCTCAGTACAGCATCAACATCAAGCTGAGGCTTTACCAGAGCTGCATTCTGTATGGATCAGAATACTGCCAAATAATGAAAAGCAACATCACTAAAATGTCAGCCTTCCACACCAGTAACCTGAGAAGAATCTTGCACATTTTCTGGCCGCAAACTATCTCTAGCCAGGAACTGCTCACCAGATGCAAGCAAGAGAGTATGGACACCATCATTATGAGAAAAAGATGGAAATAGATAGGACACATCATCAGAACATAACAAGATTTCTTAACAAGAACAGCTTCCTACTGGACCGCAGATGGCAATGGAAAAGAGGCAAGCCAAAGAACACCTGGAGGCAAACTGAACGGTGGAAACAGAAATGAAGACCATAAATCACAGCTGGGGCACCGTACTTGCCCAATACAGACAGACTGGCAATAATCTAAGTGTATGTCTACTCCTGCCCTAGCTAAGGCTGCAGTTTGCCCAGTTGGTGAAAATAAAGAGTTCAAGACCTTGTCAAAATATTAACATGATCTTTCCTAGTTACAGTTTAAGATGACCATCATAGTTTTAATTTAAGAAGCAAGAAGGATTTCTGCTTCCTCCGATTTGCAGATAATGTGTGTCAAAAGGTAGCCTTTTCACCCTAAATCTTAGACTCACCAAAAGCAGCTCCATTTTGCTAGCATTCAGGCCCAACCTATTGGACTGATTAACCCATGGATTATATCAAAGATTCTGAAGAAGGATGAAAGGCCAGGGCAGACAAAAAAGAGAGACCAGCAGGGTGTCATCCATATATATGTGCTATGATACCTCTCCATGCCTTCAACAAATCATTAAGTGGATTCATATATATATTGAAAACTAATAGGGGACAGTGGGAAGACCTGTGAACACCACTGAAAAGACCCAACCTTTACTACTGTAATATACTGCTTAGATACAGATGAGTTAAACCAACCCTTTGGGGTTTCATTAGCACCTGATATTGTGGATAAGGAGTGTACGCAGGTACCATGGACCATGATATTAAACCTGGCTGACAAAGGAGAAGTACCAACAATGTTGCTGTCTCCTCACATACAGCAAGGCAGATTTAGTATTGCATCTATAATGTAAACCTGACAGTCCTACTGGAGGTAATGAGATGCCAGGTGAGCCACTAGTTGGTGGGTCACAACCCTTTTTCCAAGATGCTAGCTAAAAAAAAGGTTCAACTCGGCCTGCAACTATTGGGTCCCTATGGTTCTGTCCCATGCCCTGCAACCAGCTGAGTCGCCATGATTCAAATATTAGCTTTTTAACACGGGATGGTGCAGGCTTGTTTTAGACCTCCAGGAATCAATCCTTACTGAAGAAAGCTCTTCTCAATGTATGGGAGATGTTATTAGGATTAGTTCCTTTAATAAAAATGAAGAGCATGAATCCACTGGATATTAAGTGATGTTAATGCAACACAATATTTTACTCCATGTCAGAGATAGAGATCTGGCTGGAGCGGAAAGCAGTGCCCAGTGAGAAGGAATTTGCTGAGAAGTTAATCGACTGTCCATTTGAGAACTAGTCTTTTGACTATTATTCACCTTCTCAATGAAAAAACCTTGAATAGTATGCACAGATACAGGTCTCCTACCACTGTCAGGAAATGTGTTAGGGTAGTGATTGACTGTATTTCCCCACAACCTTGTTGACAGCAGTTTCAGGATAACTAAAGCAAGAGTTCTGGTAACTCCAGTCACAGCATGGCTTCAATATTCCCTCTCATGCTGGTGTTCAATTATCAATATTTCCCTTTGTCAACGTGTGCCAGGTCACTGACACAATATTATGGTAAACAATATCGTTGACAAAAATATTGTGTCAAAAAGTTTGTTTACCACAGTATTGTTCGCCTATACTTATATATATATATATATATATATACACTTATAAAGGCTCACAAACACACATATATATGTATATGTTTGTATTTATATAAATATATACATAGTGTAACATAATTAATCGAAATATATTTTACATTATATAAAAAATTTTATATGTGAAATTTATCACAAGTAACATATATATATATATATATAAAAACTATAATTAATGAATTATTGATTTTACATTATATATATTTTTATATTTTAAATGTATTAATATTAAAATATACATGTATATATATTTGTAGTAATACATTTTAAATATTAATACAATTATAAAATACATATTTTGATTAATTATGTTACTATATATATATATGTATATATACGTATATATACATATATATATATTTATATATATATATAAATATATATATATATATATATAAATATATATACATATATATATATTCAAATATATTTACTCCACAGCGGGTTAATCGACTCAGCCCACCGTACAGCGGCACAGACGAAGAACGACAATCCCGGACTCTCCAGGGCTTTCGACAAAAATTTCTTTTATTAGTTTCCAGCAGACATGCATATCGGAATGGTGTGGTCTACAGAAATTGCAACGACTGACCACGATATATATATAACATACATGCAAAATAAAAACTTACAAATATAACCAATAGCATAAGAAAAAACTATAAAAGACAATAAATAAAATAAAAAAAATTGAGAAATCCAAAAAATGCATTACACAAAAAATACTATAAACATTCAAATAAATAAAAAAATGAAAACAAATATATAAGATGTAAAAAGCTACAAAATCTATTTAGCCTATACTATGATAACTATTGGAGTCTAAGAACATTAAAAATACTATTCTCACACAATAGGAAAAGTGTTGGACTGTGGAGGAGTTAGATTTACTATTCCCACTCCAGCCAGTGCAACTGTAGAGAAAGCGTTGGACTTCAAAGGGGTGAAATTTACTATTCCCACTCCGGTCTAAGCAACAGCAGGGAGAGCGTTGGACTTCGGAGGGGTGAAATTTGCTATTCCCATTCCAACCTATATAATAGTAAGGAAAGCTTTGGATTTCGGAGGGTACAATTTCCTATTCCCATTCCAAACAGCGCAACAGTCGGGAAAGCGTTGGACTTTGGAGAGGTAAAATTTACTATTACCACTCCAATCTGTGCAACAGTAGGGAAAGCATTGGATTTCGGAGGAATAAAATTTACTATTCTCACTCCAAACATTGTCTATGAGGCAAACTGTTTTAAAGGTTGCTCCATTTGTATTAGAAGCCAGCAGAAGGAATTCAGGGTTGGTGTGATTTGATTGTGTTGCTTGGAACTAAACAAGAAGCAAGGCATGGCTATGAGCTCTCTGGAGTTTTGAGAGAAAGGTGCTGTGAGGATCACAGGAGATCACAGGAGTGGCTGTTCCCATAGTCCAAGATGTTGTGACCATCGCAAGATTTAGGATAATTTTCTGTGAGCTGCAAAACCATAGATAAAGCAGGAGGCCACAATTATTTGGGAAGTATAGATAGGTGCATACAAAGGGTTATCTTAAATAATAAGAAAAAAAGTTAACGGAGCAAAAAGAAGCTATACACCTAGCCTTAAACTGGTCTAGTCATAATTGTCTAGTAGTGCTTTACTGATGAGGTCTACTCTTATTGTAACAAATTATTTTAAGTGCCCATTAAAGTCTAAGTTGCAAAATGTCTTTAATGGCATACAGCTCTGGAAGTAAGTAAGGTAGAAGAGGCTAGACCCACTAGAAACACTTCACTTTTTTTTTTGCATAGCAAATGGCTCAGTTAGTGCTAAAATAACATTCATAGATTAGTTTTTATTTTTAAAATAATCATAGACTCATGTGGTTCAACTCAGCAAGGCACCAGTAAAAATGCCCCCACAGGGAACCAAAGTGAATATGGAATTCCCAAAATAATTAGATCCAGATTTACTAAGGTTTTGCAGTGGCACAAAGCAACACAAAGAGATGCATAGGGATGCAAACTTTTGCAAGAGAATTAACAGTCCAGCACAAATGTTGTCTTGCGCTGGAAATGTATAATTTTCTCTCGGCAAAAACACCTTTGTGCTACTTTGTGTCACTTTGCTTCAAGAGGGTGTAACTAGGGTGTTACTGTGGAAAATTAGCACAACTACTCATAGGGCCTGAAGCGGAGCCCAATCTACTAAAATTGGCTACTGGGCTTTGCACAAAACATTAATGTCTCCTTAAAGAAACCATTAACAAGGGGAAAGTGGTTATTTCTCATGCATTTTTTGTCTACTACAGTACACAGCACGCACCAAATGAGTAGAATTGTTTGGAGTATGTGCTGATATAGGAATTCGTAATGAAGAGTATGCTTTCAGCACAACTCCTATGCTAGACAGGAATATGACTCATTACAGCACACACTGACCACTGGTATCATGGTGTGAGGCTGTGCATTGTGCAGGGCACCCTGTTGGTGCATTAGCAGAGTGGATGAGTCCAGCAGCAGGCCAATCTTAGTAGATATGTGTAATGAAATCCTCTTTTTTCATGGTCACCCCTCACTTTTGCTTGATTTTAGTGCTTGTGTATGAACTCAGAACACTTGGGTGCTACCATCCTGCGCCAAGGGTATGTGCCCTGACCTCCAAGAATGTGCAGAATTGGCTAATCCCTGATTGGTATATTTAACTTACCTACAAGTCCATAGTATATGGTATTCTGTGTACCAAGGGCCTGTAAGTTAAATGTCACTGGTGGACTGGTGCACTTGTTGTGGCCCCATTAAAGTGTGTCTTCAGGCCTGCCCCTGCAGCCTGAGTGTGCAGTTTTGAAATTGCAAATTCAACTTGGTAAAATAAATTCTTTACCAGGGCTAAACCTTCCTTTTTAGTACCTATATGTCACCCCCGAAGTAGACCCTAAGTGCCCATAGGGCAGGGTGCATGGTATTTCAAAAGTTGGACGTGTGTTCTTATGTTTTACATATCCTGGCAGTGGAAAATCTCCAAAGTTGTTTTTTACTGTGGCAAGGCTGGCTCTACCATAAAAAAGCACTGGGCTAGATTATAAGGTGTTCACTTTGGTACTAGCTAGACCCATGATTCAAGGACTCGAATTCATAGGAATTCAAAATCCAATCTGATGGTAAAGTCAGATTTTAAATGACTATTTTGTAAATGCCACTTTTAGAAAGTTGTCATTTTTCTGCCTACCGTCTCTAGTAGCCCTTACTGAGATAATCCCCAGATGTCACCTGGCAGCCTGCTGGAAGGTGAGAATTGCTCTCAGGGAAGGGAACGAAAGGGCCTTGGCTGGGAGGCGGTGTGACCTCCTCCTGACAGGATGGCCTGGGGAGATGTGGCTACCAACTGTACGAGCTTCAAATGAGCAGCCAGATGTACCTCACACCTAGTCCTACCTCTGCCATTGTCGAAGTAGCTGCAGTGGTACCAATCTCAGTGGGGGAAAAAACTGTCCCAGAGCAGGTTTGGCAGTGGGAGTTCTTAATTTCCCTAGACACATCTCAAGAGTGTGCCCAGAGCTCTGACCACAGGAAGAAATACTCTGCCATGTTGGATTTTGGCATATTACTGTGGGATTGTTTAAGTCCAAACCCCCAGGAAATGAGTTCTGGGACGCTAGGTTTATGACTGAAAGAACTCGCTCAGGAAACTTATCAAGGTTCCTAATATTCAGGACATCTAAGGATTTATATTGACCATTCGAGGAAGTGATTTATGTAGATTGAACATAAACATTTTTTTGTGAATTGGACTTTTTCGGATTCAATTGGGCCATCTTTACAAGAACTTTTTAGACATCCGTCCCATACTTTGGAATTTATACTTTTTGGACCCATACAAGATATACTGACTGGCCTGACTACTTTATCGATTACATTGGATGCTCATTATATCTTTGACAGTCAAATTAGTTTGTTAGCCCTGAAGAAGTCAACTCATTGTGACGAAACACGTGTTGGCTGTTTCTTTGTGGAATATATACTACGGAACGAAAAATCCTGTTGACTCCTGTCCTTCATTTGAACCAACATCGATTAAGACAATTTTAGCTATATACTTTAATGTATCATATTTGGACTCCTTTTTTGAGTGCTGTTGTTCACATGGAGGTATTGTATACCACCATGGTCTAGGCACCTGTAGTTGTAGGGTGCTTTTGTACCTTTATAGCACCATCTATATTTGTGTAAAAACGACAAAAGATCTGGTATACGTTCCCTGTACTGTGTGGATTGAGATGTGCGGTCGTCTAAACCACTACTACCTCTTCTGTATTTGATATCCCCAAGAAATGATGTCAAAGTGGCTAGGGTTGCCCATGGAACTTTTTCCCTATTGGTTACGGAGTCACCCCCACTCACAAGCCAGTGCCAGGCATAAAAGTTGCACCCCTAGATACCTTCTTTAGAACATTGCTGGACTTGTGGAAAACAGAAGGAGTGCACCTGCTGAACCATGGAACCCAAAAGAAGGACTACGCCTGATCCAATGGCTAGTTGGCTAGCTTTCTGTTAAGCTTTAGGAACACAAAAGCTGCAAAGACTGCAACAAAGAAGAGCCCATTTTTATTGTGTTGTGTTTTCGACTTATTAAGTGTTTATCACTGAAAAAAGCTTTATACTTGTTCCTTTGAGTTAATCCTGACTTCTCTGCCACACAGCTACCCAGGACTGATCTATGGTTTAAATTAAAATAACCTAACTGGACCTGATACAGAATAGTGACATTATTACTTGGTGAGGTCTCCCAACCACCCAACTAATAATCCACTGTCTCACAATATGGCTCTGTGATGTGTTTTCCTACTTGGGCAACATGACAGAACAAATATCTTTGCTGTGCTGTGTTGCATGAGAAATGAATACATGTGGCCCAAAATTCACAGCAATCATTGGTGCTGATGTGGCTTCCCTGAAGTGTTTTGGTCAGCACCTTGACCAGCTAGCCCTGAACTCAATACATTTTCCGAAAGGTGAATGACGCCCAAGGCTTGTACTAGTCACGTCTTCTTGTGAAGGAAGTGACCCAACTAGGGTCACTCGGGTCACTCTCGACCTCCACTAGCCTTCCAAGAAAATGAAGAGTCGATGACGCAGTAGAGAATGCAATCTAACTGGTTTATTCACAAAGTACACTGCAGTGGAGTCCAGTCTGACCAGCCTCCTATGATGGCTGAAGAGGGACTGACTCTAACAAGCATACAGTTACATTATGTATGTTGCGAAGCCCACAAAGACCCGCCAATCATGGAAAAAACACTGTTAGATGGCGTAATACAATGGGGGTACAGAGCATAAGTTTTAATTCCGCAGCCTGGGACAAGCTATCTACTGCCCAAGGTCGTCTGGCTTATCCTCCCTACTAGGCAGGTGGGAGAGGGCCTCTACGCAGAGAGAAAGGCATGCGTTAATGAGCAAGACTTAACATTTGAGAAACGAAACTCACCAAGGACTATTTCTCGTAAATGATACAGTAACAGTTTCGATTATAATACGAGATGGCTTCTACTAGGAGAAAATGTTGGCACAGATGTCAACCTAACTTACATAACATCTGCCCTTGTTAATTACGTATGCATCCAGCAAGAATGTATTATAAGATAGCTAAATAAATGCTAACATAATATCAGGTAAAATACGAGTAATATGGCAGTAATACGTTTCAATTCTAACAGACCCTCCTTTTAGCATTATTTAGCTAACGCGAACGCCTTTATTCTTGCTATCAGGTAAGGGTCTTTACAATTCTAAAGGTGGAGACAATTTAGAAATACAGGCAATAGCATGGGAAATACAGATATATATGTATATATGCATAGTAAACATATGGAAGAAAATAACACTAGACAGTAGCAGTACAAGTAACATCAGGAACAGAACCTGCAAGAGAAGTAGTTGAACCAAAAACACATTCATCTATTTGCATAATAGTATCAAGCTCCATTTGAAGCATTATAGTCGCATTAGTATCATGAACTGAAATCTGTTTGGGAGAGAGGCAAGTAATACAGTACGAGCAGCATAAAGGAAGGCACTGAATCAGAACACAGCAACAAATTAAGAGTACAATGAAATATATCACTTTCTCAAGAATCCAACCCCAGCCACCAAACAAAGACCAACTCCAGTTACCGCTCTCCATTCCTCGAACATTCTCCAGGATGTATAAAATATGCTGAGCGATATTCCTTTCCATATTTGTGATACTGACTACACACTGCTTTCCTATTATTGCACATGCACTTTTAGCTAAAATAAAATCGACCGCATATCTCGTTTGCTCAGAGTATATGCGCATACTTTCCAACTGAGTGGTGATGTCACGCAAAGCTGCCACAGTAGAATTAGACAGGATTTGCAGTTTACACCCAAAATATTCTTTAGCCCGTTCACCCCTGGCCATGGCGGTACCACCAAAAGTGATAATAGAGGAAAGTATATATCCGAAAGTAATACCATTACTGTAATTATTGACTTCCAAATCGGTAACGCCCTCACAAAATTCCTTGGTCAATGTTCTTTTTACCCATCTCGTATTGGCTTTACTATACTTGCAAGGTACCCCAAGAGGTAACACCATTCCCAAAGCCACATCTTCTGTGCCATTATATGTATTGGAATATGTACCATTCAATAGAAAATAAAAACCTGGATGTGCATAAAGCGGACCTTGATAATCTACCGGAGCACATCTAGTGTTCATTCCCTTCATGCTGGGATCATCCCTTTTTCCTAAACGCATTATATTCTTGTACAATATTAATCCAGAACAATTTAGATATAGGTAAGCGTCTGTTCCATTTATTATTGGACAGCACGCTGGATAATAACCTGCCTCTCGAGTAACTGTCAAATCTTGATAATGCCAGCCTGTTAGAGTGACATTTTGTTTTTCCATATACAAATTATCACAATACATATCAGGAGTGCAACCTGGGTATCCTGTCCCTCTCGGTTTTCTATAATACAAGCAGGGGCCAGGATATCCCATGCCAAATTGACCCTTTACCTCTACGAAGTGGGAACGACGAACATATGTATAGTTCACCAGTGATAATGGATAAGCAGTCCATAAACTTGTAACAGAATCAGTGGGATAACAAGCTGTGTTATCTCCAAAAAAATCCCGGTGCTTGTCTAAGAAAACATTACTTTGCATAGCTCTTTTACTACGATCTGAAGAGACAGTCTGATATAAAACACACAATGAGGTATCACCAGAACACTCCAGTATCCAGAACATCCCCCCTCCCACCAATAGGAACAGCAATATAAAAACAGCACAGAACACCTTCTTTCCAAACAACCAATCAAGACTGATCTGCCCCGGTCGCAGGGCAACAAAAGGTTGTTCATCTTCTGCAATGGGACGACCAAACAGATACATTTTTACTATAAAATTACAAATAGAATCACCAGAGAAAATAACGTCATGTGATGGAGCCAACGATGGAAAGGACACACAAAAAAAGGAAAAAAAAAGAAAACGTAAAAAAAAAGATCAGGGTCCATCACAAGCCTCCCGGACAGGCTTCTATTGTCCAATCTTCGGTGGTGCTATTGAGCACTTTCACGGTGGAGCCACACTGTTGCAGCCCATCTGCAAATGTTCACTGTTCTCAGGATAGGGCACTCTCCCTCCTTGGAAAAATACCCTCAGCTTATCCTGTCCTGCGTCACAGGCAGTGCACCAATCTTCTGATCCCTTGTCTAATAGGAAGAAGCAGAAACAAGGGGCATTTTCACTAATCTTATCCATGAAGTCCATCCCTGCTACACTCACTTTTCTTTTGGTGCACTATCCTTCTGTCGAGGACGCAAATTGTACCTTGCTACTCCAGGCACTGTCTCGTCACGGAGAAGAATCTGAAATTCAGGGGGTGTCGGGGGCTGAGACTCAGGCTCCTGTGGATCAGATGAAGAGGAGGCCTGGGCAGCACTTATTTCTGGGGGGACTGCCGCATTCAGAGCAGCATCATTCTCCTCCTCCGTCTGCGCCCAAGTCAGCTGGGTGTCTGAAAAAGTGACAAAACGTGGAAACTTCTCCGTCTCGTGATCCCCTATTCCATCACGAATCCAACTATCGTAGGGGAGAGGGAGCGGAACTCGTCGACAATGAGACAAGTGAATCCAGTTCTTCCGGCCGTCCACTCTCACTGCCGTCCTTGTCGTGATGAGCACCAAGTATGGTCATTTCCATCTGGGCTCCAAACTGTCTCGTCTCTGGAAATTCTTAATTAAAATGTACTCACCAGGATGTATGGTGTGCCCGGGTCCCTCAGGTGCTGGAGGCAAAGCCTCATGTATCTGTTGATGAATAGAACGTAAGCTTTTAGTGAGATCATATAAACAATCGACAAGCAAAGGATAATCAATTTCAGAAAACGTTTTCGGTCTAGTGACGCCCCACACATTTGCGGGATGGCCAAAAACTACTTCATAAGGCGATAATCCTGTTCTAGAATGGGCTGTCATTCTGGTAGACAATAGAGCAAGGGGTAATGCAACTGGCCATTGCAACCAGGTACTTTCCTTAATCTTTGCCAATTTTAGCTTGAGAGTACCATTGTACTTCTCAACTAAACCCGCTGACTGAGGATGATTTGCTGCATGAACTTTTTGCTTGATGTGCAGACCATCGCACACCAACTGGATCACTTTTGCATTGAAGTGACTTCCGTTGTCACTCCTAATCAAACGGGGCAAACCATAGCGCGGGAAAAACTCCTTAATAAGAGCCTTTGCCGTTGCCATGGCTGTGTTTTCCTTCGTTGGGTAAGCCTCAATCCATTTACTAAATGCACAAACAACACATATTTCAAATTATTAACTCGTTGCATTTCAATATAATCCATTAGGAGAACCTCAAAAGGGAAAGAAGGTGGCGCAAAATTACCAGAAGGTGTAGGGGTACCTTTTCCAGGATTATGCTTCAAACAAATCATACAATGTTTCACTAGATGGGCAGAAACTTTTGGGATATTGTCATTTCGCCACACAGGATCCAGTAACCTACAGATTCCCTTTGCGCTAATATGAGCTGGACCATGTGCCATTGTAACTACAGGAAATACATATGCGTCGGGTAACATCCATCTTTGTTTTTCTGACTTATCAGTCCAGCACCCTTCGTCATCTAAACGCCCTGTACTCTCCTGCCACACTACCAACTCCTCAACTGTTGCCTCACTCTGTATTTCTCTAACACTTTCCAACGAATTTTCAAACATAATAACATCTGGTACCCATCTACCACAAACATTTTTGTCATTTTCGACCTGGCTGTCTCTTTTGCTATCTGATCTGCGAACACATTTCCCCTCCCCGCATCATCAGTAATTGCTTTATGGGCACTACACTTCACTATTGCCAATCGTTTGGGAAGGGTCAAGGCGGCTAAAAGCCTTTCTATCAGCAGGCCATGTTGGATCTTAGAGCCATGTGAAGTCAAGAATCCTCTCTCTGCCAAGAAGCGCCCAAAATGATGATCCACCCCGAAGGCATACTGACTGTCAGTATAAATGTTGACGGTCAGACCTTCACTCAATTCACATGCTCGCAAAAGGGCTATCAGCTCCTCAGCCTGCGCTGATTAGTAAGGAACACGTAATGTCTCAACTACAGTGTGCAGCGTGGTAATAGCATACGCCGCTGTAGTGGTGCCATCTAACAATTTGAAACAAGAGCCGTCGACATACAGGTCCCCTTGTGGGTCAGATAAGGGAACATCAGTCAAGTCTACCCGTCCCTTCAGCTCTTCTTCAGTGCGGAACAAACAATCATGGACATCTGTGTCCTCATCTTCCGAAGGGAGGGGTAGTAACGTGGCTGGATTCAGAATAGCGCATCTTTTTATAGTAATATGAGGTGCAAATAGAGTCAATTCATAACCAGTCAGATGAGCACTGGTGAGGTGCTGCATCTTTGTCTTGTTTAACAGTACATCCACAGCATGAGGTACCATTACTGTGAGATCATGATTAAGGACGAGCCCTGCCGATTGTCGAATAGAGACCGCCGCGGCCCTTAAACAACTCGGGAGGGCTCTGGCGACAGGGTCAAGCGTAGCAGAAAAATAAGCACACAGCCTCTGCTTACCTCCAAAGGGTTGTGTTAACACCGAAAGCGCACACCCAGCTGTTTCGTGTACGTACAGCACGAAAGGCTTCTTATAATCAGGCGTACCAAGCACAGGTGCAGAGCAAAGCGCCACTTTTAATTGTTCAAAAGCATGCTGACATTCATGCGTCCAAGGCAAGGGTTCATGCACATCTTTAGTTAGGCGAAGCAAGGGCTGTATTAATAAAAAATAAGCGGGTCCCCAGTGTCGACAATACGAGGTGATGCCTATGAAAGCAAGCACATCCCTCTGTGTCACAGGGACAGGCATCTTAACAATGGCATCAACTCGTTCAGGCCTCCGACCCTCCTTCGACAGCAGGAGACCTAAAAAGGTGACCTACTGTTGACAATATTGGAACTTGGAAAGAGACACTTTATGTCCTTTATTCCCCAAATGCTTCAACAATTTTACTGTGGCGTCCCGACAACCCTCTTCGGTATCGGAGGCTATCAAAATGTCATCCACCTACTGCAGTAATACATTACCTGCGGGAAGAGATAGAGAGTCCAATTGACTTTTCACAGCCTGGCTATAAATACTGGGACTTTCAGTGTACCCCTGAGGAGCTTGACAAAATTGGAAGCTCCTACCAGCCAGAGCAAATCCAAAAAGATACATGCTGTCTGGATGAATAGGAATACTAAAGAAAGCGTTTTTCAAATCAATTACAGAAAAGAATTTGGCTGTGGAAGGAATCATTGTCAAAAGAACAGTAATGTCTGGAACTACCGGAAACTGGGGGACTACAATTTTCTTAACCTCCCGCAGATCAATCACAAAGCGATAGACATCAGGATGTGCATCAGGGGAATCCAAAGGTGCCTTCTTAAGAATAGGAAGGATGGGGCTATTGCATACATTCGCTACTGTCTCCTCAACCACCCCCGATTTGATCAAGCCCTGTATAATCCGTATCAAAGCCTGTTCCCCAGCCTGTGATATTTTGTACTGGGGAACACGAGGGAGCACAGCATTATCCTTGACCTGTATTGAAACTGGTGGTATCTGCAACAGCCCCACATCCGTATACCCTGTAGCCCACAATGAGGACGGCACATCCTGAAATTCAACAGGAAGCGGTGCATCCTTTGCCAAACACTGTTTTGAACTAACCACATTAGGTCCAAGAGTGATATATACACCATCCGGGGAACAGTAAATAGTAGCATGTAGCTTCTTCAACAAATCCAATCCTAATACATTTGCCCCACAATTCGTCGTCAACAGAAATGGGGAGTCCACAGTAAAAGGACCAACAGCCAAAGCAAGAGGACGCTGCACCACACCGTGGAGAGGTGTGGTGCAGCGGCCAGGGCAGCTGACTTCGGAGCAACAGGGTTCACGGTTCGATCCCCGGCTCCGGCGGCAGCTCAGCTCAGCACCATGTGACTCTGGGCAATAGCTCACTTAATTTCCACTACGGCCCCCAGCGCCTTGAGACCCGTAAGGGTGAGTAGTTCGCGCTTTACAAATACGGATTTAGATTTAGAAATGGGGCTCACAACCGGTACGCCTGAAAAACCTACCGAAATATTATTACAGCCAGACAGGGCTGCCCCGGGGACCATCGAACGAGAAACAGAGCTATTCATTGCACCTATATCCACCCAAAATGTCTGTGCCGAACCATGCAAATCTGTTGTGATATAAGGACCACGCTGATCTACAGGAATTTGGACTGGTCCCCTTCCCTGTCCCTGGCTATCCTAGCCATAGGACATCCCTGCAGCATCATCCTTATCATAATCATCATGATAGTACTGCCTTCCCCGGGGATCATCAAAATAGTTCTGATCAGAACGACCCCACGAGGATGCACCAGCTTGAGCCTCATCCCGACTAATCTCCCCACGGCCCCTTCCACTTGAACCCCGCCCTCCAGGCACTGCAATGTTTTGTAACAAATCTGGACACTCACTTCGCCAATGTCCCTCCTTTTTGCAATATGCACACTGATTCGGCCCTAGGGGTGCACCGCCTCTACCGGCACCCCGCGACCTTTGAGCCGTACCAGTGCCCCGTCCCCTTCCAAACCCCCATGTAACCTGCTGCATCAACACCCTCGTCTTCAAATCCTTACTCTTCTTTTCCACCTTGTCCTTCTCCTCATTTTCTCGATGTTCATAGTACTGAGCCATATTCAATATCACCAAAGGGGAAGAGGTAGTCCAAGTACTCTCAGAAGCTTGCAATCGAGCCGCAATCTCTGGAAGCAAATTCGTAACAAACCTGTTAACAAACAGACAAACACCACCTTCGACTGACAAATCCTGCCCACTGAAATCCAAAAACACCCCTTCAAACCGAGTAAAAAAATCAGACACACTCTCCTCTTTCTTTTGATGACATGCCGTCAGCTTATCCCAAACTACTCGTCTGGGTGGGATAAGAGAATGTATGTATGTAATAATACGACTTGGCAAAGCAAAAATCTCAGCTTTAGGTTTTTCACCCGCCTTCCTCTCCTTATCCCATGCCCTAATCTCATTCCAAGTGCCACCCAACTCCACTATGTGGTCCTGTGTATGCACCTGCCGCCAGATATCAACAGGCACCAAGAGCCCGAAAAACATCTCAATATCTGCTAAGGTCATAACTGACGAGGAGGCGGCCTCTGTTAACTCTTTATAATACGCCGTAGGGTTCTTCCTAGGATCCGGTAACTGACTCTTAAGAGCTAGCACCTCACTTCTCTTCCATGGGGTATAGACCCACTGTTCCTGAAAGTGAGCCGCTACCCGCTGTTGGACCACATCACCTCTCTGATTACGCTGCTCCGGGATCTCGGGATGAAAAATAGGATGCACCTCCCTCATCAGAAATTGGGATACACTAGACGGAGTATGGTGATGTAATCTTTCTCGATAACCAAGAAGTGTCCCATCATTACTGAGAACTTCTGCAGGGGCCATACCAGCGGAATATACACGATCTCGAATGTCATAAATAATTTGAGGAGCTGTGCCACCAATAAACTGTTCCCACAAACCAATCAATGTAGCCGACATATGTTGAAGGGCATGCTGCTGCACAAATGGCTCAAAATCTCTCATCACACTCCATATATCCTCCACACTATAAATCGGCTTCCGAGCCCATTGTGCCGCCTGATTTGCAACCATCTTTTTCTCCTCTTCACCCACATCAGATTGAATCAATACTCGTTCCATTCGCTCCTGTGCTGCCGCCCAATTCCCTCCTTCTGACCCATGCACCGGCGTCCCGACACTACACAACACTGGGGATGAAATGTCCGGGGAAGTCACAAAAGATAAAGACGCAGGTGACAAGGTCAGCAAGGACTGGGTTGTAGGTATAAGAGAAGGAGGAGGAACAGGAGCAGAAATAGCAGATACTGCGGGGGTGCCTGCAGTCACCACACTCGCAGCTTGTGAAACCGATGGGGAGGCAAGCAGGGCTGGAGCCGAAGCAGTCGAGTCCGCAGAAAAACCAGAGGAAGGCAAAGGAGCAACAGAGGACTGAGACGTCGGAACAACAGGATATATTCTCTGCGGGGCATAGGGAGGTGGGGGACGAGTGTCCAATAAATCATCCACAAAGGGATCCTCATCCTCTCGAACAACATAGGACTTATTACATTGTAATTGAAACTTCCTATATGCACACTCAATACCTTTTTCAGTTTGTTCCCTATCATAAGCTACAGCTTTCTGAACCACTGTCTGCATTGCCTTCTTCCTAGACTCCTTCTCGGCCCGTATACGCCTCTGCTTAGCTTCCTTCTGCCATACCTGCAAAGCATCAAACATTGACTGCCTACTACTTCTAGCGAACAATTTGTCCTGCAAATAATTCCATTTTTGTTCATCAAAGGTACCATCCAGTGGCCACTGAAGCTCAGCATTGTCCCTCGTATACTTGTGCCATAATGTACGAAACATAATAGGGCCAATACCGTACTTCACATACATCTCAAAACTCGGAGTGCCTTCTGGAGGCACAGGCTGCCTTTCCTCCAGCCGATGCTCAGCAGAACAGCAGCGGCACCCCAAGCACCACACTTTACTCCAACAAGGCATCCTAGCATCAGACACATTCACTTATGCACTCAATCGACACGCACACACACGCAATAAAGACGCACACACAAACAAAGAGCTCTCCAAAAACAGTCCTCAGACTGCGCCAAGACAAGTCAGTCCTGAGACTGCACCGAGACAAGATAGGCTCTAGCCCCAGGCCTTTTCAAGAATAAGCCAAATTCAACAAGTGGCCTGGCAGAATGTTCAAAAACGCTCCGTATCACAAGGGTCCACAGACCCACCAAGTTAATCAAGATGGCGCCGCATATACCAAGAATCAAGATGAACTCACCTGGTGCACACAGGTCAAACAAGAATATTCTCCACTACCGACTCTTCAGACCAAATGGTCAGATCCGAGGGTTTCGCCTTTTCAGGACCCCAGCCGAGATGACCACTAGACGAGGAGCCGCCAGATCAGACGGGCGGGGCAGCCGCGAGAACCAAGCTCTATCATATGGGGATCCCCGATCCGTCAATCCGACCGGACGCAACCCCGACCCCACAGCCCGTCTACGGGCGGGATGGGTCACCTGGTGGGGTCCCTGTTCGGGCACCAACTGAAGGAAGTGACCCAACTAGGGTCACTCGGGTCACTCTCGACCTCCACTAGTCTTCCAAGGAAATGAAGAGTCGATGACGCAGTAGAGAATGCAATCTAACTGGTTTATTCACAAAGTACACTGCAGTGGAGACCAGTCTGACCAGCTTCCTATGATGGCTGACGAGGGACTGACTCTAACAAGCATACAGTTACATTATGTATGTTGCGGAGCCCACAAAGACCCGCCTATCATGGAAAAAACACTGTTAGATGGCGTAATACAATGGGGGTACAGAGCATAAGTTTTAATTCCGCAGCCTGGGACAAGCTATCTACTGCCCAAGGTCGTCTGGCTTATCCTCCCTACTAGGCAGGTGGGAGAGGGCCTCTACGCAGAGAGAAAGGCATGCGTTAATGAGCAAGACTTAACATTTGAGAAACGAAACTCACCAAGGACTATTTCTCGTAAATGATACAGTAACAGTTTCGATTATAATACGAGATGGCGTCTACTAGGAGAAAATGGTGGCACAGATGTCAACCTAACTTACATAACATCTGCCCTTGTTAATTACGTATGCATCCTGCAAGAATGTATTATAAGATAGCTAAATAAATGCTAACATAATATCAGGTAAAATACGAGTAATATGGCAGTAATACGTTTCAATTCTAACACTTGGATTGAAGAGCCTAGTTATCACCAAGAACCAGGCACTTGCTTTGCCATAGTAGGTACTGCGCTGTCAGCGGACAGACTCTCGAACCTCGGTCTACCAATTATGGTGTCAGTATAGTGCCTGAGCTAAGCCAGGAAATAGGACAATCCTATTCTGAAAGTCTTCTTTAGTCTTGGTAATGATTCCTGAAAGAGACATATCTTAGCATCGTAGGGGCCTGTACTCCTAACTAAGTTCAGTTTGTCATCAAACAACTTACTGGATCTACTGCCTCAAACTAAATGGTAGTAAAACCGAAGATCTGGTTGTGGGAAACCAGCCGCATCTTTGGGAGCCGGTTTGGTGGCTCGAAGAGCAGAGGCCGCTTCCTATTCAGAAACAGATCTTGGAATTGTGCTAGACAGCAAGCTCTTGATGGACTAGCAAATGAAAAAGGTCTCAGCTAGCTGTTTTGGACTTCTCAAATGCCTGAGAAAGATTCTTTGGCTTCTCCCTATTTTAACTCAAGATACGATTATCCAATTACTTATCATCTCTTGCCTAAATTACAGCAATTTGCTCTACCTGGGGGCCTCTATGTCTTCCTTTAAGAGGCTTTAGATTATTCCGAATACTGCAGCCCATCTCCTCTGTCATGTTCAAAGGCATACAAAAAACAGGATTAGGGAGTGAAGAGGTAGTGTCCTTAGAGGGCACTGGAGGTGGATACGTCCTCCTCTAGAGATTCAAACAAAACATAAGGATCCACCCCGAGAAAGGTTCATAAGGGTGTGTTACCTGTTATGACAGGACGCACGCAGTGTTTGCTTAAATACCCCTCACACACCAAAAGGGGCCCTTGGTGTCATGCTTCATCATAGGGGTCTTCCCGCCCCGCTGCGGGACGGGGCGTGCTACGACCAGCGACTACGCGGGAGCACTGTTTTACAAAACTATGTGTGGTGTAGGGGTAGTGAGAGGAAGGGTCAGAAGTGAATGCAAAAATTGTGAATTAAAAAGGACCTGGCCTCGTAGACTTAGAAATTTTAATACGTCGTGGAGGCTGGTGCTATTAAAAGGTGGTTCGGAGATGTCCTGCGTATAATGTGCGGATACTCCTGATCAAGTCAACATGTTTCGAAGCATCAAGGCTTCTTCATCAGGACTAGGAATGATCCCTTCAGTGCTCACTATGTTGCTATCAATGCGTAATAAAAAAGGTGTACTATATACAGAACGATAAAAATGCAACAATCATGCACTTTATATTACCCAATCAGTATTTCAAAATGTAAATCTGTAAAAGAGAGAGCATGGTTAGTTACACAATTGCGCCTCCCAAAAGCGCAAACACATTAACGCCTGTAAATACAAAAGTGATTACGGTATCATTAGCCTTAGTTGTAACTCGAAAACAAGCGCTGTGACCTGTTTAGGAAAAACGGGACAAAAACGAAACATACACACACAAAACAGAAAACACACTCTCTATGTTAGAGATCGGAGTAACTATAAAAGAAATATCCATAGGTTGGTACATACTGGAATATGTAGGAGACAATGCTCCATGAGCCTTCTGAACGGGTGGGAAGGATGTTGCCACTGTATTCTGTTTGGTAAAAAGGGAAAGAGAAGGAGGGAAAAAGGAAGTTGGAATCCAGCCAGTGAATCGAGGGAAACTTTCGAGACACCTAGTGTCATTGATGCCCTTCGCGGCTATGCCGTACTTACGTAGCAGTCAACACTACCTCACTCAATCGCCAACCCGCGGCTCCGTTGTGTAAGGAGATCTGCGAGGGGCGCCCTACTTATGCGGACGTTAATTGATATTTAATTATACACAAAGGCTTGCACCTGCATCTGACTTTCGAAAGGAACCGGATGTGGATGACCGTTCATTTCCTGTGACTGATAAGTCACAAAGACTAGAGCGGTAAAACATGCACCCGCCCTGGAGTTCGTAGGTATCCGGATATGGATAACCATTCACTTCCTGTGACCGCTAAACAATAAAGACTAGAGCGGTAGAGTCAGGAAGGCATGCAGATAAAAGTGACAGCACCCACTGAGGTCGTAGACAATTTGGGGTGATAACCATTATTGTGGAGTTGGAAATGATTTAATCAGAATATCGATACACTGGCCGCGACGACGTTCACGATCTCTCATAAGTAAAGATTGTAAAGAGATTGTAAAAAGGATTGTAAAAAAGAAAGCGTCGTGATTCTGAATAATAATTCAGAATTCAAAATCAATAGGGGTAAGTTACGGGTGTAGTTGGACGCAATACCCCAAAGGGGTACGCATATAAAGTACTGTTAGAGATAGATAGGTATCCGGATATGGATAACCATTCACTTTCTGTGAAACAATAAAGACTAGAGCGGTAGAGTCAGGAAGGCATGCAGATGAAAGTGACAGCACCCACTGCGGTCGTAGACAATTTGGGGTGATAACCATTATTATGGAGTTGGAAATGATTTAATCAGAATATCGATACACTGGCCGCGACGACGTTCACGATCTCTCATAAGTAAAGATTGTAAAAAGATAGTAAAAAGGATTGTAAAAAAGAGAGCGTCGTGATTCTGAATAATAATTCAGAATTCAAAATCAATAGGGGTAAGTTACGGGTGTAGTTGGACGCAATACCCCAAAGGGGTACGCATATAAAGTACTGTTAGAGATAGATAAGCTTATGTAAAATAAAGATAAAGAGGGAAGAGAAAATAGAAGGGAAAGGAAAGGGTAGGCTATCTACCACGGAGGTTCCCAAAAAGGCATGGACTAGTATAGTCCAAAAACAGAGTGCATCGATGATATGGTCATCTCTTCATTAGGGTTCTCTTAAGTATGGGTTTAGGACAGTTGAGCCCAAGGAATATCGTCGTTCAGACCAGTTAGGTAGGTGCCCAAACGGAACACCCAACGTTGTTCCTTTTCCAGCAAGCCATTTTCGTTGTGGAGTTGTTCGATCACAGTCCATTTCAAATCATCCACGTTGTGAGACATGGTTAGGTAGTGGCTTGCCATCTTTGTAGTGCTCTTTTTACAGCGAACGTTACTCTTGTGCTCGCCAATACGGATCTTTATTGGTCTTGATGTCATCCCGATGTATTCTTGTCTGCATGGACAAGTAATCATATATATCACATTCCTGCTATTGCAGTTTGTGAATCCTCTTTGTTCCCAGACTGTACCATTGGTAAACTGGATGTTTTTACTTCTTCTCGTAAGGTTGCATGTACTACAGTTACCACATGGGTAGTGACCCTGTACCGGTGGAAGGGTGGTGGTGGTCAAATTCCTTATTGGTGTCACGCGTGGTCTTGTATGGACCAAGATGTCCTTCAGATTTCTACCTCTCTTGTGGGAGAACATGGGTTTCGGAAAAATGAGACTTCCGCAATTCAGAAATCTCCAGTGTCTATTCACTATTTTGGATACTAGGTTGGAGTGGGTGTTAAAAGTGGTTACGCAAATAGGTCTTATTTCCTGTTCTTTAGGAATGCGATTTTCCAAAAGCGCGTCTCTGTTATTATTTCTTGCCCGTTTCAACCCTCTCTTCACAATCCGTTCTGGATAGTTGCGTGTCAATAGTTTGTTCTCCAAATCAGAGGCTTGTCTCTTGAAATCTGTAAGCTCAGAACAGTTTCTTCGAAGACGGAGGAACTGACCGTAGGGAAGGTTATCCCGAAGGTGTCTGGGATGGAAACTATTGTATTGTAATAGGCAATTTTTAGCCGTTGGTTTAAAATGTGTAATAGTTTTGAGCTTCCCATCGTCTGAATAGATATTCAGATCAAGGAACACCAGATTTGTTTTGGAAAAAGTATGTGTGAATTTTAAAAAGGATTTTGTTGGTTGAGCCACATCATGAATAATCCAATGGATTCAGGGTCACCTTTCCATATCACCAGTACATCGTCGATGTAGCGTTTCCAAATGACAATATTGTCATGGAACGGGTTGTATTGATGAAGTATCTTGTTGGTTTCTAGGTGGTGTACATAGAGACCAGCTAGACTGGGAGCGAAGGTGCTCCCCATGCTGGTCCCATGCTTTTGCAGGTAGTGTACCCCCTCATACAAGAAAAAATTCTTTTTCAGGGCCAGAGAGATGCATTCCATCACCATATTGCGGGGTGTATGGTAATCCCACGTAGTAGAGAATAGTACTTCCTCTATAATGTCCAGGGTTTCATCGTGAGGCAAGCTAGTATACAAACTTTCGACATCAAGACCCAGCAGGAGATGTTGCTCTGGGTCAAAAGGGAGATCTTGGATGAGTTGTAACACGGCCTTGGTGTCTTTAAGATAGGTGTCTGTTTTCTGGACTAGAGGCCGCAGGAATGCGTCAGCAAACTTGGAAAGGGGTTCTAGTACGGAACCGATCCCGGACACAATCGGGAAGCCGGGGGGGTATTCTAACTCCTTGTGGATTTTGGGAATGGTATAAAAATACGGTGTCCTCGGTGACTTCTGAGTAAGGAAATCCGCCTCCTTTCTTGACACCCAGTCATGTGCCGTGGCTTCTTCAACCATCCCCATAATTCGTACCCGGATCTCCTCCGTTGGGTCAACATGGAGGATCTCGTAGTTCCTTCGGTCATCCAGAAGTTTCCTGCATTCGGTGTCATAGTTATGTTTAGTTTGAATAACAATGGCACCCCCTTTATCAGCGGGTTTGATAACCAAGTCGGTGTTGTCAGCTAGTTGTTGTAATGCCTCTTTTTCTAATCGTGTGACATTCTGGAATGTTTTTGTACCCTCATTCGGTATGTTCATCAGTTCCTCCATTACAGCTTTTTCAAAAGCAAGTAACTCAACCGGTAATGTAACATCCATAGGGGTGAATGTGGATTTTAGTCGTAACCCAGTGTCCGGGGTCTGTTCCTCTGTTGTCTCAGTTGTATCTTGGTTAGCAAAAAAAGCCCGTAGTTTAAGCTTTCGTATAAACTCCTTCATTTCTAGGCAGAGTTTGAATTTGTCCAACTTGTTAGTGGGGACAAAACCAAGGCCTTTTTCCAGAACATTCTTTTGGGGTTCAGTGAGTGTATATTCGGTCAAATTGACCACTAGTTGTCCCTCCTGCTGGTTGATGGTTGGTTCGCTGTCGCTGTCATGCTCCTCGTTGATACTCTCGCTACGTCCCCTGGATCGTTGCTCCAGTGGACCTGGTTGCCTCTCCGGTTCCTTCCTCTCGGTGGTCCAGGGCGTGCTCCTAAAAAGAAGGTGGTCCATAATAGTTGAAATCTTGAGGTGGTGGGTTCCAGTGTTGGAATGGTCCCCCATTGGTGGCGGGCCATAAGGGTAGTACGTGTAGCTTGGTGGTCCTTGGTAATGGTCCCAGCCTCTTCCTCTTGGTCTGTAGGGTCTCTGATGTTGAACTCCTCCTCTCTGGTTCCTCAGGTTACTGCCTCGGCTAGAATACGAATCACTTGAGCCTGCATCAGATAAATCACTGTCTGACCCTTGGTCGCTGTTGGTTTTTCTTATCACATAATCATCCCGTGTGTAGGGATAGACACGCTCATGATTGAAGGCTGCAGTGTCCTTTTTCAGTTTCTTATATTTGCTCTGTTTTAGTGAAATTTCGTACTCACTCATCTGTTGATTGAGTTCGTCCAACCTTTCTTCAAAACAGTGGTTGATTGATAACTCTTCAGTTGGACCTCGAGTTTCTGTATGTCAATCTTGAGTTCTTGAGCCAGACGGGTGGCTGTCTTTATGATAAGCACCAGCCAATCCCTTGTGCAGTGCCACGATATTAGTGACCAATCCTTTTGAAGGATTTATCTTGCTGAAATATAAACGGTTCATTACGAACTATTAAGCCTTGAGGTGCCGCATTGGCCCTAAGGTATTCTGTCATTAGCAGACCATGCAAAGCAGTCTTTATCTGGGTTCTCCTTAGGTTTGCCAACTCATCCCAATCCGCATTGCTCGGACCTGGATCAGTGCTGCTGAGTCCCTCAAAAGGATTGAGGGCCGCCAAGATCCTGTCGATTTCTTCCTCATCAAAAGTGAGGCCTGCTGTTTCAGCCATGTTGTAAGTGTCTAAATGGGTGTGTCTCCTGAAATGGTATATGTGTATGTATGAAAGGGAAGTGTCCCTACGAGAAAAAATGAAAAAATGAAAAGGAAGGGATACACACGGTACACTGGCCGTTAAATCCCAGAGACCAGGATTACTGGATTACTCCCACAGCTGCACGCTGTCAAAATAGCTACAAAAAACAGGATTAGGGAGTGAAGAGGTAGTGTCCTTAGAGGGCACTGGAGGTGGATACGTCCTCCTCTAGAGATTCAAACAAAACATAAGGATCCACCCCGAGAAAGGTTCATAAGGGTGTGTTACCTGTTATGACAGGACGCACGCAGTGTTTGCTTAAATACCCCTCACACACCAAAAAGGGGCCCTTGGTGTCATGCTTCATCATAGGGGTCTTCCCGCCCCGCTGCGGGACGGGGCGTGCTACGACCAGCGACTACGCGGGAGCACTGTTTTTACAAAACTATGTGTGGTGTAGGGGTAGTGAGAGGAAGGGTCAGAAGTGAATGCAAAAATTGTGAATTAAAAAGGACCTGGCCTCGTAGACTTAGAAATTTTAATACGTCGTGGAGGCTGGTGCTATTAAAAGGTGGTTCGGAGATGTCCTGCGTATAATGTGCGGATACTCCTGATCAAGTCAACATGTTTCGAAGCATCAAGGCTTCTTCATCAGGACTAGGAATGATCCCTTCAGTGCTCACTATGTTGCTATCAATGCGTAATAAAAAAAGGTGTACTATATACAGAACGATAAAAATGCAACAATCATGCACTTTATATTACCCAATCAGTATTTCAAAATGTAAATCTGTAAAAGAGAGAGCATGGTTAGTTACACAATTGCGCCTCCCAAAAGCGCAAACACATTAACGCCTGTAAATACAAAAGTGATTACGGTATCATTAGCCTTAGTTGTAACTCGAAAACAAGCGCTGTGACCTGTTTAGGAAAAACGGGACAAAAACGAAACATACACACACAAAACAGAAAACACACTCTCTATGTTAGAGATCGGAGTAACTATAAAAGAAATATCCATAGGTTGGTACATACTGGAATATGTAGGAGACAATGCTCCATGAGCCTTCTGAACGGGTGGGAAGGATGTTGCCACTGTATTCTGTTTGGTAAAAGGGAAAGAGAAGGAGGGAAAAAGGAAGTTGGAATCCAGCCAGTGAATCGAGGGAAACTTTCGAGACACCTAGTGTCATTGATGCCCTTCGCGGCTATGCCGTACTTACGTAGCAGTCAACACTACCTCACTCAATCGCCAACCCGCGGCTCCGTTGTATAAGGAGATCTGCGAGGGGCGCCCTACTTATGCGGACGTTAATTGATATTTAATTATACACAAAGGCTTGCACCTGCATCTGACTTTCGAAAGGAACCGGATGTGGATGACCGTTCATTTCCTGTGACTGATAAGTCACAAAGACTAGAGCGGTAAAACATGCACCCGCCCTGGAGTTTGTAGGTATCCGGATATGGATAACCATTCACTTCCTGTGACCGCTAAACAATAAAGACTAGAGCGGTAGAGTCAGGAAGGCATGCAGATAAAAGTGACAGCACCCACTAAGGTCGTAGACAATTTGGGGTGATAACCATTATTGTGGAGTTGGAAATGATTTAATCAGAATATCGATACACTGGCCGCGACGACGTTCACGATCTCTCATAAGTAAAGATTGTAAAGAGATTGTAAAAAGGATTGTAAAAAAGAAAGCGTCGTGATTCTGAATAATAATTCAGAATTCAAAATCAATAGGGGTAAGTTACGGGTGTAGTTGGACGCAATACCCCAAAGGGGTACGCATATAAAGTACTGTTAGAGATAAATAGGTATCCGGATACTAGAACCCCTTTCCAAGTTTGCTGACGCATTCCTGCGGCCTCTAGTCCAGAAAACAGACACCTATCTTAAAGACACCAAGGCCGTGTTACAACTCATCCAAGATCTCCCTTTTGACCCAGAGCAACATCTCCTGCTGGGTCTTGATGTCGAAAGTTTGTATACTAGCTTGCCTCACGATGAAACCCTGGACATTATAGAGGAAGTACTATTCTCTACTACGTGGGATTACCATACACCCCGCAATATGGTGATGGAATGCATCTCTCTGGCCCTGAAAAAGAATTTTTTCTTGTATGAGGGGGTACACTACCTGCAAAAGCATGGGACCAGCATGGGGAGCACCTTCGCTCCCAGTCTAGCTGGTCTCTATGTACACCACCTAGAAACCAACAAGATACTTCATCAATACAACCCGTTCCATGACAATATTGTCATTTGGAAATGCTACATCGACGATGTACTGGTGATATGGAAAGGTGACCCTGAATCCATTGGATTATTCATGATGTGGCTCAACCAACAAAATCCTTTTTTAAAATTCACACATACTTTTTCCAAAACAAATCTGGTGTTCCTTGATCTGAATATCTATTCAGACGATGGGAAGCTCAAAACTATTACACATTTTAAACCAACGGCTAAAAATTGCCTATTACAATACAATAGTTTCCATCCCAGACACCTTCGGGATAACCTTCCCTACGGTCAGTTCATTCGTCTTCGAAGAAACTGTTCTGAGCTTACAGATTTCAAGAGACAAGCCTCTGATTTGGAGAACAAACTATTGACACGCAACTATCCAGAACGGATTGTGAAGAGAGGGTTGAAACGGGCAAGAAATAATAACAGAGACGCGCTTTTGGAAAATCGCATTCCTAAAGAACAGGAAATAAGACCTATTTGCGTAACCACTTTTAACACCCACTCCAACCTAGTATCCAAAATAGTGAATAGACACTGGAGATTTCTGAATTGCGGAAGTCTCATTTTTCCGAAACCCATGTTCTCCCACAAGAGAGGTAGAAATCTGAAGGACATCTTGGTCCATACAAGACCACGCGTGACACCAATAAGGAATTTGACCACCACCACCCTTCCACCGGTACAGGGTCACTACCCATGTGGTAACTGTAGTACATGCAACCTTACGAGAAGAAGTAAAAACATCCAGTTTACCAATGGTACAGTCTGGGAACAAAGAGGATTCACAAACTGCAATAGCAGGAATGTGATATATATGATTACTTGTCCATGCAGACAAGAATACATCGGGATGACATCAAGACCAATAAAGATCCGTATTGGCGAGCACAAGAGTAACGTTCGCTGTAAAAAGAGCACTACAAAGATGGCAAGCCACTACCTAACCATGTCTCACAACGTGGATGATTTGAAATGGACTGTGATCGAACAACTCCACAACGAAAATGGCTTGCTGGAAAAGGAACAACGTTGGGTGTTCCGTTTGGGCACCTACCTAACTGGTCTGAACGACGATATTCCTTGGGCTCAACTGTCCTAAACCCATACTTAAGAGAACCCTAATGAAGAGATGACCATATCATCGATGCACTCTGTTTTTGGACTATACTAGTCCATGCCTTTTTGGGAACCTCCGTGGTAGATAGCCTACCCTTTCCTTTCCCTTCTATTTTCTCTTTATCTTTATTTTACATAAGCTTATCTATCTCTAACAGTACTTTATATGCGTACCCCTTTGGGGTATTGCGTCCAACTACACCCGTAACTTACCCCTATTGATTTTGAATTCTGAATTATTATTCAGAATCACGACGCTCTCTTTTTTACAATCCTTCTTACAATCTTTTTACAATCTTTACTTATGAGAGATCGTGAACGTCGCCGCGGCCAGTGTATCGATATTCTGATTAAATCATTTCCAACTCCATAATAATGGTTATCACCCCAAATTGTCTACGACCGCAGTGGGTGCTGTCACTTTCATCTGCATGCCTTCCTGACTCTACCGCTCTAGTCTTTATTGTTTCACAGAAAGTGAATGGTTATCCATATCCGGATACCTATCTATCTCTAACAGTACTTTATATGCGTACCCCTTTGGGGTATTGCGTCCAACTACACCCGTAACTTACCCCTATTGATTTTGAATTCTGAATTATTATTCAGAATCACGACGCTTTCTTTTACAATCCTTTTACAATCTCTTTACAATCTTTACTTATGAGAGATCGTGAACGTCGTCGCGGCCAGTGTATCGATATTCTGATTAAATCATTTCCAACTCCACAATAATGGTTATCACCCCAAATTGTCTACGACCTTAGTGGGTGCTGTCACTTTTATCTGCATGCCTTCCTGACTCTACCGCTCTAGTCTTTATTGTTTAGCGGTCACAGGAAGTGAATGGTTATCCATATCCGGATACCTACAAACTCCAGGGCGGGTGCATGTTTTACCGCTCTAGTCTTTGTGACTTATCAGTCACAGGAAATGAACGGTCATCCACATCCGGTTCCTTTCGAAAGTCAGATGCAGGTGCAAGCCTTTGTGTATAATTAAATATCAATTAACGTCCGCATAAGTAGGGCGCCCCTCGCAGATCTCCTTATACAACGGAGCCGCGGGTTGGCGATTGAGTGAGGTAGTGTTGACTGCTACGTAAGTACGGCATAGCCGCGAAGGGCATCAATGACACTAGGTGTCTCGAAAGTTTCCCTCGATTCACTGGCTGGATTCCAACTTCCTTTTTCCCTCCTTCTCTTTCCCTTTTACCAAACAGAATACAGTGGCAACATCCTTCCCACCCGTTCAGAAGGCTCATGGAGCATTGTCTCCTACATATTCCAGTATGTACCAACCTATGGATATTTCTTTTATAGTTACTCCGATCTCTAACATAGAGAGTGTGTTTTCTGTTTTGTGTGTGTATGTTTCGTTTTTGTCCCGTTTTTCCTAAACAGGTCACAGCGCTTGTTTTCGAGTTACAACTAAGGCTAATGATACCGTAATCACTTTTGTATTTACAGGCGTTAATGTGTTTGCGCTTTTGGGAGGCGCAATTGTGTAACTAACCATGCTCTCTCTTTTACAGATTTACATTTTGAAATACTGATTGGGTAATATAAAGTGCATGATTGTTGCATTTTTATCGTTCTGTATATAGTACACCTTTTTTTATTACGCATTGATAGCAACATAGTGAGCACTGAAGGGATCATTCCTAGTCCTGATGAAGAAGCCTTGATGCTTCGAAACATGTTGACTTGATCAGGAGTATCCGCACATTATACGCAGGACATCTCCGAACCACCTTTTAATAGCACCAGCCTCCACGACGTATTAAAATTTCTAAGTCTACGAGGCCAGGTCCTTTTTAATTCACAATTTTTGCATTCACTTCTGACCCTTCCTCTCACTACCCCTACACCACACATAGTTTTGTAAAAACAGTGCTCCTGCGTAGTCGCTGGTCGTAGCACGCCCCGTCCCGCAGCGGGGCGGGAAGACCCCTATGATGAAGCATGACACCAAGGGCCCCTTTTTGGTGTGTGAGGGGTATTTAAGCAAACACTGCGTGCGTCCTGTCATAACAGGTAACACACCCTTATGAACCTTTCTCGGGGTGGATCCTTATGTTTTGTTTTTATGTTCAAAGGCATGTCTCGTTCTCCACTCAGCTACGGAACCTCCATTGGCCCACTCTCGACAAGTGCATCAAGTTTAAAGTGTTATGCTTTATGTACAAAGCCATGACCCAGTTGGGCCCCAACATTTAAGGAATTAAGTACATTCATACTTCCCTAAGTTTCTTCTACACTTGTTTAATCAGAATTTAACAGTGATTCCATGAGTAAATTTGATAAGACAAGGAGGACATTCCTTCTAACATCTTGGGCCTAAACTGTGGAACTTGTTGCCCCCCTTGTTAAGGTCTGTACTTCTATTGAGAGTTTCAGCAAACCCTCACAATTCTACTAAGAAAACTAATTACCCATTTGTTATAGGGGCTAAACTAACTGCAGCACACCTTCAGAAACTCTTGACTCTCTCACCAATACATTTATGGTGGTGAAAGGTTTGGAACACATACACTATGGGAAAATTGTCAGTCCCAGTAAAGAACAGAATGAGAACTTGAGAAAGTTTGACTACCATTTAAAACTCAAATGAAAAGAGTCTGGGTCCTCGGGAGCATCCATCTCTGATACATTTACACCTTTTTTTGTTATGTTAAATATCCTGTCTTCGTAGAGTTAGTTGGAAAAGGAGCACCCCATCCTAACTCCATTAATTCCTGAAAAGACTTAAAGAGAAAGATTTCACTGTATAAATGCCATGGGGCATGGAGCTGTATATAAATCCAAATGACGTCATTCAGTGTAAATGAACATACATTTAAAAGGACTCACAGATGTGTTTCAATGTTAATTTGAAATTTGGGCTACTGTGAAAGGCAAATCTAAATAATGCTGTTGAAAATTGAATAACTTAAAATATATGAAATGTTATTCTAATGCCAAACCTAAGCCTTAAGTAATTACATTGAAATTGATTCAGGGTATCACAGTAATGCTGATCTTAAACCTAAATTGAACACTGTGCATTAATATGTATCAATTACAAATAATTTAGTGTTTCTAACAATAATACTAAATTATGCTGCTTCCATACATGCCCTTCTGTCATCATATAAAATTAGCAACATAACCACATTTTTTTGTCTGTGAAACCGTGGCGCTGGATGCATTGTTTCTGCTTAAAACTAGAGGAATGCGGAGGAGCGATATTCTAAGCCTGCTTGCGCTGAGTTTATTTCAGGGTCATTGCAGAGTATCGGCGCTTTCTGGTCTAAGGCTGCGCACACTTGAAGAACATGCTAAATTATTGCATCCTGAAGATGAACTACAATACCCAGCAGGCTATGAACTCTTGTGAAGTCTGATGAGATAGTGGCCCTGTTGGATATCTGGAAATAACTTCCCTTGTTGCCCATGTACGTTGCCAATGCTGGCTTTGCTAGGCAATGGTGATAGAATGTTGCCTCAGTCAGGACCTTGCTACGTGGATGCACAATTTCCTTTGCAAAGACCAATTTGTTTTCCTATAGATGTGTAATGAAGGATATTGGGGACACAGCAATGTATTTCAGTGTTGTTGATGGAAAAGAACTTTGAACTTTATATGAACTCTTCTGAGACTAGGGGTTGTATCATTTATTAAGGAATTTTCTTTGATGGAACAGGAAGGATTCCTGATCTGAACTATGTTGCTCATGCTATGTATGTATGTCAAGGTATAATGTAGTAGAATTCTAGTATGTACATGCAAATTGTTACAACTAGGGAACAGCAGAATATTAACATTGTTAAGTATCTTGCAGTTCTATGAGAGTCAAGTAGAAACTATAACTTATCTTCCACAGAGAGTGCGTAGTTACAAAGCTTGAGGTAGTTATTCAAGTCACAGGGAGAAGTGCTAACAAACATACACTTAGGATACTCATTCTTTGTGTGTTTTTGTTATTCTGGAATTACAAGTTCCACACCAAAGTAAAGAGAGTTTGTTTCACATAGATTTTGCGAAGGTATATCCATTTACTATTCCAGTTAAGTGTAGAACCTTATATGGCAAGTTACTTTAGATATCTCTTTGCCTTTTAGAGATTCACTACATCCTGCAGTGATTCTGGTTTTACCCAAATGACGCATAAAATTGGGGTAGCCTAGTGTCTATGTTTTGTCTTGTATCACATTCCTCTTCCCTCATTTCTACTGCTGGCCCCTATATTCCTGTGTATATGGTCACCGGTGAAGGCAGTGAGCAATGAAAATGTGGATAGCTTCCATTAAATTCCAAGCACAAGGTTAATGTTCTGATACTGTCTTCCTCCAATACTGCACAACACAGTTTGTTTGCAATAGATTCAGACTTGTATGAGCACAATCTGTACAGCTCAGATTTTTTTATTAGAAGGCAAACCATTTGCTCAGATCTGTTTTAATGTAATGCCGTTTCCTCATGAACATTTTTTGTGTGGACTAGATAATATAACATAATGTGTGTTTCTAAAGTGCACGTACCGCCCCAAGGGCACCTTGGTGCTGAACAACTGATGTTCACTTATTACCCAATTCAGTGGTACTCCATTTTTCCACCCCAGAAGTAGGAAACGCTGAGTGGACCCGCCGGCATTTGAACTTTTTACCATGAAGTCAAACACAGATCCCTGCTGTGGATGTTTTAGTCCAATGAACCACCAGACCCGACTACAATTGAAATTTAAACCATCTCATCTTTTATCATTTCACTATAATTACTATTATAGTATTTTAGGCTATAGTTAGAGAGGGTATGGGGTAATGGTTACGGATTAAGGGTAAGAATGATAATTGGTTAAGTTATGGTAAGGGTAAATTTGAGTGCAAGGGGTAAAGAATAAATCAGCCCGGAGTCCAGAGAGAGTGAATAAGTGTAAGGGGATAAAAGGTTAAAGGTGTAAAGGTAAGAGGATAAGTTAAAGGGTAAGGAGTTGAGGTTAGAGTTAATGGTAAGGGGGTATGGATTTGAAGGTGTGTATGTATGTATCAGTACTTATATCGTGTGAACCTAGCTAAGAGGCAATAGACCTCTTTCATTACATGGGTGTTGGGAAACGATGTACAACTTTCTTAACCTGTGGTCCGGTGACATCTTCAGGTCTGTAAAGCCAGCTCAGGGGGTCTGCAACCTCTTAGAAAAATAAATAATGTTAACAGATTAATAAACTGCATATAAAAAAAGAAGCAAAACGTAAGGTGTTATGGTCCAGGGGCAAAGGTTTAACTGTAGAAGGTTAACAGTGAAAAGGTAAAGGGTAGAGAGTTAATGGTAAGCTGGCAAGTTTAAGGGGCTATGGGTTAAGGTGCTAGGGATACTGCGTTAGGGGTTAGGGTGTAAAAGAATGAGTGAGGAGTTATGTCAGGAGTTACATATAAGAGTAATGGGTAAGATTGAAGATAAGGAGATAGTGTAGGGGCATATTATCAAGAACGGCGTTAAAATTATCGCTAGCTTTAGCGGCAGGAAACTGCCGCTAAAGCAGCGATAATAGAGCTGATAATATGGCCTTGTGAATCCCAATAGAAGCCCAGGTTCACACCAGAACATGGGCTTCTATTGGGATTCACAAGGCCATATTATCAAGCCCATTATCGCTGCTTTAGCGGCAGTTTCCTGCCGCCAAAGCGGCGATAATTTTAACGCCGTTCTTGATAATATGCCCCTTAAATGGTAGTGGTGAGGTTAAGGGAAGCAGGTTAAAGTCAAAGACAAGGGTAAGAGGTTAAGGGTAAACAGCTAAATGCGAGAGTAAAAGTAATGTGATTATTTGTAAGGGGTTAAGAGGTTATAGATAAGGAGTAAGGGGCCCGATTCACAAAAGTAATCTGAGACAAAAGGCATTTAGGAGTAGTAAAGTTAGGAATCCTAACTTTACTACTCCCAAATGCCTTCTGTGAATACCGAAAGTCGTAAAGTTAGGATTTTTCTCAGTTTAGGAGTAGTAAAGTTCGGAATCCTATCTTTAGTACTCCTAAATGCCTTCTGTGAATACCGAAAGTCGTAAAGTTAGGATTTTGTCTCAGATTACTTTTGTGAATCGGGCCCAAGGTGTTCAGCGTAAGTGTCACAAACTAAGGTTAAGGGTTATGGATAAGAAAAAAAGGATTAAGGTAAAAAATCATGAGGTAAATGCACAAAGGATGAGATGGTGATGAAATAGTGCAGTGACAGAAAATGGTAAGCAAGGTAAAAGTTGAGAGGTGATGGAAGACAAACAACAGGCAAGCAAAATATATGTATCTGTCAAACTAAAGCCTTATTTGAGCATGGCTCATGGAAGAGGGAAGTTGAAAGATTTTCCTAAATGCATCACAATGAACTACACAGGTGGCAGCCTTCCTATTAAAGGTGCCCTGCAAATAAATCAGTAAAGGTAGCAATTTTGATTTTATTGTCTTTAAGCTGAGGGCAGCAGAAAAACTCAACAATTATGCATACAATCAACAGAACGTGAACATTAAAGAAGAACCCTTGCTTCTTAGAGTTGACAAGTGATATTGTGGTGATCTCACTTATCCAAAGGCCAATGTAAATAACGGCAGTGGCACAGGTCTGTAGGCTTAAGGCTAACTCATATAGCTGCTTGCTAACTTCTCTAAACGTTGGTCACCTTTGTTTCTTACGGGTGTGGAAAGAGTGTGAGAACATAATGTGTAAAAGAAATCGCAAATGATTTTAGCTGTAGTTTGGTGGCCTGCCCCAAAGTCTAGCTAAAATGGGGGCCCATCTTTGTGGTGTCCTTGCATCACGCAAGGCAATGCCAGGACAACGCAAAGGCTTTCGTAATATTTACAAAGCCATGCAAGGCCTGATTTATGTCGCCTTGCGAGGCTTTCTAAAGAAATGTAACGTAAGGCAGCTGATTGCACTGCGTTCTGTTACATTTCAACTCGGGAGGCATTCCATGGGTGGAGCATGCATCCACCCACGGATTTTTTGTGCATTCACAGATTTACAAAGACTTATAAATCTGATAATGCGTCAACATGCTCCACATTCGCAAGTGAGGTGTAACGAGGAGAAATATCTTTATTTCTCCTCATTATCGCCTCTATCCACGTGTGCTGCATTCTGCAGCACACATAGAAAGATGAAAATGCCTCTAAATATTGTTTATGTGCAGGAAGGTGTCCCTTCCTGCAGAAAAACAATCCTGCCTGCAACGCAGGCACCCTTGCACCATAGTGCAAGAATGCCTGCATTGGACACGGTGCGCCAGCGCTAGGAGAAAGCAGCAATACTCCATATCTTTGTAAATATGGAGTATCTGGCCTTTCCCTTTCATGCAACGCAGCACAGTAACTTTGCTTGTTGCCCTGTGTTGCGTGAAAGTTTAGTAAATGTGCCCCAGGGTTTTTAAAATAAAAAAACCTGAGATTATATCAGAAACACTCAAATTGCTTACACTGCGTCCATTTTAGACAGATTCCGGACCGGTACCGGTACCGTTCGGTTTTTTACTCCTGTACCAGAAGCAGTTTTTGCTACAGACCCCTTGTATGGTCCATGAAGAACTCTATTAATTCTCACTTGTCTCTAGAGCTGATCGACAGGAGATTTCAAGCTGTCTGCAGTGTATTCATTGAATCATCAGAATACTTTGGGGCTTATTTACAAGTCCCTTGCGCCGCCGGTGCGTCACTTTTAATATGGGAAAAAGTGACGTACCGGCAGCGCAAGGGGCTTGTAAATAAGTTCCCTGGTTTGTTGAAGTTGCAAAAAGCAATAGGTGAACTGCTTTTCAGCAAGATTCAGGCGTCCTGATAGCAATAACTTATAAGTGTTGCACAGAGGGGCACCAATGTGAGCAAACCATTATTGATGGTAAACACCCCAGTAGGTAGAAACATTATCCACTATCAATGATCCATAAATGTTGGAAACATTTAGAAGAAATTATTAACAAAGAACATCTGCAGAATCCGAAATGTAAAATACATTATCTGCAAGAACTTAAGAACCGATTAACTACACCATGTGAATGTTGAGTTTTGATTTTTAATGGCAAATTCATCATCCCTCTCCACTAAACGCGGGTTCCGCCTGCTCCTTCTTTGTCAGTTTATACATATTAAGGTTGGAAAATCTATCAATTGTTGAGCTAAAGGGTATCTTCTAGTGACTTTTGTTAATTTCTGTTGATGAACTGCAAAACCGAACTGCCGGGAGAGCTTGGGTGTAACTCAAAGAAGGAGGCAACATACGCATACAAATAGACGAGCAAGTCTAGGAAGTCTTCTGTTTTTAATATAACCTACATAATTGTCTAAAACATTTTTAAACTCCTAAAACATATTGAGTTTACCTGATAGCTGTACCATAAAGCAAGTCCATACCTTTGGTTATTTAATAACGATCAATAGAAATACCAGTCTAGGATAACGGAAATTGGAGATATTACCCCACTTCCCTGCTACCTGACTGCAATGCAAACACAGAAGAATATCATGACCACGCCCGACATATCTCTAGAGATAAGAGACTATAAATTTATCATATTCATATGTGACACCATACTATTAGAAAACATTGAATCCACAAAATGTTTTACTATGGCGGGAGCATTGGAAATTTAAATCCCCTATATTCACAATGAGCAAAGAGTTTCCTAAAAGCGGTTTCCTTAATTCACCATAAGTAATAAGTGCCCTGTAAATATAACTTAGTATGCATCCTTGGACTAAATTTGACTCCTTTATTGCTAAATCAAATTTCAAGTTGAAAACGTTGCAGAAATCTAAAAAGCTAGTCAACAATGCAGTAAACTTATGTTGCAGGTTGGGGCATAAGAGTTGCAAACTCATTTTAAATATGTTACAACTCCACTGGGAAGCAGTCATCACAAAAGCAAACCAAAGAACAACTTTAAAGTATCCTTTATTTCACACTTAGATAGTGTGGTTGTGGGCTGAGCACAAGACTTACTCTGAGTGAAGTGCTTGGGGCACAAGGATCAACAATGCAAAAAACAACACAGTTAACACTCTAAGGGCCTGTTTGCTTTAGAATTCTTTGGTAATTGTAACTCCTCTGGATTTTGGAGGAAGTGCTGGGTCCGCAATGGTGGAGGAAATGTCATAGTCAGTCTCTATTGCAGAGGAAATTCCATAGTCAGTTTAGTCTGGATTTAGACCTTCCTCCAGAAATCTGAGGACTTTCCATTAACATCCACCTCTAAATAAATTCAGATTAATGTACTATCCACACCAAGGTCATAAGTCATAAAGTGAACAAGTATTAGCTAACTACCACCAAAATCGAAGAAAACGGATAAAGCCAAAATTAAGAAAAATTGATTTAACAAGTCAAAGAGTGGGATTGTGAAACATGGTGGAAAATCGCAGATCAGATCCATGATTGGTGAGAAAAATGTAAATAATGGGTGGATGATTAATCACATTTTTGTGTTCTTTTTTTAGGTATCCACTACTAGGATTTCCAGACTCCTCTTATGAGATGTCTAATCTCAGTGGATCTGTGCAGTTTTTCTTCTTCTGATTGTAGATCAATAACAACCTTCAAACTCTATTTGCTGTTTCCTTAACCATCCTCTCTCATATTTAAAGAAAGGAAATACCACAACATTTAAAGAGAAATATCCACTCACACATTACTTAATTTCTGTATTCACCTTTGACATGCCTATTGTACTGCATAGGACGAATGTCCATTTGACTATGATTGCATTACGGGACTAGTTAAATGAACCCCTGGTACAGCCTGATAAGCGGACGGACTGCATAATTGATTAAATGCTAGTTTCGCTTCTATAGCTTTCAGGACATCAGAGTGGAGGCGCTATTGATTGATAATCTGAATTATTACCTTTAATCAGAGAAAACGGATGAGTTCAAGTGTCAGAATCCACTCAGACCAGAAACATCCTGTCGAGAGGGCAAGTAAGGTAAGGAGAATACTAGAATAGTCCCCTGTTTACCAGAGCTCCCAATGTAAAACTGTGAGTGTCCAGAGAAGGGTTCCATGTGCACCTCTTGTCACCACGGGAAATGATATATTTGGCTAAGAAATCCAGCGTGTGGTACTTTACCAAACAATGAGGTGGGGAAACCGCAAGGAGGGCAGACGAGACAGCTTCTGATTTTGGGCAGACGTCCGATACTCCCATCCTCTAATGACCCCCATATTCCCATCATTACATGAAGCACAACATTTGCACACTTGGCTTGTATTTAAAATGGTACCACCTTAATACGGTTGCATGAATCCCAAAACAAATGCTCATTGTTTTAAATTTTGCCACAAATAATATTTACTATACTGCAGACAGTTGCTGTGTTTGACAAACATCACATACACCTTGTAAGCTATTTATAGAATATATGTTTTCACTTATTAATTTATGAGTTTTATATAGCTCTCTGCACTGCCTTTTATTATTACAAAGGACCGGAGGTGAGCTAGAGCCTGGATTTTGTGCTGATGGAGAAGTGAGAGGCCAGTGGATGCATGGTGGGCCCCGTTTGGGCAGTCTTCTATCACTGTCTCATTTGTGTGGAGTCTAGTTATAGACAAGACTCGAGCCTCAAGCACACGCTACCCAAATATATGATAGTACAATGATCGTATATGCATATACAAGATTAGTAATTTGATGTTTCTCTTTTATTTTCGGCCTACTGGCCTCTTCTTTGTTTTTAGCCAAACAACATGTGCTTTGTCGTGCAAGAGCGTACGCCATGACTTCCTCAGGGCTGTCCAATCAAAGATGTATGTTCAGGGCTTTCCTGAAACACATGTGTCTCTGCCCTGCCACTTAGGTTCTGCGAGTTCCACATTGTGGGGCTGTAGATTCTCAGTGATCTTCCTCCATGTTTTAGTCTTCTGAAGGTTTGTTGGGTAATGACAAGTCCCAAGCGGAGGAATCTGTCATGAGCAAGGCGGAGGGAAGGTTTAGTGGGCATCCTGTCCTTTTCTCCAGTAGGCTATGGGACCTCTTCAGAGGGTTTTAAACTTAATGTTTGGGTCCATTGGGAGCCAATGTAGCACTTTCAGAGCTGGTTTGATATGTTTCCTGGTCCGCGGGATGAGAGCGCTTTGTAGCCATAGTGGCTACACCCTGGTTTATTCACTCTTTTGAGACATTTGGACAACATAGTGTAGGTTTCAGGGTTCTGTCCGGGCAGTGTGGTGTGTGGTTTATCATTTGGCATCGAACACTGTTCTATATCTGGTAGCAGTTTTATTTGAATGGGGTTTTGCTTCCGGGCATCCTGGGACGCATACCTGCTTTTGTTAGCCGAGTTTCAAAAGTGCTGACACAAACAAACATTATAAAATGAACCTCGGCTTTGTGCCAATTCAAATAGGGCTTCTCTGCAAGAAAGCAAGGTAGGGACGGATTTTCCCACGTTCAGGCACACACCACGCACAGACTTGTCTTTATTTATCAGGAAGCTTTCCGCAGCGTGCTTGTGTTTGCAAGATGTTCTGGCCCTATTCGAAAATGTGCTTTTTTTGTGCACCTTGGCTAATCTAGGTGCGCAAAAGCAAAATCATTTGCAAGGGCAACGTTATGTTATGTTATTTAAACTTATAAAGCGCACGGTTACCCTAGGGTGTCCTGGCGCTGAGCATACCTGCTGGTTATCAGTAGTGGGGGGTATTACTGTGAGAAAAGCCAAGTTTTCAGCCCCTTTCTAAAGGAGAGGAGATTTGCTGAGTTCTTCAAGTGGAACGGGAGCTCATTCCATGCCTTAGAGGTACAGGTGATGAAACTTCTGCCCCCCCAGCTGGCTTTTTTAATCGGGGGAACTAGGACTTGTTTCGCTCCTGTGGACCGAAGATTCCTTGCGGGAACATACCATTTAAATTTTTGCCTCAAATGGTTGGGGCCGATTCCATTGAGGGCTTTAAAAGCCATGCAGAGGGCCTTAAAACGTGCCCTTTGCTTCACGGGGAGCCAGTGTAGTTGTTTTAACTCCTTCTTTACGGAGACAAATTTAGGAGTTCCCGTAAGCAATCTGGCTGCTGCATTCTGTGCGATTTGAAGCCTATTAATGTGCTGTTTTTTGGCATTTAAATATAGACTATTACAATAGTCAAGCCGCGCCATAATAAGGGCCGTGATCACTATACTGAGACTGCCCTCAGGGAGAAAGAACTTTATTTTCCTTATGATTCTGAGGATTAGGAAACATGCAGAGACCACTGAGCTTATGTGATCGCCAAACGTGAGCTTGTTGTCCACGATCACCCCCAGGTTTTTTGCTTTCCTGGTGGGTGCGGGGCAGACACCCAGCTCTTCTGGCCACCAATCTGGCGTCCACAGGTTAGGGTTGTTTCCAAACATGATGACCTCTGTTTTGCCTGAATTTAATTTTAGGCAGTTAGACGACATCCATCTGAGATGGCCTTCATGCAATCATGAAAGCGAGCCCCTGTTTCCTTCTCTTCCCCGTCTCTGATTGACAACACTATTTGCGTGTCGTCTGCATAGGAGGTAATTTGGAAGCCATAGGATTTGATCAGGCCTGCCAAAGAGATCACATACACGTTGAAGAGCGTCGGGCTTAACGATGAGCCCTGTGGCACCCCACACGGGAGAGAGAAAGGCTTTGACCTGTGGTTGTCCAGTTCCACTGTTTGCGTTCTTCCAGAGAGGAAAGACTGCAGACGGTTCCATGTGGCTCCTTGTACCCCTGCTTCAGACAGCCGGTCCATCAGAACTTCATGATGGACCGTGTCAAAGGCTGCTGACAGATCTAACATAATCAGAATTGCCTTTCCTCCTCTGTCCAACGCCTCCCTCACCTCCTCTGTAGATTTAATTAGAGCCAGCTCGGTGCTGTGTTCTGCTCTAAACCCATATTGCGATGGGTCGAGTAGATTGTTAGTTTGAAGAAATGTGCTGAGCTGGGTGTTCATGGCCTTTTCAATAATTTTGGCAGGAAGCGGAAGTCTTGAAATTGGCCTGTAACTGTTTGGATCACTGGGGTCCAGGGTAGTTTTTTTTAATAGGGGAAGGATAGAGGCCTTCTTCCAGTTGCTAGGGAATTTGCCAGTTGTAATTATGGCGTTAAACAACGGTGTAAGGGTCGACCCTATTACTTCTGGGATTTGTTTCTGATTCCAAGAATCAAGACTTGAGCACTTTTGTGCTCCCAAATGGGATTTGCCAATTTGGAAATTCGGCCAGTGAGGTGGAAATCTAGAGGCAAGCAGAGGGTCTGTGGAAATTCCCACTGATTACTTTATATCAGTGATTGCAGGTGGGGCCCACCAACACTCATGCTTGGCGACCAGGTCTTACTTTGCATCATCAGATTGTGCCCCTGAGCAAGAGAAAAAAGGTCAGAAAATAGAGAAAGGAGGATAAAAAGGGAAAGCAGGGGTGAAAAAACACCCAAAAGTGAGAGAAACGGACAGGAAGTGTGCGATTGTGGAAGAAAAAGGCAGTAAGTGCAATCGGGACTAGACAGCCATGGCATTCGGCACACCCACAGGATTCAGCAGCGCTGGCAGAGTGGGGGTGGGGGGGAGGCTTCTCCTGAGAAAACCAGTAAGCCACTGCACATATTATTATTACAATTTGGGCACTGCTGACGTTCTTGAGTGCGCCCACCTAAAACATTTGGTGAACATTTACCTTGCCACTAGGGAAACATGCTTCTAGAAAAGTGGAGAATAAGCAAGGTTCCAGGGTGTGAATGCAAAGGGAATCCCACAAAAGTGAGGACATTGTTGGGAAAGGGGTTTCCCCGCGGAGAAAAATGTTTTTTCCCTGTAGATAAACTAAAAACAGAAGTAAGATATGCAAATATACATTTTTGTTCTAGTTTCAGATTCATGATTCTACACCAGTTACGCTTCTGTATGCAAAATTCCTTTGCATTGGAGTATTCAAGGAAATGTATGACTGTTCAGAAATGTACTGAAGACGTAGAAGTAACCAAGTGGAGAATCTTTTTTCAACTTTTGTATGAAACTCACCAACACAAACTTGCTTTATGTTGCAATGTGAACATTCGCAAAGTGTGAATCACAGTCTTAGAGAATTGTAAATTGAGGTTAAGAATGAAATAGCCCATTCTGACCCTTTGCCGATCATGACTGTCCCACAATATCACATAACAGTGAGTAGTTGCCACCTCCTACCTGGCAGGGACAAGATGCAGCCGTGAATGCGTTTCAAAACTGCAGCCCTGAATGCCAGGGCGCGTCGGATGAGGATTTTGGCAGCTCAGCAGAAGAGGAGACGAGGAGGGAATATTTAGACAGACTCACCCATTTGGACAGGGTGAGGACGTGTATGCCTGTCACAGAGCCAGCAGACAAGGGCTATAAGGCACGCTGTAACAGGTAGAGACAGTGCAAAGACGTGATACACACCACACTCGTGCTTCCAAGATGTGTCTGGGTGATGATTCTGTAACTTCCTGCCCTGATGGAGTTTTCAATCAACAGTTTCCTCACAGCGGGAAGCACACCACAGAGTGCATTACCCCAGGCCTTCCCTGTTATTTTAGTGCAATGCTCATGCAATGAATTTACACTGCATTTCCCTGAAACAGTTCTGGAACACTAAGGCGGAAACTCATGTGACTGCCAACTTCCCCATCTTAATAGATTGAATTCATGAGGCCTACATTTTGCTTTGTCCCCAATCACAAAAAGCACACATTTACAGAAATAGGAAGGGACAGAGCTTGAACATACAGGTGGTGTACATGTCATTCACATCATCAAATGCATAGCGTGACCTTACCCTGCGAACCCTTAATATACATGTTCCGTCACAGTGCCCTTCATAGATGCCTTGCCAGAGGAGAACTTGGAGATGGATAGGCACTAGGGAAATGTGCACAAGTCTGTCCATAACAAAGCACATCACAGTATATCCAGCATTACCATGGATACAACAGTGGCTTATGCTAGCCATGCCTGGATCCTAGTAATATATTTGCACCGCCCAAACATAAAGGGAACAGCAATATATCAGTGCATTGTCAGACTATGTCCATGGTGTAGTGCACCTTCAGCACATTTAAATCAAGATTTATATACATACATAACTCAGGAGGGGCACGTCCGCATGACCCAGCTATTAGTCGCAAGATAAGCATGGCAACTCGTTGTTGGGGTCTTCATGCTGAACATAAAGATGGTGACTCAGATAATGACTCCTCCTCCCCCATCAAGATGGAGTGAGAGTCCAAGAAGGTAGAGCGCGTAGTGCTGATGTCACTAACAACTACTTCTGAATTCAGTAATGCAGCATATTTGTCAGGACCGATTCTCAGGACACTGCCATGGCCCACTATTTTGGCTTCGCAGCATCTCTGGTGTTGGCAATTGCTATTCAATGATGGCATGACAGCCCTTGTGAACACTGTGGCCTTCTCTGTATTTCTAGTCCACTGGTTGTGTCACTGGGCACAACACTGAATGGTGTACTTATGTTTTTCTCTGATCTACCCTACTTCCCTGTGAACACACAGGATTATAGTGGTATTATGAGCTCTGGGAGCTACCTTAAGTGGTCTTCCCTTTTAAGGAACTCATTGAGTTTTGCCAGCCACTAGTCAATGGGGGTTTGTGCAGGAGAAGGAATCAGAGCAGCCAGAATGTGTCGGCCATTTTGGAATAGGAAGGGTCTCAGGCCACAGAGTTTCAACCCAACTTTCATACACAAGTAGGTTCCTGATAAGACAGCACAGACCAAGTATGGAGATAATGGAGTATAGGAACATGGTGGTCCTTCTGGTAGGTTAGCGGTCTAGTGTTCCAACTGCTATAGAGAAAGCTTCCTGTCTCTCTAGTTCCTCCTTCCGAGTGAGCCTTGGACCACCTGCATATGAAGGCATGAGAGTCAATTATTGGTTGCCTGGCAATGTTGCCCTTTGTTTCGGCCTTTCACTGCCACTTTAGTTCATCACCGGGCCATTCTGCCCCTCACATTTAACCCCTTGACCGCGATCGGAATTCCGCTCGTGTGCTGGACATTCCGATCGCGGGTGGGGTCGTGACGAGCTCAGCTCGTCATGCGCACAGCGCTACCGCGCAGCATGACGAGCTGAGCTCGTCATGAGCACGGAAGGGGTTTAGGCGTTTTCTCTTCTCTGATTCCTCTCTTTCTTGTCTTTTCCTTTACTAATCTTTGTGAGGGTTTTGTTGCTTTGTGCTATCTTTCCTTCCTCCTTCTACAGGTGCTGATGGTTACCACAGCTTTTGTTCCCTTTTGGTTGCTGGGAATGTCCACAGGTCCTCTTAGCGATCATCACTGCATGTTGGAGGGAAGCAGCATAAGCTTATAACCAGCTGAGGATTTCTTCCTGCCTGTGTTTTATTTACTCACCTTATGGGTATTTGCATACTATTAATATCTTGTTTTAGGTGCGATGGGGTTTCTATCCAGTTTTAACTGATGAACGGCCATCACACACAAGGAGTTGCCTTCGATGATATTAACAGATCGTTTTGGGGTTTCCTTTAGGGACCCTATTACTAAGGCATTATTCTAGTTCATTGTTCCATCCCACATTCACATTTTTGCATGAGTAACATAGAAGGTTTCTACTTCCAAAAAGTGTCTGCAGGTGGGGTGTCACTGTGCTGGATTGTTCTCTCTTGTGCAGGGCTGGCTTTAGCGCTGGTGGCGCCCGGTGCCACAGTCTTTTTTGGCGCCCCCCACCCATGACCTCCTGCTCCACGGATTCTCGCACTACCACCCTACAACATTGCCCCTCATCTCTCCATATCCCCTCTCTTACATACATTTTGTTTTATAGCACTACTCATACCAGTGTAGGCTGTCAGAGCACTTTACATCACACACACATTATATAGAGACAATGAATCATTCAGGCTATAGGAAACGTTACATAACACAATGAGGATTACAAGATTTAGGAATCACATGTGATCCACCAGTAAGCAGCATATTTTAAGATCATTTTTTCTAGAGATTTAAAACATACAGTGGTTGGGGTTGGCTTCACTAATAAGAATATATTTCTAGCAAAACTAACCTTTTTTTAGCAACATTTGGATAATAAAAGACTGGTGTAAAAAACAATGTTCTAACCTATACCATGTAGTTCTTCAATGACAGTTCATTGATCACTGTGCTTTATTAGGATTTTAACCTATGAACTGCAAGTAACAAAAGGATCTCTGTGACAAAAGCAGTAACCCACTGAGCTATCCACCTTAAATACAGTTCAGTAATCTGCATTGTATGGTTCTTTGCAGCAGGCATAGTAGCAAAAATAAACTTTAGGAACCAAACTTTTATTGGTGTTTGGGAGTTCATATTTATTGAAATGTTTTTGAAAGTAAGGGAGGCAAAATTTAATGTCACCATACCATTCATCAAGACAGAAATGTTAACGTTTTTAGTTCAACTATGCAATTGCAATCTTCCTGTTCTGTGTGACTTTAATTCACAGGTCTAACCTTTTACAGCATTCAGCAAATCTGAAACACTACACCAAGTTGAATGTTGCTTTCTGTATAGATTTTAAACACTGTACCATGTAAAATGTTACTTACTATATGGCTTTTTTTCGAGCTGCCTTTCAATTGCAAATTTAAAAAATGAAACAGGTGGACGTCACGTAAAACACTTAGGGGCCGATTCCGATCTCGGCCGGTAGGGCACCGAATCGGATTCGGCTTAACCGGATCCGATTCGGAGCCCTATTTCCCGACCGAGTCGTACGTGCGTCCGGGCGAGCGAGTACGATGCGTGCGCTCGCGAAGTCTCTGACCGACTCGTTCGCAGGACCCGACCGCTCCGACCGACTCGCACGGGGACGACGCGCACCTCGCAATGGAGACGTTTCCCGGCCGGGTAAGTACGATGCGCACCTCGACCGCTCCGACCGACTCGCGCAGCCCGGCTCCAAGGAGCTGTCGGAGCCGCACTTTGGGGGTCCGTGTCGGACCCCCCTGGAAGCGTAGGCATGCGAGTCGCACACAGGGGGGACCCATGGGTCCCCCCTACACGTGCATGTACGGTGCGACCCGCATCGACGCCAACACCCTGTAGGGGGCGCCCTTGTTCGCGTCGTGCCCATTGAGTCAATGGGAGCCCGTGTACGCGTCGTACGACCGGCTCCCATTGACTTCAATGGGAGTCCGACCGAATCGAGTCCGATAGCATGCGTGCGCATCGTACTCGTTCGGTCGGACTGCTAGGGTCTGATTCGGTCGGAAATCTCTCCGGGTCCGGCTCGGTCAGAGAGATTTCCGGCCCGAATCGGAATCGGCCCCTTAGATGGAACAATTAATGTGACCAAACTGACCTTTAATGCACTACCAAGAACGGAGCTTACTTTGTGTGCCACTGCTAAACTACGAAAAGGAACACAATTTTTTTTTGTCTCCCGGACGGCTCCAGGCAGTTGTTCTGAGAATACAAAGCAGTAAGGGCGGGGGCTGGCAGTAAATCTAGGTAATCTGCAATGTCATGAACACGGGTGTCTTCCTTTTATTTCCACGAGGACCCACGTTCTGGAAATGAAAGAAGGATGACGGTGCGCACTGCAAGCTTTTGGGCGATGCGAATGGTGCCGATTTATGAGCACAAATGGAGCCTCCCCGAGCTTGACTCCCGGTGCAGTGGCACCGGTCGCACCGTCCTAAAGCCGGCCCTGCTCTTGTGCCAGGGGCAGTATCATGAACACGTGTGCTGGCTCGGCGTGTAGAGCCGAGCGTCTGTTGTTATGTGCAATCTAAAGTGCATTCATTTAACCTAATATTTCTCTGAGTTAGTGCTTCATTTTAGAAACAGAAAGAGTTAAACTCTGCTCACTGTTTCCAAACTGTATTGTCTGAAAATCAAGCTTTAACAAGGAGAAAATGAGGTTATATGAATTAACTTTACACACTTGAGGCGCATAAAAATAGGTGCAGGGCTCTGCTCTGAGGCAGCGCAACCATTCAAGAGTTGGCCCCAGGTGCTCTCTAGTGGCGATGGGGGATATAGCTCATCTGGCCCCAGGTGTTCTCTAGTGGCGGTGGGGGATGTAGCTCATCCATCTCCAGGTGTACTCTAGTGGCGGTGGGGGATGTAGCTCATCCTGCCCCAGGTGTTCTCTAGTGGTGATGGGGGATGTAGCTCATGCAGCCTCAGGTGTTCTCTAGTGGAAGTGGGGGACGTAGCTCATCTGGCCCCAGGTGCTCTCTTGTGGCAATTGGGGATGTAACTCATCCGGCCCCAGGTGTTCTCTAGTGGCGGTGTGGGATGTAGCTCATCCTGCCCCAGGTGTTCTCTAGTGGTGATGGTGGATGTAGCTCATGCAGCCTCAGGTGTTCTCTAGTGGCAGTGGGGGACGTAGCTCATCTGGCCCCAGGTGCTCTCTTGTGGCAATGGGGGATGTAACTCTTCCGGCCCCAGGTGTTCTCTAGTGGCGGTGTGGGATGTAGCTCATCCTGCCCCAGGTGTTCTCTAGTGGTGATGGTGGATGTAGCTCATCCTGCCCCAGGTGTTCTCTAGTGGTGATGGGGGATGTAGCTCATGCAGCCTCAGGTGTTCTCTAGTGGAAGTGGGGGACGTAGCTCATCTGGCCCCAGGTGCTCTCTTGTGGCAATTGGGGATGTAACTCATCCGGCCCCAGGTGTTCTCTAGTGGCGGTGTGGGATGTAGCTCATCCTGCCCCAGGTGTTCTCTAGTGGTGATGGTGGATGTAGCTCATGCAGCCTCAGGTGTTCTCTAGTGGCAGTGGGGGACGTAGCTCATCTGGCCCCAGGTGCTCTCTTGTGGCAATGGGGGATGTAACTCTTCCAGCCCCAGGTGTTCTCTAGTGGCGGTGTGGAATGTAACGCATCCCGCCCCAGGTCTTCTCTAGTGGGGGTTTGGGATGTACCTCATCTGACTCCAGGTCTTCTCTAGTGGGGGTTTGGGATGTACCTCATCTGACTCCAGGTGTTCTCTAGCAAAGGTGGGGGATGTACCTCATCTGGCCCCAGGTGTTCTCTAGTGGTGTGGGATGTAGCTCATCCATCTCCAGGTGTACTCTAGTGGCGGTGGGGGAGGTAGCTCATCTTGCCCCAGGTGTTCTCTAGTGGTGATGGGGGATGTAGCTCATGCAGCCTCAGGTGTTCTCTAGTGGCAGTGGGGGATGTAGCTCATCTGGCCCCAGGTGCTCTCTTGTGGCAATGGGGGATGTAACTCATCCAGCCCCAGGTGTTCTCTAGTGGCGGTGTGGAATGTAACGCATCCCGCCCCAGGTCTTCTCTAGTGGGGGTTTGGGATGTACCTCATCTGACTCCAGGTGTTCTCTAGCAAAGGTGGGGGATGTACCTCATCTGGCTCCAGGTGTTCTCTAGCGAAGGTGGGTGATGTACCTCATCGGGCTCTAGGTGTTCTCTACTGGTGATGGGGGATGTACCTCATCCGGCCCCAGGTGTTCTCTAGAGGCAGTGGGGGATGTAGCTCATCCGGCCCCAGGTGTTCTCTAGTAGCGGTGTGGGATGTAGCCCATCCGGCCCAAGGTGTTTTTCTAGTGGCAGTGGGGGACGTAGCTCATCCGGCCCCAGTTGTTCTATAGTGGTGGAGGGGGACATAGCTCATCCAGCCTCAGATGTTCCCTAGTGTCGAAGGGAATGTTTCTCATCCGGCCCCAGGTGTTCTCTAGTGGGGAAGGCAATGTTGCTCATCTGTCCCCAGGTGTTCTCTAGTGGCAATGGGGACATAGCTCATCCGGGACCAGGTGTTATGTTATGTTACCAGGGTATTTGTAGAGCGCGCAGCTACTTAGAAGAGTGTCCCGGCGCTAGGTGGGTGTGACAGAACTGGTTGAGTGAGACAACGCAGGGGCTAATGCTGGAACAACCAGGTTTTTAGGGACTTCCTGAAGGGGAGAAGCTCGTGCATCTGTCTTAGAGTTGGCGGCATACAGTTCCAGAGTTTGGCAGCTTGCACCTGAAAGGATCGGCCTCCTATTCGAGAGCGGAGGCACACAGGGGTGCGTGCTAGTGACAACGACGAGGAGCTCAGGGTGCGCCGAGGATGGTAGAACTGGACTCTTTTCCTAAGATAAGGGGCTCCAGTGTCATGTAGGGCCTTAAAGGCCAGGACAAGAGCTTTGAAATAGATCCTCTTGCTGATCGGGAGCCAATGAAGAGCTGTCAGGTGGGAGGACATCCGCGTCCTCGGGCCGAGTAAGAGTATCGCCCTGGCTGCAGCATTTTGGACCACCTGTAGGTGGGTGAGTAAGTATTCCGGCAATCCTAGGTACAGGATGTTAACATAGTCCAGCCTGGATCCGATCAGAGCCTGGACCACTGTTTTCCTATGGGAGACCGGAAGAAGGGGTAGGAACTGTTTTAGCATTTTAAGAAGGCCGAAGCATTGTCCGGCTACCGCTTGAATCTGTGCTTTCATGTTTAGGGTGTCCATGTTCACCCCCAAGTTTTTAACTGACCTAACCGAGGTAGAAGGCGGATGCATGTCCTGTGGCCACCAATTGCGCCACATGTTGTTTGGGGGCAGACCAAAAAATATCATTTCAGATTTTTCGGAATTGCATTTCAGTTGATTTAGCTGGAGCCAGGCGAACACCTCAGATAAACAGGAGTTAATCGCTTCGCCTCTGAACTCTGTGCCCTTGTCGCAGGTAAAGAGCAGCTGCGTGTCGTCAGCATACAACACTATTTTTGCTCCATGAGTCTCAGTCAGACTCGCTAGGGGAGACATGTAAATATTAAAAAATGTAGGGCTGAGAATAGAGCCCTGCGGGACTCCCACCTTTAAGGGGGGAATGGAAGCCGAAAAAGGCGGAGCCCAGACTGTTTGTTGGCGGTCCTTCAAGAAAGAGGCAAACCACTTGAGTACCGTCCCCCCGAAACCGGATTCCTGGATCCTCAACAGGAGTCGGTCGTGAGGGACGGTATCAAAGGCCGCCGATAGATCCAGGAGTATCAGTACGGCTTTGCCGCCCCTATCAAGGACGTCCTTGACGGCCTCCGAGATTTCTAGGAGCGCCGTTTCAGTACTGAAGTTGGACCTGAACCCGGATTGGCTCTGATGCAGTATGTGGTTAGTTTCCACAAAGGTGGTGGTGACCGAGTTGACATATTTTTCTAACGTTTTGGAGAAAAATGGTAAAAGAGATATGGGTCTATAATTAGAGGCTATCTCCGGGTCCAAAGTCGGCTTTTTCAGGAGGGGGGAGTATTAGCGCCGTCTTCCACCTAGCAGTGACCAGCCCAAGTTGCAGAGAGACGTTCAAAATCCGATTTACCACTGGGTTGTTGGTCACAGCTATTGATGCTAGGATGGTAGCCGGGCATGGGTCAGAAGGGGCCCCCGAATTCAAAGTTTTTATAATTTCAGATGACGTAGCCAAGGGGAGGGGGGGGACTCAGTAAAGGATGGGACCCTGATCCGAGGGAGAGGGTGGGTGGGCTCAATAGCTGGTACTGGAGCCGGGAGGAGAGGGGGAAAGGTGTCCTGAAACTTTTTGATTTTATCAAAAAAGAACGAGGCTATATGTCCGGCCCATATCTCAGAGGGGGTGAAAGACCTAGCCACCACTCTGGGGGAGGAGAATTCTCTCACTATTTTAAAAATCTCCTTACTTTTATTGTCTGCCGCCTCGATTTCCGAGGAGAAAAAAAGTTTTTTCTCCTCAATAATACGTTTATGATGGAAACTCAGAGCTTGTTTGTAAGCTAGTTTATCATTGCTGTCAAAATTTTTACACCACGCTCTCTCTAGGCGTTTGCAGGCGCTCTTGCTTTTCTTGAGGGCAAACGTGAACCAAGGAGCGGAGACACGCGCAGGCTTAACTGAACGGGCGGAAGGGGGGGCAAGCTCCGCTGCTCGGAGCTGGAGCCAGTTGTCCAAGCAGGCAACGTCGTCCTCGAGATTGCTGCTCAGGATAATAGGATGTTTTTCGAGGGCCACACTCAGAGCCTCTGGAGTGATAAGCTGGAATGGTCTTAAACTGCCCATGCGGGGCTTCCCATGGGAATTAGGATGAATGGACTCTCGATTAATTGTAAACTCAAGGAGGAAATGATCCGACCACACAAGCGGGAGGGGGGGGCTAGTTATAATGTTTATTGAGGAAAAAACCTGGTCCAGAATGTGGCCCTTCTCGTGGGTAGGTGACTGGATAAAGGGAGCCAGCTTGAAAATATCCAAAGATTCCCTTAGTCTAGTGGCGTCCGGGTCAACATGTTTATCCAAATGGATATTGAAGTCGCCTAACACTAGGCAGTGTTTGTATTTCATTGCCAAGGGGAAGACTGCAGTGCTAATAGACTCATGAAACAAACCGGTGGGACCAGGGGGTCTGTATACAAGAATACCCACCAGCGATTGATGGGGAGATACCACCAGATGGAACCCGAGAGTTTCAGCTCCGATGACATCATCGACAGGAACAAAAGTACATGAGTAATGATTTTTAAAAATAATTGCTGTGCCACCTCCCGTACCACTGGGGCGGTCTTTTCTGACCAGCTGATAGCCCTTAGGGATAGCCGTAGTGATAGTCGGGTTAGAGGCATCGTTAAGCCATGTCTCAGTTAAAAACATAAAGTCCGGACTTATGTCCTCTAACAGATCATGGATATTGAGGGTGTTCTCTAGTGGCGAAGGCAATGTTGCTCATCCGGTCCCAGGTGTTCTCTAGTGGCGAAGGCAATGTTGCTCATCCGGCCCCAGGTGTTCTCTAGTGGCGAAGGCAATGATGCTCATCCGGCCCCAGGTGTCTCTAGTGGTGGTGTGCTATGTAGCTCATCCAGCCCCAGGTATTCTCTAGTGGTGGTGTGGGATGTAGCTCACTCCCGCCCCAGGTGTTCTCTAGTGGCGGTGTGGGATGTAGCTCATCCATCTCCAGGTGTTCTCTAGTGGCGGTGTGGGATGTAGCTCATCCAGCCCCAGGTGTTCTCTAGTGGCGGTGTGGGATGTAGCTCATCCCGCCCCAGGTATTCTCTAGTGGCGATGGGGGACGTAGCACATCTGGTCCCAGGAGTTCTCCAGTGGCGGTAGGGGACGTAGCTTATCCAGCCCCTGGTGTTTTCTAGTGGTGATGGGGATGTAGCTCCTCCGGTCCCAGGTGTTCTCTAGTGGCAGTGTGGGATGTAGCTCATCCGGCCCCAGGTGTTCTCTAGTGGCAGTGTGGGATGTAGCTCATCCGGGCCCAGGTGTTCTCTAGTGGCAGTGTGGGCTGTAGCTCATCCGGCCCCAAGTGTTCTCTAGTGGCAGTGTGGGCTGTAGCTCATCCGGCCCCAGGTGTTCTCTAGTGATGATGGGGATGTAGCTCATCCGGCCCCAGGTGTTCTCTAGTGGCAGTGTGGGATGTAGCTCATCCGTCTCCAGGTGTTCTCTAGTGGTGGTGTGGGATGCAGCTCATCCTGCCCCAAGTGTTCGCTAGTGGTGTCACGTGGTCAGGATAGGCCCAGTTAGAAACACCACCATTTACATGTTTACGTTTCTTAAGTTGCCTTCTCTTTTAAACGCAGTGAATTTTGACATACATTTGCATGCTTGACCATGCAGGATAACATTCTCTGAATCTGCATTGCTTACATTTCCACTTCATAGGCATACTATCATAACACCTTGAACATTCAGGGCAAGGGATGCACAAATGTTATTTATGTTATTGTCCAGTAGACGACGACGCTATCCAACTAGAATAAACAATTGCGGCCTGACAGGGGTTGTGACATGGCCACATGGGTGCTGTTATTATATATACAGAACCACTTCCTTGTTTGAGGAGAGGAGCACTAAGCTGACACTGCAAGGTCACTACATGCTGGAATTCCAGCTCAGCTGATTCCTGCATACCAACACAGGGATGTCCAGCTCTACACCAAGACGGACAGCTTGAGGACACTTACCCGCAGGAAATTGGGAGTTAGACCACCCAGGCAGGGATATGGCAGATCATCCACCCTAGACAAGACCAGGTTAGGGAGCGCTAGCGAGGAGTACACTATACAAAGTACTTATATGCCTGCATATATTCACAGTCTTTGCACAATAGAGGAAATGTTCATTGTAAAGCTAATTACTCTAATCTGTTTGATTCTCTTTATTATAGCAGCACATGTATTTTATACAAGAATCACAATGCTTCAATACAAATTGAAAGCCTTGCTGAGAATTTCTTGTGTATTTCTTTGGGTATGCACCAGAGGCCAAGGGAAGGGGTTCCAGATCTGTTACCATGATTACCTTGGGGGATCAGGATTGTCATGTCCTGAGGTTCCACACACATTTGTTACCCTGTAAGGTTAGGGGTGCAGATGGTGCACTATGGGCTAGCAGGGAGGTAGGCCAGCATATCCTGAGGGTGTGCATGGAATCAGTCTGGCACAATCCTGACATTTATGTTGTCTGACAAACGCACAGCTTTACTGATGAGGTACAAGCTGTATGACAGTGGCGGTGTGGGATGTAGGTCATCCGGCCCCAGATGTTCTCTAGTGACTGTGGGAGATGTAGCTCATCTGGCCCCAGGTGTTCTCTAGCAAAGGTGTGGGATGTAGCTCATCTGGCCCCAGGTGTTCTCTTGTGGCTGTTGGGGGATGTAGCTCTGGAAGTTCAGGCAAACAACAGAACATACACATTAATTTGTAAAATGCGAAATAAGCCCAGAATTAATACTGAAGAAATGAAATGCACAGTAAAAGTGATCCATTGATTTTGATATGGTGGACTAGTACGTGCAGAAAGGCTAGCAGTCTGCAGACGCACCTTAACACAATTGGCAAGGCAGACAGCTAATGGAAAAAGAGCCCCTGCCTCTGCCACAAAGACTCTTCCCCACCCCTCCCTACTCCATTACAGAAAATAGCTATAGGCAAATCTGTCCCGGAAACATGTTCCAGCACCCGACACCAGGCTCAGTACTTTCGCTAGCACTACCCTTAGCTCCAATCATCAATAGTAGTATCATCTGTAATGTTGTTTTCTGATTTGGCTTAATACAAACTCTTCCTGGATTGCCTTTTCCCCACATCCCAGATGGCCTTGCTTCATTGCTAAATTCTAACCATACTCCAAAACAAGGTAACAATATAGGGGACATGTAACTTGCAAAATTATTGTAATTTGTAAAATAATTTATTTTGCAGTTCCTTCCCTCTTTTACTATGTATCACACTATATTGCTCTTGTGGCCTAGTTCTGTCATATAAATATACCCAGGGTACAATTTAATAAAAATGAATGGAGTTCATATACAAGCCTAACATCAATTAGCAACAGCCCACAGAGGAAGCAGCCCACTCTAGCAACATCATCCTCTGTTGGATAATTGTGGTACCTTTTCATCTCATGTACCTTCCAGTACAAACAGAGGTCCATGGGTCCAGACAAGGATGTATCATTTTTGCTGCCTTCCCTGGTCTACTCTTTTTGCTGAGCCAGTCAGACTTGCATTAGGTTGTTCTGTGTTGTCATCAGGGAGGTTCTTCATGAAAATGTAGTATTGAATAAGGTCTATGTTAGCATATGAGTAACTTGCTAACAAGTTGCTGGCTGGTCCCTAGGATGCGTCCTGTGAATGAGTAATAAACTGCTTGGACATATATTGCCTAACAAGTGGCGACAAGGGTGGGACACAAACTTGCACGCGTAAAGCACAAAAGGGTGGTAGAAGCATGTTAAGATGTCTTTGTACAGTTTCCATAGTGGGGTCCTCACACGTTCGACAGAGTATCCTGCTGCATACCTGTACTGCTGCTGTCAGTGAGGATACCGGGTACCAAATGATATAAAGGTTGAGTGTTCAGAAGATATCTGGATGCAGGTGTCACAGTTAAGGTGAAGATGAAAGTGAAGGAAGCTCAGAGCAATTATGGATATTGGGAGATATGCCTGGAATTTCACAGTTGGTGATTTTCTTCACATTGAGCAGGATGATAAAGAGCCTATTTTTGTTTTTTCCCCAATCCCAGGAAAATTGTTCAGTTACCAGAGAAGGCCATGTCAATGAGTAATGCTCCAGTGAGCAACTAAGCCATTTCAGTTCCACCACCAGAATGTTGATAAACTAAGGCTGGTGGTTAGTGGAGTACTGTGTCTTTGGATAACAAGGAGAAGGACTGTGAGGATGGTGTCTATGTGTGAATAAATAAGGAAGACACAAAGATCAGGCAACTGAAGCCAGTGCCAAAGATGTGAGTGTCATTTGCTAACCCAATCAAATGGTTACATCCTAAATTGAAACTGCTCAAAGTCTGCATTTAGTTTTTTTTTGTGTAATCATTTCTGTAAAGGTGGGGTTGTGCATGTGGTAGATCTGCTTTACATAATGAGGGGAATTGTAATGTTAGATTATGGGTATGAATTGCTGCTCAGCTGGTGATTTGTTCTGCTGACATGCTACCAAGAGAGGATTCAACTGTCTGCAAATCTACTGATGAGGGACTCTTCACAATAGATTTCCATCTGATTAGACTATAAAAAAGATATTTGTCTGTCTGCGGATAACAACAGTCTTAATGAACCACCAACAAGGCATGTATCTCCATAGGTAAAAAAACAAACAACCCAGCCACGATTGTCTGCAATCAGATTAATTATGTACAACTGTGACTTCTTGATATGGCTGTGATTGAAAGTTTTTAATTGTCACTTTCTGTACTTGCTCGCTTTGACGTTGCACCATCATAGCTTTTTGACACCATATAATATTCAAAAGTCAAATATACGATAATTTTGTGCACCTTTTGGACGTGGTTTTCTCATTCCATTATGAACTACTTCCTTTTTCTTTGCAGTTTCCTTTAAATCATTTTTTCTAAGGGAACATTCTATTTTTCTGCTTACACCCTACCCAGGCTCCCTTTGTAGGATTGCTGGGGAGCAGTGTAGATTTTAGGTCTCTTCTACCCGAGGGTTTTCTCTGCTGCCCTTTGTTTAATTTCTTTTCTTTTTTTGATTACGTGTCACGATATGGATGTTCAAGTCTGCATGCATGTTCCTCTTGATCCCAAAGGGTGCGGTTCTCAATTCACCTGTGCCTTCTACTACTTTAAAGGAATTATATAGGACCATTGTGATTTGGTCTTTCATGATTCTGTAAAATTCTCCTGGCAGGCCATCATCTCCCTATGCTTTGTTATAGGGCAATTCAGATATCACAGCTTCAATTTCGCCCTGCGTAATTTCATCCTCCAATAAGGCCCTACCCTCAACGGAGAGTCTTGGCATATAGACCACTGTGGGAAAGGCTATCTTAGCGATTAGTGTATCTCTCGAGTCTGCAGTATAAAGGCTTTGCTAGTAATTGGCACAAACGTCCACTATATTCGCAGGGTTGATGGTCAATATTTGTGTGCTGCCATATATGACAGGAATGGCTGCAGAGATACCCTTGATGGTTGAGTTGGGTGGTAATAAGGCTTCCTACCTTTTCTCGTTGTTTGAAGCGTCATTATTGAAGGTGCGCTAATGCATGTTCTGCCTTGGTAGTGAATGGAATATTTAGGTCAAACATTCTACGTCACGCCTCATCTCTAGTGATGGTTGCATGTTGTATTGTGCTATAAGCTGCACAATGTCTGTTTCTGTTTGCGCTTGTAGGCCATTTTTCTTCCGCATGTTGTCTCTTAGTGTGGCTTTGCCCGCAGTTCATAGTAACTGCAGTGATGAGACAGAACCCTTGGTAGGGTGTATGTATGTACAGATATATTCTCAGAGTGACTTTTCTGTTGGCTTTTTGGATCTGGAGATGCTCATTCTCCACCTCTTTTATGAGGTACAATGTGTCCGGGGTCAAGTTCTAGTTTTATCGGGGCATGGTCAGAGATTCCTTCCTCTAGAATCGAGTAATCGAATAATGTGCGTCATGTCACATTGGATGTGAGAAAAAGTCAATTCTTGTGCAGGTGTCCTCCACACAGGACATGAAAGTGTATTCTTTCTCTACAAGTGGGTCAGGTGCCAGGGATAAATTAGTCCATAATCGGTCATGATATCACCTTGTATGGCTCTTTTACATTGGGCCAGTCCTGTCGATGATCGAGTCAAGGACCAGATTCCAATCACCCCATCACAATTTTTGTGTTTTCTATTTCCATAAGGACACATGATAGGGCAGAGAGAAAGCATGCCTTGTTTATAGTTGGGTCATATACCTTTCCACTGGAGGTGTTGCATCAATAGACAAACCAGACATGCAGGTCAATCCCTGTTTTAAGGACCGTATGTTGAAGGGATTTACTGTAAAGTATTGCTGCTCCACATTTTTCTTTCAGTGGCTTATGATCTGTTTCGCTGGGGTAATCTGTCTGTCTCATTCTGAAGCTGCTCACTACTCTACCTACCCAGGCTCTTTTTGGTTTATCTGATTCTGAGGGTGTCAAGTGTGTTTCCTGTATCAGTGCTCTACTTGTTTTTTGGTTGCCAGGTAGAACAGAACCTTTTTATGTTTTATGTACTGGTTCATCCCATTGACATTAAATGGAAGCATTAAATGGTACCTTGAGTGCCATATTTGATATAATGATTGTATGACTCTTTTTCCATCCGGTAGCACCTGTAGAAGTAGTAGTATCACCCTTAAGGTGAACAGTTTGCGGGGATTGTTTGGGGGCAGGCAGCTTCATTCCGGTGATGAAAGTAGCCAAATCAGTACTAGAAGGAAATTGAAATGGGTGTTAGGCAGCTGGCATGCATTTTCTGTAGCCACAGGGGTGCCTACAGAGGTACACGGTTTTCAGTAGCGTTCCCTTCCCCTGTACCCGCAACGTGTAGTAAGGGAGTATGAAAATCAGCAGTACTATTCCTATGAATCAACTAGTTTATCAACCTACTACACTTCAGTCAGGCAAACTAACTTGTCAGGCTCCTCTGCCCCCACATCCTATCTACCAGGGTATAATATTCAATGCAATGCCAAGACATTTTAGTGTGAGGTGAACAGTGAGGAGCTGAAAAGGAAGATGCTGCACAGTAAAGTCCTAAAGAAGACCATTGTAACCTGAAGGAGCCAGGCAGAAGAAAAAGTAAGGGGAAGGAACAAGAGATGGAAAATCAGAGCAATTGAAGGTGTGCCTGTATGCCCAAGGGTCCATAGTTCTACTGACTCGGGGGAAATAGTCCAGGGTCACAACCCATGCAGAGGTCAAACGCAAATGGGTGCTTCTCCAGTGCTTTGATGCAAGTGCAGAGGTAACATATGTGGCATGCATTGGCCTACTGCGCTGAGTAGGACCTTGTGCCTGAAGCCTTGAGAGAGGATCTGGATTTGACACTGTACAGAGTTAATATATCTGGCATTTATTGGTCCACTGTGGTAAGTAAGATCTTGTGTCTAAGGCTTTGAGGTAGGACCTGTCCCTGTCCCGTCCCTGTCAAGGTTCCATTGTCTGATCTGTATCTAGCTGCCCATTAACTCAGGACTACTGCTAGTCGGTCTTCGTCTTTGTCAAATGTACAGTGTAGTCTTTCACTATCCTAACTCAGATCTGTTGCAATAGGTTGAGTCAAGTATTGTACCTAACTTCCTTGCTGTGATTCTGCATCCTTTGGGACCATTGTATCTAGGAATTGTTCCTGGTCCTCTGGCTCACTGAATTCCACATGTTTTTTGTTAATTGTCAGAAGCATCCTAGAGCCAGCTCTAGTAAATACAAACGGAATATTCATTTTACGAAGGGTGGGCTCAAGCAAAATTAATTTCTTTCTTTTCAAGTTTGTCTTTTGGAAGAAATCCACTGATACATAAATGTCATGCGAACAATATGGGATGGGAGTTGGCCATTCTGTTTCCTGACTTGCCTGGCCTGTTTGTGGCACATACAACACGCAATCATTGGCATGGGAAGACTGGTGGATGTTCAAGAGGTTCTTTAAGGTATTCTGTGCCAGTTGAGGGTCAACTTGGTCAGGTCTGACAGGACGGTGGAAAGAAAGGCCTGCATATTGCCTATTTCCAGTCCCTCTCCCATACCTGAGAGTTGGACATTATTTTTGTGGCATCTGTCCTCCAGCTCAGTGGTCTTTTGACATAACTCCGATAGTTCCTGGCAAACATCTGGTGCCTGGTCCGTGCGGTCAAGGTCAGATTCTATAATGTAAATTTTCCTTTTTGTGGTATATGGCCATGAATGAAAGGAGGCTAGATCCACCCTCAGTGATTAAACTTTAGAGATGGTGACTTTGTGTCCTATGGTACAGAATCCATTGTGATTTTGGTCAGAGATATTTCCTTCAAGAGCACATCTGTAGTCGTCACTGCCAGTGTGTTCAGGCTGCTTTCCCTAAGACCTCTTCAGAGAAAAGCAGATGGAAAGATTTTTTAGGCCTGGGCATGGGTCTTCCGGCAAGAGAAAGGGCGATCCCAGATGTCTTGCGGGGGTAGGAGGGCCCTCCAATTCCCAGAACATGTCTTTCCTTCTTGCCAAAGGAACTGGTGTAGTCCACTAGCCTGGGCTCCGTTAGCTTATTTTTTCGGGGTAAGATTGGGCAATTTGATTCGAGAGGTTAAGATGAGGTTTCTCAGGAGTGAATGCCAAGCCCCCCAGAACATGCACTGGGGAATGCTATGTCTTCTTATAATGGCCCTTGGTGACCACAACAGTAGGATAGAATGTACCTCCCAGTTACCCATGCATTCAGATTGGTGACCAAGTTCCATGCTCCAATGTCACCTACACCCTGGGTCTGGTCATCTCCTTGGTGTCCTTGTGTGCAGTGTCATTAGCCTCTGGAACTATGGATTACAAATTGGAGGGAGGTCCATGCATGTGGGGTTACTCCAAGGTCAGGCTCCTACGAGTGGGAGCACATGTGTGCTGAAGAACTTACAGCCCCTGTGATTAAGCAGGTAGGTAAACTGGCAACAAGTGGCATAACGTGCATCAGATCTTTTCAACTCACAGCACCTCCAATGTGATCAAAATCCTGAGTGTGGTTACCCTGATTGCAAAAAACACTGTTCCTGCTGGACAAGATGCACTGCCCACAGAGCATCGCCTGCGGCATGTCCTCAGCCTCAAGCTCATCCTCCCTGTAGAAGTCTCTCCAGACCGGACGCTCAAAAGATATGGTTGTGCGCTTAACGGGGGGTCAAATGAAGGAGTCGCCGTTTGCGACAGAGCAGATTGGCAGGTGCTGTCTCTTTGCATGCCGCCCCTACTTCATATTCGCCCCTCGTCTTCAATGCTGATGCCGCCCAGGAGGTCCCCTGTCTGCGGTACCATGGCTCCTTCATGGTGGATGGCAGTGTCTGAGTGTCCTGCGGGAGCTCGGAGATATGTACCCACTTTATGCCTCCACCATTGCACTGTCCAAGTGGCCTCAAACTCAGGAGCTGACAGAGGGGCAGGACAGAGCTGCAAACTCTGCTCACCATCTTGAGCCCACCCTCATTTATTTGAAGTATGTTCAAAGTGACAAGTTTATAAACAGCAATATAATAAATGCACATTTGTATTATAGAGTTCACCTGGCAACAAGCTATTTCTTCCACAATGCCCATGGCCGTCGATTCCGCAAAATGCCTAGGGAAGCGGAAGTGACATTACATGCTCTTTGATCCTTTCCAATGTTGTCACAGAAAATGACATCACAAGTCCTTTGACCTAATGACATCACAGGAAGTCACATCATATTATCCTCTGGCCCTATGTTGTCACAGGAAGTGACGTGACACGTTTTTTGATTCAGTGGCATCCGACACATGAACTTTGTTTTGTTGCACCACACAAAGAGGCTGGAAAATCTCTAGCAATTAAAAATTAAACACTCTATACACAAATATACTTTATTCAAATATTGTTGAAACTGCTTCCATATACATGGTGAGCGTCAGACACTATCTTCAGAACACATTTGAGATAGTGGAACATAGTTTTAGAAAGTTCAAAATAGTGTACAACAATGGAAAATATAGAGGCCAAGTTGAAATCACCAATATCAAATATATGTAATGCTGTAATGCTCAACATATGTTTACTGCTTACCCCAGGTGAGTAGACATTGCAACTTCAATAATTTCTTCTGCATATAAAAGTGCACATCATTGGTAGAGTACGTGTCAGTCGGTAGTATGCTTGTTTCCCATTAGTGTACTGACAGCAAGTTTTAAGAAAAGGAGGGCACCAGATTCAGTGGTACAGTGTTGACTTGAGAGTTAAGGGTTGTCTACCAAATGGAAAGGCCGACGTTACTCACATGGAAGACTCTGACTGCCATAGTGTTACTGCATGGATGGTGAAAAGAGAACAGTGGCTGTTAAGTAGTACTTTAATGGTTGGAAATCAAGAGTTTGAGAGATATAGCTATTATGATGCTGCTGCTTGGCTTCCTTCAAAAGGAGATGGCACTGAATGGCCAGTAAATGTTACCTGGCTGGAAGGAGGGCAAGAGTTAAAATGTACCCAGATGGAATATTGTCTGCTGCCATGAGCTACTGTGGTTCTGATCATGATTAGGCCTCCTGCTCTGAAGAGACTGACCCAAGGGTAAGTTGATACTTCAAGAGCAGGCGGCTGATAGTGCAGCATACATGGTTTACATATATCTACATAGGATATTAGCAGCTAAAAAGAATAGTTGGTGTACTTATGCTTGGCAGTCTACAAAAGAAAAAAATACTTGGTGGGCAGCACGTTTTGCTTGATTGGTAGGAAATCAGGCATAGGTCTCTGATGCTTGGCAGCATGGGAGTTATAGTTTGCATGTCTTTGGATACATTTCTGGGTAGAGTGAGAAGTGGCAGTGCCTACGCTACTTATCCATCAGGACAAGAAGCAACTAACTAGATGGCAAACTATTGCATGGCTATCAGGAAACAAAGGAGATTGACATTGCATGGATGAGTGGTAAATCCTGTATATATGTCCACGAACTAGATACTGGATTCTGCTATGAATAACTGCAGTAATGATGCTGATAGGTCTTTGTAAAAAGAGACTGAAGAATAAGTAGTTCCTTGGCTAGCACAAAATCAAGAGAAAGTGGACAGGGCTGCAAGGTGTAGTATATAGTGTTTACATGTAGGCTGTTGCAATGAGTGGCTATTGAACAGATGCTACTTTGATGTCTTGATGAAGATATGATACAGTACTGGACAGCATGGTGTTGCTTGGCTGGCCTGAAATCAAGAGGAGGCAAACAGTGCTTAGAATTGCGGTTTTCATATCCATACATGTGATCAGCTGATGTGGCGAGGCTGCATACGGTTCTGGCTTCTGCGAACGCTGGGGGATTTGGTCATGCAGTATGTGCTTCAAGGTGAGAAGACACTGTCTGGAGAGCAATTGTCACTTGTCTTGCATGGACTCTTGGCAATATAGTTCATTGAGTTTTATGCTTGCTGCAGAAACCTGTGTTACATCTATCTGCATGTACAGGTTTGAAATCCAGTGAATTTTCTCATCCTCAAATCCTTCAGAGTAAATTGGACGGGTTCGTGGCTCTTAGAGGGGAAGTTCGAAGAAGTTTCTAAGTCCTAATCTGAGAAGGCACTTTGTTGTTTTGTTTATGAGCAAAAACTCTTCTTCAGTCCAGTTGGATACTTTTCACTGTGGGTCCCCGTAAAGCTCCGGGGCAAATTTTTTAAAGAAATTCCCAAATTTCTTTTGCGTCCCACACAACCACAGGAGTACACTTCTAAGTGTGGTGTCAACAGGATGTCCACAGACGCTACTCGGAATATTCTGTGACGTTCAGAGGACTCATCTCTGCCCATTCAGGTCAGCCTATTGTTTGCCCCTGGGAGTCATTTCAAGCCTCTTTCCCACCTACGCCTGGGCCTGAGCCCAGCCCGGAAGTTGGGAGAGGATTGGGCAAATTAGCCTTTGGACAGGTCAGGCAAGTAAAGGGTGACTTTCCCAAATGTACTTTTCACCAGGGAATCAGATTTGTGATAAATATTAAAAATAGTAGGTTAATTATTTTTCTAGCTTGTCCCATTCCCGAGATACAGTATTAGTATTTTAATCTGTGCTTTTGGTTTTCTAAATAGGACAGCTAGGCCCACCACAGCGAAATTAGCTTTTAGGGCCTTGCCACTTTTGGGACATGGTAACATTAATTTTGCACATGTCCCACTTTTAATTATCATGCACCCTACCTTGTGGGAGACAAGGCTTACAGTGCGGTGACTTACTCATATATAAAGTGAGGTTTTTAGCTGTTAAAAAGAGATATTTTACCAGGTCGCACTGAAGAAGGCTGCAATGGCAGGCCTGAAGCCATGTTTTCCTTATAACGCCAGCAGATGGCAAAATAAGTGCTGCAGTCCACATGGCACAGTTAACTTTTTATGCCATAAGCGTATTTCTGCACCATACACTAAGGTGATATAGAAAAGTTAAATAAGCCTATCATAGATTTGCGAATTTCTACATGTTTTAGAGGTCAGAACACACACACTGGCACTGAATAGAAGTGCGGTGAAACTATAAACCAGCAATAAAATGTAGCATAAAAAGGGGAAGACCACGCAAACAGGGGCATTTTCTTACAGTACTGAAAAACGATTCCTAGACAAAATCAATACAAGGTTATGAAGGTCTGTAAGCACTCACTGGTGGTCAGGGTGGTGAAGAAATAACTGTATTTGATGCGGAGCCTTGCTCTGCAGCGTTTGATATTTCACAACTTTAGTAGAGCCGAACAGGCACTGTGCTCCTGTGCAGGTGCTCAGCTCAGTCCGAGGTGAGCAGCGAGAGAGAGAGAGAGAGAGAGAGAGAGAGAGAGAGAGAGAGAGAGAGAGAGAGAGAGCGAGGTGAGCAGCAAGAGAGAGAGAGAGAGTAAGTACCCTTATGCACAACAATCCCTAAGACCCAATCCCTGCACTGGAAAGCAGTTGTCAAGCCTGAGCGCAGTACGTTCTTTTAAAAATAAAATTATGAGTTCTCCCCAAGCTCTCTTGGTCAAACACTTTGTGACGTATGTGCAAGAAACTGCCAGAGCGCAGTGTTATGCCACAATTGGTAACGCCGTGCTCCGACAGTTTCAAAATGCAGGGATGCGCCTTATTCACAAGAATGCGGCGCACCCTGTGTTACCCCTAGAACTGGTGCAAAAAAGCTGCCTAGCGCCAGTGCAGGCACCCTTGTGCCATTTTGCTTGGGTGCCTGCGCGGCAGGGGCAATTGTTTATGTGCAGGAAGGCACACCTTCCTGCACATAAACAATGTTTACAGGCGATATGCTCTATCTATGTGTGCTGCAAAATGCAGCACATGTGGAAGGAGCAAAATATGAGGAGAAATGAATAATTTCTCCTCTTATCGCCTACTTAAAACCAGGTATTCCCTGGCGGTATTTTTGGCGCTGCCCCATACCTTGTAAATATGGGGCAGCATCAAAAAGCAATGGGTGTTGCGGAGGAACGCCCACTGCAACACCTATAGGACAGCCCTTTCACGCTAAGTGCTGCGTGAATAGGGGCATTATTTACAAGGCAGTGTTAAGCCACTTCATGTGGCTTAACGCCGCCTTGTAAATAAGGCAAAGGACTTAACACCACCAGAAGGTTGGAAAAAGTGACGTTCTGGTGACGTTAACTCCTTGTAAATATGCCCCTTTGTTTTCAAGTGTAGGTGGCGGCCCAGAATACCCTGTAGTGTGCTTTACACAAAGGCTTTGGAGGGGAGACTGAAAGTGTGGATGTGTGAGCGCTACTGCCTTGCTCTGGCATGCACCAAAAATCAGCCTGTCCAAAATAGGGGTCCATATCAGAGTTATTCAACAAAGCAGGCAGACTTGAGGTAGCTTTAAATGGCAACTGGTTTGCATTGGGCTAGATTAACCTGTCAATACTCCTACAGAAAGCACTTCTTTAATGCGCCTGCACCGTACAATAACTACATGTTGGGTGAGCCCACTAGCAGGAAGTGATTTAAGTGCGATTAAAAATATAGGTTGGCTCTAAAAGGAGAGTGGCTGAATAAACTAAACTAGTGATCCTTTTTTAGCAACATGTAATTAAGGCCATGGCTTAAAATATGCGAGATAAAAGCCTGTACTTTACCAAGCAGGTGACCTGGCCAGTATGTGGGGGCTGCTTGTGAGTTTTCCGTCATTGCATCCAGACATATAAGACAACAAAAAAACAATGCATAAAACAAGCTAGACCTATTGGCTTTGCCAAGCAGTATCAAAAAAATAGTAACAACAATGATTTTGTTGTGAATAGTTAGGTTTGAAAATGTTTAAATTCTGGAAATATGCGAATTAAGCGTTCTCAAGGTTTGTGGAAGCGGCAGTCATCTTCGGAGTGTCTTAGTCATTCCCATTCTCTCCTGCAGTCCATTTTGCTCTGCAGTCTCTCACTCTTTAAGACAATTGCAACCTTTTTCTCCCCACATCGTTTAGCAAGCCTTCATCTACAGAGCTCAGACATCATCTTCGTCCTCCCCAGCACCATCTTCTCACGCACTCCTTCTGCCGGTACTTACTTTCATCTCTTTCTCTTCACCATCCCATGCCCAGAACTCACTGGTTAACATGTCGACACTGAATTTTCTTTTCCTTTGGTGCTGTCCATGTTTATAGAGCTGTGTACCTCCTTTACACACTTTCCACATTTAATGTCGGCACATATGTGATCATCACTTTTTGCAATCAGCAGAGAGGCCAAGGATTGGATATGCATGTTGTCTGATCCACTGACAGGTAGTGTGACAGACTTGCACTGCCTTCATCCTCTGCTCCATAGCACTCACCCATATACCTGGAGATGACTCAGTTCAAAGTGTGCTCTATAGAAAAAGGCATGTGTTGCATGAAAATAAATTACCGAAAAATAGCAGCCCAAAAAAACAAATACATTTAGGGAATGCAAGGTGAAGTAAAACCTGAAAAGTGAACAGGTGCTGCATCTCGACATCACTTACATTAAAGTCACTGTAATGAAATCAGTCAAACAGTGCTTTTGCCTGTAAAGGTAAGGCTATGGGTCCATGCTTAAAGCCCTGCTAGCAGGACCAGGCACTGTATTAAGGGATTCCATACGGTGCAACATCTTTACTTTCACCCCTAGGCTTCACTATGGGAACTGCAGGACATCTGATTCTGAACAGAAGCAGGCAAGCCTTTAGGGAAAAGGGGCTGCTTTTATGTGAAAGCAGCATGTTCATGTGCACTCAAAAATGAGGGAACTCTGCATTTCAATACTAATTCAATTGTTTTATTTATGTCCTTCCTAACACACAAGCCAGTCATTAGTGACCTACCCCCATAAGGCCCAATTGTGCATTCTACACCACTTTTCTTCTGTACACTTCAGCAAATGTCATAACGATCGTGAAATTTTGAGATGTGTAATTTGCCACATGAGACCTGAGCACAAATCCCACATCCATGTAAAACTTGTCCACATTAAATGAACAGCATTTAAAACCAGCCCTGCATTTACTGAGAACTTTACTTTATGTTATTTTTTTTACAGCAGGATACTGAAACGCAAGAGAATGGGGTTCAACTTTCCTGTGATGAAGCTGGGATGGCTTACCTTTAGCAGCGCAGTGCCCACCTCTGTGGCTGCAAAGTCAGGATAGTACACCGATGCCAAGTCAGGGTCGCCACTGTGCTCCAGGTCTAATAGTGTGCAAATCATACATGCAGGGCCTAGGACGACTGCAGGAGGCCTCGTCCTCACTGGCAGCAATATTTAAAATGCTCACCGAGCTGAAGATGGTCTGACGGCCACCACGCCAGGGCAGGCACATGCGCACTAGTAAGCGCATTCCACAAGTGCACTCCGCGGCACCATTTTATTCATGCCTCCCTGTCCCAGTTCAACCTATATAACTATTTTGCTTTTTCAAAGAAGCCAGAGTAATGCATATTACTTTGAGGAAATCAGTAAGCTCACCACTGTCATGATAAACATCATTTGGAGCCAGGGGTCACAAGCAGGCCACCAGGGGTCGCAACAAGTTTCCTAGGGGTCGCAGTAGTGACCCCTGGCTACCTCTAATTGACGTCCATGACAATACCTCAATACCAGACGAGTATCAAAAGCAAGGTTGGACTGGCCTATAGGGTAATCAGGCAGTGCCTGATGGGCTTGTCTGACAGGCCAGTGTATGGGCCATTTGTTTTGGATGTTTGTGGGCCTTTTTTATAGTCTTCTGGGCCAGTTTTTACTGGTGATTTCCCTGGTATTAAACAAACATTGATTGCGCAAGCTCAAATACATGCAGTCTTCCATACCTTGCAAAACACCTATACAGAGTGTTTTTACAAGAACATAACTGCCTCAATTTGCAAACAATGGGCCACTTTTTTACCTTTCTAGTTAGCTAATACGGACACTTTTATTTTGATGCTATGCCTATTTTCTGTCCCAGTCCGACCCTGATCAAAAAATAAGTTAGGCGGCTTGCTGTGTATTCCCTTTCCCCGCCTATGAAGATTAGAACGATGCTGCATCGCAACGCCGGCCCGTTTAGGGTTGTAGGCGCCATGCTGTGGTTAATGCTTCATACTTTCAATAAAGGTTTTTGGAGAAAAAATAAATAAATAAATAAATAAGTTATCTAAGTCCAAAGAGAGGAGGTTCTTTTTCACTCCTCACATGGAAATAACAAGAGGGACAAAAAACAAGTTCATAATCCTCAATGAATGACTCCTCAAGTAACTTTTGTAAATAAAGTCTAAATCCTTTAAACATGAGCAGTTTCCGAAAGTACTTCTGTGCGTCCAGTTCAATTGTTTGTTGGCTCCAAGTGAATCGATAGTCCGCAAAGTCTACAATACTCTGGCAATAAGGTCCCGGTTGCAGTAACTATGTATTTTGATTGCCTAGCCATGAAGCTCTCAGCCACGAGGAATTTATATTCTGTGACAACACCACTTGCAACCATGGCTTTGTGGGACATATAGTTTACTTGACTGAGCCCACGCATTGCGTGTCTAAGGAAGGCACAAGCCTCTCTCCAAGCGGTGCCAACACTCCATGCACAGGGTCATCTTTTCCTGATTCTGAAGGCGCCCATCGCCAGGCAGGCTGGAGTATTGTACTTCCTTGTTAATCGAGTGAACATAGCGTAAAAATGAATATACACAAAACTTTATAGCACAAGAATGAACCCAAAAACCAAACTCAATATAAAACATATCTGATCAGAATCATACTGAATAAAACAAAGCACAGTTAATCCATGACCCTCAAGGACTCATGTGCACTATCATCATTGATGAAATTCTCAGTTAGAAGAATAAATTTCTACTATTGAGTTCATGGACATTCAGATCTTATTCCGAGTGTCTGTCTTAACACAATCCTGAATATACAAATTGTGCACTAATATATCCTAATGTCAATCTTCATAATATACATTGAAGCCATTTCAGGCAATGGAAATCAAATGATTGCCTTTTAACAACAAACTAATATGAATTTTGAGAAGGCATTCATTTTTATTCTAAGGTGATTTTATCATAACCCAATTTAGATCCAAGATCCAAAATGAGGTTCAATTTGGGGGACTCACATGACATTGAACCTTAAACTGCTATTTGCATTCACAACTTTCAGGGGTACTATTTGGTAATATCTGTATTTGATTTTTCTTACCTAAATTTCTTACCAGTATAATCTTCATTCTTCAGATTCTTGTCGAACAATATAATTTAATTAATCAATTCTAATAAGGAAGAAAATTACACTTTATTTAATTGAACTCGCCTATCATGTTTTAATAGAAGCAAAATAGTCCTAGAATAAATTCAATCTAACAGTTCTTCTACTGAAGTCTTTGAATTTATTTTCCTTATATAATTCCCCATGACTGGGTTACTGCAATATCAATGAAAAGAAACATATTCTTTACAGTAATAATCTGGTAAAGAATTAGCTAAAAGGTTTTTCATTATTCAGCGCAGATTAGATAACTCTGGCAGCATATCCATGAACTGTTCACAAACTTTTGTGCCGGCACCATCTTGAAAAGCCAATTTAGAATTAAGGATCAACCAGCTGCATGCAGTCCGACCCAGAAGCAAAGACCTTATTCGGCACTTTCTTTTCATGTGTTGCATCTTCACTAGATCATTGAAAGAGAATTATTCATGCAAAGAAAAATAGATGTACAAAGTAAAGTCAATACATTTCAATTCTACTAACTAGAATATATTTAATCATAATTTAAATTATTCACTAACAATTTGAATGGATATTCATGATTGTTAGACCTGGCATCCTTGGCATGGTTTGCCCCTAACGTTTTGCCTTCAGAGCTCCTGTTTTTGTTGACTTCGTTTTTGCTGGCCGTAGGACTCTGCGCACTTTACTACTGATAACCAGTGCTAAAGTGCTTGTGCTCTCTGCGCAAAACATGGTAACATTGGCTTACACCCAATTGGCGTATTTAATTTACTTATAAGTCCCTAGTAAAGTGCACTACATGTGCCCTGGACCTGTAAATTAAATGCTACTACTGGGCCAGCAGCACTTATTGTGCCACCCACTTAAGTAACCCTTTAAACATGTCTCAGGACTGCCATTGTAGAGCCCGTTTGTGCAGTTTTAACCTTCCATGTCGACCTGGCAAAATAAACCTTTTGATAGGCCCAAATCTTCCTTTTTAGTTCATATTAATCACCCTTAGGGTAGGCCATGGACAGCCCAGAGGGCAGGGTGCAATATATTTAAAAGTAGGACATGTGCTTCTTAGTTTTACATGTGCTGGTAGTGAGAAACTCTAAAATGTGTGTTTCACTACTGCAAGGCCTATGTCTCCCATAGGATAACATTGGAGTCGCCTTATTTCATTTTATAAATGTAATTTGCAAATGGGAAGAGATAACTATTTCATATTTAGTATCTCTGGAATCCTAATTTTAAATCCTAACTTATGGGCAAGTCGGATTTTAAATTACAATTCTGAAAATGGCACTTTTAGAAAGTTAGGGGTGGTGAGATGCACACCTTCCTTTTTTCCTTTTTTCCTTTTTGACCAAGTTTAAACAGATTCCACTTTATCGGCGTGCAAACTTGCTCTGCGCTTCGCCTCTTGCGCTGCATTCAAAACAAATCAATGGGGGAACCATCCCTGGTTCCACCAAGCTGCACAGCCATATCGCAGTATGAATCCAATGAATTAAATTCAACCATATTTTTTACTTCCTTTTCTCCGTGTTTTTATCCAAATGTTTCTCATACTTTTTAGCTATTCCTTCAATTTGTTTTATCCATACCATTGTTTCCATGAAGATATTAAAACAAACTCCAGGGCACAGGTTGGTTCCACATGTCATGATGTTTATTAAAAGAACCCAATGCATTTCGGGAAAACAAGATCCCTTCGTCAGGGGCTTCTAAAACGTGACATAAACAAAATGATATTTAACCCATCATCATTCTCATCATCATTATAATATGTATTTTACCAATCACCATACGTTTTTTATTACTCCAAAATGCATAGAAACATAAACAGTACATACAACTATGCATGTTCCCATATCCTGTTGTAGAAAAATTTCACTCGAAAATACCCAATTGAGCACCCATATCCGCTTACGCATTTAAGCTGTTATTCAGTGTACTCTGTAGCCTGTTTTGCCTTTATCTATCTTACCCTCTATTCTTTTAGGCAATGTTACTTATTTCTTAATTTAGCAGTGACCCTCATTACATTCGCGCTTACCGTGACATGTGCTTTTGCCTCAGTAAAACCATTTCGAAAGTGCCGATTCCATTAAAAAGTAATTCTACAGTTGTAGCATGTTCCTGTTTTTCAAAGCGTGCCGCAGCGCGAATAGTACGTTTAAATGTGAGCTACACCTATCAGTGAAAGCCTATTTTCACGTCTTCCCCGCCCTTCTTGATTGCCATCAGGTGATTAACTGACGTCTACCTTAAACTAAACAACAGGCTAAACCACTAGCGAAATCCTTCTCCATTGTATGTGCTTGAACAACTACATATCCCAGCATACATTATACCGGATCTCAAACAAGTGACTATCGCGGTCGTGCATTCTCGCTCGAGTGCTTCAATACAACCAATATACATGATAACAGAATCACCCAAATCTCCAGTTCCCCTCATTGAATAAATCCAATCCAATCATGTTAAATAAAAACAATAAATCTCCACAGCAGTTTTTAATAAATATTTAGTTAGTTCTTTTTCCTTATTTTCTTAACTGCCTGTGAGCTCCTTATGCCCGTGATGTTGTCACAACAGGGAACACAATTCCTATGCCAATCACCATCAGTTACTCTCTTTTATCTCCAATTCTTTTCATTCTTTCATATTTTTATATATTTAAACCACCAGAGGGTAAGATAGATAAAGGCAAACATGCGTAAGCGGATATGGGTGCTCAATTGGGTATTTTCGAGTGAAATTTTTCTACAACAAGATATGGGAACATGCATAGTTGTATGTACTGTTTATGTTTCTATGCATTTTGGAGTAATAAAAAACGTATGGTGATTGGTAAAATACATATTATAATGATGATGAGAATGATGATGGGTTAAATATCATTTTGTTTATGTCACGTTTTAGAAGCCCCTGACGAAGGGATCTTGTTTTCCCGAAATGCATTGGGTTCTTTTAATAAACATCATGACATGTGGAACCAACCTGTGCCCTGGAGTTTGTTTTAATATCTTCATGGAAACAATGGTATGGATAAAACGAATTGAAGGAATAGCTAAAAAGTATGAGAAACATTTGGATAAAAACACGGAGAAAAGGAAGTTAAAAATATGGTTGAATTTAATTCATTGGATTCATACTGCGATATGGCTGTGCAGCTTGGTGGAACCAGGGATGGTTCCCCCATTGATTTACTTTTAGAAAGTTGGCATTTTTTTGCCTTAGCCATTTGGTGCCTGGAGCCTGTCTCTGGTCACAAGACAGGGTGTAGTTGGCAGTGGGGCTTTGTGTTTTCCTCCTAGACAGCCACAAACAATGGGAGATTTGGTGTGGCTGGATGAGCCATTACTGGCAGGGTGGGAGGGAAAAGCTGGGTCCAGACTCACTTACACCTGAATAGGCAGTGTCCTGTCTCTACACAAAGGGCTGCATATGCCCTGTAGTTAGTATGGAGCCAGGGCAGGAAAGGTAGGGCATCTGTGCACTTCAAAGGCATGCCTTCAGAAGTTTCTCCCCACTTCAAAGGCACAATTATGTATAAAAGAGGGACCTCAGACACCACCACTTCAGTACACTTCTGGACCTGTGGATACTCTGCCTGGAAGAAGGACTGCTGTGCTACTGAAGGACTGCCACTCTGCTGGACTGCACTCTGTTAGGCTCCTGCTTTGCCATGCGGATCTGCTGCCCTCTTGCCTGGATGAGAGGGACTGGACATCTCTTGAACCGAGAACCCAGGGTGACTCCAAGGACTAGTTGGCTGGCCTCCTGATCTAAAGCCTCAGGGACATAACAGGCGTCTAACAACTCTGCTTCTGCACCTGGACTCTGTCATCAGTGCTGAAAAGCGTAGGTGCTCTCCATGTCAAATGAAAGAAGTGCAGGTACTCGGTACCGGAGACTGCCTGTCCATTTACAGCACTGGAGACAAGAATAATTGATCTTACAACTCACTCAAAGCGAAAGCATTTAAAACAAGCAAAAGGCAAAAATGAAGCACAGTGTATTTGTAAATCTGAAGTGTTATGGAAACAAAGATTTTAATAGGATCAAAACAAATCAAAACACTTTACCTGTTTCCTGATACCCGATTTCCACATATTAACATTTGTGTGCGCAGATTTAATGGCCATGTCAATTGAAAATGTGCCGTCTTTAAATTACACTGCACTACCACACCATGCTTTAGTAATACATTTGCCACAGTGTTCTTCAAAAAGGATCACCAGCTCCATACTACACCCTCACCACGCTCCTGCTGAATACATTTGCGCTACACTTGTTCTTTGTGTGACACTTGGATTTTTCACAGTCCCTTTGACTTCAGTGATGTAACATTGATGGCAGCACCTCCACTGTGAAAATTGTTCCAGCAGCACTCAATGCCACTCCAGTCACTAGACAAGTTTGGGATTGAGAGCTGCTTTAAAAGTGCTACAATGACTATAGCACCTTCCTCAAAGGGCTTGAACCTGGATTGCATATATCACATCTCAAGTGGAGAGAGTTGCATGGTGTTTTTCATGTCATGCTGTTATGTTGCTTGGTTTATGCAACTCTCGGCAGGCACGAAGTGGTTTCATGGTGCTGTGAGTTATGGATGATACAGAGTGTCATGTTTTAAGATACTTATGAGATGAACTATGGTTGGCAGTGATCTGAATGGATCTTGGTGCACAATAGGGCAGCGATTGAAACTGATAGAAGCTCCTCCCTGGTCTCAGGTAGCCAATAGGGAGGAGCCACTGTAGACCTACTTATTTCTCTCTTCTTCTGGTTGGATGGAAAATATTGTTTAAGCTTAGCGATGAGAATGGCAAGGCCGATAGCAAATAGTGCTTTTTAAAACTAATCACTAATTCAAACATTTTACGCACCAGAATTAAACCTTTTGTGCGCAAGTGTGTCTTTCGTGCTCGCAAAGAACAGAATCCAGATCTCAGGATTTTTGAAGGTGCACTATTGGGAGTCCTTTTACCTTGACTCCTAAATAATTATGGAGAAAATAAGTGCAAGCAGATCTCTTGTTAGTGGCGTTTGCTTTGTTCTGTATTGCATCAGTTTCACTATTTTAATACAGATATATGTTTTGAAACTGATTACATCTGACGTGTTTTGCTGATTATTGTGTTTCCCATGTGAATTTTCTTAAAAGTGGAGCACTGAATCTTTTTTTTTTTTTTAACACTTTATTTTGGGGGATTTTATGGGGCATTTCAGGGTGGTTACAACCTCCAGAGGTGACCAGATCAGTACATCATTAACATATGTCAAATATGTCATCTCCAAACATGAATATCATAATGACAAACAAACAGATCAACAGGTTGTATAGGCAAACTATCAAGCATAAATTAGCAAAGTTCGTCGGCTACTTCGTCAGACGTGCTGTCCGAAGATTAGAGACCTCCCAGTTGAGCATGTTGCAGGATATCTGGCATGGCGGTGACCCTGGGCTGGTCGGGTCCTGTCTCTTTTAACATAGGTTTGAAATGGTAGCCAAATCCGCTCAACTTGTACATTCTATCATTGATTAATGCAGTCAATCATCCCATGGCATAAATGGGCTACACCTTGGTCCACCACAGTGTGAGGCTCGCTGGCAGTGGGTTCTTCCAAGTATGAGCAATCGTGAGTCGTGCTGCTAAAAGGAAGAAGGTAAGTAACCTGCTCCTGGGAGTAGTGTAGGGCTAAACCGAGCTCTCCCCAACCCCACCCAGTCAGAAAACCAATGGGTCCATCAGTAGGATCACTGAGCAGGTCAACCAAATCTGTTAAAGCACCTCGCCCCAGAACCGCTTCACCATCAGAAACTGCCACGACATATGGAAATATGTGCCCCGGTTCCTACAACCCTTCCAGTAGAGGTCAAGGCCAGTAGCATCTGGTGAGTATTTTATAGGAGTTGGCTTTGTGCTGTAGACAGATGGATGTCCCAGCCATGCGCATCCACAACCACTGCCAAACCTCATCCGTTATTGGTGGATCAAGGGTCTGCTCCAAACGTGATTGATAGGTGTGCCTGCGGGGCTGAGAATGGCCCCAGAGGGTCAAGTATAGGTGAGTAATGCCCTTCTGCGGGCCCCCCTATGAGAATAATTGTTCAAGAGGTGTCTTGGCCCTACTTCCCTGTTCTTTTCCCATGCAAGTGTTTGTCCAGTGAAGGAGTTGTTTGAGGCGGAATTCACCCTCCAAGGCAGCTGGAAGAGTTGTCTGCATGTGTGCCTATCTAGCGTGTTCACATCTTGATATAAATCACCCAGTCGTGGGGGCACTCCCCCTCTCCAGTCTTCGAATTGGGGGTCCATCGTGCCTGGTGGGAATTCCGGATTCTGCGTAATGGGGAGAGCGGAGAAGGAGATGTGGTGGCTGTCCAATAGTGAATAATTTTGTCCCAATATCTCAGAAGGGTGGCTGTGACATACAGGGGTAGACATGGCCTCAACCACATGATGTGGTTGGGGGCGTGGCTTCGCTGTGCAGCGGAATGGCCGCACATTAACACGGCTCCGCCGGCCGAGCCAATAATATCCGAAAAAACACGCCGAATGCCAGGAACCATACACGGCGGAAGGGACAGAGTCTAACTCGGACTGCATGGGCACTTGTCCGATGACTGTACCCCCGCGGAGACCGGAGATATCGTGGGTGGAAGCCCTGAACCAACGTGGGGCCTGCGCGGCGGCTGCAGCCGGGGCCTAGCGTGGCCGATAGCCCCGCAGTGAAGACTGACATGACCTGGGAATAGCAGGCGGAACCGCTTGAGCTGACCGGCTGCCCGTCCGGGGGGCTGAGACATCCGTGGACGGAGCGGCGTGGCGCTCCGCTGCTGCTGCGGGAATCCCGGAGGCGGCTGGGGACCGAGCCGCGCTCGGCTGGGATTGGCGGCGGCTGGGCCCGGACCCCGCTGGCGGTCGCGTCGTGGGATCTGGACGGCGAGCGAGACCTGAGGCCGCTGCTGTGGGGACCTGACGCCGGTGGTGAGCTTGGGACAGCTGTGTCCCTGCGCCCGGGAGGCCTGTGCTGTGGTGGGGGGTGCGCCTGCCCTGACCCCGCGGGGTGCGGGCGGGGCGCGCGCTCTTGGCGGGGCCGCCATTTTATATAGTGAGGACGACGCTGGGCGAGATGGCTGGCGCACCATGAATCAGTGCCCCGGACTGCAGGCAACGTAGCTGATGGGAAAGAGGCCAGCTGTGTGCCCTCCCGGGATATATGGCAGCGAGGTCAATAACAGCATAGACGACTGTGAACAGAAATGTCCAGCTGAGGCGCATGAGGTGCGTGGTAGGAGGTGAGGCCGCTTCGCAGCGTGGGAGCCTCGTGGGTAGCCAAGCTACAGAAACCGCCAAATATAACTTTGCAAAAGCCACAGGTGTGCACACATGCTGAGGCAAGGAACTCTGTGGCGACTGAAACGGATCTCCCTAAAACGCTGCGCACTGCCCTATTGACTGGGCCGTCACGTCTGCACGCCCCGAGGCTGATACCTGCTCATATGACTGCGGAGCTGGGTGGAATCGCTCGAGGCTGTGACTGAATTTGTGGGCTTGGGACCACGCGGAGATGGTCAAGTCACACTCACACTGACACTGCTGGGAGAGGCGAGCCGAGCTGAGCCACAGAGACGGTCGCAAAACCACACCCCGGGGGCCAGGCTGTCCTGATGGGCGGAGATATACAACGCTGTAGCCGGAGCTGATCCTGCGAGATATCGGCGAAGACCTGCGAGACGGGAACACCACGCGGGAAGACACCACTTGCAGGTACCGTGAGGGAAATTGAGGGGCCAGCCCGCTCTGGCAAGAAACGCCAGCGTGCGAAAACATCGAGGCCTGCCGGGGTCGGGCTTGCCGTGCGCTCCTCGGACTGCTGGCATAGAACATACTAAGCGGGCGTGCCGGCTGCACGACAGCAGCCGCAACTCCACGAGAATGGGGAAGCCGGATACGAGACAACCCCGGATAAATTTTGATAGAAAGTCCAGCAAACCGGCTGATAATGACACGGGCAGCCGTGACCCTGCGGACGACGCAGCCACTAATCAGCCACCCGAGGATGATATCCGATCGATGTTCCAGGAATTGAGAACCAGCCTCCAAGGCATAGATCCCAAAATGGATACGCTTGCGGAACGCATGGATAGAATCACTCAACGGATGGACAAGCAAGAGGGACGTGTAAGCGTACTGGAAACGAGAGTGACGGAGACAGAGGAGGGACAGACCGAAATGGAAAAGAAACTGAGAGGAATGGACAAAGTGCTGGCTGTAATCCAACAAAAGAACGAAGATTTGGAAGCGAGATCGAGAAGGAATAACATACGGATAACGGGAATTGCTGAAACGACGAATATTCAAAATATGGAACAATATGTAGAAACTATGATGAGAGATCTATTCGGTACTGACCTGTCCCCAATGTTCCTTATCGAGAGGGCGCACAGATCTCTAGGCCCCAGACCGCGGCCGGGAGCGCCGGCGCGGCCGATACTGGTGAGAATACTCAACTACAGAGACCGATATGTGATACTCCGCTTAGCTAGAGAAAAGGGCACCATTCAATATCAAGGGAACAATATTGCGCTGTATCCTGACTTCACACTGCAAGTACAGGCCGCTCGTAGAGAGTTTATTCCTGCAAAGAAAATATTTCAACAACTCGGGACCAAATATGCGCTGATATACCCGGCCAAACTGCGTGTTCAAGGACATGGAAAGCCAACTTTTTTCACGGACGCTAAATCAGCACTGGCATATGCGAAACAAATGGCGAAGGACCACAAACAGCAGCAGGCCTCGGCTGATGGACGGGCGGAGGACAGACTCAGCGACAACGATTGACATAACATGGACTAGAACATATGCTGCTGAACTATGCAGATCACCTGCGAGGTTGCGGCCCTGGGTGCGGCAGATAACTGGTAGGATAAGAGCCTTGCTCTCACGTAAAGGGTGTATAATGCTATATGCGGTCTGATGAATACCCTGAAAATATGCAGTTTGTTATTACTGGGAGGTTCCTGGGTATTTGAGCGTGATACTCAATGCTCGATCACCCTGCCATAAGTGCAGGGGAGTTTTGCTGGTGAACTCACGTGCCCCGTGGGATGATTCCCTTTCGCTGGCTATTTATTTTAAACAGTTCTTTGTTCTGGGTTAAAGGTGGGGGGGTTCCACAACATATTTGGGGGGTTGGTGTGGGTGGGGGGGGAACAGTTGCACTCTCTCGTACTATAGAACTGCCACATACTATACGATTTTATGCACACGATGGGGATCTGCCATGCAGTACGCTGTGTCCCCATTTGCAGGACATAGCGTTTAGCCATACCCGCGTAAGCTGCCGAACTCCTACAATGCGCCTCCTCACAGCAGCTATGCGACCAGCCTAGACCTTTACGTATTGATATGGCACACAACGCTAACATGAACCCACTAACATGTCTCACGTGGAACGTCAGAGGCCTCAACGACCGCAGAAAGACGAGACTTATCCACTCCTACCTCACAAGGCATAAGGTGGACATATGCTTCCTACAGGAAACACACCTGACGAGCTCGTCAGCGGGGATGCTTAAGAACAAAAGGTGGGAGGTGGTAGTGGAGGCTGGCTACTCCAACTACTCCAGGGGAGTGGCGATACTAATGCGCAGGGGATTGCACTGGCAAACACACAACACGGTTGTCGACAGAGAGGGCAGATACATCATATTACAGGGGGAGCTGTGCCGCGTCCCGGTAGCACTGGTTAACATTTATGGCCCAAATATAGACAGCCCGGAATTTTTTCAACATATATGGCAGAAGATACAGGCGCTAGGACATACTGCAGTGCTGTGGGGAGGAGACTTTAACGTAGTCCTGTCGACGCAGGCAGACAGACAGGGCTCACCCCGAGCACATCACCCAAAGGCAGCAGCAATGCTACATGACATTATCGAAGACTTGCAATTAATAGACTCTTGGAGGGCCATACACCCACTAGTTAGAGCAGACACCTGTGTCACACACCATCGGAATGCGTGGTCACGCCTAGATTTTTGGTTAGTCTCTAAGGACCTCCACACCTGGCTGACAGAGGCCACACACCACCCCCGCACTTTCTCAGATCATGCGCCTGCCCAGATACGGTTGTGCATGCCTCCCGCGTATGCCCAGCCATTTGCCTGGAGATTCCCATCTAGTGCCCTGTTGGACCTCGTCTTTCGCGCAGAATTGCGCAATAAGATCACAGAGTACTTCGAGCTAAACGAGGGCACAGTGGACTCGCCGGGCACACTTTGGGAAGCATTTAAGGCGGTTACGAGCGGTGACTGCATAGCCCTTAAAACGGGCGTCCTAAAGGACATACGTAACACACTTAGCAGACTAGAGCGGGAAATCAAAGAGCTGGAACAAGCGCAATAATCTGACCCGTCCCCTGAGACCACGGCACAGATAAGGTCTAAACTAACAGAATTTCAGGAAGAAGCAGAGAGGGAAACGAAGTATTTGCATAAGTATGCCCAGGCAAGAAGATACGGAGAGAGTGAGAGACCGGGGAAAACACTAGCAGGATTACTAAGCACGCCTAGAGGGTCGACTTACATAACTGAATTACACACGGACAGCGGGGACGTAGCTAGGACACCACCTGACATACTGAGGGTAATGTCCCTGTATTATAAGCGACTATATACCTCTCAAATAGACCCGACGCAGGAAGACATAGTTGACTATCTAGATGATATGGCGCTGGCCTGGTTTCATAATAGGGCCCGAGAATATATGGAGCTACCCATTACGACAGAAGACATTAGACAAGTCATAAATAGTATGCCCGCGGATAAAGCCCCAGGGACGGACGGCCTAACGGCAGCATTTTATAAGGAATATGCTGACATCCTAGCCCCCAAATTATTACAGGTATACCTAGAGGCAATGGAGACTGGTATACTCCCTCCGACGCTCCGTGAAGCCATCATAATAACTATATTGAAGCCGGAAAAAGATCCGACTAACCCAGACTCGTACCGTCCATTATCTTTGATAAATTTAGACGCCAAAATATACGCCAAGCTAATAGCGAACAGACTACAGCCTATGATGCCACAGATAGCTCTGCCAGACCAGTCAGGCTCTATACCAGGCCGTTCCACTGCCACAACTTAAGGACGATTTTTGGCATGCTCCATTACCTAGCCCCTCATGTGCAGGCTACAGCGGCACTCCTAGACGCCACGAAAGCGTTTGACTCGCTGGAATGGAAGTTCCTCTTCACCTTATTGGCACGCCTGGGTCTCAGCCCCATATTCATCAGACAGATCCGGATACTGTATACGAACCCGACAGCGAGGGTTAAGATAAATGGGCAGATATCCGAACCCCTTAACATCACTAGAGGGACAAGACAAGGCTGCCCACTGTCGCCATTATTGTTCGCTATAGCCACAGAACCGTTTGCGGCCAGGCTTCGGCAACACCACACACAGAGAAGTATTGGGTTCACGTCCAGGGGGCTTTTGATATCGATGTATGCAGACGACATGACTATATACCTGACTAACCCTAGAGACAACTTTGACACAGTAATGAGAGAACTGATACGATATGGCGGGCTAACTGGGATTCAGATCAACTGGGAGAAATCTGTGATGCTACCGCTCACTGATGCCACAACCCCGTTTGACTCAGAGTTTCCGATACAATGGGCGGAAGGGGAGACAAGATGCTTAGGCATTCGCATTAGTAGATCTTTACAGGAAATATGGACGGCCAACTATGGCAGGGCAATGAACTGGCTGGAGAGCAAGATACCACGATGGAAGGGACTGCCTTTATCCTTGACAGGACGCATAGCTATTACTAAAATGGTAATATTGCCCAAATTCCTATACCCGTTTGTGAACATTCCAATGCCGCTGAACGTTCACTTTTTCAAACGGCTCCGCTCCAACATATTGGAACTGGTCTGGGCGGGTAAACAATCCCGAATCTCATGGAAAATACTGACGCTACCATTCACACAGGGTGGGCTGGGCGCTCCAGACTTTGAGCTGTATGCCTACAGCGCACAAGCGCAGTTCCTACATTTCTGGCACCACCCCACACCATTCCAACCCCACGTGGCGATAGAAATGGACAGAGTCGCACCACTGCCGCTTAATACGGCCATTTATCAACCGTATAAACGTCCGCACCAGGAAATAGACACGGTGGAGGCGGTGCGGTGGGCGTGGAGAGGAATCGCGAAGAGAGCTCGACAGGCGGATCTGTATGCACCGTCTATGCCCATAGGAGGTAACCCCCTACTGAACCCCCTACTAGACAAGGCAATTGCAAGGAGGGCGCAATCACATAAACTAGGGAAAGGGAGCGACCTCTTTCCAAATGGAAAATTTCTGACATTAACACAGATGTGTGCTCCGCAGACACCCACCGCGTCTGATATGCTCCTCTATTACCAGTGTAGGGCGGCATGCAGATCAAGATATAGGGAGTTCCCAGACGCACCGCCCACTCTACCTGCGTTAGAGAATATCTTGTCGAACCCATCACCTCGCAAACTTATTACACGCATCTATAGCATCACACAGGGGGAATCTCCAATCACCCATGTCACCTCCAAAGCGGAATGGGAAATAGATGCCGATTTGACGATTACCGATAAACAGTGGCAGTTCTGCTGCTCTCAGCTGGAATGCCTTTCGCCGAATTATAGATTGCGGCTTATCCATTTTAACTTCCTGCACAGACTATATCGTACACCATCTCAGCTGCACCGAATGGGCCTACACCCGGATGCGAGGTGCTGGAGATGCGGCGCTCAGACCGCCACGTTTGCCCACCTGGCCTGGAATTGCGGACCGATAGAACAATATTGGACAGACATTTTTAGACACATAGGACACATTATACATACCTCACTACCAGCGACGCCGCTAATGGCGCTGCTGGGGCATGTACAGGAAATCCCGAAAGAACACCGCAAACTCACGCCCATGCTGCTGCTGCTAGTGAAAAGGCAGGTAGCCATACACTGGAAGAAACAGACCCCTCCTGCAATAGCTGAATGGGTCAGGGCTGTTACGTATTGCAAGGATCAGCTGACTGTCTTTTGGGAACTAATGCCCAGTAGATCTAGACCATCGGACATATGGGAACCTTTTGCTGATTGGCTGCGCTCGGGCGGTGCGGATCTCCAGAGGGACTGAGCTGTGCGTGGGGGCGGAAGGGATCTGCCTGACCAGACACAAAAGATGACGTGATTGGGGGGGGGACATGGGCTTGCCAATGGGCACCGACTAACTGGGATGCACACTGCTGAATATGCGAATACTGGCTGAGTGTAAACGACATGGCAGATTAACTGATAGACATTTGTGGGGGCAACCCCTGGACTTGATAGTATGGCAGAGGGTGGAGGGAGGGGGGCAAGTTTTAAGTTTTAAGTTGGTTTTACTGTTTTGATGTAAATGACTGCGCTGCAGGCTGTTTCTCACAGAAAGAATGCATACGGGATGAAATTCGCTGCCTGCCCTTCGGGTTGTTGGCAAAAAAAAGCTGTGTAATTTTACTTGAACAAACAAGCTGCCAGCCTCCGGGTTGTAGGCCACTGGCAGTGTAACCTAAAGTATGCAATAAAATGTTAAAAAAAAAAAAAAAAAAACATGATGTGGTTTAAGGCATTGCTGGAGCCACCCTGTTCAAGAAGCACCCACGGCTTAGTGTACGGAAGATGGTGCCAGTCTACAGTGGATTGGAGTTCGGTGGCCTGGGTGTGCTGCTCTATATTGGGAAACCCGAAGCCCCAGTCCATCGTACGCTTATACAAGGTCAGTCTGGGTACCTGCTGTGTAGAATTTTGCCATACAAATTGAAACAACTGTTTTTGAGTGTGCAGGATGGGCTGCTTGGGTATCCGTAAGGGTAGAGTGTGGGTGACATATAACAGTTAATTTGTATACTGTTAATACGGCTGAGCCATGAGATCTCCAGCCTACCCCAGCGGTATAGGTCTTTGTGTAGTGGCTCTAGCACTGCCGGATTTTTTTTTTTTTTTTGGCAGATGTATATAGCGCGAACTTGACCTGAAGGTATTGGAGCGCTTTACATGAGCACCGGTTACGTTTCACAAGGACACATTCATTATTTGGTAGGCGCGGGAGATTAAGTGATTTGCTCAGAATCACAGGATGTTGAACCAACGCCGAGACTCAAACCTGGTTTCCCAGTTCCAAAGTTGGCAGCTCTGGCCGTAATGCCACATTGTCTCTTCTAAATCTTTATTAAGCCGGTACAACAGTCGGGGCTGTCTAAGTACAGGCAAACTCATTTCTTGTACCACTGAAGATTAAGCTGTATAGACATTCAAAATAAAAGGGCAAACACTAATCCTGATTTGTGAGGGACTAGTGTGTGGCGTTTCCCTGTCCTCTGTTTCAGAATAGACATGGAAATGTGGCAATGCCACATATTGCTCACAAATCTGCAATTATAACTAGTCTGAGAACCTCAGCTTTTTATAGTGACTTTTTGGTGGTTTTAATTTTACACTTCTAATGGCACTTTGTAGAAATAAATCCATGAATATTTATTAACTCCACAAAGGTCTTCGGAAAACGTAAGCACCTGATAGTGAGCGAAATGTGTCAACGATAATGTGTTTCAAAAGAAATGTATGTATTGAAATGCTGGCACTAACAGTGCATGATTAACAGCAAAACAAAAAAGTCTGAACAAGACCAAAAAGGCACTGTCAATACTGTGCCCACTCCTGCATGATTCTAGGCTGTTTGCACTTTCTAACGTGGGAAATCAGCTAATTTGCTAGATTTTCTGCAATTGAAAATGGCTTGGAAACATATTCCAAGGGGAGGGTCAGTGTAGAAGCATTGCAAATGTTGGGAAAATCTACTGGGTCATAATTTATGATGTATTCTCAAAATATTGCAATGCATTTCCCACCCTAACCGCGCTTGCACCCTAACAAAAGTGTGGAATTGGTAGTTAGTACTGCAAAATGCCCCAAATACTCCATTTGTTCAGGGGTATGGGAACAAAGATTTATACACATGGAAAATAGATTTCCATGTGAAGCAAAAATGACCGAAAATTTACAAATGCACTGTTCGGCCCGGAATGTCCCCTGCACGATGAATGGGTGATTACCCCTGTCCTGAGTGCCTGACTGCATGCGACATTGGAATTCTGACTTATGATGGCCCTGGCATCATGATAATCTAGTGTCTGCACCGAGGCCTACGCCTGTCTCTGGTACACTCCTTCACCTAGAAGGGTGAACTAAGCGTGGCCTCAAAGTGGGCACTGGACTACTGTTCCACCTGGGGTAAATCATATGGCAGCATACCGTGTTTCTTGAGTCATTATTGTGACCATACCTTTTTTCTGTCTCAAAGAGAGTGTGATCTGCTGATTGCTCTCATGCAAAGTGCCACAGCTATGTGACTCTTAGATCCTTGCTATAACATTCTTTGTGCATGTTAGTTGCATATATGCGCAGTGAATGTGTGGTAGGACTCTGTGGGTGATGAGAGTCTGAGAAATGGTCCCATTGGGATCCATTTTGGATGCCCCCCGATTTACCATAGCAGAGGATTGAGGGTGGATACAGCTTCCCCATACAGTGGAAGTGTATTGACAGCATTCCAGATGCTGGAGGGTGGAGACCGAGATACTGAAGTGAAGGAGGATGGGGACAGGGTTACGCTTAGAAATTCAATGAGATCCTCATTAGCAAAGGGATGCTGATTAGTGCTTCCTAAGCATCGCCACTGGGTGGATGGTAGGATGAGAAGTGGGGCTGCAGTTTTTGTTGGTCGTGGTGAGAAAGTTATGACATTTTAAAGAGAGCTTACCCAAACCTTTAATAAGATCTTAGAAAGTAGATCCACATCCCCTGGCTGGAAAATGTATATAAAAGAGGCATCTAAACCATCCCACTGTGTTCCAATACCAAGTTCTTCATGAACAAGGAAGGGAGTGCACTGCAAAGTATTTGAAAGAATACTACAGTACCAGGGCGCATGTCTATAAAATAACCAGTGTCTCCGATGTGAGGAAGCATCACCTGAAATCTGAACTTTCTGCTGAAGGAACTGACCGTCTGCCTAGAGCCCTGCCTGCCCGTCGAGAGAGGAAGAATTCTGCCTGGCCCTGCAGGAGGAGTGACTGTCCAGGAGGAGAAGTCCAGGGTGTACCTGGCAACAGGAGCCACAAAAGAAAGCAGACACTTCGGAGGAAGCAAAGCCAGGAGCGACCCATGTGCGCAGTAGACCTCTGGTCTCCCAGAGTGTTTTTTTGCCGTTAACATCACTAAGATTTTTTAAATTGGCAAGCCTCATCGGTGGTCAGCAGCCACTCGTTGATTGAGAGACTGGTGCTCTCGCTGCCAATGCCAGAGCCGGAATCCTTAGTCGCCGCCAAGGTGGAAGCCTTGATCAGCCTGTAGCCCACAACTTCCAAATGTATCCACCTATCCATGATCATCCAGCTGCCCATACCTGCCATTCAAGTGCCCCATCTGCACCTAGCCTAAGGAAGTTGCTATCTGCAAAATGTAAGTGCAAACATGTGAGCATCTCTACTGGTCTTTACTGACGCTAATTTTTCTGAGTGAGACCGCAGCCTCGGCCAATGCACGTGTTATTTACTAGGGATCATAGACATTGGGAAATTCCGTCAGACGGACAGGACACCTTAGTGAAAATTGCAAACAGGATTCAACCCTGTGTCTGATTTCTCTAATTAATTTGTGCAGTATTACATTATGTCACATGATTAAAGCACTTTCATTTTACTCAATAGATAAACACTGGGCAGGACAATACATTATTGTATCTGTTGGTTGACTATTGAGTTCTGAGCTCTTGCTGCCACTCTACTTTGCTGAGAAGTTGTTGCCTGCTCGCCTTCGCTACCCTGAGAGTCAAGCGTGGAAAGGGTGTACTGAGTCCCGTGCAGAGCCATAGTAGGATGGATTCCAGGACACCAGTGGCAAATGACATCAACCACCAGAGATGGGACCGAACAGCCCCAGACTTCCCTGTGACCAACCAAATGGGCTCTGACATGCACATTTCTCATATCCCTACATTTCTGGATTGGTCAATCACATTTGTTCAATGTATGCAATCTAAAACTACAGCACCCAGAATTCATTAGGCTGACACACAAAAGCCAAGGACTGGAAACTGTGTCCGTAATGACATGGAGCTAGGTGGTCATCCTACTACCATCTCACCTGTCTCAGCACCACACCAGGTGTGGGAAGGTGCTGAGACATGGTGCCGCAGAGATTGTTGCAACACACACCTGATTGCATGCCATCAGGGAGTGCACCACGGTCACATTGAGGTGGAATGCATTCATATGTGGAAACAATAGGCACCAGTGACTCACTTGATCTGTAGGACTGGAGCATGTCTGGTTTCAAGACAGAGAGCAGGATTCCTGACCACAGATGAAGGAGATGAGCCGGTTCTACATTCCCTTAAATTTCACAGGTACACACATTAAGTGCAAGAGACACTCCAGGGTGCATTGCAATGATGTTAGCACTCATTATTCTGCAGGTATATAAAATGTCAGCTGGCCAAGCCATGTGTTATATACAGGGCCACTGGAATTATGCGATTGTGCAACTGCAGCGATTTTTGCATAAGTATAGATTTGCCACATTTGCCACCTAATCCATTATCTGCTGCATAATTTGCTGATTTTAACAAAAAAATTGTTTTTAGCTCAAACGGTTCAAAAGTTACTAAAGATGCAGCGACACATGTGGTGCGCAGTGGTAAGCCCTTTGCAAAGCTGGACTGGTCACTTTCTGTTGCCTATTGCTATATATGGATTTTAAACTGGTTCTAATGAGGTGCAACCAATGCCCATACAGTGTTGCCATGTTTAAAAATGACGAAATAATGAAGTAATACTATTACAAAATGTGCTGCATTATGCCGCATAACTTGGGGGTTCTTGCCGCATAATTTACTCAACCCTGCTGCATATTTTGCCCCTCTCCTCCCGCATATTTCCAGTGGCCCTGGTTATAAATTGTAGCATCATGTACATAACTTTAAATGCCACTCTCTCAAACCATTACTGAGCCCGGGGTTGTTTCGAAGATTTGACACTGAGAAATAAAAAATGGCTTTTGGGAAATATGAAGGTCAGCGATTCATTTAATTGCTATTTGCAAATTGCCAAGTCTGTGAGGGATCTTTGGAAGGCACACTCAAGGAAACATGGGTTTGCGCAACACACCACAGTCTAAGCAGCAAGGCGAGGGTGCTTACTGTTTATGTACAAAAAGGTTTAGAAACGATGAAATGATCAGCAAAACTCACTTCCTTCCTAGTTTATATCTGATGAACAACAAAATAAAAATAAAACCGCTTTTGCTGAATTTTCAGAAATCTGTCTCTAACCAGTCGTGTGCTCACCACGGTGTTTCCGCTTTCCTGTTGTATCAAATGAACATATGTAAGGTTACTTATTCAGGATACACCCTTAAGCTGTGGAATGCTGTGTTAAATTCAAACACAAAACTGATACACCAATATCCCTTGAATTTTGCCAGGAAATCGCAGGATTTGCTCTTTTAGGACAGAAAGCATTACGAAAACAGATTTATTTATTTGAAATTTATAGAGTGCACGGCTACCTCCAACGGAGGTGTCCCGGCGCTAGGCAGCAGAATCACACTAAAAGGCACAGGGAGAAGAGCTATGTGCGGTTAAAGAGCCAGGTTTTTAAAGCTCTCCTAAAGGCCGGTTATGGCTCCGTCATGCGGAGGTGGAGAGGCATGGCATTCCAGAGCTTCGCAGTTCTGACCACGAATTATCTGCGGCTGTCCGAGGCCCCCGCAGGGGGCCACTAAAGAGGGCAGCCCTCTAGTGCCAGCTGGGCACCCCACACCCCCGTAGGGGCAGGGACTCAGGGAGGAGTCCCCCAAGCCTGGTCGCAGCGCAATAGGCGAGAATCACGTCCGGGGCGCGAGGACAGGGGGAGGGGTATATAGGCCTCCCCCCACCATCTTGTCGTCCTCTTTCGCGCGCCCGGACACGCCGTCTGGACACGATGTCCAGGTTCGCCGGGGTCGTCGTCATTGCGGACACGCCGTTTCTCTTTGTGGCTGCCCTTGACGATTGACGTGCCCCCGGAGCTGCCGTCGCCTATAGCGGTGAGTGCATAACCCCCCCCCCCGTCCCCGCCCGGTCTCCCCAACGGGGGCAGTATCAAGGGCAGGGCGGCGCGGCCACGGTCCGCCTTGGGGGGGGGCTGGGGCAGCGAGCTCGGGCGGTGGCAGTAGAGGCGCTCCCCCCCCTACTTGGGATGGGGAGGCCTTGCCACGTGGCACGGATAGCCAAGGCCCGAGGGGGCCTGTTTCCCGGTGCACTGGGGAGGTCCCCCCCTTCCGGGGCTCGAGGTGCCCAGGGGCAGTTCCGGTGGGGGGGCAAGAACACACGGTCCTGAGTTGGAGGGCCTGGCGCGCACCTCCAACGGAGGTGTCCCGGCGCTAGGCAGCAGAATCACACTAAAAGGCACAGGGAGAAGAGCTATGTGCGGTTAAAGAGCCAGGTTTTTAAAGCTCTCCTAAAGGCCGGTTATGGCTCCGTCATGCGGAGGTGGAGAGGCATGGCATTCCAGAGCTTCGCAGTTCTGACCACGAATTATCTGCCGCCTGTCCAGGCTTTACGGAAACGAGGAATAGTGAGCAATTTCATGTGGTTTGATCTCAGAACCCGGTCTTGTTGGTAATTTTGCAATCTGAGTCTCAGGTAGGCCGGGTCCCGACCCCTTGTGGCTCTGTAGGCCAGAATAAGTGCCTTAAATTCAATTCTCCTACTGACGGGCAACCAGTGAAGGCTCCGCAGATGGGGAGAGATGCAATGGCAGAATGGCACATTTCTTTTTTTTTTTTTGCTTTTCTTTTTTAAACTTCTTTTTATTAAAACAACAGTGCAATCCATCAGTACAGGCAATAGATATTAAGCAAAACCATTTGGGGCAATTACAGGAATGGAATTTATATTCTTTCAATACATTGCTTCACTTCCCATGCATAGTATCCAGGACCCTCCCACCATCCCTCCGCCCCAGCTCAGCCCACCCTCTCACCCACACTCCCTTCATGACCGATAGGTTTCCGACGGGCTCCAGATTTTTTCCCATTTCTTGGGACAGCCCCAACTTTCGTATATTATTTTCTCAGCAAGACAGCACCAGTCCAGGTCTTTTTCCCAGTCGGTCAACCTCGGCACATTTGCTGCCCCCCATAGTCTTGCAATGTTCCGTTTGGCTATCACTGCTGCCAGTAGAAGCCAAGTCCTGGTGTGTGTGGGCCATCTGTCCTCCCCCACGACCCCAGTAAATGCCACCTAGCATCGAGTTGCACCTGCCCGCCAGCTATCTCAGACATCACGCCCGTTAATTCAGCCCAGTATCGTTGAATGTTTGGGCATGTCCAAATAATGTGGAAGAACGTGCCCGTCTCCCCACAGCCTCTGATGCACATCCCCGTATCACATTTGCCCAGTTTGCACTGGAGAGTCCTGGGAGCGTACGCCCTGTGTAGCACTCGGATCTGGATTAATCTAGACCTCGCGCGTATTGCCACTTCCCTGGGACATTGAAGCGCCTCCTGCCAATCGTCGTCCTCCAGAAGACCCACATCAGTCTCCCACACCTCTCTGAGTGAGCCCAGGGGATCCGGGAGGTTGTTCATTATTTTACGATATGTAAGGGAGTTGGCCTTATCCAGCATAGGGTCCAGCAATAATCGGACTTCTAATGGGGAGTACTCAGGCAGGGTCTCTCCCTTTGGCACATGGCGAAGCAGCGCGTGCCTCAGTTGTAGGTATCGGAACTGTTCCTTATCTGCCATGTGGTACTCAGCCTGGTGTTCGCTAAAGGTCATCATGGCCCCCCTTCTCCATATGTCCCCGAGATTATCTAAGCCAATTAAACTCCAACTACAGAAGCCACGAAGACCTCCCACTTCGCTCAGGGCGTCGCTGTACCATAGCGGGGTCTGCTGGGTCAGCCGCGAGCCCCATCCCAGCACCTTAGTGACAGATTTCCAAGCCCTCACCACCACCTGTGTATGTATTGATAGCGATTTCATACAGTGGTTCTGGTAGAGAATTGAGGCATATCCTCCCGCCCCCATTGCACGCCGGTCCGCCCTGTAGGCGTGCTCAGAAAGAGGTGCAAACACCCATCCATTAATATTGACAAGGTGCGCCGCCCTGTAGTAAGTCCGTATGTCCGTGACCGCCAGGCCGCCCTCGTACACCCCCGCTGCAGCTTGCGCAACGCAATGCATGGATTGCCCCCTTCCCAAAGGAGGTTACGCTGCTCCCCCTCAATACTCTGGAAGATGTTCTCCGGTATACAGTAGGGGGTGTTCTGCAACACATATAGCAGCCTCGGGAGGGCCATCATTTTAAATAAAACGGCCCTACCCATGAGGGATATGGGCAACTTACGCCAGTGTGAGATATCCTCGCGAAGCCTCAAGAGCTGGGCCTGTAGGTTTAGATTCAGAAAGTCCGTCTCTGATTTGGTGATCCAGATCCCCAGGTACTTAAATTGGTCCCGGCGTATCAAATCCCTGCAATCCGACGTGAGCTGTGGGATCTCGCCAGTCAGGCTAAAAAGGAGCGACTTATCCCAGTTGACTTGGTACACTGAGTAAGTACCAAATAGGCGGAGTACATTAATAGCTCTGTGAATCGACTGTCTGGGCCTACTTACATACAATAGTATGTCATCAGCGTACAGGGAGATGCGCTCTTCCCATTCGCCCCCCATATCGATGCCTCTGATCAGCGGATCCCTCTGGACCCACGCCGCAAGTGGTTCTAGCATCATTGCGAAAATCATAGGGGATAGGGGGCATCCCTGGCACGTGCCCCTGTGCAGTGCGAAGGTCCTTGACACTGAACCATTTACCCGCACTCTCGCCAGTGGTGCGTGGTACAGCAGGCGGATCCAGGCTCAGAAGAATGGCACATTTCTGATCAATCTGGTCGCAGCGTTTTGAACTATTTGCAGCCTGCGGACCAGATAGGCTGGTAGTCCTAAGTAGAGACTATTGGAAAAGTATTTTGCAAAAACATAGACTCCAAAAAATAGGTAAAGAAGAGCTCGGCCTACCTGCCGACAAAATAATGTATCCGCACCTATAGTCTGTTCCACTCAAGGATGCGAGGCCTGGAGGTCGAGTGAAATAGAATTAATGAGTACTAAAAACCTTTCTGTAACTAAGAACAGAAGTGATGAAAAATAAAAACATGTCATGGTATTAACTCAGTAGGGTAGTGACGCTGTACCACACAAGTGCTCTGAGGGTGCACAGAGCGTGTGTGCCCCTTTTTTGTGCCCTTGGAGCACTTCTGTGTTCTAGAAGGGGCTGCTGTAATCAGGGCCGGCTTCAGCACTGGCGGCGCCCAGTGACCCAATCTTTGTTGGCGACCACCCCCCCAAACCTCATTGTCCATGAATTCCCTCTCTACCGCGCTCTGCATAGCCTCTCTCTCACATGAATGTTATTTGTTTTATAGCGCTACTCATATCAGTGTAGGGTTTCAGAGCACTTTACATCACACACACATACAGAGCCAATTAATCATACATGTGTAAATCAGTCTATAGGAAATGTTATACAAGACAATGAGTATTACAAGGTGTAGGAGTCACATGTCACTGATACCAGAAGCAGTATATTTAAAGAGTGGAGAAGCACAAACTCAGGATTTAAAATGTACAATAGTGGTTGGCTTTAATGATAAGAATGTATTTCTACCCAAATAAACCCTTTTTAGCAACATTAGGATAATGAAAGACGGGGATATACTCTATGCAGTTTGCATGCAGCTCTTTAAAAAAATAGTTCATAGCTCACTGTGCTATATTAGGATTGTAACTTGTGAACTGGAAGTAACAAAAGGATATCTGTGACAAAAACAGTAACCTACTACGCTATCCACATAAAATACAGTTCAGTGATTTGCATTGTACACGTTCTTTGCAGCAGGCATAATAACCCTTTGCTCTACTTTATCATGAGTGGAAACTCCAGTCTCTCTCCAGGAGGAACATTAATCACCAGGGTTATCTTGTCTTTTTTATTGCTGCCTGAAAACTGCTGGACACACAAGAAACTCTTCAGCAGGTGCTTTTAAAATCCCTGTTATTTCTAAACACGGTGTCCCCTGAGGTCAGCGCCAGGTGAAAATGCGGAGGTCGCGCCGCCCTAGAGCCGGCACTGGCTGTAATAATGATTGTTCAGACCAGGGCACAAGTCCTAAAAAAAGAAGTGGGGGGACGCCCCAAGTTAGGTGGTGTCACCGGAAGTGACGTCACGACAGGAAGTGACATCACGAAAGGTGATGGGGGCAGGCTGCCAGCCCCCTCGAGCCCTACGTGTCCCGCTACTGAACAGCATGAGACATGTAATGGGGTGGCTGCCAGGGGCTGGTCAACGTCCTTTTCGACACTTGTTAACATCCTGTCAGCTTCTGTGTTCGCCCTGCCTGGTTCGCATTAGCACCACCGAGCGCTGTGCGGTTGGGAAAAGCCCTGCTTGGGACTACTCCAAAAACGGTCCCGGTCAATCTGCGCGCTCACAGCTCTTTGTCGACGAGGGTACATCGAATGGCGTGATTTTACAATTAGCTGCAGTCCGAGCCGCTAACCCAAAGCAGATGCTCCCTCCCGTGCGTTATCAGACTTAATCAAATGGAAAAATCCACCCCCTCAATGCGGCCAGCTTTTGGGCAGGGGGGATGGCGTCCACCCGGTAAAATAAGTGGGGGGACGCCGTCCACCCGCGTGGTACCCCGACTCGAGCCCTGGTTCAGACACACTTTTCACATTATACGATCGCAAGAAACGTGCCGTCCTTTGTATGGGAATGCCTTTACCGCTGTACGAGTGCCATTATACAGATGCAGGCACAAAGGCAAAGAGTATCCCTCGAGGCGATCAGACTGTATGACAGAGGGAGTCATGCGCAGTTAGTGCACTCCAAGGGCGTTGTTTGGGCAGGAGGTTGGGGAACGGGGTCCTAGGAACTCTCAAGACACAAGTGGTAGCAGTCACATATTGCACCCAATGGCTAAAACTGAGTGCACCGGTTTCAGTGAAATTCAGACTTTATTCATTACAAAAGGGTTTATAGACGTTTGAGCAGGACTTTATACAAAATCTATCAGATGGGGGCATATTTCACGTCAGGCAAATTGGAGAATGCCGCAGGGACCTACCCAGGAATCTCCCTGCGGGCAGCTGCAGTCATACACTGTCTCCACTTCGAGGGGAAAGGGAAGATCCCTGTTAGCTGTTTAAACTCAGTTAGTCCACCGCAAATAGTGCCCAATAAAGGTGCCAGTTTAAATCTTTTGACAAAGCAGCACTTTCCAAGTGCAGGCAATGCAATGCCTGAGTGGAGGACACTAGTTTTTTATAGGTCTTGCCTAAGACAGCACTTTTGCTGCCTGTTGCAAGAAATTTTGTTACCTTACAGAGGGCTTAGAACCTGCCCATATCTTACCACTGGTTGGCTTCATTCTTGCTCTAATTTGCTTGTTTCTAACTCGTTAGCATGTGTGGGGGTCACTTTGTCTTCTTGAATTTGTCCCTTCTTTTGAGCAGGGCCCAAATACTTGTATCATTCCACTGCTCTGTTTTCAGGAGCTACTTTTTTTCTTTTTGTTTAAGCACTCTGCAAGAGTGCGTGTGTTGTCCTGCTGACTCCCTCATGTGTGTCTTGCCCTCCACTGCACTTGCTGCCTATATGCCTACCCTCATGCCCTGTGTGCTTATCCCATGTCCATATTGAATTTTCTCCTCTGTGCTTCTCCCCTACATCTGCGTTGCATTCACTCTTGTTTGTCTGCTCCCCCACATTCCTTTCTCTCTCCATTTGCTTGCCCTCCATGTCCCTTCCTTACACTTTCCATATTACTTTGCACACCTCCTCCTTTTGCTCCCCCCCTCCATGTTGCTTCTCCCACTCTGTGTTGGTCCCCCTTCATTGCTTACCCCTTCCCCATGTTGCTTCCCTCATCCTGCTACTTTTTTTTTTTTTTTTACCCATCCAAGTCGGATCAGCAAACAGGAAAAAAAATTGCTTCTGTCATTCTCTAGATGCATAAAAGCTTGGGTTGCGTACCTACAAAATGGCATGGCTGACCACGTTTGCCTTTTTTCCCCTTTTTTGAAAGCCACACTGCACAGCATTGGAGATGCTGTAAAGCATGGCTACAACCATTTGCAATGCCAATAGGCCTCAAATGCAAGACCTATTGGCTCGTCCAATGCTTATCTAATAATAGCATGAATTGTCTCTGTCTGTTCTGGGCAAACCCAATAAATGTCTTCTGCTGCCCAGACTGGGACAGTGCACCCAATATGTAATCTGGCTCCTGGTACCCATGCTATGATGTCCAGTGTCCGTCTTCCCTGACATCGCTTTCCTCATGGAAACCTGGACGAACCCCAGCTTGGGCCCAGACATCGCCACCGCCATCCCCGACGGATAAAAGATCACCTGCCAGGACCACACCGACAGACCAGGACGAGGCATCGCCATCGTCCACAAGAACTCCCTCCACCTGACCACCCACTCGGACAACCCAACGACAACCATGAAACGTCTCCACTTCCAGGTCCAGAGGAATCCCAACACCACCCTCCGCAGCACCCTTGTCTACAGACCTCCTGGCCCCCACCCGCACTTCACCAATGCCATCATCAACTTCATCGCACCCCAGTCACTCGCATCTACCGATTACATCCTACTCGGCAACCTCAACATCTACCTGGACAACCCCAATGACCAGAATACCGCATCCCTTCTGGAGAGCCTCGCCAACATCGGACTCAAGCAGCTAGTCACCTCTCCGACCCATGCAGCAGGACATACGCTCAACCCCATCTTCTCCGCCAGCGAAAACATCAACTACAGCCACATCTCAGAACTCCTCTGGATCGACCACCACTGCGTTAATTTCGCCTTCACCAATCCCACTGTTCACCACTGCACCCACCACCCCGCCTGCCGTAATTGGAACAAGATCACCGAAGAACATCTCATCGTCTCCCTCGGCACAACCACACCACCGACATCCACAGAAGCCAATACCGTAGCACGCAACCTCCACCAATGGCTCTCCAACTGTTCCGACGCGCTGGCGCCCCTCAAGAAAGCACCCGGCAAGCAACACTCCAAGAAAGCCAGTTGGTTCACTGCCGCCCTCCATGAGTCTAGACGCACCTGTAGACGGCTTGAGAAGAGAAGGAGGAACAACAAAACCCTGGAAGGCCACGCAGCTTTCAAAGCCACCATCACCGCACACCACCTCCTCCTCAAAACTACAAAGCAAGAGGCCCTCCAAGACAGAATCAACGCACACAACAGCAAAGAACTCTTTGCCATCATCAAGGAGTTTGCCAAACCCAACAGGGAGACCACAGATGTCCCACTCTCCCAAGACCTCTGCAACAAACTCAGCACCTACTTCTACCATAATATCAAGCAGATCTACGACAGATTCGACACCCAAGACCCGCCCATCACTCCCACCACCACACGCGACAATGCCACCCCTCAGATCCTACTCAACTGGACCCCGCTCACCAAGGATGACACTCTCAAGACCATGAAAAGCATTCACTCCAGAGCAGCCTCGGACCCCGCCCACACCACATCTTCTACAGAGCCGCCACCTCCATTGCCCCCGAATCACCCCACACCATCAACTGCTCCATCGAGACCACCACCTTCCCCAATGACTGGAAACATGCCGAGATCAATCCCCTGCTAAAGAAACCGTCCGCCGACCCGACAGACCTCAATATTTCAGACCCATCTCCCTGCTTGCCTTCCCATCCAGGGTCATCGAGAAGGCCATCAACGCCCAACTCTCCGAGTTCATCGAAGCCAACCACGTCCTGGACTCCTCTCAATCCAGCTTCTGAAGCAACCACAGCACTGAGACCAGCCTCCTCGCCGCCACCGATGACATCCGCTCCCTCCTTGATTGGGGAGAAACAGCAGCTCTCATCCTCCTGGACCTCTTAGCCGCCTTCGACACCATCTTCCACCGCACCCTAAGCATGAGACTCCATGATGGCATCAAAAACAAAGCCCTAGACTGGGTCCGTTCCTTCCTCACCAGTAGAATACAGCGAGTCAGACTACCACCATTCCTCCCAGAACCCACAGAGATCGGCTGCGGAGTCCCCCAGGGCTCCTCCCTGAGCCACACCCTCTTTGATGTGTACATGGCCCCGCTCGCAGCTTTAGTCAGAAACCACAAACTCAACATAGTCTCCTACGCCGACGACACCCAGCTGATCCTCACCAACACACCCACAATCGCCAGAAACAACTCCCACGATGGATGAAGGCCGTCACTATCTGGATGAGAGACAGCTGCCTCAAGCTCAACTCGGATAAGACCGAAGTCCTCATCCTGGGGCCCAACACCTCTGCTTGGGAAGACCCCCCACACCATGCACAAAACCTCGGCATCATACTGGGATCCTCACTCACAATGAACTGCCAGATCAACGCTGTCTCCTCAGCATGCTTCCACACTATTCGCCTGCTTCGAAAGACCTTCAGATGGACCCCCACTGAGGCCAGAAAGACGGTCACCCACGCACTCATCAGCAGCAGACTCGACTACGGCAACGCACTCTATGCAGGCGTCACCCAGAAACTCCTCAGGAAACTACAGAACATTCAGAATGCCACAGCCAGACTGGTCCTTAACATCCCCTCCGCAGTCACATCTCCGAACACCTGCGAGAACCCCACTGGTTCCCAATCAACAAAAGAGTCACGTTCAACCTCCTCACACACGCCTACAAAGCCCTCCATGACCCTGGACAAGCATACCTGAACCACCGCCTCTCATTCAACGTACCCACAGAACACCTCTGCTCTGCCGAACTGGCCCTCGCCACCATCCCTCTGATCTGCAAGACCAGGACCGGAGGAATATCCTTCTTCTACCTCGCCGCCAAAACCTTGAACACCCTGCCTCTCCACCTCAGGCTATCCCCGCCGCTAACCCAATTCAGGAAGGATCTCAAGATCTGGCCCTTTGATTGAACATCAGCACTCAGTAGGACCTGCAGCCCCCCTCTACCCCCAGCGCCTCGAGGTCCTGGCTGGTGAGTAGTCGCGCTTAACAAATACTGATTGATCGAGTGATGAGACCCAAGTTAGGTATAGACTATTATGATGGAGAGTGTTACCCGCAGTAATGCTTTCTCATTTCATACTAGTGCAAAGTACCTGCTTCACAGGCTTAAGGATACACGCTCTTGGGTACCCTCTCCCATTCAGGAAGGGCCTGTTACATTTTCAGCTTCACTATGTTACCCATTGCAAACTTTGGGAAACCATTACTTGAAATTTATGTTGGCTAAAGTCTTGTATTTTGTAACCATATTTGGGCTGTTTGATTGGGGTCCTGGGGATTTAGTATGTCATGAGCTATTCCTCAAATCGTTACAGCAAAGACCCTTCATCATGGTCCCAGAGATCATCCCGATTCATTTTCTTTTGTATCTTAAAGATGTTTTGCTTTTTCTCTTGTTCAGCATATTCACTCCCCAGAGGTAACACTTCCCCAGTCCTGTGTTGTGCATCAAGTGTTGTCAATGTTTGGCATCATCCTTCTTCCATCAATTGGGCACTTCTTCAGTATTGCTTTTTGATGAGACAGTGGAAGAGAACAGTAGAAATAACTACTCTAAACTCAGCTATGTTCTCTCTCTGTTCCAAGTAAATGGTTGCAGAGTTCCTGGTTCCTCCAAGCTAACCCCTCCTATAAACTAAGCGCTTCATTGCTAGGCACTAACATAGAAGCGCCTCCCACTGCGGCAACGAAGAATTGGATTTCTAGCGAGTTTCAAACGCTAGGGGGATTCACAGCACTGATAGGTCAGGCAGAGAATACATATTACCTGTCTGCTATTTCAGTATAAAAGTGGGAGCTGTTCACTCACTTGTTGTTCCAGTACCAGGTAGCAAGAAGCCTAGGTGCCTGGAAGCTGTCAGGCAGACGCCTTATCTGGTTGAACTTCAGAGTGAGACTTGGAAGGAAGAGCTGTGTGCCTGTCCTACAGCACCTGGGGCTGATTTCCCTGCAGTGAAGGGGGGAGGGCCGTGCCGATACTGCAGGAGGTGCTGATTACCAGGAGAAGCAGAACAACTGACCCTAGAACATGCATCCGTCCGTCCGTCTGTCCAGTGATACTCAAGGGAGAGTGACCAGCAGGCTCCAAGATCAAAGTAACACCTCTCTTGCCTGCAGAGGCCACAGTTGTGGCACTGTCTTGAAGTGTGCCCAAAGCAGACAACCCCACTGGGAACTCAAGGTGTGACCAAAACAGTGGCACTATCTGGACACCTGCCCAAAATGGACTGTGCCACATGAGAATGAATATTGTATCTGTGGTGGACCAAGCCAGCTTGCATCACAGTGTGGTGTTGAAGAGGGACACTGCTGATGATGTTGGGCTTGGGAGGCCGCTGAGCAGGGGCGTAGATTCAGAGGGAGTGTTTGGGGTGTTACACCCCCCTAATAAATGTATTTGATGATAAATAGTTGGGTACAGGTGGTTTCAGTCGGGTATTGTGAGATGTCAGTCGGGTATTCACCAGGGATGGTTACATACACACAGACTAATTTCAAAATAGAGGGAGAGAGTGCGTGTGTGTATTTACACACACACACTCTCCCGCTCTGTTTTGAAATTCCTCAAAATATGAGTTATTTTTCAAAATATTGTATTTTCTCTCTTAGTACTCCTACCAATCCACATCCCTCTCCCTTTTGTCTGCCCCTTATGCCCGTCTCATGCACCCTACTTGTTGTATAATGTATTGAAACATTATATGCCAACCTGATTTTCAGAAAATCTGAAGCTCAGACACCCCCAATCTTACCGACAAAGCTACGCCCCTGCCCCATGCAGGGAGCCATTAGGAGTGTGCATCACAAAGGGCCCTTCAGCTACAGCAGGAAAGCTATTTATGTTAGTTGAAGAGCAGACATGAAAGGTAAACAAAAGCGGGAGGCTGGAACAAAATTGTAGCGTGAGGTTCTGCTTTTAAAAAATGTTTGTGCCACTTGTCAGGATTTTGTTGAACTCTTAAACGTTTTCCTGTTTAACCACATATGTAGGATTCTGCCTGTGCCCACTAGACATGCTTGCCTGATTTCATGTTTTTCTGAAGGTTAAAACCAGGATCTGTGTCTAGTTAAGTTCCACTTTAGAGGTCTCCCACTGAGGGCTACTGACGTGAGCAAACTGTGGGATCAGCAAACCTCTTTATTTTGCTAATTTTTAGGTTTTGCCTGCACAGCGCTTGTGAAATCTATTGTATTAAATATATTTTAAAAGGGACTTGCATTCCGCCTTCACGTCTTATTGGTCCTTGTGCTTGTAACTTTACTTTTCCTCGTTTCTATTGGTTGTAGGCATTCTATTTCCTATTCTTTCATGTGTGTTTCTCTTATCAGTCGGCAGAGTACTGTGTTACTCCACTTTGGTGGAACTTCTTTTAAGTGCCTCAAGAAACAATCGGGAAAACAAAATAAAAACAAGAGCTACCCCCGTGCTTTAAAGTTACAGCGCTGTCCGAGTGCCGTGGGCTCAGCCAGCTGTTATTATCTTCAGGGGCGTAACAAACACCCCGGCAGCCCCCGCGGTGCGGGGGGCCCCCAGTCTTCGGTAGGTGAAGGGGGCCCCCTCAGCTCTTCGGTAGAGAGCTGTGAGAGAGAGGCTTGCTCTAAAGCAGCTGCAGTTTGCAGCCTGCTCTGAGCTCCTTGCCCTGACCCAGGACTGAAGAGAAACAAAGTAACAAGTTACATTGTTTCTCTTCAGTCAGAGCCAGGCGCGAAAAAGGATGGGTGTGGGGGCCCTCAGACCCACAGACCCAGCATTCTCCACAGGGCACAGCCTCTGAGAAGGGACGAGGCAGCACAGAGCTGACAGGGGAAGGATTGCAGCTCCAGGAACAGGATCTGCTGGGACGCATTGGAAGGTAAACAAGCATTTGCAATACATGGTTTTGCAATATATGCATTTGCATATATGCAAGTCATATATGGTATGGATTGGAATTGTTCGTTGTGGAATTGTGTTGTGTGGATTGGATCTGTGTAGTGAAATAATGTGGCATGGTGTGCAGTGTAATTATGTGGATAGTAATTGTGTGGTATTGAGTGTACTGGAATTATGTGGAGTGGGATTGTGTGTCATGGAGTGGGATTGTGTGTCTTGAAGAGAGATTATCTGGAATGGTATTTTGTGTTGTGGAGTGGTATGTAGTGGAGTTTACTTATGTGGTGTGCTGTTAAATATTGTAGCATGATGTGAAATTTTGTGGTGTAGATTGGATGTATGTGGTGTGTTGTGTAATTGTGTTGTTGGTTTGAATTATGTAGTTTGTTGTTGAATTATGTGGTGAGGAATGGAGATGTGTAGAGTTGAATTTGTGTGACGTGGAAGTGTGCGCTGTTGAGTGAAAATTATGTTGAATGGTATTATGAGGCATGGTGTGAAGTGTAGTTATGTGGAATGTTGCTACGTGGCATAGACTGGATTTATGTGGAGTGTATTTATGCAATATGGAGTAGAGCATAAATATCTGGAGGTAAATTAGGTGGTGCTGAGTGGTATTATGTGGAGTGTAATTATGTTGTGTGATGAATTGTGTGGGGATGAATTGTGGAATTGTGTGACGTGTGGAATTATGTGGCATGGTGTGGTGTATAATTGTGCGGAGTGGAATTATACAGCATGTTGCAGAGTTGTATTTTGTGGAGGGTAATTATGTGTTTTGGAGTGGAGTGTAAATATGTTGTGTGAAGTATAATTATATAGGTTGAAGTGGAATTATGTGTAGTTGAATTGTGTTGTGTGGAGTGTAATTATGTGGTTTGGAGTGGTATTAAGTTGTGTGGAATGTTATTATGTGATGTGGAATTATGTGGTATGGATTGAAGTGGAAATATGTGTTTTTTAATTTTTAGGATTGTAATTATGTGGTATGGAATGTTGTAGGGTTAAATTATTTATAGTTGAATTGTGTGGCATGGAATTATGAGATGTTCAAATGTGCTGTGTGTGGTAGATTTAGCATAGCTGCCAAGGTTTCAGATTGCGTGTGACATTTCCATAATTTCAGTGTAATTATGAGTGACATTTCAACCACTATGAGTGACACTTTCTCGTGAGCAAAATCAAGCAATGAAGAGGAGGGATACATATAAATATTAGAAATTACGCCCATTTGAGCAACTAGAAACTCTAAGAAAGTCACTGAACTAAAGTGCGCTAACAGCAGGCTACTGAAAACTGAGCAGAGTCAGACTGTGTGAATGTCGCCCATTATTACAGTTAAATTATGAAAACGTCACACTTACCAATCTGAAACCTTGGCATCTATGAGTGAATCAGTGTGAAAATGTGCTCTAATTGAGGTGTATTCCTCTGCACCCTCATGGTGACCAGCCTGCCAGGTGTCTTTGCAAAGTTGCAAGCGCTTAGCAGTTTTCCATCAGCTACATGTTAATGTAACTCTACAAAATAAATACATAGGATGTTCTCTGCAGAAATCAGAGGTTTGCCTGCGCCAGGTTACACGTACTCCTGCACTTTAAAAGTGGCAGTTCATTCAAGGTCCAATCGGGCCTCCCATAATGTCTGGTTACTCTGCGTAGAAATGCTGCAAAGTTTTTTTTAAATGCTAATCTGTGGTCAGATTAAACCTTCCAAAAAGAGCTGCTTTCATCTATGAGTAATCAGTCCGTTTCTGGGATGCTAAAATCACAGTAAGACCCGGTGACCTACCCTCTAGTGCCTCCTCAGTGATCTTCTGTCTGAGGTAGGGTGCAGCTGGGATCTAACATGTTTTAGGACTAAGTGGTCTAGACTGCCCTGGGCTGAAGTGTTTCGTCCATTTAGCCAGGAGTGTGAGAGGGGAGATCCGAGCCTGAAGCAGTATGTGCAGTGGTGCCACTGATGCTCCCAGACTAGAGTTAGGCCACAGCTCCCTGCGCCACGGCAGGCACCTAGACCCTCGGCGCAATCAGCTCGTCTGCGGAGCAAGGTCTGTAGTTGCATTAATACAACACCTGCTGGACGGAGGGGGACCTGAGGCCTCTTCTGTGTGTGTGTAAATTGGGCCTCAGGGGCCTGCGACCAGCAGGCAGAGGCCCGAACTTGAGAGGCTGGAGGAGGCAATATAGTAGACTGTCAGAGCATGCGTCTCGATGGACTCTAGTCAAAAGAGGAGCATTGAGGACCGCGGGAGGGCCAACAGGCGTTGGATGACTGCAAGGTGACTGACCACAGTAACAGGTGGAACTACGAGAGATGACTGGAGGCGCTAACCCTCTGAGGAGCAATAATTCATGGCAGTAAGGGGAGGGGAAGTTATGTCTATGCACTCCGAGAGTGTATTGTGCCATATCAATACAATGTCACCTGGGTACAGTAACGCTTTCGGAAACCGTTGTCAATCATTTAGCAATTACTCAATGTAACACCCCGAATCAGTGCAGCTATATATCTATCTTGCATCTGAAAAAATAAACGCTCTGACAAAGGTAAGAGTTACCAATACACCTAGGTCACAGTAGTTACGGGACCTTCACAATTAACGTTTTTGTTTTTCATTCCGGTATGTCTGCTGCCGAAAGTAGCTATTACCGCCATGTGAAAGTTTTGAAGAAAACAAGTAGGAATCAGCCCGGAAACAGACTCCTGCATGTTATTCCTTTAACACTTACTCATCGTTATTTCCGTTCCCCCAACAACAAAACAGCAATGAAATTGGGCACTTCAGCGCTGTGGTATCATCGTGTTGGAATATTAGATCCCGGCTCCTCCATGCAGAGCGGCCGTTTTTGCACATCGCTCCCCGCAGGGAGGCGGAGGTTATCCCGGGTCACATCACCCACTGCAGAGCTCCGGTGCCCTTCTCAAGCCCCTAGTGCCCGTCAGGTAGCAGTCCTTGCATATGTCGCACTCGAAACGGCTGACATCGTAGGGCTGCCGGTGCATGGCGCGCGCCTGCAACAAATCCTTGCGAGACCTAACTTTATGGACATACTACGGAAATACGGCAAAATTTTATGGGCACAGAAAAGGGACATTCATTACAGGACTACCACACAGGCAGCTGTACTGCATAACGAAATTTACTGCATCGCGTTTAGGAGACAGGAGAAGCACCAGAAAACAGACGGCACATGGAAATAATACTACACCAGCATTGATTAGCAGCACTGGTACCCAAGGAGGCGCGATGCCTGTTATGCGTGATTTTGCATTTCAGTGCGGTGATGCGGATCACCACACTTAAATGCGTTAGTCTAACGCCAGATGCGTGGTACTTGGCAGGGCTGAATTAGGTGGCGTGGATTTGGACAAGCTGTGCAAGCTGTGCACTCTAAGGCTTTTATGTCATGGGGTATAAAGTGGACGTTTGTCTATTTTTCTTTGTAAAAATAATATGGTCTGTTTCTTTACCTTCCGGTACATTTCTGAACAATTTGTTAAGCTAAATTGTATTGTTGCATTGTGTGCGCATGCAGGGAAGAAACAAGTGTCTGGCAGACATGCAAAAAATCATCCTACGTCTCTATTAACATCCACACTTCTAAGCAGTAATTCCAATCCTAGAATGAGTTACCTGTTTGCTTTACAACGACAGTTAGTAAAACAAGTAAGTGCTTTGCGAGCCTGTATAAGTAGCAAAGGTTTTAAAGGGACTTGTTTTCGTGCAAGGTATTGCTCTTCCCAGTTCACGGAAGGGATAAAAAAACATCTCCAGATAATGATAGGGTTGACAGGAATGTGCGATAGGAGAATATTGATACATGTGGATCTGGTGAGGACTGCGGGCAGCAAGTGCTTGATACGCTATTTGCATAAGAAAATACTATATATTTTTTTCATTATCCTCCATTAGTTATTAGTAAGGAAGGGGGAAGAGAAGCGTTCACCGACAGCATTCAGTTAGTCTTAGGGAGACAAAGAATGCTGTGGTCTGTGGTAGATGCCGCCCAGAAGTCATACGTATATGTATCAGGAGCTGCCATTGAAATGAAGTGGAAACGCGCTTTAGATGTTGCCGGTATTGATGGCTATTGTGCAGTTGCAGACTTCGCTGGGCTGACAGTGGGTGGGGAAGTGCTACGTTGTCACTATAGGTTTAATTACATGAATCGCGCATTCTCTCTGGTGTTTGTCCTTGGGGTACTTGCTGACTGGTGCTACACATGGGATCAGGTTTGCCTTTGACAGGAGGTATGGTTTAGTGGGGTACATAGTGTAAATTAATGTTGGCGTGAGGAAACAAAAATCGGACCCTTTGTACATTTAATATTATTGTGTGCATCATGCAGAGGATGAAAAGTAGCAGGAACGGCTCTGATGCCGTAGAGGCTAGCAGGAAGAACTGTTTTGGGGCGGTCAGTTGAAGAGATTGTTTAACATGTTTTAAACTACTACTGTGGAATTGGGGAGGGCAGCAGCTGAAAGGCTCTGTCTTTACTGGTAGGCAGTGGTTAGATGGGGACCGGCCATCAGTCTTTCTGTCGGTGGTGGACAGGGGAGCAGTGGGCGGCGGTCACGGGTTCGCAGTGACATCCGAGGGGTGGTTTTAAAGGCGGGCGGAAAAGCATAACTGCGGGTTTCGTAGGGGTGAGAGTAGAGTTAATGGATGCGTTAGTAGCAGGCACGAAGGCAGTGGTCTGTGTTTGGAGGTGATTAACTGAGTGGGCTTCGCATGAAGGTGGGTCATCAAGTAGGAGGATGTGTTTGGTGGTTCGGCTGGAGGCAGTGTTATGTAACTTTGCTGGAGGGCGCAGCAGCAGTATTTACTGATATATGTAAATCGCCCAATGAAAGGGCGGATGTGACCAATGGAGGAACCAGAATCCTTTTTTTATGGCTGGGGTGAGCCCCTGCAGTATGGCGGGTTGCTGGCCTGAGAGCTCTTGACTGACGCGGAGAATGGGGGGCCCCCTCCATGTACTTTGGAGGGGGGCCCCCTCAAGTTTCGTTACGCCACTGATTATCTTGGTGGAGATCCTCCAACGTGCCTTTTATTCTTTCTCCCTGCTCCGGAACGAAACACGCACTACCTAGTGCCCCCGGTGGACAAGCAGGGACCCACTTCAGAGCGCTCATCATCGCGTGCACTCCGCCGTCCCTCCAGGGCACAAGCGGAATCCACTTTAGTACTTGCTGTTTTTTAGCTTCCTGTGCCCTCGCCAATGCCTATATCACCTCCGCTCCAGATGCCTTAAGTTTCATACCTGTTCGTTAAACTCATTCATGTGCTCTTTTTCATGACAGCAGGCGTGTTTTACTAGTGCCTAGCCTGCTCTCGTGCCACCTGTCTTCCTGCCTGTACATAATGCTGTTATGGTACTGATATCGGTGCACTTGGTGGCCATCATGTACACCATAACTGTGCGCACCCCTTTCTGGCTTTGGTAACTCCAGGGTGCTGTGTATCTTATATGTTGGTAAGAACCCACTCCAAGGCTGTGTGGCTTTATGGTGTCAGTCCACTGCAGAGCTATGTATCTTTGTTTTCTTGTGAGTCCACTCCAGGGCTGTGTATCGAGGCTGGGTGTCTTGTCTATTAAGGAAAACCCTTTCCATAGTTGTGTCTTGTGTACTGTTGTCAGCTCACACTGCTGTGTCTTGACGGTTGTTGTTAGTCCACCCCATAACTGTGTTTTGTGTGTTGTTGTGAGTCCACTCCACGGCGGTGTGCACCGTTTGGTGTTATCAGCCCACTCCAGGGCTGTGTATCGTGTGTTGTCACCTCACTCCAAGGCTGGGTGTCTTGTCTATTAAAATAAGCCCTTTCCAGGGTTGTGTCTTGTGTACTGTTGTCAGTCCACGTTGCTGTGTCTTGAGGGTTGTTGTTCGCCCATCCCATAACTGTGTTTTGTGTGTTGTTGTGAGTCCACTCCAGGACGGTGTGCACTGTGTGATGCCCACTATGGGGATGGATGCCATGTGTGTTGTTGTCAGCACAGTTAAATAACGGCCATCTAAAGTGATGACATAATTAAGCAAAGAGTCAAATACAGAAATGGCACAAAGCCTGGCGAGAACAGCAGTAGATATTGAGTCACTTCTGCCAACTGAAGCCTGGCACACGATCACTGCGATAATAGGATAAGTAACAATTTCCTTTCCAATCTAGGTGCAATTATCTTTGTCACTGCAAATACAGTGCCTGCTTTTGTAGGTCTGGAGTCACATGTCTGGCTTGATATACAGTAATCATAACAACAGTAACAATAAGAATACGAATAACAAGAACCAGAATGAAAAAAATAAAACCTATTATAAGTCATTTTCATGTGCGTAGCTCTGTCGGTTTAGTTTTTGTTACTTTACACTAAATAAACTCGGAACGTAAGCGCTAAATAGTTTTAAGGCTCTATATTTGAAACCAGATACACAAGTTTGGTGTTCTACTGTAGGAGTGATGTTTATTCGATGATGTATCCCTGCACACTGTAGTATTTTCGACTTCTGCTGGCAAAAGTTATTGCAACATCACCTGAAATATAATACATGGTATTACCACAAACATCACGTGCAGAAATGCAATTACCAATGTGGGCCCTCTTCAATAAATATTAGAACATTGGAATGTTGAGCGCTCCACTGTAGACATTGGAGTGCTCTGGGCTTCTACTGGCCGGTAGAAGCCCGGAGAGCAACATTCCAATATGTTTTTTCATTTCACAGCTATTGCTGTGAACAAAGGCCTCACGGAGCCCGAGGTGATTTAAAACCCCCTCGGGCTCCGAGATGTCTTTGTTTTTACAAATTAGAACACTCTACCCTCTAGGGGCAGAATGTTCTAATAGCCTTAGAGCGGTCCGTAGTGGGCTCTACCGGCTATTAAATGCCTGCTCCCTTGTTAAAGGGCCTCGCCTTTGGCTCGGGGCTTTAACGCTGGAGCGGGCCTTTAATGGCTTGTAGAGCCCGCTACGTCGGGCTCTAAGGCTGTAGTAATGCTTTCCCTTTTCCAGAAGATTATTTATTGTTTAGTTTAAAACCACATATAAGCAGCGCAGACCTAAGAATGAAACTACGTCAGATCGATTTATTGGAGTTTAACTGTTGTTGGAATAAGAACAAGCATTGGAAAAGACAATAGGTTTCGCCTATGCGCAATCTATTGGCTTTGTTAATGTTTTTTAGCCATGTTGCATAGCAGCACTGACTGTGTCTTAGCACTTTCTTTTCTTAACTTTCCTCCATGCTCCACCACGGCCGCGCTGCTGCACTTAATGGGTAAATTTACAAAGACAGCAGCTCTCGCATAGGCGAGACCTATTGGATTGCCAATGCTTGATTGCAATTGCCTTCCATGGTGTGTTGAGCCCCTTCCTTAAAATTGGTATATTTACTAAGTCAGATAAAGACAGAGATATTAACATTAGAAAATGCCCTGCCTTCTATCATGCTTATCTTTATACCTAAAAGGCCTCTCGGGTCTGATGGATTTAACTTGTGATTCGTGTGTTTATTGGAATCTGTTTGCGTCTTTAACTCCTGAAAAAGACAATCCCAAAACGTTTCTCTTTACAGTTGAGTGAGAAGGAGATAGAAGTAGGTGAACCGCAAGGTGAGCGGTCAGGACACCTGGGTCCCAAATCCTAGCTCACCCCCTGAAGAAATAGTGTGATCCTCAGCTAATCACTTAACCTCTCTGCATCTCATACTCTATGATCATTTCAGAGCCTCTTGGGCTGAGTCCGCTCATGACATGTGCTATACAAAAACCTCCCTTTTATAATATTAAATAGACAATGACGTTTATAATAAAATTTTCCATGCATACTGTGCATGTGGCAAAGATGTTTGTTGGTCTTAATTCACTGATGGCATCATTGTCAGGACATGGGGAGCGATATAGAAATTAAGTTAGAATGTGAAAGAGACAAAAGGAGTAAGAGAGCAATGATAGGTGTGAAACAATAAGAGAATTAGTGATAAGTCAGAAAGCAAACAAGGGAGACAGAGGAAGTAAAGAGTGACTTTGGCAGGGGGTGACTGAGTGACATAGAGAGCATGTCAGAAAGGGTGTGACAGAAGGTCGGCTTTAAACAAAAAACATCATCAGTTTTGGACATGTGCAATACTATTGTTACACATGCATCAAAGGCTGACCCTGGAAGTGGCTGGCAAAAAGGGCTTGAGAGGGGGGAGTAGTAGAAGCGAGCTCTGCGCACAAGTGCACAAGCAGTGGAGTGTACATTTGGAGGTAAAGGGGAAGGTGCAGTGCAGGACACCGCAATCTATTCAGTTTAGCCATATTCCTCCTCAGATCTTCTGTTGAGCCATTTGCTGACAGTCACAATTACCATTACCTGATCTGGTGAACAATTGATTGCACAAGTGCAGCATGTGCTGCACTAGAGGCACTTATCTGTGATCGAGTGAAGAACAGCATGATAGAAATGCTGGATGATTGATGAGAGTAAGCAGGTGACGAGGTGGTGCACATGTTACTGGATCAGCTTCTTGAGGCCCAGTAAATACACCATCATGTGGAACAGTACCTGATAGGCATGTGATGGACCATCGTAGTAGCTAACATACATGCTCCTTGGCACAGTAGGCCTGATTCGTATGTTGGGGCAGATTTACTAACTTTTCACAAAATGCAGCACAGAAACCAAAGTTGTTGTGCTACACTGCACTCCGTGAACGGGAGAGAACAGAACAGCATCATAACTACTAAGATATGGCAGTGTTTTCCTCTCTTCCTGCGCTGGTGCACTTTAGGCTGCCATGCCCCAACACACACACACACCCTTGCACTGTAGTACAAGGGTGAGTGTGTTCTATTAAGCATATGCTTTGTATGGGAAGGGGGACCTTCCATTACACAAACAATGCTTTAATACTTTTCCCACTTTGTATGTGTGCTGTAGAGAGCAGTGTACATGCAAAGAGGGAAAAATGTGAAGAGTTTTAAAACTTGCTCCACAGTTACGCCTGCTTTGAGGAAGTGTACGTTTTTGGCACAAATTCGTCTACAAATGTTAGTAAATACGAATGTTCAACAAATCCCATATATGGATACATGGGCATACCCATGTACCACCCATAAAACAACCCGCTGAGGCAAACTAACTGATGTTGGTTACTATGCGTTAATTTGGCTAACTTTCAAAATACAAATCCTGATTGGCGTTGGAAGGTAAATGCCACTGAAACAATTTGCACCAGGTTTGCATTACAAGAGTAATGCTAACCTGGCACAAAGTGTTAATAAATCTGCACTGTTGAATTAATTAGATACTTGTGTGTTTATTAGATTTTTTTACATAATTATGTTTCCATGCACTGTTCTCACTTACTCACTCACTCTTGATAGTGATTCATTGTATTTCTCTTTTGCACACGCCCCTCAGAAAGATGTTCACACTGACATTACAGTGCCACACATTCGGAAAAATAGTTAGATGGAACTACCTACCCGGCTCCGGGGTGAGGCAGAATCACCCCAGAACCGGGAAGAGGTCCAGCGACCATCAAATACGTCCACAACACCAGAGCCTTTCAATAGCCAGACCCATGAGGCGGCTCCCACAACTGTTATGCTCCAGATCCAAGCAGGGTGTTGCCTCACTCGCAGTACTGCTGGTCTGATGATGGCTGATGGAGGACTAAAGAGGAGGCGCTTGTGGTGAGATAACGCTTGGGATACTAACTGCGAGACTGAGCTACCGTCCGCCCCTATCTCTTTTCCTTGGGCTGTAGAGCAGAGGTGCACATGAACACTGTAAGGTGGTGTGAAGGTCAAGCAGTGAGCATAAGTGTGAAGCAGCAAATTCTGGCACACTTATATGGACATTCCCTCATATACTGATGTCCACCTAATCTGACTAGAAAGGGGTGATAAAATGATTGGCCACACTCTATCTGGATGCTTAGCAGCTTCATCTCTGTCTTAATTATGCCTTAAATGCCACTCAGCAAGAAAAACCCTTCTGCAATTTGGCACACTCAACATATGCTAGCACAGAACTCCTTTAAAAGTACAGAACGTTAACAGAGCTAAAAAAAAACTACTTATTTTCTGAAAAATCCATCACTTGCCCTTCTCCTAGCCCATCTGCAGCCAACAGGAGTCTCTGGATGGGGTAAGGAAACGTGGTTATGCCAACCATGCAATGTCATTAGGGTTCAAATGGTGTATAATGTTAATCATGCTGTTTGAAATCAAGTTACTGGTTGAGTGGAGTAAATCCCTACTCAAGCATCACCACAATTTCTGTCAGGGTGAAGACACAAGCAAACTCCAAATTCCTGGTAGCTTGTCACAAGCAGTCAAGCTTAACGTAGAGGCAATGTGTAAAATATTTATGCAGCACTTCAAACAGTAATACAGTGAAAGCACAACAGAAGAAAGATCCCTCACTAATTTAGAATAAAATAATAAAATGTTATCAATTATTTGAGACCAAAATGACAAAAATCCAATCACTTGAACCGGAGATATGCAAGTTTGAAGATCTAAGTAAAAATAGTGCCTTAAAGTACATAGTGCCAACTGTGGTCATCTGGTCGTGCTGGACCGGGACAAAGTCACAAGTTCAGGCCAACCGTGATGGAGTGCTGGTCGAATATAGGGAACAAGCTACGCCCACTGAACAAAGTACCTTAAATCCTGGTTTGAGGAGTGTTGCAAGATCCCGCGTCGAGGATGCGTCGCTCAGCGGTGGTTCCGAGGAAGCTGCGGGGCTGCGATGCAGAGTTCTGCATCGTTGTTGAGAATGCCATCGACAAGGGGCTTGCAATGTGAAGTCCTGCATCAAAGATGCATTGCACACTGATGGTTCTGAAGAAGCTGCGATGCGGAGTCCTGCGTCGTTGTTGAGGTGCCATCGATGATTGGCTTGTGACGCGAAGGTTTGCGTCTTGGATTCGTAACGCAGCGGCATTTCCAAAGAAACTGTGTGCTGTGATGTGAGCTCCAGCGTCAGGGATGCTTCGCGCTGCTGTGGTTCTGAAGCAGAACTGTGAGGAGATGCATCATGCTGCGTCGATTCTAGCCAAAGGACCACAGCTGGGCTGGCAGAGCACCATCAGGCCCACTTCCGAAGGGTCCAGGGATGGGTTGGCACCACTTGGGGGTAGGACTCACAGAAGACAGAGTCCAGGTGCTTAATTCAAGGTGGTTGGAGCCTTTTCTATTCCTGAGGCTCTTATCAGGAGGCCAGCCAACGAGCCCTTGGAGTCACTGTGGTGTTCCTGGGATCAAGATGCAGGTCCCTTCCTTTTAATCAGGCAGCAGGGCAACAGAGTAGCAGTCTTTCATTCAGAGCAGCACAGCAGTCCTTCTGAGTCTTCCACAGGTACAGAGTTGTACTGAAGAGTTGGGTCTGAGGGCCCATTATTTATACCTGGTACCCACTTTGAAGAAGGAGAAAGTCCTGGAGGTTTCCACCCCAAGAGGAATTTGGAATTTCCTGCCTCCCTATCCTGGCCCCAACTTGTCTGAGAAAACAAAAGACTAGTATCAAAATCCTTTGTGAGTGTGCTGGGAAGAGCCTTTGTGATGTGCAAGTGTGGTAGATGAAAGCTCCTCCCCTCATCAAGCCAGAAATGGCCCATTCTGCCAGCACCTATTCCCCATTGTCTCACTGTTTGAGAGCAATACACAATGACTAACTGCCAGCTACTTCTAGTCATATGACCCAGGATACAGGCTGCATGCACCAATTGGTTGGGACAAGATTTCCAACTTTCTAAAAGTGGCATTTTCAGAATTGTGACTTAAAATCCGACTTTATCATTAAAGAGGTTTTTAAATTACAATTCTTTAGACACTAAACTCATGATTCCTACTTGCTCCCAATTGAAAGTTAGCACTTATTAAATGTAATAATGTAACCCAATGTTATCCGATGGGCGAGGTAGGCCATGCAGTAGGGAAAAACGAATGTAAGAGTTTTTCACTACCAGGATATGTAAACAGTAAATGTATGTGTCCAACTTTTTTTTATGAACTGCACCCTGCACTAGGGGCTGTTTAGGTTTATTTTGCCAGGTCGAAATGGCAGTTTACAATTGCACACCCAAGGCTGCAATTGCAGTCCTGAGGCATGTTTAAAGGTTACTTTAGTGGGTGGCACAATCAGTTCCGCAGGCCTACTAGTAGCAATTAATTTAGAGGTCCTGGGTACATGTAGTACCACGTTACTAGGGACTTACAAGTAAATTAAAGGTGTCAATTGGGTGTAAGACAATTTCACCATGTTTAAAGGAGAGAGCTCTGGTCAGCAGTGGCAAAGTGCGCAGAGTCCTAAACCAACAAAATCGAGATCAGCAAAAATGGAGGAGTAAGGCAAAAAGTTTAGAGATAGACCATCCTAAGTCTAATAGGTCTAACACACACTAGCAACGACATTTTTGGAAGTTGACATTCATTCATAGTGGCATGCTGATCCTCCAAACTGTTAACTAACATGTTGTTTATTTACACTAATTTTGACACTATAAGTCACATGGCCAAAGGAAGCTGATGAGAGGCTGTTAGACACTTATGTAGGTGACATGACAGTGGCAGCATTTCAAAGTTTCTGTATGGCATCACACAAGAAAAGTACCAATCGAGGTTAGTTAAGCATAGCAAAAGCATCAATTGGAGTTAGCTAAGGGTAGTAAATGGTGCCCAAATATTTCTGCCTGCAACTATTGTGGACTAGTTGGGAACGCTATGATTTTACTAAATGTACTTTTGTTAGTGGCAATGCCTTATGTTGCAGCTGGTTGTAAAAGTGGGGGGCCTTTGGGAGCCTCTCTACTCAAAGTCTGCCTTCGTGGAAAACATGGAAAATATTTTCTCCTGCTCGTGCAATAGGAAATGGAACAAACAGGGTTTCTTATAGTCCATATTACATAGAGATGTTGCCACTGGGGTAAAGTGCACTGAGTTTGATATCTGTTGTGTTTACATAATATGGAATGGAAGAAATTAACTTTTATCAGCTTTACAAATTCGAAAGAAAAATCTAGTTCAGGTAAAATGAGTTTGCTCAAGAGGTGGGCCTGAGGGGACTCACTACTCCCCAAACGATCTTTCCCAGTAGATACACACGGCAGACAGATATAGCAATGTCCCTAAAGTTGTACCTGATGGATACAGGTTCGAATCATTTCGCAGCTAACTTCGCATTTTATTATTCTAGGGAGGGTAAAATAAACACAGCTGACATGGCATGGGTAACGATACCTCCTAATAACATTGCTCCCACTCTGCCAGACTGTGGTAACAGGTGCTGTGCACAACACATGTAACACTGGGTGTATATGAACCTACTTTTGCAAAATATCAATCGATAAATAAATAAGGGAGGCTGTTGCAAAGGGGGCACGTCACTTTCGGCCGGGAGAGCTTGAACTCTGGATTTTTCTTGAAGCAGAGATGCCAGCCCGCTGCCCGCTCCGACCATTATCTCCCTGGGGCGGGAGCCTCGTCACGTGCTTCTATTTGCTCATACTCGGAGTCTGGAGGAAAGCAAACACCCCCTGTAAACACATGCAGAGCGGCTGGCAATCAGACGCCTTGTTATGCAAGCCTGGATTAAGTAATAGTAACTGCTAAACTGAGCTGCTTCCAGGCGTGTTCAGTGGGTGGGGGTGCGGGGAGTCCGGTCAGTGGGTGGGCCATTCGACCACTGCAGGCCCCGCGAGTCTTCGACTGGAATGGGTGCGTTTGGGCACAACCCAGGCCTAAAAACAGCCCTCACCCCCGCACACTTTGCAGGCATTGCCTGGGGCCTGGCCATGCCGGCCCAGCCCTTTCACACACACAAGTATTGCTGGAAAGACATCTTACAGCGCTCCAGTCCCATCCCACTCTCCAAGAATGCGCAGCCACGCTTCCTGCATCACCACATTCCTTCTAAAAATAATTCCTTTCATCTCCCTGCCCTACAGGTCGCCAACAATATCCGTCACAGGTGCACATCCGATCAAAGGAAACACGATCGATCAGCTGCCAGCACCGAGGGTGCCCGGGGGCCCCAGGGCCAGGGGAGATCCATTCTAGGAGGGCAGGTCCCCCTAGCAGGGGGCGCCAGAGAGGGTCTGCGGGGGCACCGCGGCAAATTAAATATTCATTTACACTATAAAGTTACTCTTTAATTAGAGCAAACCCAAAAAGGGAGCGGAGAAGGTCAACTGCTTCTGATAACGCCAGAATCGATAGCTAGGTAATGAACTGCGGCGGGGCAAGGGCACCGAACAATGGCGAATGTAGGCCTTGATAGCGTGGTGAATGAGTAACTAAGTGAACGTTTACAGGCGGAAGGACGGATTCAAGATGTAAAGTGAGCTGGGCTCTCTGGGTCTAAACGCACCTACAGCCTGGGTTTTAAACTGCAACCACTGATCTCAGGAAAACGAAATGTATTCATTACATGTCAAGAGTCCTGGTTCTCAAACGTTTTCGCACACCTTTGTGCAATTTAGGTGTGCAAAGGTGGTATTTGCAGAAGCAAAATTAAAGCCTGATTCATGGATTCGGGAAAGTTGGAATTTTGTGTTCCTAAGTGAAACTTACGAATGTGAAAATCCTGCTAATTGGGTAAAATACAACATTTTTAGCCTCCAAGGTGGGGGTGTTGATGTCTTTGGGGGAGGAGGGGTGTCAGTGAAACTGCAAAATTGAGTCAACATCCACAATCCTTCACGGTTTTTGGTATTCACAACCCCCATGGACGTCAATTCACCAAAATGCCAGGAGTAGCGGAAGTGATATCACAGGTCATGTGACTCCTGATGATATCACAGGAAGTGATGTCACATTGAAAGTGACCTTGGTTATATCACAGGAAGTGATATTCCATTACCTCTGACCCGCAACGACACCACAGGAAGTGACATCCCAGAGTTAACAAAAATAGCAATAAATTCCAGATGTACAGCTGTCACCTACCAAGGCATAGCCTTCATATGCATGCACCAGTCATCAATTCTCAGGAACAGCCCTGAATCCTGGTGGGTCCATACTTTTGAGAATAGTAAAATTAGAACAATTGATTCAGATAATAAAACATCTGATATTCAGTGCAAGATGCACAAAAGGTGAACATGTGCCTTATAAATGCATGTTATGTTATATAATGTTCCGTACCAAACACCCAGACACAGCACTAAATTCACAGGTATAATTCCAAATAATGGTCCAGGGTGCAAACATCAGATTCTCTGGCACAGCTTGAACTACCCAAGACTGGCTCAATTACCCATGATACGGTAGAAATACCAAAGCACAAGCATCGTTTGCAAAAGCACGGCTTCGAATGCCCTGGCTCAGGCAGACTAATAAAGAGGCAGATGGCCAGATGAGCCCGGGGACAGCAGCAACAGCTCAGGTAGAGCACCAAATTCTCAGGCAACAAGCCAAACATCAGGATAAAAGCAAATAAGCCAAGTCACAGGGTATTCCTAGTTACAACCATCATAAGCCCCTGCCGATCAAGTCCAGCCGATGCTGAGGTAGGTCTTCAGTGTGCTCAGATACAGTCTCAAATGGCCAATTGCGCTTTCCCTTGCACAGGTGTATCCTCAAAAGTATGTCCAGCCTCACTCTTTCACAACTGTATGCTCAGCAATAACTACCAGAACACAGTGGAAAGTATAACAGATTCTTCTGACATTTCCACAGGCATGAGTAATTTAACAGTATATCACTGCCCTATGTAGGAATTCAGGACTCCATGCCGTAGACCGTTAGGAAGACAAACACAAACCATTTTCTTCCAGAAATACAACTCTTTGGATTCAGGATTAAAGTTGTATTTTTCCAGTAGCATGAAATCCAAAGCTGCCATGTTCTATAGGTAAATTAAAGCACTGGCGTTCTTTATCAGATGGACTGATTTCTGGCACCAGTAATTTCGTATTCCCTGCACCACCTAACTCGTAAAAAGGGCCAAAGAGAGAGGCCACATACCTAATTTTTAAAGGCCTAGAAGTGGTCCACAGGAAGGAAAAATTCTATGGACTCTCCTTTGCGGTTTCTTCCAATGATACCATTGACTCGCCCAGCCACCACACCTTCCCCATCCTTATTTCCACAAATAGGATGGAAGTATAAGCACCGCATCCTCCTTCTTCATCCTCCGTTCTACACCCTTCTTTAGCTAAACCTTCCTTCCCACTCTTCACCTTTTACTTCTTCTCCCCCCCTCTATTTTAGTTACTGAATCCCCCTTCGATGTCTAGGCCTCTCCAGTGACCCAGCATGGCATACAAGTACAATGAAGTGAAAGGTTGGCTGTACTCCTGGGGCACTCACATTCCAAGACCTCACCTGGGATTGGGGATCAGCTAGAGTGGCAGAGGATAAACATAGTTTGTGATAGAGGTGTAATGAAATGAAGTGAGGCACCGATTTTGAAACTCTGCCTTTGCATTTATATTAACATCATGTTTGTGAGAACTGTAAAAATAAAGTAAAAAAATACAAATCTGTGACCCGTTTTAACATGCAGAACTCTTGACTAGGCACATTATGCATCATTCAGCAGCATAAACCTCCATAATTTACAAAGCTTTAGAGCCATACTGAAGTGTCACTGCAAAAGAAGCACATCAGTATGTGGACAGATGATGTGGACTCTTGGCCCCGTCTCAAGATACCTGGGATGAATTCTGCACTCAGAGGGAAGGCCCTGAGGCGACCAGCCTGGTGGCCATGTGATAACCATGAGTGCAGACGGACAGGTGATGTGGACTCTTGGCCCCGTCTCAAGATACCTGGGATGAATTCTGCACTCGGAGGGAAGGCCCTGACGCGACCAGCCTGGTGGCCATGTGATAACCATGAGTGCAGACGGACAGGTGATGTGGACTCTTGGCCCCGTCTCAAGATACCTGGGATGAATTCTGCACTCGGAGGGAAGCCCTGAGGCGACCAGCCTGGTGGCCATGTGATAACCATGAGTGCAGACGGACAGGTGATGTGGACTCTTGGCCCCGTCTCAAGATACCTGGGATGAATTCTGCACTCGGAGGGAAGGCCCTGACGCGACCAGCCTGGTGGCCATGTGATAACCATGAGTGCAGACGGACAGGTGATGTGGACTCTGGCCCCGTCTCAAGATACCTGGGATGAATTCTGCACTCGGAGGGAAGGCCCTGACGCGACCAGCCTGGTGGCCATGTGATAACCATGAGTGCAGACGGACAGGTGATGTGGACTCTTGGCCCCGTCTCAAGATACCTGGGATGAATTCTGCACTCAGAGGGAAGGCCCTGACGCGACCAGCCTGGTGGCCATGTGATAACCATGAGTGCAGACGGACAGGTGATGTGGACTCTTGGCCCCGTCTCAAGATACCTGGGATGAATTCTGCACTCGGAGGGAAGCCCTGACGCTACCAGCCTGGTGGCCATGTGATAACCATGAGTGCAGACGGACAGGTGATGTGGACTCTTGGCCCCGTCTCAAGATACCTGGGATGAATTCTGCACTCGGAGGGAAGGCCCTGACGCGACCAGCCTGGTGGCCATGTGATAACCATGAGTGCAGACGGACAGGTGATGTGGACTCTTGGCCCCGTCTCAAGATACCTGGGATGAATTCTGCACTCGGAGGGAAGGCCCTGACGCGACCAGCCTGGTGGCCATGTGATAACCATGAGTGCAGACGGACAGGTGATGTGGACTCTTGGCCCCGTCTCAAGATACCTGGGATGAATTCTGCACTCGGAGGGAAGCCCTGACGCGACCAGCCTGGTGGCCATGTGATAACCATGAGTGCAGACGGACAGGTGATGTGGACTCTTGGCCCCGTCTCAAGATACCTGGGATGAATTCGGCACTCGGAGGGAAGGCCCTGACGCGACCAGCCTGGTGGCCATGTGATAACCATGAGTGCAGACGGACAGGTGATGTGGACTCTTGGCCCCGTCTCAAGATACCTGGGATGAATTCTGCACTCGGAGGGAAGGCCCTGACGCGACCAGCCTGGTGGCCATGTGATAACCATGAGTGCAGACGGACAGGTGATGTGGACTCTTGGCCCCGTCTCAAGATACCTGGGATGAATTCTGCACTCGGAGGGAAGGCCCTGACGCGACCAGCCTGGTGGCCATGTGATAACCATGAGTGCAGACGGACAGGTGATGTGGACTCTTGGCCCCGTCTCAAGATACCTGGGATGAATTCTGCACTCGGAGGGAAGCCCTGACGCGACCAGCCTGGTGGCCATGTGATAACCATGAGTGCAGACGGACAGGTGATGTGGACTCTTGGCCCCGTCTCAAGATACCTGGGATGAATTCTGCACTCGGAGGGAAGGCCCTGACGCGACCAGCCTGGTGGCCATGTGATAACCATGAGTGCAGACGGACAGGTGATGTGGACTCTTGGCCCCGTCTCAAGATACCTGGGATGAATTCTGCACTCAGAGGGAAGGCCCTGACGCGACCAGCCTGGTGGCCATGTGATAACCATGAGTGCAGACGGACAGGTGATGACACAATGCACTGAACCGGAGGTAAAAGTGCTGCAGGGTCTCGGAGACCAAACTACGTGGAGTCTGTGTCTCATGGTCTGTCCTGAGCGATGTCGCCACTACAAAGATCTGATGACTGTCATGCGCTGAAGTCCGCTGCAAAAGAAACATCTGAAACTCGACTTGACCTTGCTAGAGTAAATTGTTCTGTTTCTTGAGCCCCCTCGTGGTCCAGGAACAAGATGAACAGCTGCACCGTCAGGTCATTGGGGCAAATTGGGCAACCATTTATTGACTAACGGAAAGGAGGCCAACAAGTAGTTTTAAAATCTGATGTGTTCCAGCTTCCTTAGGCCCTATTTGCACAACACAGAAACGCAGCAACATTCACAATAATAAAACACAACAGTGACATTACCAGGCCGACCCTCAGAGGGCATGTGACCTGATCGCAAAGGCACATTGAGAGGGCGTTTCACCTCATACTCTTCCTCTGTCTAAAACTACACTCCTGAAAACTGCAAAAAAGAAATGAAAACATCACTGTCTTTATTAAATAGTTTTAAAACACGTCCCACACATTTCTTCTTCAGCAAACATTAATCACCAAGTCCTTTCTGATCTTGGCTGCAGAACTGAAACCAGGGGTCGCAAGGGCACAGCCAGCGGTCGCAAAGGTCAAGCTAGGGGTCGCAGCTGCCACCCCTGGCGACCCCTAAATGACTTCCATGTCCACCCCAACCATTTTGGGGGTTGTTTGTCACCCCCAAATACTCCATATTAAAAGCAGAAAGGACATTTATTTCCAGGGTGTGCAAAAGTATTTTCCTCGAGGAGAAATAAAACATAACGGGTTCAAAATGCTCTGGGGGCTCCCACCTGTAGATAAGCAAGAGAAGACTGAACCTAGGTTTAGAAAACACAGACCCCAGAGCGGCCTTCTCAGGAGCGGAGTGGCCCCTGGGTATTTGCGCGCTTTATAAATTGCATAAATAAATAAATAAATAAATAAAGCTCTGGATCTCCTAGTCCTTCTCTATCGTGACAGTGTCCAATCAGTTTTTTCAAGGTTTAACTTTAAGAAAGCCTAAAAAAAAGGTCTAGATTTCTAGCCAACTCCCACGCAATCACTTGAATGTGCCAGCAAATCACACCTTTAGTTCTCTAGTCAGGTAAAGGGTCGAGTGAGGCCCACTGATCCGGCTACGCATTTTTAAGATGTTGTGACCCAGGGGCGCAACCAGACCCTAATTTCGGGGTGGGGGCTAGTACTAAACAGTGGTGATGGGGCTACCATTGTGCACACTGGGGGTAGAGACAGTATTAGAATACGGTGAACATTGTTTACCATGAAACATTTTCCCCGCAGGAAATTATAACGCGGTCGTTACAACGACCGCGTTGTAACAACGCATACCATTACTCCGCTAATCGGAACAACGACTTGCGGAGGGGTAAGAAGGTGTTGGATTTAAAATCCAACACCTTCCCTACTGTTGCACAGACTGGAGTTGGAATAGTAAATTATACCATTGCAACATCCAGCGCACCCCCTAGAGCAAGTCGTCGTTACGATTGCGGGGTAATGGTATGCATTGTTACAATGCGGTCGTTGTAACGGTCGCACTGTTATTTCCTGCGGGGAAAAAGCATGCATTGAAAGGAGGCATATTCTTAGAATACACATTTGAAAAGCCAATAGGTCTGGTTTGATGTGCTAATGCATGGGTAAAGCATAAGTGCCTGCCTGTTCTTTCCTGCTTTAACACGTTAAAGCCACATCTTTTGTGTTCTCCAATGCATTCCCCTGAACCACTGAGCACTGCTGGAGCTCAGAGAATGTTCACCAGACCTGCAAGCTTTGGATGTCTGCAAGATGGTTGGTACCAAGTGAGTCCTGTGCATGTCTGACGCACAGAAAAGAAAGCACTGAAGGCTTACTGGAAAAGTATCTTTTCTCATTATAAGTAGCATAAACTGTATAATGATAAAATGCTTCCAGGAAACAAGAAGTTGTGTGTGAGGCGAATCCCCAAATGTGCCCAAGAAAGTGCACCCACAGACATTGAAAAGTAGACTTGAGGTGTGAAGAATAAACCGGGATGAAGAAAATCGTGTAGGTTTTCTATCTGGTGGTCACAAATTGAGGGGGGGCTCACCAGCAGCTCAAAAGGAAGGAATATCCACAGAGAATAATAAGCTGGGGACCTGTTAGCAATGTGCAAGCATGCACATGGTGGTATTTCTATAGCATGGACCTAGCCTGAGAGCAACAGAGCATTGCATTATGGGAGGTGATGGAAAATTATGAAAGATCATATTCATCAAGTGGTGGCTTCAATCTTTTTGTTACACACACACTAGTAGCTCACATATTTAAATTTTAGGCACATTGTGATTTATTGATTTCCCAAACTGGACAAATTTCAGTCAATGCCAAACTGGATTCAAACCAAGGTCCTCAAATCGGCAGCTTAGCCTCTAGACAACATCTCCTTTCTTAGTTGATGTAATACAACTTTTAAAAAAACTTCAAACATTTGATTTCACCACTCTTTGTGAATACTCTTGTTCTGTTGATGTTTCGACACAGTAATTAGGCCGCATTCCTCATGCTGTCTAGCGAGTAGACCGAATGCAAATTATTTTGGCATGTATGCGCTATATATGGGTAGCATCTGATTGAGTTGTGTCTTGTTTATGGTGGAGGTTTATCTATTTGCATATACACAATGGTTTACATTTAAGTATATACAGAACATGCATAAAGGTTAACTGTGCAAACTGGTCCAACATCATCATTGAGGGGTTCTGGTGATATCTTTGGCCCGGTGCTTTTTAAATGTCATCAGGATGGCAATGAAAAGGTACACATTATGCAGACCTAGCGCTGGAGCGCGCATGCGCTCCTCGCTCTGCGAGACATATTGGGGTAGAGGAGATTTTCGTAGTGGGCTTGAAGCCCCGCCCATTTTTATCATTGGCTAGCGTCATCATTTATGTTAAACACTGGTTTCTGATTCAGGATCAGGGTTTTTTGTTACCGCCCTGTCTCCTTTTAGTTCTGCCCATCCGGATTTGATCTTTTACTGGCGGAAAATACACAGTGGCTATATCTGTTGGGTATGCACTATTTTATTTCATTCGTGTTTCTGAAAGGCAGCAGCATGTTTATTTTTTGCATCGAGCTTTCACTTAAAGTGAAAGAGCGATGAAAAAATGAACACGCTGCTGTTTGCGTAATGGCGACAGCTTGTGTTAATTTGGTAATGGCGACAGCTTGTTTTAATTAAGCCACTCGGCGCCCCTCTCCCCAACACGGTGGCCGGTTTCATTTTTTTTTTTTTAAATTAACATACTCGGGCGCCGCTCTCCCTACCACGGCGCCCGGTTTCATGTTTTTAAAAAAAAAATGTATGCACTCGGGCGCATAACACATGCCCTGACTATTTGCATATCTTTGTACTTTCTGATGTTTTCGTATTATGTTATTGTTCGTGTTGCAATATTGTGGCAGGCTGAGCAGTAATAAAATTGTCGGTTTTTGAATGTTTCCGTATTTTTTTTTCCTTTTGCTTCACAGCAGCGGTGCTACTAGAGCAGCGGCTATATGGCAAGCGGCGCTATGCAAATAAAGAAGTATTAAAACAGCGGCTATAGGTAGGCTTTTTATATTATAAGTGTGCGTTCATGTTTTTTTTCTTATAATATATGCGTATTTAATTTCTGTGTGTTTACTGTTGTTTTTTTTTAAAATGTTTTTTTCTTGTTGCCCGATAGCAGCGTATTATAGTTGATACCAGAACAGCGGGTATGGGGCAAGCGGCGCAGCGGCTGTGGGAAAGCGGCGCAGCGGCTATGGGACAAGCGGCGCAGCGGCTATGGGACAAGCTGTGCTATGCAGAGGAATAGGTAGGTTTTATTATTTATATTGTAACTGTGCGTTTATGTTTGGTGTTATTGTTGTTTGTGTTCCTCATGTTTCTTTTTTAGGTTTGTCACCTGCACACTATCCCAGGGGCGCACAGGGATATTCCTGAAACAAAAAACAATTTGGGCGGGGTGGCTTGGCCCCCGTGCCCTCTCTATTAATCAGTCACTGAAGCTCTGACTTTCCATGGCACACCCACCTCTGCCCATCGACAGCGGCAGATTTCACAGCCGGTCTGACATCACAGACCATCTGTTTCCACCGAGGGATGGTGATGAGGCCCCCATGGAGGACAGATTGTAAAGGGGTGGGTCTGTAATGATCCCTGCGCCCTCAGTCCCTTCCTGCCCCGTCTCCTCCATGTCAATCCTGATTTTCAACACTTTTCACTCCCGCTCTCTCACTCCAGCCTTTTCTGAAGATGTGTTCGGCTGCAGGACTGCCCGCTGGCACCGCAGGTACAGGTCTCCGAGCCACCGAGAATGCAACAGGGGTGTGACATGTCTGTACCCACTGAGCACAACTCACCACTGTACACTGTGGCAGTCTGTACGCACTCCGCACAAGAGGATGTGGTCTCACGGCTAGACTGCCAACCTTGGAGCTGGGAAACCAAGGTTCGAGCCGCCCTCGGGGTCGACTCCGCATTCTGTCATTCTGGGCAAATCACTTGATTTCCCCGTGCCTACCAAAACAAGCATTTGTAATGCAATAGGTCTCGCATTTGCGAGAGTTTAAGCTATTGGCATTGTAAATGACAATGTCTTTTATTCATGTTTTAAAAACCAAAACATAAATAAAAGGCATTGTCATTTACAATGCCAATAGCTCAAACTCGCGTGAATGCGAGACCTATTGCATTGCAAATGCTTGTTTTATATATTACAAGCTGTTTTATTCAAAGTGCATTTAACAATAGGCATTGACTGGACTAAAAATGTTGAGGTTTTGTTTACCTGTTGCAAATAAATTCTTGCTACAACAATAGGCAATGGGGAGATCAGTAGATTTATGTGAATCTGTGGCTGAAGACTTTACAGTATAATTATGGATTTACTGAATTTGCCATATTATTCCCAAAATATGCAGATTTCCCCAAAATTGCAGTTTTTAGGTCAAACAGATGAAAATAATGCCGCCAGACAAAGTGGCACATAATTTGCATTTTTTGCTGCATAACATATAGATAACCTTGATCCTCCAAGCCGCATAACCCTAGTAGCTTGGACAATGTAAAACCTCTGCACAGTGGTTTAGGGACTACTATTATGACGACAAAATCTGTATTTCACACATAACCGTGAAATATTTTACATGGTTCCTTAAAAATACATGGGTTTTATACCACTGCTTTTTGTGCAATAACAGCACCAAAACAGCCCTACCAAACTGAGCAAAAGAGCAAGTTTGAGGCAGATGAGCACAGTGACGTGCTGCACTGCACTGCTGCATGCATATGGCTCATAAGAGTAACTGTGTGACATTACATCACTGTGAAGCCACCACTTTGATGCCAATCAGCAGCGGCTTCTTATCAGGGCTTCTGGGTGCAGCCCCCGCCTCCTTTAATTTAGCAGTGTTCACAAAGATACAAGTTTTGTGTTGTCATGAACACTGCCAGTGCGCAGGTCAGGCCTCGCCCCTCTGCCTCTTCTACAGGCTCCTGATGACCGAAGGGGTCTGAGGCATGATCCAGCTACAAAGTGTTGTTTCAGAATAGAACACTCAGTACATGGATGTCTGGATTTCGCATATGAGGGGCTTAGTTCAACTATGATCCCCTCACACAGGTACAATCTATTGTATTGAGCAGACTATTGCGGATGCGTCAGGCAACACAGTATATCTGCTAAAATGGGGCTGTCAGTGTGCACATCAATGCATCCCTGAAGTCAATGAAAAGCCACAAAGTGCAGTAGGGGCAGGATCCCCAGCACTATCCCAGCTTACTTTAGGCCTGTGCTTCCAGTCCTATCAAGAAGCTGGGAAAGGTATTGAGGTGGGCCTTCCCATTTTCACTCCTGCCCTTGCTGCTCCTTCTGGCTCCTCGTTGGGAATCACGGCTTGCTGCTTCCAGTGCCAAAGCCACAGATTCCTGCTTTGCTGCTGTCCTGGAGCCACCGAGTTGCCAGCTAAGTGAGCAAGGTAAGTAAAACAAAAATGTTATTTCTCTATGCACGGGTGTATGTGTTTGTGAGGTTGTTTGCGAGGGAATGAAAGTGAATGAGATTGAGTGAAAGTGTGTGTGTGTTTGAGAGTGTCAATGAGAGTGAAAGTGAGTTTGGAAGTGTGTATGAATAGGTGAAAGTGAGTACAAGGGAGTGAGTGAAGGAGTACGAGTGTGTTCGAACGAGTGATTGATTGGCGGTTGTGAGAGGGAGTGGAAGTGAGTTGTGGGTGTAGCTATCAATGGTGCAGCAGGTGCAGTTGCATCAGGGCCCAGAGTTAGTGGGTGTGTGTTATTATGTAAGAAAGTGAGAACGAGAACCAGTGAATATGAGTATGCTTGTGATGGAGCAGAGAAAATAAATTTTTTTAACCCCTAACAAATTTTATAAATAATTAATAAAATGTTCGTTTAAATGTATTAATCAACACTGTATGTGTGGGAAGGGTAATACGCAAGTGTATGTGCTGAATAATTCATTAACGAATGTCTGTGTGTCTAATTATAACATAAAATTAAATGCGTACTAATTTAAAATAAATGCATGATTTGTGCTTCATAGAAAATAAATGTGTCGTTGCAAAAACAATAGTGATGGTAAGTAAGGAACAGCTTAAATGTTGCTTTCTGCTAGGTAATAACTAATTGGGGTACGTAGATGACAGGAGGGAAACGAAAAGGCTATGTTTCTCTATTTTAATTATGTTTTGTTTATTTCAAAATAGTGCTTCTAAAGTATAACCGAGTGGCGACATAAAATGGCTGCCAGTTAATGAAGTGCGCAAGTGCGGGGAAACACGTGACAAGGGAGAAAAGTTGGAGAAAAGCTAACCTCGTGATGTTGCTGAGAGGCTAGGATGCGAGAATGGTCAAGGCTGATGTGACCTAATTGAACTGATAGTGTGCCGTGGTGATCAGCAAAGAACCGTGGGAAACCATTTTAAGAGAAAGGACAATGCCTGCAGAGTTCTCCAATGTATCGAAAGAAGTTACAAATGTACTGATCGAAGCGGATGGAAACATGTCTTGAACTGTGAGAAAGGAAATGATCCAAGGACCGTTGGATCCGAGAGAACTTGATTAAAAGAATGAATAAGATGACATGCATGGACCAATGAAAGAAAAGCGTGTTATTAATGTTGCAACAATTAGTTAGCAAAGTTAGAATTAGGGTATAAGAGGGCCTACTCTTAGTGGGAGGGGGTCACAGTCAGGAGCGGAGTTGGAGAGTCGTGTTGGTGGCTTCCAGTGCTGGGTGGTCCTGATCGATCCATTACTGAGCGGGAGATGCTGAAAGACTGGTAGATGAGACGGGTTGCAGGTAGCTGATGCTGACGAGCTGAAGTTTCTGTTGCCGTCTTAATTTTCCAGTTGAGTATGAGAATCAGGTTATTTCTAATTCTTAAACTTAGGTTAGAAATCATTAGGCTAAATTAGGAAGGTAGGCAGGTAATTAGGGTTTTGCTTCATGACGAAAATTTCCTTTCTGCAATAAATTGATTATGCTTAATAAATATTTGAATTAATAATGAATGAATAATTGAATAAAAATTTAAATTCTTTCTCATGCTTTTAAAATTATATAAAATTTAAGATTCTTTAAATCAAATGACTCAGTGGTTATTTTCCTAAATGAATGTGACATCAGTAATTGGTCATTGTGATTCAGCTGGTCTTAATCACTATGAACTAATTTTTTACATGAATGATTCATCGACAAAACAATGAGCAGGAATATCTTAAGAAATAACTAAAAGAAAGCGATAAGTTAAGGTAATAAGATATCCCGGCTCCTTCCAGCGGTACATAAATGGTGTTTTCCATTTAGTTCTCATGCTTCTCCTAGGAATACAGAATTTCGTAAAGGTGTAAAGGAAATCCAGGTGTGTGCGTGTGTGATAGGCGATGTTTATGGGCCCCATCGTCATGTGGATGTGAGAAAATATAGTTTGCCCCTGGATGACCGATAAGTGACCTAGGAGGAGAATAGTTTTTATTGTACGCGCTGCATCAGATTTCTTGGTAGCAGAGTTATGGTTTTCTATAGATTAGTTTAGTGATTATTGTTTATTGATTATTGATTATTTTTGATGACTAACACTATATGTTGAGTCGCGTTATGTTATATGTGAGTTTTCACGCTTCTGGGATGTAGGAAGTGGAACACGTGTGGCAAGAGAAGTCACATGGAATTTGGTACATGGTCTGAATTCATTTTGGTAATAACACAGGTTGTGTTATGTTAGGGATTTTCTGTACGAAAGGTGTATAACTGAGATAGCAAATCACGTTTTCTTGTGAAACTTTGGCCTTAATTCTCAGGAGCCTAGTCTCCACATGTGTCTTATCCCCAGAGAAACGAGTAAATTGTTTGCTTGAAAGAAGGGTAAGGTAGAGGGAAGTGCTACTTTATCGGCGAGAGTAAATAATTCTGTGGTAGGGTAGAGGTAAGCGCTGCCTACTGGAAATACAGGATTCTTGTGTACAAGGACAAAGCTGTCACTTTTGTTTAGCGAATCAGACTATGGAATTGTTTTAATTGTTGTAACTAACGAAGAAAACAGTGAAAAGAAAATTGCCGATAAATTTTGTAAAGGAGGGGTAAAAGAGCAGGAGTGACATCGACAGTGCCGCGCTAGGATTGGATAGTGCGCTAGTCACGTGAACACAGAGTCAGGAGTGACGTAGAAAAGTGCCGCACTAGGATTGGTTGGTTCGCGGACGAAGGGAATTGTTCTGATTGGTGCGTTAGTGTGAGTCGCGCTGTAATTGGTTGAAGTTCTGTACACAGAACAGTGCTAGTGTGAAGAGAAAAACAAATCGAAAATATGCCGTATTACGAGTATGAAAGGGAGAGGACGTCATGGACGACAAAAATAAAGAATTTCTTTAAGAAAGACAAAAAGGTTGTGACTAGAGAGGGACAAGTAATTCCTCCGCCGAAATCAGCAGCTTCACATATGATGCTGAAATACGGATATCATACATGCATATGGTTGGAAAATTGGGCAAAGTATACGAAGAATGATGGTGCTTTAGCTTTCCCTGAGAATGGTTCGTTTAGTGTATCGGTTTTGCGAAATTTGCGAGAAAAGATGACAAATCTAGAACCTAGACCTAGACCGACACAGTTTGAAGCGTTGACGGAATGGGAGGATGAGATGTATGAGCGAGAGAGATTCAGAGGTTTAAGGGATCATGAGTTTATGCCTGGAAGGATGTGGGGAATAAATCATGAAGATAGAATAAAACGATGGAGATGTGCTAACATGACAGGAGGTTTGTTTCCAGCTTTTACAGTTGAGGAAGGGACTAAGAAAAAACGGACTGAGAAAAAGAAACATATGGAGAGGGAGAAATATATGCATGAGAGCGAAAAGGATGATGAATTGCTGGATGATATTTTAAATAGAAATCCACCTCCGTATCAGCAGAGTTCTACAGTGGTGACACCAATTGCGCCGCTAATAGAGACTATGCGAAATAAAAGTCCGGAAAAAAGAATTGAAATAAATAGGTCACAAGATCAAATGAGAACTTCACAAAATGAAGGAATAGAAAGCGACAATGCAAGCGAATTAGCAAGGATAACAAAAGAACTAACTGAGAGGATTAGAGAATTAACGAAAAATATGGAAGCAGTTACTGTGCCTGTAACAATAGGTCCAGTAATACCAGTTTTTGAGAATCAGAAAATTGATGAACGATCTTTGGTGATTCCCATGAGTTCACAATTTCAGAGAGAAAAAGAAAGGATGGAACAAAGTGCAAGTACAAGTAATTTGGCTAGTACTTACAGACCAAGTCCACCTACAAATTTGACTGTGAATGAGTGCAATGGTAGGAAAATGCATATGGTAACAGAATCTGCAACAGAAACTCCTGAAAAGAGTGGTAATTGGGTAGAACTAAATAATACACCCATAGGTCCGACTCCTGATGAGTTAAATGAGTGGATGAAGGCATTTAAAATAAAAGAACCAGAAGAAAAACCATTAGATGTAATTAGGTTAAAAATTGACATGGAAGAATTAATTCTAGGAACGATTGGTACAGAAAAGATAAAAAATTACCAGGATGATGAAATAATGTTTCTGTGCAAAAGTATTACATGGAGAGCAAAGAATTTACATGACAAACTAGAAGAAGTAGCCAGTGAAATTGAAATAGACTTTGCGAAAGTGAAAACATTGCAGAAACCATATAGAGTAGATTTTTGTGAAAAAGATATTGAAAATTTGAACACGGCAGGAAGGCTGACACAGATAAAAGAGTTAATTGTGTTGTTGAGAAAATGGGGTGATGTGGACAGATGGAAGGTGAGATGGACAAAAAGAATGAGAAAACTACAGACAAAGCTTCTTTGGCTTTTATGATTACTGAAAAAGAACCTGTTGCCAGAGAATACCCTATGAGAGAAACTCCAGGTGGAAGTTATGTGCATGTTCCCTGGACTAGGCAGGACATACTGTCATTTACCAATGACTTTCCGAAGCTAAGAGAGAAACCAGTTGAATGGTACCGACAAGTAGAGAGATTTGTAAAGGTTTCAAAAGTGTTGTGGATAGATTTAGATGGATTATTTGACATAGTGGTACCGACTGATTTGTGGTCAGAATGTAAGATTACAGTTGACTGGCCAACTACAGAATATCCAAGAGATCCTAAGACAGGAGCTCCAGGTCCTGATGTGATGAAGAAGTATGATAAGGTGATTACCTTTTTGAAGAATAAGATTCCTCCTAAAGAGACAGATTGGGTAAAAATCGATAGAACTACACAAGAAAGTAAGGAGTCTGTACACGCCTATTATGAGAGGTTGTTGTTGGTTTTCAAGCAGTATAGTGGATATGAGGAATTAAGTGAAAAAGATATGAGTCATTTTGTGTACAGATTTGTGTTTGGATTGAAACCAGAGATTAGTGAAATGATTAAACAGCATATGATTAATTGGCAGAATGGCACAGTCGATTATGTGCTGAGGTATGCTAAGTATTGCAGTGATGATATTGAGAGTAGACAGCGTAAATTGAAAGAGAAGGCAATGTGGGCACAGGTGAAGGTGGCAGAAAAACAAGAAGCTCAATTGGACAATAATAATGGGAATGAAACAGGACAGAATAAAATGCGACCTAACATAGGTAAAGGGAAAGGTCAAGTGAGTCTAGAGGAGGCAAAGAAGAAATGGCCCTGTCATAATTGCTGAAAATTAGGGCATTGGAGAAATGAGTGTAAGTTCCCACCTAAACCTAATCCGGAAAATCAATCATTAACTCCACAGTTGCAGAATGAGGTAGTTGTTCAACAAAGTCAGGTGCCGCAACCACCACTTCCCAACACTGTTAACCAGCAAAGATACAGTACAGAAACAGGATTCTACGGAGGAGAGCAGGTAACACAGTTGCCGCGAGCAGCTAACATTTCTCAGTATTGGTTGCGTCAGAGTGAGGATGAGCCGGATGAAAGTTTCTGACGGTGCCCAAGAGAGGGGAAAGAGTGCGTACTTGGCGCAACTCTAGAGGTAGATCAGTCTGGTCCCTTTGTGGATGGAGAAGTGAATGGTGCAAATGTAACATTCCTTGTCGATACTGGAGCTACCCGTTCTACTGTTAGATCAGTGGAAATTCCAAACCTTCCTCTCTCAGGTGAATGCATCCAAGTGGTAGGAGTAGCCAATCAGCAGATTAAAACACCACTTACTGAATTAGTGGAAGTAAAAATTGGTTCTTTTAGCAAAATGCATAAATTTGTAGTGTGCGATTGTAGTCCTGTAAATCTTTTAGGTCGTGACGTCTTGTGCAAGATGAATTGCACAATTTATTGTACGCCAGATGGAATTGGATTTCAGACCTCAGATGAAGATGTCTTGTATAAAGTAACTTTGATGAATCAGGAACCTGAAATGAATGGTTTGTTTCCTGCATTTGATGCAGAAAAACTTACAGAAGAACTAAAAATTGCAGTGAAAGAAAGTGTGTGGGATTTTACAGGAGAAGATATTGGATTAATGAAAGAAGTTGATCCCGTAAAAGTAACAGTAAAAGAAGGAACAACTTACCCGAATACGCCACAGTGCAAATTAACTCCAGAAATAATTGAAGGAATAACTCCTGTAATAAATAAAATGATTGAACAGGGAATTCTAAAAGAAATAATGAGCAGTCCATGTAATTCACCTATTATGGGACTGAAAAAGCCAAACGGAACATATAGAATAGTACAGGATTTGAGAAAGATCAACAAAATAGTTGTGCCCTGTTGTCCAATAGTACCAAACCCTGCAGTAATTCTATATCAAATTCCACACGAAGCTGAGTGGTACACTGTGATAGATTTGTGTCACGCATTTTTCTCTATTCCTTTGCATCCAGATAGCCAGCCATTATTTGCGTTCCGGTTCGGAGAGCGTATTTTGGCATGGTGCCGAATTCCTCAGGGGTATACAGAAAGCCCCTCAATCTTTAATCAGATTCTAAAGAAATCTCTGGAAGATTTGAAAATGCCAGAAAAGTCAGTGATGGTGCAGTATATCGATGACCTGTTGGTGGCATCGAAAACAAAAGAAGCATGTGTAAGTGATACAATTGCTTTACTAAACCATCTAGAGAAAAGAGGACATGAAGTGTCTCCTTCAAAATTGCAATTTTGCCAAAAAGAAGTTCAATATTTAGGGCATAAAATTGAGAAAGGAGTGCGAAAGATAGCGACAGAAAGAGTAAGAATGATTCAAGGATTGAGAGCACCAATGACGCAAAGAGAGGTAAGAATGTTTCTGGGAATGGTTGGATATTGCCGACAATGGATAAGTGGTTTCTCTTTGATTGCAAAACCATTACAAAAGTTGACCAAGAAAGATGTAAGAGACCCTTTTGAGTTAAATAACGAGGAAATGAAATCTTTCAAAGAATTGAAAAAGAAATTATGTGAGGCCCCTGCTTTAGGCATGCCTGATTATGAAAAGGATTTTGAATTGTACTGCAGTGAAAGAGATGGATGTGCGTTTTCAGTACTGGTACAAAAACATGGAACAATGAAAAGACCAATTGCTTATTTTTCAGCTGTTTTAGATCCTATAGCAAAAGCATTGCCCGGATGTCTGAAAGCAGTTGCTGCTACTTGTGTAAGTCTGGAACAAAGTGAAGGTATAGTGATGGGGTATCCACTGAGGGTATATGTTCCCCATTCAGTAGAAATTCTTTTGACAAGAACAAAAACACAGTACATGACACATAGTCGGCTGACTAAGTACGAAAAAGTCATCTTGAGTGCTGAAAATGTGACCATAGATAGATGCATGAATGTGAATCCTTCAACATCATTGCCAGATGAAGAGAGTATAATTGAACAAGACGAAGTAGATCATGATTGTTTGAATGTGCTGGAATATTGCACAAAACCAAGAGCTGACATAAAAGATGAACCGTTAAAGGAATCCGATTATGTCATGTTTGTAGATGGCTCATGTTTGAGAACGAAAGAAGGAGTTTTAAGCGCAGCTTACGCAGTGTGCACAGTGGCAACTGTAATGGAAGCGTCTTGTCTGAAAGGAATAAGGTCTGCACAAGTTGCGGAACTGATTGCTTTGATTCAAGCATGTAAGTTAGGAAGAAATGTACGAGTCACGATTGTGACCGATAGCCAATATGGTTTCGGCATCGTACATGACTTCGGTCAGATTTGGTCACAAAGAGGTTTCTTGACGTCTGCAGGAACACCTATCAGAAATGGAGATTTTGTTAAAAAGCTGCTTGAGGCGATACAGTTGCCTAAACAAATAGCTGTAGTGAAGTGCAAGGCGCATAAGAAAAACGAAGATTACATAGCTGCTGGCAATAATTATGCTGACGAGATTGCCAAATATTGTGCAGAGAACATGGTGTCCATGAATAAGAATAGAGAAAGGGAGCATATCTCTTCTCCTTTGCTTTTTACTAACACTGTCGAGACATGGGATGAAGTAAGACAGTTACAAGAAACTGCAAATAATGAGGAAAAAGATTACTGGATAAAAGCAGGATGTAGAAGACAGGAAAATAATGGTGTGTGGGTGTACAGAGACGAAAGACCAGTTATGCCTGATAGCATGATTGCAGACATGGCACGGATGTACCATGGACAAGCTCATATTGGGAGAGATGCAATGATCAGACTTTTTAGACAAACCTGGTATAACCCAAAATTCAGAGCCATAGCTGAAAGTCTTTGTCAAAGATGTCTTATTTGTCAGCAGTTTAACCCAGGAAGAAAGACGGTAGCGAGTCTAGGAACAATAGGACGAGAAGGAGGTCCATTCACTAGAATGCAGTTAGACTTTATAGAAATGCCCCCTAGTAACAGACTAAAATATGTTCTAGTGGTCGTCTGATTGTTTTCTCGTTGGGTGGAGGCATACCCCATTAGAAGGAATGATGGAACAACAGTGGCAAAACTTATGCTGCGAGAGTTCATTCCAAGGTATGGTTTTCCAGTCACGGTTGAGACAGATAGAGGAACACATTTTCAAAATGAGTTGATCCAATTGATTTGCGAAGCATTGAGTATTAAACAAAAACTACATTGTGCTTACAGACCAGAGGCTTCTGGGGTAGTAGAGCAAATTAATGGAACAATTAAGAACAGATTAGGAAAAATGTGTCAAGCTACAGGACTCAAATGGCCAGATGCACTGCCTCTTGTTCTGATGACCATCAGAAGCATCCCTGAAAAGAAAACTGGACTTAGTCCTCATGAGATGATCATGGGACGAGCAATGAGACAAGCACAAGTACCTGTCAACAAGTTATTGACTATAACTGATGATCTAGTACTGGATTATTGCAAGGGACTGGCTGATGTGGTGCGTTCTGTGTTTCATCAGGTTGGACCGGATGCGACCACTCTTGAAAGAAAACCAGCCCACGACTTGAATCCAGGAGACTGGGTCCGTATAAAAATCCACAGGAGAAGAAACTGTCTAGTTCCTCGCTGGGACGAACCACGACAGGTAATCCTAGTGACAACGACTGCAGTCAAGTGCGCAGGAGTGAAGAACTGGGTCCATGCCAGCCACACAATCAGAGTTCAAGAACCTACTGATCGACATGTGAGTCGACGTCTGGAAGTGTGGGATAAAAGTTTAATGGCTGGGACAACAAGGATAAGAGAAAGGGTGCCAGAACTTGAAGATCGACCTGAAAGTCGACATCTGGAAACATCTGATACAAGTTCAGGATCTGATGATTCAGTTGCAAACTGTGAAGAATTCCGAAGGAGAACTTGGGGTTATAAACCAATTAGAGAAGAAAATGAGCAAGAAAATGATCTAGATGAACAACCAAGTACAAGTTATGGTGGAAATCCTTCAGAAATAATATTAATAGATGAAGTAGGGAAAGAAGTACACAAAAAGTTAGAGAATCGAGAAGAACCCCGAGGAGCAATAGGGACAGATAGAGAAACAGAAGAACAGGGAAATTTAGAAGTAGAAAGGGAGGAAAACACCAAATCGGAAGAACACCGAGGAGGGACAGTAATAAGGGAACACAAGAAGGAGAAGACAGATCCACCAGTAGGAGATGACGAGATCATAAGCTTCAAAATAAGAGACAATAGTGAAACAGTTGAAACAGAAACTGAAGAGAGTGGAGAAGAGGAGAAAGCAAAAACTGAATCAAGAAAAAGAAATTGGAAATCAGAAAGAGAAGAAAAAGAAGGTGAAGCCAAAAGGCCAAGAAAAGGAGATAATTGGCCCAACAACTATATAAGAAAATTGAGATATAGAATAATAAGAGCTGGAGAAGAAAGTGCTGAACAAGTGAATGAGATAACCAGTCAAAAGGGACAAGAAAAACCCAGTGGAAAACGATTGCAAAAATCCAAAAGAACGAAGAAAGTGAATGCAAAGTATAAGTCACCTGAGTGGCTGTATATCGCACTGACGGATTACAAAGAAGAAGAAAACACTCATGAGAACCAGAGACTAAGAAGTCGAATGGGAAAAGGTGAGATGCAACAAACCTGAAGTGAAGACTTATAGTGCTTCTGCCGGACATGACAATTTTACTGGATGTGACAAATCACCGGATGTGACAACGAAAGAATTCTGGAAAGAATTAAAAGAAAGTACCAAGCAAAGACTTTTTGAAAGCAGAGTGGCATCTAAGTCATTTCTGAGGTGTAGTGACACAATTTTCTGAAATTTAACAAATAAATAAAAGCAAAATGGAAAATACTAGGGATAGAAGAGATAAATGTGAGTTTGTAAAAAGATGGTGTAAAATGTGCTGCTTTTGTACAGGGTTATTAATGACCATATGGATAGTTTTAGCAATCACAATTCCTATTAGTTTAGCTGTAATAGAAGCAAAGAATGATACTAAACCAGAAAAAGAAACTAATATTAAAGAACCAGTTATTTTAAGAAGTAGTGCAGAATTACATAAGGATAAGTCAGTAACAGACTTTTCTAAAAATGTTTTTACAAAATTGTTGTACGAATATGTAGAGACAATGGATGTGAGAGATTGTTATGTTTGTATGCAGTTGCCTGCATCAGTGTCAGAAGGTGTGACTTATCATCACCTACCTCTAACTTATGGAATAACATGTAGTGTAATAGCAAGTTTATTTTATAAAACAGGTAGATTAGAATCTTATTATACTGATATAGATAAGATTTTTGCAAACATTCCAGTAGTACCAGAACTTAACAAAGTAAAACCAGCAAAGGTTTTAGGAGAATTCTTTCTAGAACATAGAAAATTAACCTTAGAAGAAATAGTTAGTAACAACCTTACCTGTGAGTTAAAGAAAGAAGAAAAGGTATTTTTAGAAATGGTTGAAGAAAGAAGAATGAAATTTCAAAAAGAAGCAATAAAAGAGGAAGGAACACATCTATGGACGTTTGAGGAAGGAAATCATGAAGGGAAAAAGATGAATGCAGCAATGACATTAGATTGGCCGCAAACAGGAAAGTTGTGTATTAGGATAAATAAGACAGTCTATGACAATTACTTTGTAGGTTCCAGTATCTGCCATGACAATTATCAAATTCTGGGAGGTTGGGGATTCAAAGGTGGAAAAGATCCAATATTTCCAGGTATCTATTATATTTGTGGGAATAGAGCTTATTACAGGTTACCGGACCATTGGTATGGAACTTGCTATGTAGGCCTGGTCTTTCCAAAAATCTTTCATATGGACAGAGAAGAAAAAGGAACATACAAGATGATTAATAGCTTTACACGTAGAAAGAGGGAAAGTTTTTCAGAAATTGTAGGTGATATTTTTGGAGCATTAATACCAGCAGTGGGAATATCTTTGAATGCATTTAAAATTCGGAAGTTATCCACAGTAGTAGATCGTTTGTCTACAGATACTGCGGGAGGGTTCTTAATGGTAAATACCGAAATGGTTGCCATGAGAGCTATGGTGATGCAAAATCGGCTTGCCCTTGATATTCTTTTGGCAAAGGAGGGTGGAGTCTGTGGAATGTTGAAAGTCCAACATTGTTGCACTTACATTCCTGATAAAAGTGAAAATATACAGAAGTATATTACAAATATTACAAATTTGCACAAAGAACTAGTTCCACTGGAGGTTGAAAGTGTCTTGGGAAAACTTGGTAGAGGGTTTTCTTCAGTAGCAAATTGGTTGACCAGAATGAGTAGACTAATGATAGGGAAAGTTATAATAATAGCAACTGTAGTAATATTGTTAGCCATGGTGTTGAAAATAGTAATAACGTGTATAAAAAGAAAAGTAAGACAAAATAAGATAAAAAGAAATAACAGAATAATGAAAGAGAGAGAGAGAGAAATGGGTGAAATTGAGTTAGAGAAAATTAAAGAAAGCATGTATAAGGAGACAAGAAGACAAGATGAAAGAGAAACAGATGTGTAACTAACAAAAAGCAAAGGATGAAAGACATATACTGCCTGAAAAAGAAGTATAACTTGGGTTTTATGTGGTGATTTAAAAATCACCAAAGGGGGAAGTTGATGGAGCAGAGAAAATAAAATTTTTTAACCCCTAACAAATTTTATAAATAATTAATAAAATGTTCGTTTAAATGTATTAATCAACACTGTATGTGTGGGAAGGGTAATACGCAAGTGTATGTGCTAAATAATTCATTAACGAATGTCTGTGTGTCTAATTATAACATAAAATTAAATGCGTACTAATTTAAAATAAATGCATAATTTGTGCTTCATAGAAAATAAATGTGTCGTTGCAAAAACAATAGTGATGGTAAGTAAGGAACAGCTTAAATGTTGCTTTCTGCTAGGTAATAACTAATTGGGGTACGTAGATGACGGGAGGGAAACGAAAAGGCTATGTTTCTCTATTTTAATTATGTTTTGTTTATTTCAAAATAGTGCTTCTAAAGTATAACCGAGTGGCGATATAAAATGGCTGCCAGTTAATGAAGTGCGCAAGTGCGGGGAAACACGTGACAAGGGAGAAAAGTTGGAGAAAAGCTAACCTCGTGATGTTGCTGAGAGGCTAGGATGCGAGAATGGTCAAGGCTGATGTGACCTAATTGAACTGATAGTGTGCCGTGGTGATCAGCAAAGAACCGTGGGAAACCATTTTAAGAGAAAGGACAATGCCTGCAGAGTTCTCGAATGTATCGAAAGAAGTTACAAATGTACTGATCGAAGCGGATGGAAACATGTCTTGAACTGTGAGAAAGGAAATGATCCAAGGACCGTTGGATCCGAGAGAACTTGATTAAAAGAATGAATAAGATGACATGCATGGACCAATGAAAGAAAAGCGTGTTATTAATGTTGCAACAATTAGTTAGCAACGTTAGAATTAGGGTATAAGAGGGCCTACTCTTAGTGGGAGGGGGTCACAGTCAGGAGCGGAGTTGGAGAGTCGTGTTGGTGTTGGTGGCTTCCAGTGCTGGGTGGTCCTGATCGATCCATTACTGAGCGGGAGATGCTGAAAGACTGTTAGATGAGACGGGTTGCAGGTAGCTGATGCTGACGAGCTGAAGTTTCTGTTGCCGTCTTAATTTTCCAGTTGAGTATGAGAATCAGGTTATTTCTAATTCTTAAACTTAGGTTAGAAATCATTAGGCTAAATTAGGAAGGTAGGCAGGTAATTAGGGTTTTGCTTCATGACGAAAATTTCCTTTCTGCAATAAATTGATTATGCTTAATAAATATTTGAATTAATAATGAATGAATAATTGAATAAAAATTTAAATTCTTTCTCATGCTTTTAAAATTATATAAAATTTAAGATTCTTTAAATCAAATGACTCAGTGGTTATTTTCCTAAATGAATGTGACATCAGTAATTGGTCATTGTGATTCAGCTGGTCTTAATCACTATGAACTAATTTTTACATGAATGATTCATCGACAAAACAATGAGCAGGAATATCTTAAGAAATAACTAAAAGAAAGCGATAAGTTAAGGTAATAAGATATCCCGGCTCCTTCCAGCGGTACATAAATGGTGTTTTCCATTTAGTTCTCATGCTTCTCCTAGGAATACAGAATTTCGTAAAGGTGTAAAGGAAATCCAGGTGTGTGCGTGTGTGATAGGCGATGTTTATGGGCCCCATCGTCATGTGGATGTGAGAAAATATAGTTTGCCCCTGGATGACCGATAAGTGACCTAGGAGGAGAATAGTTTTTATTGTACGCGCTGCATCACTTGTGTGTGAGTAACAGTGAGTGAGAGAGTATGAGTGAGAATGAGAATGTGAGTTAGAGGAAGTGAGGGGAAAGAGACTAAGGCCCAGATTATCAAAACCTTCACACAATGCACCGCAGTGTATGTGAGATGGAGAGTGCAGGAAAGCACCATATCTACAAAGATATGGCAGTGTCCTGCACTCTCTCTAGCGCTGGTGCACAATTAGGCTGCAGAGCACCATGCACACACCTTTGCACCATAGTGCAACGGTGTCTGCACATGTCTAGCATAGGTTTTGTACTGGAAGGCTGGCCTTCCAGTACAAAATACTATGCTTTGACTAACTTTAAAACTTTTCCTAGTTTGGATGTGTGCTGTACAGTGCAGTACACACGCAAAATGGGAAAAGTTAGGAGAAATAAAAGCATTTCTCCTTTTTAACGCCTGCTTTCAAGTGGCATTTATTTTTTGGCGCAAAACTTTGTCTACTATTGTTAGTAGATAGGGTTTTGCATCAAAAATCATGGGTGGTTGCATGGGAACGCCAATGTACCACCCATGGAATGCCCCCGTGATGCAGAGTAACACAAAACAGCGCTTTACATTACTTTCACATTTAAAAAAAATGCATTACTTTCAGGCAACTTTCCAGTGCAAAACAGGTTTTGCGCTGAAAAGTAAATAAAAAAAAGAACATTTTGCCCAGGTTTGCGTCACTTTTGTCATGCAAACCCAGCACAAAATAATTTGTTAATCTGGGTCTAAACGTGAGATGAAGTGAGTATGAGTGAGGCTAATTTTGAAAACAATCTGGTGAACTTCTGGGCGTTATTACACTCCGCCACTTTCAAAGATCACCAGCCGCCACGGATGCCAATCATAACTGACGAGATGTGGCCTGACGGCCTCAGCTGCCGACTTTGGAACTGGGCAACAAGATTTGAATCCCAGCATCAACTCAACATCCTGTGATCCTGGGCAAAACACTTAATCTGCTCGTGCCTAAAAAAGAAATCTAATTTGCTGTAATGTAATCTGTTGCTTATGTAAAGCACCCGGATGCCTTTGGGCCTGGTTTGCTGTATAAAAAACTGCACAAATAAAAAATTACAGGCAGCTAGAAATATTTTACCCAGAGGATTAGGATTGCTACCCACTGACCTTCTTTGCTATTCACCTACTTCATCCCTATTTCGGCAACACCATTTTGCATGTTCCCATGTTATAGTCAGTACTTGGCCTTTTTAGAACCAACACGCCCCCCCCCGCTCTACTCCCACCCCACTCCCATGAAAGATGCTATTGGCAGAAAAGTCTGGACTGCAGATGGTCACTACATTGAAAGAAAAAAGAAAAAACTTCTTACTTCCCTTTTTGGCATTTATTTAGCACTTGTTACCTCTCACATGAGTAGTAAGTAATATATAAATGCAATTACAATCCAGGACAATTTGAGATTTCTGCCTTGTTTGCTTGGAAGCAGTGGAAGATGGCAGAGATTGCCTTTGAAGTGCAGATGCGGTTTCACATACCAGCGCCGATTGGCCAGCATTGTCTCCCTTTAAAATAATGGTGATCAGTAAAGCACAATTAGAACCCCTACTGTGGGGGTTTTGTCTTAGTCGTCGTGAATCACCTGTCACCCCCATTGCCTCCTTTGAGGACACTGCGGCAGCAAGATAAGCTGATAAGCGAATAACAGAAATGTTTATTCTGACGTTCTCTTCTCCAGCCATTCTTCGCCCAGGCTTTCCCTGGGACAGACGCCCACGCAGCTTTAGCCCAGCTAAGGAACACAACCTAGGGTGGGGTTAAAACCCTTTCGGTCCAATGGGCGGTGCGCGCCTGTTGCCACCCATGACACTTGCATTCTTTGAGGGCATCCTCTTAGAGTAACTTACACACAGTGTGAAATGTCAATGATTACCCATTACCAGTAGCCCTGCCAGGCAATTTTAAGGTGTAGGGCAGGTTTGCACAAGCTGTACTCTGCCCTACAGGCATGCTTGGTGTGATGCTTTGAGACATATGATGCTCATTGTAAGGAATGGCTGCATTACACTGATATGGTTGCTTCTGTACTCAGGAAGCCAGGTGGCAGCCAGCTTTGCACACTTGCTCACTACAGCACCTGTATTCAGGATGGATGAAATGTGCACACATACTTTCTATAGCTCTCCGACGCCCAGGAGGTGTTTAACAGGTCACAAAACTATGTAAATAAGTGATTTAATGTGCAAATATAAATATTTACACTTTTTGTGCATGTGTTACTACACACCTGGTTACAATTTCACAGGTAGTCATTTTATGCCTCCTAGTAGTTTTAGAAATCTAAGTCAGAAATGTAATCCAAATGAATGCTGCAAGGGAAAATTTCAGTTTTCCCCCTTTTTGCAAACTGCCTACATTCTATATAGTTCGATGATTTGTGACTAAATTCGTTTGACCTTTGTCGAAAAGAAGAAATTTTGCTTAATCTAATAACATGATGGGTGGGGAGGTCACTTAAGTCATTGGCAAAAAAAGGATGGACAAAACTGACTTTACCCTGGAAATCAGGCGGTAAAACTGTAGTACTTTTTTTTAAATCATAGATTAATTACTCAGAAATAGCCATGGTCATGGATTAACTCACTTCACTGCACATATCACTTTTAGGAGTTTGACTTTAGGGACAAGAAGTGGTCTAGTAACTAAAATACTATAGATGAGACCTGGTGATGCGCATTTTACGTCCACCTTCAGCACTTTGATGAAAATTGTATTATTTTTGGACTAACTGCTTGGTCGGTCTAGGCTAGTTTTGAGTTCATCACTGGGCCTTGTTGACGTAAAGTAATGCCTGTTTCAGTGTCAAAGAGAGTGGAAATCAGGCTGGACTACCGTGCATGGATGTGCATCAAAGCTGATTTATGAGTCCCAAGTGACCAGAAAGTTTGGAGCTATGTTTCAGTAAAAGCTGGGAAGGCAAAAGAGAGTGGGGGTGGGATGCCTTCTGTAAGTTGTGGCAGCTGTCAATAGCCTAGCACAGGAATTCGAATTTAGAGCCTCATTGAAGCAATCACTGCACCCAGCCCTTCGTTTACCTCTTGAGGATCATCTTGAAGGCAGCTAAATTTGTTTGTCAAGTGGAGACCCCTGGCTCAAATCAGCCTAAAGATTGGCCTAATAAAGATGTTAAAGAGAAGCAGAGAGAGTTGGGATCTCCAAGAGACACCGCATTCCACTGTTGCTTGGGTGAGCAGTCCAACCTTTTACTTCCTTCTTATTAACAATAGATAAAACTATTTTAGTGTGGCGTCTTTTTGTGACCTAGCAGTAATTCAAAGTTCAGTACAAAATATGAACACTGAAAATTTCCTTCATCTGTGGTAGCAATAACATCATCAAGAAGGGGTGTTAGGACTGTTTCGTATCTTACAAAATTGCTGTTTTTGAGATATAATGGCTAAGACATCAAACAGAACATCCCTTTATCTAGCCAAGGAGGCTAGAGGGCAGCAGATGTTTAATTAAGTTAGTAGATTTTATTATAGTAGGTTTTGCATTTAGTGCCTTAGGATAGCTGACTGTGGCATCAAAGAAATGACCTGATCACCTGGAAACAGGCATGTTGGGTTCAAATTTACCCATTGACTTTGAGAAACGGTTTTATCACTGAAATTTAGATTTAAAGCATGAGGCATTCTTTAATTCAGCGGTTGGTTTTAAAGACCCTGAAAATAGAGATTTATCAAAATGAATTTAAAAGAATGAAACATCAGTTTACTATTATTTATGCTACCAAGGGAATAAAAGAATAGTGTTTGTACCCCACCCCCTTGGAAATTACTATCAGTAAGGATCATTTCGGGATACACATTGGATCTCTTATCATGTGAGGGAGAGGAATCAAAGATGTAATTGATATGACACAGAATTTAACGCTTCTGAAATTGAATGGGGATGCCGTTAGACCTGGCATCCTTGGCGTGGTTTTCCCCCTAACTTTTTGCCTTCAGACCTCTTGTTTTTGCTGACTTCGTTTTTGCTAGACGTAGGACTCTGCGCACTTTACCACTGCTAACCAGTGCTAAAGTGCTTGTGCTCTCTCCTTAAAACATGTTAGATTGGCTTATACCCAATTGGCATATTTAATTTACTTGTAAATCTCTAATAAACTTTGATACTGACATCTATGAGTCTGAAGATAATAGTATACCAAATCCTGATATGAGTTTAAGAGAAGCGGGAGTGCCGTCCAAACGGTGACTCAGGTGAATATAAACAGTCCTGTAGGGTTGAAATCCAACCATTGAATTTGAGTTTCCTTGCAATATAGGCTTTGATATATATATAAAACAAGACATTTATATATATATATATATGCTGGGATAATGCCTTTGAATACTGCAAAGCCTCAGATTATGCCTGTGAACAAGAAGTCTTCACTTCGAAACGCGTAAGGCTTGTGAAATGATCTGAATAAAAGAATGCTGGTTAAAGCCAATACTGGGTCTGTTTTGGAGTGCTCCTCAAACCGGGGAAAGATTGTTTTGCATATATATATATATATATATATATATTTTTTTTTTTTTAGTTTGATGATAATTCACGTTAGTATTTGAAAGATATTCAAAAAATAAGACAAATGCAAACCCTAAAGAGATTGATGTAGATTCAATTAAGGTATTAATTTATCACCCTGATGAGAAAGAAACATTTTTTGTAATTACTTTTGACTTTGTTGTAACCATAAAATAGATTACTACATCAATCTCTATATTTGCAATAACTAAACCCAGTCAATTTCATTTAAATTTAGTATTGGTTGATAAACCAAGAAATGTAGGTCTATTGGATGTGGTCGACAAGGATAGAGTTACTTTTAACTTCTGGGTGAGGCCATGTGGAAACAAGTGTTGGCATATAAATAGACGCTCCAAGATGTTGTCACAACGCGACATGTAACTTTTGAGGTTTGTCAGATCTTGTTGAAGTTAAAGGGCAAGAAAATAAAAATCAAGAGGGCTACTAGGAGTTCATACTTTTAATTCAACTTTATTAGCAACTTCATTGTTGAATTAAATCCCCACAGATCAAAATAGAATTTGAGATGGAGTTTTATTGCTGGCTAACTTAAACAGCTATTATTATGTGAAGTCAAAAATGAATATGTGATCCAGCGGACATCAGTAACAATTAAGGATCAGGAATCTATTAAGGAATAAGGGCTAGATCTATGAACAATAGTAATAGCAATTACCAAATTGTGTTTGTTTGTGAATCGCTATTTGGTAATCTCTATTACTAATGTACAAAGGGGTTATTTAGCCCCTATTCCCAAAATAGCAATTCATAGTATTCATGAATACTAATGAGGTAGGTCACAATTTGTGACCCACTACGATTCGCTGCCATCACATGAATGGTGGCCTGCTGGGGTCAGCAGACCACCATGTCTGTGATTGCTTTTAAATAAAGGATTTTTTTTTTTTAAATGCAGGATGTGTTTTAATAGAAAAAAATGAAACGTTTAAGTTAAATTTTTTTAAGAGCAGGCAGTGGTCTCTGGGTCCCCTTCCCATTTGCAAATGGGTTACCACCAACTTTGAGTTGGTTAATGGTAAAGTGTAAATGTATTTTGGCCGCATTTCAGTCGCAAAAGATTTGTACATACCAATGCGAATTTAGAAGGGGCGTCCTAAACAAGCCCCTTCAAAATACCGATTTGCAAACCTAAATTGAGATTTGGTAACAGGTTACTGAAACACAATTTGGGTTTTGTACATTTAGAAATGACTTTTTGCCATCGCAAACCGCTCGATTCTACGAATTGGACTGTTTGCGACCACAAAGAGGCTTTGTACATTTAGCCCTAAGAGAATTAATCAAACAAAAGAAATAAGAATCACAGTATTTAAATCTTGGAGATTGGCAAAGATAGCACATAGCTGATGTCCTCTCAGGGCACATGGGTAATGAGGCCATGTTCTTGATTGGCTCTGCCCCTACTTTTCCTGTTGGTAGGCGATTCTACGCTCCGTCAAAGAAGAAAAACGCTTTACATTGCAGGTGAGCCTTCCTGAACTAATCTACAAAAGTTAAATGTCTACAGACATTGTGAAGTAAAGCATTGTAAGAAACTCTGCAGTAACGACTCGTCGCTTAGACAAAATATCATTTTTCACATCAGCAACAACAGAGGATGCTAGAAGTTTGTTTTTCATCACAAAATTATTTGTATTGTATTTCTACCAGGAAAGAAGCCCAACATTTCACAGTTTATTAAACTCCTACTAATTGGTTATTGTTTCTTTTTGCAAACAGCTGGTTCCAGGCATGGTGTGTCTAACTTGGTCTGAGGCCACCAGACACTGAAAAACCTCTTACCAGGGAGTCAATCCATGAACGTCAATTCACCAAAATTCCTGGGGTAGCGGAAGTGACATCACAGCCCCTAAATGGGACCAGGGGGACTCCCCGTAAGTTGAGGATGTCCAGCTGAAATGTAACTGATCCCGAATAGGGAACCAGTGAAAAGTCTCCACCTCAATGGAGGGGATACACTACTTCATAGGCGACGGGGAGGGACCCGACCACTGTAGGGACCACCTGAGCGTGGGATCGGGCGATGCCGGCTCACCTGCACATCTCCCCGGCGTCTGCATGTACCGTTACATCAAACAAATGATGGACGGAATGCTGACAATGCAAACATTCTCTCCCAGTCAAAAGATCTGGGTTAAATCCATCGTTCTTTTGCCCACTACGCCACCCCAGTTTGGACCCAGCCATATGCAAATCAGTCTTGACCCTGTGCCCTATGGGAACAGTCCAGACCGAACTGCCAGGCCAGGTCCTCCCTGGACCAGAAACAAGCATCCTGGGACCGGTTTCAGGGTATGTCACCCTTCTTCAGCCAGGCTAGCTTGAATCCAGTGGCACAGTGAGCAAGGGACCCACGTCTGGGCATACCCATCCCACTTAGGGCGAAAAGTGTTACATCAAACAAATGATGGACGGAATGCTGACAATGCAAACATTCTCTCCCAGTCAAAAGATCTGGGTTAAATCCATCGTTCTTTTGCCCACTACGCCACCCCAGTTTGGACCCAGCCATATGCAAATCAGTCTTGACCCTGTGCCCTATGGGAACAGTCCAGACCGAACTGCCAGGCCAGGTCCTCCCTGGACCGGAAACAAGCATCCTGGGACCGGTTTCAGGGTATGTCACCCTTCTTCAGCCAGGCTAGCTTGAATCCAGTGGCACAGTGAGCAAGGGACCCACGTCTGGGCATACCCATCCCACTTAGGGCGAAAAGTGTTACATCAAACAAATGATGGACGGAATGCTGACAATGCAAACATTCTCTCCCAGTCAAAAGATCTGGGTTAAATCCATCGTTCTTTTGCCCACTACGCCACCCCAGTTTGTCCCATTTAGGGGCTCTTTACTTTTGTTTATTAAGGTCCTGATGAATTGCCGCCCGATGTTGGGGCTTTTAAGGCACGAAACATGTTGACCATGACCATGCACATATAAAGCTACCCTGGTACCTTAGAACCTCCTGGTAGCACCACTGTTTTTACTTAGTCCTGGACTCTTCTTGAATTAAATTGTTCCGGGGTCCGGTGCCTATTTTAAGTCACCTTGCACACACAACAATTCACAATTTTTTAGCCCACATGCATCCACCACATACGGCGCCCTCAGATCTGAAGAACTCCGCTAAAGAAGCCACCAGGCCCGTCAGACATTGCAGCGCCGGTCTGACGAGGAGCGCCCTATGATGAAGCATGACACCCTAACAGGTGTGTGAGGTCATTATGATCTGAAATTCAGATCTCCCAGCGACTTGATTCCTAGCCAGATTGCAACCTCGAGTGCATCGGCTACATAGAGGAATGATCTCCTTTCCGTGGTTTACATGCTTACACATACAGACACATTCACACGTACACACACTCTCTGTCTCACATGCACAGGCTCTCAACCACAAGCAAGCACAGAACATTTATTTAAAAGCATTTTTTACTTACCTTAGGTGCCAGTGAGGGTCATAGTCAAGCTAATTGTAATCCATTTTTTATTCCAGTGAGAGTAAATAGTATCCTGGCACTGATTTTGCCACTTCTGAGGCCAGGGGTCACAAAGGTAGTTGCATGGGTAGCAACGGGCAAGCCAGAGGTCGCATTTGCCATCCCTGGCGACCCCCAAATGACGTCCACGAGTCAATCATGTGTGATTGGGTGAACAAGTGAGTCATCTTGCATAGCTCCAAAAGCCAGGTCAGATGCACCTAGGTGTGATTCATGGTAATGCATTTTGAATAGGAAGCATTCTATAAAGGTGGTGGTTTAAATTCATCACGAGGCAGTCCGAAGTGAAGGGACCGATGAGCAGGTTCGTCACAGGGTATTTTGGCACAAAAGCTTTGAAGACTTCATCTCGCTTTTGACCATGGACCCGCCATCTCAGGGGGCCAAATGCATCTGTCAGTGTGGACTATGTATACAAACGTCCATGTCTCTGAAGTAGGCGCCCCGACATCCTTTGGAAATGAATCAGTTCATGAGTTGAAGAAGCCTGGAAATGTCTCAAGACCCTTGTATTCTGGATCACGTGCACACCTTAAGAGGTGAATTATTTGTGACACTTGCATATAAATTTTACCTCCACATACAAATCAACAACTGAACGTAAAACTCAGAAGTGAGTTCACAAATGCACATTTTCTGCATGCTTTATTATTCAAAAGGAATTTGCGCATGTGCAACTTGAGCTTTATAAGTGGAATGCACATTCATTTGCTCAAGGCACAAAACCTGCATTCGGTGTTGGGTCAGATAGTGTTGCAGGTGCAAGGGGTCACCCTTTCATTAACCAATGATATAAATCTAAAAACTAATATTAACAGATATTAACTTCTGGTGCTATGATGCTAAATAATAACATATCCAATTTATTCACCGTATTTGCCTGCATAATGTGCACTGATGCCATTTGGTACAAACTCGATTAAAGGCCCATTTCCTGGTAAATTAGTTCTTATCATCAAGCACCTTGAAAACACTTATAATATTATCCTTTACTCAATTTATTATTGTCAATCATTATTATTAAAAGAAGCTCACTTGATGTGTATTATTTAATACAAATTTCACTATACATTTACCAACACAGTTTTCTAACGTGAATCTTAGACTTCCCCCTTTTTCCTTTTTATCACAGGTCACCATCGCATATCACCAGACTCAAAGTCCCCTAACTTTAAACCCAACCCTTCCCCTTTCCAACCTGCCCTTAATGTTGTACCTAATTCACGTGGTTTGTCATTTTTTATCCCATCTCTTAGCCTCTCCTTAGACTTAAATCTTACTTCTCCTAAGCTAGTTACACTACTCACACGAACTGTAAAACTTTCCCTATATCTCCCCCTTTACGACTTCATTTCCCTTTCCCTAATCCCTACTCTAGTGGTAAAACGAACACTTACCTGTAATCTTCTTAGTTTTTGGCTGTCAATGTTTTTGTTTCTGGGTGTTTTTTCCCAAAAATTACATGTTAGCTAAATCTAACTAATTTACAAATCATTATTTTTTTGAAATAATCTTCTACCTTATTTCATCCGTTTTTTATACCATCTAAACCTAATTCTTAGGCTATTTCTGCCATTCAATTTGACCCTAAAAGTTTCCCTTCTATTCTCCCTTTTCGTCATTCATTTTCCTTTCGCTATTGTTTACTCTCCCCCTAAAATGTATGCTTACCTGTACTCCTTCCGATAGATTTCTGTCAAAAAAAATTTGTCTCCATGTGTTTTTTTTTTTCCAAAAATTATGTCGAGTAAATCCAAATCATTATTGTGCAACAACTGCGAATAGTGAAATATGAAAGTGTGATCACTTTAGATCAGCTCTGGCCATGACAGCAGAGAGCAGAATAAGACTGGTGCCAGGATAACATTCAAAACTGTTCTCCAACATGGAGTTCAAATCAAAATGCTTTCCAATATCTTGCTAGGGCCTGGGATGTTGGCAAATGTCTAGATTACTCACGGTGTTCTGATTCTGCACTCCTTGTCCCATTACTTACTTATGCATTTGAGGCCCTGGACTCACATTATGCACCCTCTGTGAACACTGTGACAGTGCTAACTCGGTTAGGCTGTTTCCATCCCTTGCTTTCTGTCAGCTTTCCTTTATCTTTAATAGAAAGAGTCAAATCGGTAGAACACACACAAAAATGCTCTAGGCAAACATGTGTTTTGTTTATGTTAGTGAATGCAGCCATTACAATATGGCCCTTTGCAGTGTAAGCCAATTGTTTATAAAAATGGATGCTTAATGTCAACATGTGGAGGAAGCTGTTGCATTTTGCACCATGTTAGTTTAGTCTGACAGTAGGCTTAGTATCTCCAAAACCTTTTTAATTTTGTAAATTTGAGATAAAATCAGTGGTCAAATGGTACAAAACCCCCAGTATTTGACCATTGATTAGGAGAGGTCTTTGCACCAGAACGATCGACAGAGGTCACGCTGGATTGCTGAGCCCCTTGCACTCAGTTGGAGAGTTCATTCCAGCAGCCATGCAGAAGGTGTCCTTCACCTAGAGCACATATCCTGCTCCTGTGGCAGTGCTCTGATAGGGAATAGCTGCAGTCAGTTATTCAAAGGTATGTATCGCAATTCATCCTAGGGAACTTGCATAGCAATTTTTTGCTACTTAATGCTTTAGCTGAGGTTTAGCATAGCGCTTAGAAATGGCTTTAGGGTGTTAGGGTGTTAGGATGCCAGAAACTTGCTAATGCTATTAGAATTTTTTTTCTTGTATTTGCAGACCATTACATGCTTAACTGATTTTATTTTCGTATTAGTTGTGGTTACAGTACATATTTTATGCATTAGGCAGTTGATTTGAAAATAAACATTATAATTTACATGTCCCCATATCTTTGTGCTATCTTTGAGTATGTTATTCATAAATTAAAGATTGTTTGGATTGCCACTGTGTGCAGTTAGAGGAACTGATAGTAATTTGAAAACACTGCCTGCACAGGATTGCTCAGCAGGCTAATGTCAGAGCTATGTTCTAACTGTTTTTCTAATTCATTGTTGATGCATTGAACTAAGTCCTTGCATCAGAGGGTTAGAAATCTCCCCTCTGTCACTCTGGAGCCCTCTAGATTTCGTATCATTTGGCACCCAATGTGGGCACCACATTTTTCTTAACTTTTAGAGTAGTTATTTGATGACATACTCAAAAACCAATTATTACAAATACACCTTCTTCAAATTGAATAGAAAACCTCTGCTTTCTGTAGGTTTGTCAAGTTTGGCTCTTAAAAGGGGTTGTCCCCAATCTGTGTTTTCTACTATTAGAATCACATGTTTATTAAATCTGTTTACTAAAAGTGGTGGCTCCTGTTGGGATAGGAGTAAATTACAGGGCAGCAGTTACACTACATCTCAAAGACAGAGGAGTAACATTTGAGATGAATGCATATGCTGCATATGCCTTTGAGATTTTTTTATTCAGGAGTAGATTTTAATCCAATAGATGCTGCAACAGAGCAATTTCATACATATACACTGGCAGCCGTGCCAACACAATATATAAAACATTTAGTACCTAGAAGTTCCTTTGACCGACTAGGAACACCAACATTGGTTTGGTGGTCAATTACCACATACACAATACATCAGCATGTCAGGCTGGGTCCTCTCAGTAATAAGGGTCTCCTTGCCTGTATTGACCGGATATACACCTTTCCCTAATCCACAGCAATTATAGGCGGTGGTAAGAGTATTAAATGAAATAGTATCTCTACGCAGGAGACTTAGGCAGTACATACTACAAAATATAACAGGCAAAGCGGTTCTCGTGGGACCTGCACCACATGGGCAGATTACCATACATGTAATCAGTCCCCAGACTATGAACACCATCATGGGCAAAGTGTCAGTGAAACGGGATGACATTGCCTTCTGGATTGCTCTCAAGACCAACAGGTTGGAAGCTATCTAGTCTCACACAACAATCCAGGACAAGCATAGACTCCTGGCAATGTGTCTTTCCTCTAGAGATGGTGCCACCTGCAGAGGAGTGCAACACTTGGGGAAGCATATTTGTGTGTATTTACACTGCTACACATGGTACACCCTAATTTACAGTTCTTCCAGATGTAATAAGACAAGAACAAAATGATCACAGGGCAGTACTAGCTCTGATATCTATGGATGAAATTAATTGGTAACTTTGAAACTGTTTCCTGAGTCATTCTGAGCAACATCCACGGAGAAGCAGCTGCTTTTGCCATTCACCAGAGACCGACAGTGATTCCTGTTCAAAAGCTTGAACGGGAGTTACCAAAAATAAATGTGTATTGTAGGTCATGACATCCTGGGATCATGAGTCTTCAAACAACACCTCAAAACATAAGATGAGATTGAGGGTTCAATATAGAAAAACTATGCCTGAAACTAAAAAGAAGCAGAGGGTAAAACTGAAAAAAATGGGCTGAATCTCCAGCAACCCAGGCACCCAGCAGGGGTGGTCACAATTTGAGGCACCATGATAAGATAAAAAAAGTGGATCAGTAGTCTACTAGTTGTTCTTCCCATTCTTTTCAGGACTCTTACAGCAAAAGGAGAAAAGTGAACAGACTGAGTGTTGGAGAGAAGAAGAAAATAGCAAGCAGAAAAGTTCTGATGCATTTCAAAAAGAAGAAAGTAGGGGGACTTTCTAAAGAATATGCTGTACAAACTACAGATACTTCTTCAGAACGAGACTTGGGCAACAGCGCTTCTCAAAAGCTCAGAAGTGGCAATAGTTCACAAGACTCCCCAAGAGTTTCAGGTCCTGAATCCGACTGATGAATTTATACAAGTTGAGACCCAGATAGACATTCAAATTCTCTAGATAGAATTTATAATGTGAAAAAGCAGATTGAAGGTGACATACCAGGCAAAACTGAAGCAGTATTCTGGCCACATGTATCTGATGCTTTCAACATCATTGTTTCAGAGGACGACTGGCCTCCGGTCTTTGTTAGGGATGCACCTCGAGGTGAAGAGGTAATACAAGAAGCATTTTCATCTTTAGTATCTGAAGACATCAAGGAAATATATGCAAGGAGTGAGCTCTGAAACAGGGTCCAGCCTTTTACAGAAACCAAGCTGGGTGTGATAAAAATTGTGTTGGATTAAAAAGTGTGTTCCACATTCCATTCCTTTACAGAGTGACCCCCAAACACAGGCTCAATATCCTCTAAAGCCAGAAGCCCAGTGCAACATAAAAGCTATTTTAGATGAATTACAATATGAGGGCATAATAGCGAATTGTAGTGCAACCATGAACACCCCCCTGCTTTAAGACCAGACAGATCTTATACAATAGTCTTAGATTATAGGAATTTAAACAGGCACATACAAAATGCTCACCGTACGTGGCTTATGATAAACCTGGTGCGGAAAAAACATAATATAACCCTGGACATTTCCAAAGGGGTTTGCAATCAAAACATAGCACCTGAAAGCAAGTATCAAAATGCTTTCTCCTGTTAATGGATTTCAACTCTGATTTGCAGCACACATCATGCAGATCTCGAGGTGCTATCTTACATTGATGGCATTTACATCACATATAATGATTTAAATATGCTCCTGACTAGGGCGGATCGGATAGGGACAATTCTGACTACACAAGGTTCCAAAATTATCTTTAAAATATCTAACATTGCTTACTTGAATGTGCTTTTTCTCTGATATGAATTATCCAGTGATGGAAAGTGTCTTGCATTAACTTCTTCCATAAGTGTTCTACCTTGCAGCCTCCAAATACATTAAGAATATTACAAGACCTGATGGCATTTCTTAACTTCAGAAGGACTTACTTGCCGCAATATGCAGAGCGAGGTAAGCTCTAATTGCTTTTATTTCTCACACATTTTCTGAAAAACAATGGACTCAAAAACACAGCTATCTTGCATGGACTCCAAACAGACAAGGAATAACAAAACACAATCCTAGTTGTTAGGATTTTGATCCTAGCTCCTCAGGCTTCACTCACAAAGTGTACAATGAGGGACATACAGTTCTTATTGCTTACAAATCAAATTTGTACTTTACAGTTGAGGCACAGTTCGCTCTCACAGAGAAAATTCTTGCTGCAGCGCAGACGGCCATTTTAAAAAAGCATCCTTTGGCGCAGGGAAAGCCTAAAATGATTGTTTCTCCCATTCCTGCACTAGAAAGGGTGATTAAAGCAAGCATTCGTAATGTTCACACACTACACCTGAATCGGGCGTAGTGGGCCATGTCTTTAAGTGTAGTTGATGTAAAATGTTTAATATAATCTGGCTCTCAGCATGCAAGAATTTGTTCCAATATACACATATAAAAGAATCCAAGTATTTTACTCAGAACTTTTTCCCTACAGATGGTTCAGCGCAGTCTTCGGTTGGTATAAAACAGAAATACTATGCAGCTCGCTCAGCAGTGCAGGGAATTTTCGAAGACACCGAATTCAGGACGCCGAATATACACACTAAAACTTTAGGTGATTGCACTGTACAACTCACAGAAATTTGTGACTTTTTACTTGCCCTACAGAAGGCTGATTCACCTGTTCCCACACTATTTGTGTCAAATTCATCCTTTTGTGTGCAAGGTCACAGTCTCGATTTAGCATATTAGTTCCTGAATGGAATCAGAGATTCAAAGGGAAAACCAATAAAACACAGAGCTCTGGGGAAAGGTGGATGTCCTGCAAGACAAGGTTCCGTTAGTCTATGTTCAATAAACGCTGGCCCACAAATGTGAGGGAATACTTGTAAAAGGGAACTGTGCAGCTGATCCAACCGCAAAGGCAGCGGGTCATACTTTTAAGGTAGCTGCGGTAACCAGATCTCAAATGAAGATCATTACATATATTTTGGCAGTGAAACAAGCAACAGCTTAAGGTGAAAAGTCTCCAGATTGCTTTCCCTGTAAACACTCTTACATTGTAAGTTCAGATACAATCCAACAGCCTCCTTGTCTGGAGTGGAAGATGGACTAATTCCTAATGATCAGGTTAAACTAGATCTAATTAAAGAAGCTCACGATGGGTTAGTGGCTGCCCATGCTGGCATGAGTGCTACTGTAGCAATGCTACAGAAGAGATATCGGTGGCCTTACTTACCTAAACAAGCTAATTACTACATGCAGTAATGTAACATTTGCCAACAAATTAAATATTCCACTGTTTAAAGCATAGACTCCCCTTACTATCGACCGTCACTCGTTTGGTGTAAAGTAGTCTCAATCATATCAGGCCAATCATAGCAGCTAATCAATATAATTATATGTTGTTTGTGATTGATTTATGATGATGATTCCTATAGGTTTGGCCACAAAGAAATACTGATGCTCGATCAGTCATAAAAGACTTGCAGTGCTTAGTAGCCGTGGGAGCAGTTCAAACCTTTTATTCTGGACAAAGATGTTCTGAGATGCTATGGGAGTATGTCTGCATTACTCGCATCCCTTTCTCACAGAGATCAGTGGGTTAATATAGAACGTGCCAATGGTACGATTAAATAAGCCTTGACCACTAGGGTGTTAAGTACAGGACTAAGTTGGTTACATAATCTGTATAGAGTCCAGAGAGCATTAAATGATTTGCCCTTAAGGAGTATTAGGTGGTCGCACTCCATACAAGATGCTCTTTGGAGTTTCTGTGGATGTACCTGACCTAGATAATCTCAGAAAAGTGTCACAAGGACAAAAGTTTGACCTGGACCAATGTTAGACTGTCTTGCAGAGTGATACAAAAGGGGATGATGGACGGAACGTTTGAGCCAATCAAACACTCACCCCCAGTCAACTGATCTGGGTTTAATCCATCATCATTCTTTAGCTCACTCCACCACCCCAGTTCAGACATGGCCATATGCAAATCAGTCTGACCCTGTGGCCTCATGGGAACAGTCCAGCCCGAACTGCCAAGCCATGTCTTCCCTGGACCGGAAACAAACATCCTAGGACCGGTTTCTGGCATTCCAGCCGTCATCAGCCAGGCTTGCTTGAATCCAGTGGCAAAGTGAGCAAGGGACCCACGTCTGGGCATACCCCCGCCAACTTAGGGCGAACAAAGCGATACAAAAGGGGATGATGGACGGAACGTTTGAGCCAATCAAACACTCACCCCAATCAACTGATCTGGGTTTAATCCATCATCATTCTTTAGCTCACTCCACCACCCCAGTTCAGACATGGCCATATGCAAATCAGTCTGACCCTGTGCCTCATGGGAACAGTCCAGCCCGAACTGCCAAGCCATGTCTTCCCTGGACCGGAAACAAGCATCCTAGGACCGGTTTCTGGCATTCCAGCCGTCATCAGCCAGGCTTGCTTGAATCCAGTGGCAAAGTGAGCAAGGGACCCACGTCTGGGCATACCCCCGCCAACTTAGGGCGAACAAAGCGATACAAAAGGGGATGACGGCTGGAATGCCAGAAACCGGTCCTAGGATGCTTGTTTCCGGTCCAGGGAAGACATGGCTTGGCAGTTCGGGCTGGACTGTTCCCATGAGGCACAGGGTCAGACTGATTTGCATATGGCCATGTCTGAACTGGGGTGGTGGAGTGAGCTAAAGAATGATGATGGATTAAACCCAGATCAGTTGACTGGGGGTGAGTGTTTGATTGGCTCAAGCGTTCCGTCCATCATCCCCTTTTGTGTCTTGCAGAGTGTCCAAAAGGTGAGAGACAGGCTGTCTAATTTGAAACGTTCCGACTCTGCCACCAATGAAGAGAAGGTCTTTAAAGCTTATGACAGGTTGATCCTCAAAGTTGACGATCCAGCTCAAGAACGATCCCTGACTAACAGGTTTTTGGGCCATTGACTAGACCACCCATTCTTGGGGTAGTAGGCACAAAAACTGTAATATTGACTACATTGACTGGCTCTAAGAAAAACAAAAATGCGTCCATCAATCAAGTTAAGATGCATTATGTGGCCACTTCGGTTCAGCAGACCACATCTGAAGCCAAGCAGCCTTTGTAGTAGTCTCATAACCTCTCCCTACTCTGCAGGAACTACCAGTAGAAGTGTATAGCGATGACGAGCGCTTAAGTTCCAATCCAGAGACTTCTAAGTCTGCTGTGTCTCCAGCTTTACATCAAATACCAGTTTCCAGAGAGGAACTGGATGCAGCTGTTTTGCCAATTCTTAATTACTGCTGTGGTCAATGAACCCGCGACTAAGCAAATATTAATTGAAATGTGGCCCTTACAAGAAAAAACCCTTTATGAAAATAACTCTTAATTTGAAACAGATGATTTACTGACACATGCACAGTCACTCAACACCACCAATTGCTTTCTGTTTACTACTGGTTTTGTGACAGGCATCTAATGCCACTGAAGTCTTACGTCTGGATTGAGACAAGAGTGTTTTTCCTTCTAATGTAGTTCATCATGCAAATTGTTGTTTTATAATTCTTGAATGGACATTATCTTCCTGGCAAAACTGTGCTTTCACCAGTGGTTTGAGAACTGCAACCGCTTCTTTCAGAGCAAAAAGAGATCATCATGCTGTGAATGTCACTGCCAGATGGCATGATTTGGGAGAAGATTCCTTATCAAATAATGAGATCCATTGAACTAATACAGATTCCCTACTTTTTAAACATTTCAATGGATGATGTAATAATACTTGTTTCCTTTTCAGATGAATTGGACAGTATAACGATCCTTTGAAGCCAGGTCTTCGCTGTACTTTATCAGTTGCACGTGTTTTATCCATTCCAACCCAGCGCGGACTTCTGAACAATGACTCCTATTTAATATTGACTAATGAAAGTTGTGGCATGGCTCAAGGCCAGACATATTAATTAACAGTATCAGAGATAGTAAAATGTTGTTAAATAACCTTGTATCCCTTTTCTTGAGGAGTTCATGAAAGCATTCGCTGGCCTCAAATAGATCCTGATAACATGTGTTTTGATAAATTGAAAAAACTTGTTGTAGTTCTGATTCAAAAAGAGCTTCCTTTGACCTCAGCGGCAGAAATGTTTGACTTACAGACAAATAGATTCAAAAATCCTTGGATACTTAGTATCCTACCCATTTTGCCGACTTTATGCACATCCTCTTTAACTCCTCCAATACCACTGGCCTAGTGCACTTCTTTGAAAAGGTTGGATATGGCATATTTACTTTTTTTAGGACTGTTTTTGGATGAATTTGTTCATTTTTCAATTCTTTATTTTACAGTTCATTAAGTGGATTCTCTGCAATCCTTCTCATTATTGGCTGTGTGATTTTGATTTTACTTCTAGTAAAGAAATAAACTAGTCTAACCAACAAACATAGACTTTGGTTATCCAACAGAAAGAAAATGCAGTGAAACCCTGGTATTCTGTATCGGCTTTGAATGACTATCGATACTGAGTGAGTACTGGACTCTATCCTTCAGCAAAATGAGTGCTCCTCCAGTGAGTATAGTCTTCTGGTGCATAAATTGCCTGAAAGAATCAGATTTTGAATTACCATTGAAGGTGCCCTCATGACATCAATCAACTTCAAACAATTCTGAGACCATTTAAGATGCACCAGGCCTATTGTCGAGCTCTGCATCTGCCAGTTGTGAAGTATGCTCAATATAGACACGATCAGGTAACTGGGTCAATGGTTATTATAGTTCTGCAGTTACTTGTTTGCTCTTGCAGTCCCTTCCATCCAAAACAGGCCATGGCACGATTAGCAAAGAAGAGTGGCCGCAATATCCCCTATTCCTACACGAGAGAGCCTACCCCCCATGCTCCGACATGGGGAGGTTGGATACAAGTGTTGGAATGCAAATGGCACAAGGTAGAGGGAGACGGGGTGGAAGTCTGTTGGATATACCTTACTGTGAAATACAATGTAAATGCAAATAAAGACCAATTTTTAAAATAAGTATGCTCAATATGATGTACTGTTAGACCTGGCATCCTTGGCGTGGGTTTCCCCTGTATTTTTGCCTTTGCCTCTTGAGCTTTTTACTGTGTGTTGGACTTAGTTGTTACTGATCTAGATGCTTTGGGCACTTTGCCACTGCCGATCAGTGCCAAAGTGCAAGTGCTCCCTCTGTAAAGTGTTATCATGGATTAGTGTTTCCATATTTATTTGGTTTACTGTTAAGTCCCTAGTACAGTGAACTGTGTGCGCCCAGGGCCTGTAAACCAAATGCTGCTAGTGCCACACACACAAGCAGCCTTGCAAAAGCGTCTCAGGCCTGCCATTGCAGTGTCTGTGTGCAGTCTAGTACTGCCATGTTGACCTGGCAAGTGCGCCCACTTGCCAGGCCCTAACCTTTCCTTTTCTTACATGCGAGTCACCCCTAAGGTATGCCCAAGGTACCCCTGTGGGCAGGATGCAGTGTATGTGAAAGGTACGACATGCCCTGATGTGTGTGGCATGTCCCGATAGTGAAATACTGCCAATATAGTTTTTCCCTATTGAAAGGCTATCTGTCCCATAGGATAGAATGTGGAGTTTACTTATAACATCTTATAAGTATAACTGCCCATGGGAAAAAGATAGGAAAGGGTAGTTTGGTATGCCTGAACTCAGAATATAAAGATGCATCTTTTAGTAAGGATGATTTTTATATGCTAGGTTTGAAAACACCACTTTTAGATAGTGGATATTTTGTAGCTTAGCCATCCAGTGTGCCTCTGCTAGGTTTGTGTATTGACTGTCTGGCTTTGGATTGACAGGGGCTGAGGATGTGCATTCTGTTCAGACAGCCACTTGGGGGAGTGCAGTGTGTCCTGTCTTTCCAGGGTGAGTCCGGGCTGGGCTGAATGGACCTGGGCTGCATTCAGAGTAGGGGGAGGAGATTTCTTTCACACCTGAATGGGCCTGGTCTGCCTTGGACAATGCTGTCGCCACCAGAGAACAAAGGAATTTGTGCTATAAAAAGTGGGGCCCAGACCCTTGAACCTTAGATTACTTCTGGGATTCAAGAGGAACCTTTGCCAAGGAGAAGAGCTGGAGAAACTGAAGGAGAAGTACTGCCCCTTGGCTGTGTGCTGTCTGGGGTTAGCCAGCAGTGGCTGTTTCTGCCAAGGAAAGGACAAGGACTTTGCTCTGTGCTGTGTCCCCTACTTGAGGAAGATCTCCAAAGACTTCAAGTAGAGCTTCCCTCCTGTTCTGAATTCTCAGGGACACAAATACTTCATCCCCTCTGTCTGCAACTGGAAATGCTTTTTCAGCTGCCACAGAGGGAAATTGCAACACCAACGCTGGCTCATGACGCCGTAACCTGCACGGAAGCCATGGGCAACGCTCGTGACGCTCACGACGCACTGTCCTGACTCGCACCGCAGCCCCGACTTCACTGATGCCGGTGCTTCATCAACGCGGTGACTCCCGAATCCATCGACACCACATCGTCGTAAGGAACCAGTGCTCGCCACCACCGTGACGTCACCTCCCCGACAACAGTAAGGAACCGATTCCTCACCTCCCCTGCATCGCAGCAAGGAACGGAGGCTTCACCTCCCCTGGGGTTGTAAGGAACCAACGCATCACCTCCCCTGTGGTCGTAAGGAACCGACACCACCCGGCGCCAACGAAGCATCACCTCCCCGACACCGTGCACTGTCTTTGCTTTTGTTTCCACGGTACTGTTCTTTGGGGGGTCCGTGCGACTCCAGGCTCGACGCCGCGCATCTCATGGTGAGCGCCGTACTTTGGGATTTTCATCTGTCATGACGTCGTGATAACTCCAGGGGGAGTTATTTGTTGCTACAAACTTTATTTTTGAGAATAACTTCTTTTGAGGATATTTTTATTACTGTATTGTGGATTTTTGTCGTTTTGGTCTTGTGTGGTTTAGATAAAGATTACTTATTTTTTTCTAAACTGGTGTGGTTTCCATTTGTAGTGTTTTCATTGTATTACTGTATGAGTGCACAAATGCTTTACACACTGCCTGTGAGATAAGCCTGTCTGCTCATGCCAAGCTACCAAGCGGGTGAGCAGGGGTTATTTTAGAAGTGTATCCCCCTTACCCTGACTAGGAAGAAGGGTCCCTACTTGGACAAAGGTGCAAACCGTTGCCAACTAGAGACCCCCATTTCTAACATGGACATGTCTCAGTTTTTGACTCTCCAGCATTAACTTCAGTTCTAGAAACACCTGATCTAACAGGGATAGAGGCACAAGCAATACCACCATCTCTGGGTAACCTGAATGTCCAGGATCTGTTTCAGTGTCTATGTCCATCTCCTTTTTTTCGTTTGAACATTCATATGCAAGTGCTGCAGCAAAGACTTCAAAATACTATGGCGTTACACAATTGCATCACCAATTGGGAAAAGGTAGCCAACATATCTATTAATTATTTCAGCCAGAGAGAAGAACAAGAATTGTTCCAACTTTTCGAAGAAAACATGAAAAGTAGTATAATAGACTGGACAGTTTGTACCCTTTTTAAAATCTTTATCTTGCATTAGAAGTTTAGAAATCCAACACCTGCTGCTCTGGGGACCCCCAGATTTCGTATCACCTTGCCAAGCCAACTTTCGTCTATGTTTATTAGAGGAAACACCCCATTTTTAGTAATGGGACGAGGAGCGCAGAATTGGAACAGTGAAGATTACTGGTAAGTAATCCAGACATTATCCCCTCTCTGCCTCTTCCTACCCTTACTTACTTTTGCAAATATAACCAATCTATCTTTATTCTTCGTGATACAGAACATAAATCAAGGCAACAAAGTATCATGCGATAAGCATTTTGATACTGTTTTGGATGCAGAACACCTGTTAATTTGCACAGATGTATACCTTCAAGTACCTATGTTCCAAACATCAATTCATTGTCTTGGGTCAAGGTCAAACTGTAATGCTTCACAAACGTTAAAGAACTGGCTCAGGTTGCTGCTGTGCATATGTCCCCTATTGAAACTTCACTCTATTCTGCCCATGATGCAGTCATCGCTCTAGTTGTGCAAGCCAAAATGACACCCAGCAATTGGTTTACTGACAAAGAATAAGCTGTAATGATTACAGTGTCAATCCACCTAGCAACGGTTGAGAAGGAGAACTTGTTTAGCCACTCCAAAGTTCAAAAAGAGAGAATCCCATTTTCTAGAATTTGATTTCTGAAGGTAGATGTTAAGAGCTCTGGCAAAGTCTAATGTATACAGTTCATCATCGTTTGAATCAAATCCAGAATTTAATACCAGCAATATGATCTCCTAGATCCTATGAAGTGCAGTATCAACACACTCCTATCCTACAAGCCCTTCAAATATAATGGTACACACATTAAAGCATTTAACTCTCCCAGATGCATAGTATTATTAATGGTGAACAAGAATAATACTTTCCTTGGCAAAACGTTTTCTGAAACATCTTGTAATGGATCAAGGGGGTATTTTTAAGGACTAGTATCAGCACATGACAAGCCATTTTTTACCTTTGGCCATAATTTGTTAAACCCCTTGAATAACTTTGTGACACAGCCTGCCACCTCACTGAATACTCCCCAAGGTGTACATATGGCTTCGATAGAACCGACTGCAATTTGAGCGCCACCACTGACAACCCCATCTCACTCCCTTAAAGAAACTGCAAACTGTTACTTAGAAGACATTCTGTAGGGAAATAGTTCTTTAGGACACCATGAATTAAAAGATAAACAGTGATGATTGTTATCTTTCCTGATTGAATCCCTCCTAGATGCAGAAACAAGAAATGGCAATCTTAACTTCATAAGCCCCTCCCTTTCAACTTCCAAACCGAGAGTCTTTGACAGTGAAGACACAGACATGGAAGAACTGAAAAGACAAGACATGAGTGTACTGGAAATATACACATCTTCTGAATTGCATTCTTTCAGGATTGGAGACAATTGTCTCATTGGCTAAAAAGGGCACACCAAAACTATGTGCACTTCTTTCTTCTGACTCTTGGTTGCAAGACGGGGAAGTACAGGGATAGGATGAAAGGATTATAACATTGTCTGGGACCACTGCCTTATAAGAATGGCCACCCCCATTGCCAATGTTTAGTATGTCTGCCATTTCTGCATGGTCACCCTGGAGTTTTTCCCTTTTGCTGGAAACTATAGTTTGCCTGGCTTTAGAACTATCAATTACCAGTGCGAACCAGTGGAAAAGTGCCTGTGCTCCCCTCTTAAACATGGTTGAATTGGCATACTCCTAGTTGGTATATTTAATTTAACTATAAGTTCCTAGTATATGGGACAGTGGGTGCCCAGGGCATGGACGTTAAATGCCACTAATGGACAGCAGGGCCCAGTGTGCTATTCATTACAGTGGTAGTACAAACATGGCTTCAGACCTAATCTGTGAAGCCGGATGATAGCAATGTAAAAACTGCAATTGATCCCGTCAAAATAAACCCCATTGGCAGGTCAAAACTTCTCTTTTAAATATTAATAAGTCGCCCATATGTAGGCATTGTAGCCCACAAGGCAGAATGCCTGGTATTTAAAAGTAGGACATGTACGCATTTTATGTTAACATGTCATTACAGTGACTAGCATCCAAAAGCTATTATCACTGTGGCAGGTCTAGTTGTCCTACGTAGAAAAGCAAAGTACAGATTAAAATTCTAATGCTGTGTGTCAGGAATGGGACTAGCTAAAAAAATAATGAAACAGCTATTTTTTAATAGTTATTAAAAATCCAAATCAATGATGTTGAATTTTTTATAAATACTACAGAAAATGTTTGCTCTCCGGGTGAGTCATCTGGGCTGGAGGCCTTAGAATTGAGTGGGGACCATGAGCGGTGGCCCCAGATTGGAATTGTGAACATTGAGGGGGCCGGGGGTGCGGAAGGGGTGCGCCCTGTTTCCCCCCCTTATTATTACGTCGGTGGTAGCGCCCCGTTGGTCATCCCCCCTCCCTGGCGGAGTGTATACCCGGAGTGTCCTTCCCGATGGGCCCCTCTCCCTAACGGAGCAGGGAAGCAAATGACAGGACACAAAGCGAGCTGAGTGCGCGGAGTGCTGGGCCCACTGGGAGAGTGGTTTTGGGGGCTTACCTGGCCTATGGACACAGGATTTCGTAGGAGCGGGCCGCGTGGGCCCCATCAGAGTCCGGCTGGTCGGCACATAGAACGGTGCCCAGGAGGCCCAGACGACACAGATTGGGGTGGCACTGTGTGCAGTGGCCAACATATAGCAGAGGCGATCCCAGATTCTGCTCGCCCTAGCACGTGGGTTTTGGGGCTCCCTGCCACATCAGGACTGCATGTGCATGGGACAGAAAATCCCGTTAAGGCGACACACGGAAACTGGTCCAATTCGCCTGGGTGCTACCGTGACCGGTATAACCGGCATTTCATAGTGTTCACTGGGACTTGTGGACAGACTGCGCGGCCCTTCAGTTACAGGTGGAAACAACGTTTTCCGGACTGCACATAAATAGCGATGCGGGGTTAACGGGAGCCCCGCGCGGCCCGGCAGCATGCCGCACCATGGGCAAAGACAGACCTCAGAGAGGGGGTTGCAACAGATGAAAATGGATCACTACACAGCTCAGTGGTGCCCCCGAGATCTGACCCGCCACGTGTGGCACCGCCAGGGGATGACGCGCTACAGCCTATGGGGGCTCATATACTCGCAGCTATTGAGGCTTCCAGCTCAACCGTCCAGGCAAAAATAGATGCAGTTTCACTGGATGTCGGACTGCTACGAACCGATCTCCGCACTGTTGCAGACTGCTCACTAGCCACAGAACAAACGGTTGGTGAACTGCAGAAAGAAGTTACCACGTTAAAGGCAACACTAACCGAATTCTCGCTCAAGACAGCGGCTCTGGAGTGCCGGGCCGAGGATGCGGAGGGGCGCTCCTGTAGGTGCAACCTGCATTTTGTAGGTTTCCCGGAGAGTGCGGAGGGAAAAGAGCCAGAACTCTTTCTGGAAAGGTGGATCAAGAAGGCACTCCCCACAGTGGAACTTTCCTCGATCTTTAATGTTGAGTTGGCGCACCCTGCACTTGTAGCGCTGCCACTACCCGGTGCCCAGCCCAGGACCCTAATAGCCAAGATTTTAAGTTTCAGGGACAGGGATTGTATCCTTAAAGCGGCCAGGCGTGAGGGAGACCCTGCCTTCGGGAACCAAACAATCCGTATATTTCCAGATTACACCTGGTTCAGCAGCAAAGAGCATCCTTCATTGGAGTGAAACAAAAACTGTGAGCCATAAGCCTCCAGTACATGCTCCTCTATCCTGCGAAGTTGAAGGCTCTCCACGCAGATCAGGCCCACTTCGTTACAACCCCAGAGGCGGCCTGGGATTGGTTGGAGGTACATAGAGATGAGAGGACACTGTATAGGGGGAGAGCAGTGGGGAGGCCCTCAACTGTCCCCAAAGGGGGAAAGAGCAGTAGCCACAACATAAGGTCCAAAAAATCCTCAAGGTCAACACAGCGAGTGGTGGTGCGAGGGGATGGCTCCTTGGAACTGGAAAAAACAGACTCTGGTAGCGAGGGCAGGAGGTCACCCAGAATAGACCAATTGACGCAACAAGCTAAACGAGAGGCCGCGAAGGCCTTGGTAGAAGTTGTAACGGCCACAGGCTCCGATGCAAGAATGGGTGACATTGTCAAGGATACTCCACATCTGGGTGGCCCATGAGTGGATTGTGGATGGGTTAACATTTAAGGGAGGATGGACACAATAAGGACTTGCAGAAAACGTGTCACTGACAATGGTTCTCTCCTCGAACAATGTACTATGTTACATTGGGGCTTACCTCCTCCACCCTGAAGATGAAGGAATGGACTAGGATGGGCACCGGTATCAGACGGGCGAACAACGTCTCACTTCTCCTCCTCCAAATTTCCTTTCAACTCTTTCCGCATTGTTGTCTCCTACTTCTGCTTCTTTCTCCTATCCTTTTCTAGCATTCTCTTATTCTGAATATAGTTTTTATTGGATGTTAAATGGTATGACTGTGTGAGCGTGTTGAGTTGATAGTTGTGAGTGGGGGTTTGAGTGGCAACCGGGGTCGGGGGGGGGGGCGCTGCTGACGGATATACAATTAGTCTGAGAAGAGCACTATCCCTGGCCTGGCAGAAGGCATATAGTGGATGACTGTATGGGGATTGCATGCTAATAGAATGAGAAGTATGATTTGTATGAGGAGTGTAAGTATATTGGTGTTCTTGTTATTGATTTTGCATAACAGATTAGATGATGTTTATCTAGTGGTAAAGTTTAGGGGTTGGGGTTGCAAGATTGGGGACTATATGGGGATGCACGTTTTGCTCATACAGTGTCTACCCGGGGGATGGGTTGTTCCGAAAGTTCAGTTCACAATTCTCTCTGGCAGCGATGGTGGCAGCACACAGGCCATACATAATGGGCAGGGCAGGCGCAGGCTGGGAGATATGGGACAGTACAAGATTATAACAGGAAATGTGAGGGGGCTAAATTCATTTGTGAAACGCTATAGAGTACAAACATATTTGCGGCAACAGGGTACGCATTTACTAGACATTGAGACACAGAAACTTCAGAAGAAATGGAGAGGGCTGTTATTTGCATCTACCTACTCTACCTATGCTAGGGGTGTGGCTATATGGGTGGTCCCACAGGTCCCATTCAAGTTACAGAAATACGCGGCAGATGTGGAAGGCAGGTATATGATATTGCATGGTGAGCTTGATGGCGTAGAGGTATGCCTGGCGAATGTCTATGCCCCAAATACAGATGATGGGGAGTTCTTTAGCATCATTAAGAGGTTACTCCTCCCATACATTGGGATGATATTAATATGGGCAGGAGATTTTAACTGCATGCTGGACGGCTCACTTGATAGACATCCGCCAAAACAGCACACTAAACCCCACATGTCGACTGATCTAAGTGAGGTGATGAGCAGGCTACACTGTGTAGATATCTGGGGCGAAACGCATGCGGGCGAATGGGGTTATACCTGTTACACTCCGGCTCACGAGGTGTATAGTAAGCTCGACCGTTTCCTGCTCTCTCGGGAGGCGTGCGGTGCTGTAGCGCAGACTGAATTGCTTGGCCGGTTTTTGGCTGACCATGCTCCGGTTTTGCTGGAGTGGGGACCTGAGAGACACAGGCTGAGAGTCCCTTTGTGGCGTTTGCAGTCCACCATGCTCCGTGATTTGATATTTAGTGAGGAACTCAAAGAGGTAGTTGCGGGTTACTTCACCATGAACTGGTCAACAACAAAGACCAGAAGTGTGAAATGGGATGCATTCAAAGTGGTTACCCGCGGGGACTGTTTGTCCAGGGTGGGGGGCACATAAAGACGACTAGAATTGGAATTGACAACTGCAGAGGATAGATTGACCAAGCTTCAACGTGAGGGGCGGGTGTCAACCACCTAGCTGAAATATACCGTGAGGTACCGGAGGCAGAGTCTCCCGGAGGGGGGAGTGGGGGAGTACCTTCCGGATGTCCTCCTCCCACGCCTCACAGAGGAGCAGAGGGAGGAATTGGCATCAGCATTCCAACTAGAGGAATTACAGGAAGCACTACGAGGTATAGCTCGCTCTAAAAGGCCTGGACGGAATTCCCGTTGAATTCTACCAGACATGCAGATTGTCCTGCTCCCGCGCCTGCTGGAAAACCCTTCAGGAGGGAAAAGGGCTGGCTGTCTGCTGCGATTTATGAGGGAGGCTCAGAAAGTCATGCTCCCCAAGCCTGGCAGGAACGCAGAGGACCAGGGTGCATATAGAACTTTGTCCATGTTAGGAGTCCATGCTAAATTACTTGCCAAAGTCTTGGCCATGAGACGGAGTAGAGTTGTGACGTCTCTGGTGCACGAGGACCAGTGCGGGTTTATACCTGGGAGGGGAACACACATGAACATACGGCGGTTGTCTCATATCCTACATTCGGTGGCAGATGGTGAACTCAGGGCTGGGGCTGTCGCCCTAGATATCGAAAAAGCTTTTGATACTTTACGATGGGAATATCTATGGGAGGTACTGAGGAGAATGGGTTTTGGCAGAGAATATGTCGCCTGGGTCAGACTGCTCTATCACCAATCGAGATCCCGAGTGCGAAATGGGGGTCAGGTATCGGAGGCCATAAAAATTGATAGAGGAACAGGACAGGGGTGCCCACTGTCCCCACTACTGTTCACACTTGCTATGGACCCCTTAGCGGTGAAACTGAGGAGGGATATGGCACCATGGGGTATAACATGGGGTATAACATTAGATGGCCATACACAAGTGATCTCATTGTATGCGGATGACGCACTCCTATATATTAGACAGCCGGAAGAGGTGATCCAGGTGCTCCTGGAGACACTCGCTTCCTTTGGTACGGCATCTGGCCTATGTATTAATCATCAAAAATCAATACTATTTCTGCTAGCGGCCCTTGCACGGGGAACACCCAAGGATCTTCCTGAGGTGGGATTGGATTGAGAAAGCAACCATTTTAGATACCTGGGCGTTCAGGTAGCCCACCACTTAGATGCCCAATACGAATTGAACATGGGTAAAGTCATCATAGGATTAAAAGCGTTGATACATTTTTGGAACAAGCTTCCTCTATCGGTTATGGGGAGAGTGGCCATATCAAAAATGGTGATGCTGCCCGCTGTCTGTATATCCTGCAGAACTCCTTTTGTAGAATCCAGAAATCCACATTTGACACACTGAACAGCCTCCTAATCTCACTGGTGTGGGCGGGGGGACAGAGTAGAGTCAAACTAGAGACGCTTAAATTGGACATGGATGCAGGGGGTCTAGGTCTGCCTGACTTTAGACTATACTACATGGCAGGATTGCTGCATTACGCAGCACAGTGGTGCATGCAAGAATGCATGGTGGAGAAACAACTACTGGGGGAGTGGAACGATGGGTCGCGGCTACAGAGGTTCCTTATGATGGGCTCGAGAGTCCCCAAGTACTGCCCGCATATAGTACAAAGGAAGCCTGGGAACAGGCATCACATTGGTTCTCCGCAGGGCTCCGTACGCTTGTGCGCTCCCACTCCTGTGGCTACAGGGATTCCAAAATATTCAGGCAACCATGGACATCACGAAATGGTATGAGAGGGGTTGTGAAATAGCTGGAGACCTGTACCTGAATGGAACCTTTCTGACATTTGACGAGGCACAAATTCCACGAACCAGTAGGTCACTTTTTACAATACGCTATAATTTTGCGTACGATACGAGAGATATGGACCACATTTCTGGAGGAGCCGCGGGAGTCGCGCACGTTGACAATACTGTTTGACCCAGGCTCCAGCAGGGGTCTCATTTCATGCATTTATAAGGCACTGAAGGAGGACCGTGTGGTTGACTTATCAGCGGTCAGGGGGAAATGGGAGGAGGACTTACCTTCACCATTGACGGATGGGGAGTGGAGAAGGGCTCTAGCAAAGGTGGCTGAAGCAACAAGTAATGCCAGTTTCAAGCTCACCCAATTCTATTATTTGCATCTCACGTATCTGACCCCACAGCGTCGGGCATGGTTCACCCCAGGGCTAACCCCATCCTGTCCATGCTGCGGCACGGAACCTGCCACATTCCTACACATGACCTGGAATTGCATTCAACTGCAAACGTACTGGAATCAGGTTGCACACGCGGTGCGAATAGAAGTCTCCATTAAGCAGTGCTTATTGGGTGTTCTTCCAACACCGAAAAAAGGGACACGGATACGGCATAAATTTGCAATGCTAGGCCTGGTTCTGGCAAAACGCCGGAATGCGATCCATTGGATCCTCTCTACGCCCACTACGCTGGATAAATGGAGAGATGATATGCGTGAGGGAGTGTCGCCTCAGGCCAGTGAGAGTGGATGAGAACGCTGAGAGAGATCAGGCAGAGTGGGGACCAAAGCTGACAGAAGTGTCCTTGCCGACATGCAAGGGGTGGTAATGCTGCCGGTTGCTGCCAGGGGGGCGAGGGGGTTAAATTCTTTCTTTTCATGTTCGAAGATCATTTTCAGTTTACTTAATATTTTTTGTTTGTCGCTATTCCAACAAAAAAAAAAAAGAAAGATAAAAAAAAGTCATGTGCATTGGAGTATATAGTAATCCACTGGGCAAGTGGAGATTGTTGTACATGGTCATGAGTAAAAAACAAAAATGGCTGACATAATGTAACATGTATATGACAAAAATGTTTACTGTGTAGTACGATGCAATGTTACCAATAAAGACAAGTTTAAAAAAAAAAAAAAAGTTTGCCCTCCAACTACTCTCAGACAGTGATTTGAATTTGAATAGGAATAAAAGGATAGTAAAGGCCTCCAAGGAGCAAACAATAGGCGGACTTGCATGTCCAGAGATGACTCCTCTGAACCTCACAGAATATGCCGGGTGGGGACATTAGCCCTCCTGTTGACATCACATTGTCAAGTCCAGCTTGACAGGTCTGCTGAGCCACATTTAACACTTGAATGGGAATAGGGTGCAAAGGCAATTCTAGTGCATCCAGTGTCTGGTTGTCAAAGGACCCTGCTTTGTCCAGCCAGACTTACATCTCTGGGTTTTACATATACCACCTGGGGCCCACTTGAAGGGAACAGGATGCCAAGACAATTTTTGTGTTTCCACTGGCTGGTTGCTGAAAAACCCACCTTTGTCCTATCAGAATTCTGTCTCTGGGTTTTTCGTTGGTACAGTTTCAAACTGGATAACTACTCATGGGCAGCGTCAGGATTGCTTAGGGAGGTTTGCAGTTTGAATCGTGCTCGGAGCCAGACAGGACACTGAGGGCGCAGCCTGGGTAAGTACAATTATTTTATTTAAAATGTTATTGTAATGCATGCCAGTGTGTTTTTTTTTTTTGCAAGCTCGTTTTATTGTCTGTTTTGGGAAGTGGTGGGGCACTTCACTCGCCCCATCACTTTCAAATGTTACAAGCCACCCTGCCATATCTCCCCTTTCAGGATTTTCTTGACCACTGTGCTGTTTAAACACCTGTAGCAATCGCTCACAATAGGCATGTACTGATTTCTAGCTTCCTGAGTCGTCCTGTTATCTTTAACTAATCAATGTCCCATGTCAGAACCTTTCCTTTCAAAACAGCAATCACCTCATTATACTTTGTCATCACCATAGGAGACAGTGCATGAGTACCCTGAGCACTTAAGGGTTCTGTACTTGGCCACTGTACGGCTATCTTACACTCAGCCCATAGATCACTTGGCACCAGAATTTCGAAGAAGGTATTCAAATTTGTTCAAAAAACCTGGGTATACCATTGAGCAGGATTCTCTCTCAATTTCGGAGAGATGTTTATGAATGTCTCAAGATCACCTAGATTACATAGTACATGAACATACCCTCCACCTGGTATCTCCATTTTAGGAATACTCTTACAGAGATCTACCTCATATTTTTCTGCCAATACTGTTAATTTCTCATGTGTGGTAGCTGCTCACCTAGTAATTTCTTTACTCAGATGTATCAGTTCATTTCCCTGGTCTTTATTCAGATGTGAGATGTCTAAACATCCCCTAATGATTTATTCCAATTCCACCTTTAATTTTGGTAGGTCTATGGGTCGAACCCTTCCTTGACTTGCGGATGGTAAATCAGTCTCCCCTGTTCCTCTACTTTCTGAGTACCCTCAAACCATGGGGGTAAAATGTCCTTGTTGAAAGTTCCTATTTTCCTTTAAACTATTGGAGTCGTAAAACCAAGTTTTCTCTCTTCTCTTAGAGTTTGGACATTTTGTGGTGTTGTCAAGGCAACAATCTGAGTTTTGCAATTTCGGGATAAACCCTGTTTTGGCTACTTAACCAACAGCTCCTGAAACAGCAGGATTCTGGGCAATGGTTACTGGTGTAGATACAACAGGATTCGCTAGAGTCTGAGCTGATATGACTTGTCACATTGGTGCAGGAACAGTCACAATAGAGGCTAAAACAACTGGAGCAACTACAGTAGTAGCTGTTTCAATAGGTGCAGCTGCAGTTGGGAGCGGTCCCCCAATCTGAACCACATTTGGATCAACAGGGGCTGTGGCAACTGTACTGCTAGATGTTGTTGTAGCGCTGTCTGTATCTGATGACGGAGCAACATAAGGCGATGTACGTGAGGACAACAGAGCATCCAAAAGATAGTCACCAGGATCACCATCAGTACCTAATTTCTCTGCAGTATCAGCCTTTTCATTTCCCTGTTTCCGATTCTTTTTAGAATTCTCTGTTGTCAATGCAGGGTACATTCTAGCTCCCCCAACCACACATTTGATCCATATATGGTGATTCTTCATCCCACTTAGCATGAGTGTAATTACGCACCTCTTTGCTCTATTCTATTTTTCTCTCTCTTTTGCATGTGCCGCATGTACATAGTGCCAAGAATTTAATGGTTCATATGGTTCAGGTCATGGAGGTGGTTTAATGCCATATAATATTCCCATTTTCAATAACCTTTAGCTCAAATGTACCATACGGTGGACATCATAATGCTCCCTATTTTTCAGTGATCTAGTGCCATTGATGAAACCACAAATACATATGAAGCCCTATGCATGCTGCCATTTAATGACCTGGCCTTCCTTCCAGTGGAGCCTCCTCGCCCTTACAGACAGGAACTCACACATCACCCCCTTAGTAAATCTCTATGGTATCTGAAACATTTCATGATTACAAGAATTCTACAATGAAATGAGCAAACTCAATTCAAATATTTTCAATGTTTTGTCCAAATCACAATTCAATACAGATCATCATTTGCACTCAATCTCAGAAGAATCCTTTCCTTCGTGGACCTATCACAGCGCAACACCTGATGACTCACCAACCAATCCCAGAGCAACACCTCTCACCAGTTAACCTATCCCAGCACAGTACTCTCATGCATGAAATTCCATAACCCTTGCCTGCTCCACTAAGGAATTCAAAGTAATCACTCACACAAGAATTTACTCTCTCTAACCTTTACACACGCCCAGATGAACTCTTGACTAGCGGGAATCACCCTAACTAATGTAGCTTCCCCTTTGCGCAATAGGAGCCACTTGCACCAATCACTATTAGTACGATCACAACAATCTGTTACGGTCCCTATCTCAATTGTGTGCACCTCACGAACCAACACCACAAAACGTTCGTAGACAAGTAAAACCATAAAATCTCTTATCTACTCCAGGATCTTGGACTGTGACTAGCCTGATAACTTCAACTGCTCAACATCAAACGCATATATACTTTTACACAATTAAACCATAGACATTACCAGAATGCATAACATACAACTTCAATACCATCATAAGTTCAACATTAACAACTGCGATGCACAACCCTATTATTACTCACACCACTGCAAATGCCTTTGGAACTGCCGAACTACTTCAGTCTTCAAGTTTGGGCCATGAACTTTAGAAACATGGGCAATTCTTAACTGGGGCAATTTTAATCAATTTAGATTTTCAAACGATTTTAGTTCCTTTTCTCTTGTGACATGAATCGTCACTCAGCTACCACTTGCTGGAGCGGGGATTCTTGTATCTCAAACGTCAGTTATAATCATCAAATAACCCCACCATTAGTTATATGGACCTTTGTTAGTCGACAAGGAGAATAGCTAAGGAGATATTATTTACATCACTTACCATGAAGACATTTAGAGTAAATTTAGGAGGATTTGTTAACAAATTAATTCAAACCATCCATTAGTTCAGTAAGCATTTAAATGTAGTGATCATTATTACAGATTCAAATAATCTAAAAGTCAAAATAAGATAAAATAGCACATTGGTAAGAATTACAAATAGGATGCAGAAGATGCAGCAAGCGTGTTCCATAAAGGAAAATCCCTAATCTAAGAGGATTGAGCATAAATGGCATTTATTTTAAGCAAAGTAGGGTAAGGTGTCAGCTTCAGAAAACCAAATGAAGGTTTCAAATGAGAGAATAGGAATGCATAGGCATGAAACCTTAGCACTCAAGCAGTCGAATTTAGCAGAGACTGGAAGGGTTTTCTCAGCTTGACTGAAGTCAGCAAACGTTTCTAAGATTCTAGGAATCAATAGCTGCCCTCTCCTCCTAGTCTAAGGAACACAAGCTGATATAATTCAACAAAACATTAGTTGTAGCAATTTATCTCATCCCTACTTACAGAAACCAATCATTCTCCTGCAAAAGCTGGGAGCATGTAATCTTTACAATGAATCATATTCAACCATGTCCTTGGTTTATTACTTTGAACAGAATCTTATGGTTCAGACAGCTCTCCCATGAGTCCCACTCCACTTCCTGCCATCTCCTCTTCTGCCAGCTCACCCACGAGTCCCGCTTCCTGCCATCTCCTCTCCTCCTGGTGAGAATCTCACTATGAGTTGTCTAATGCATAGCAAATGCCTATTCACTAGACAAAAGAAGGCTTCTAGAGAATTATAGCATCTGCAGTGGGAAGAAAGAGAAAAACATCTCATGCAAAACAACAGTTTAAATGCAAAAACAGGCCTCAGAGCTAACGTATTAAGTCAATATTCAAAATGACATCAACATCAAAGCCAACTTAATCACTACAATAGGTTAACTCACGTGTCAGCAAATAATGGCTACATGTGATTAGCTATTAATATTTTTGCATTTACTGTGTACATCATTTATGAATAAAAAGAGCACTTTGTTAATAAATGCGATTAATTTGCAAAAGGAGGAATTTCGCTCTATCAGAACTGAGGGCAGCGTCTGAGGTTATGCAGGACTGTATAGTAGTCTGGTCAGGCCTATTTTCTGTAGGAGTTGTATCTATCTCTAGCATGATGCTGAGGTCATTGCAGACCTTGAAGTGCCAGCTATTAAGTTAGTGTTAGTTTAATGAATGAAGTTATTTAAAAAAATATTTATTGTTTGCTTTTTTTATTTTATACAGTCTTAAAAAGGTATTACATAAAAAGATAACTATTTTAAGTTTCAATAATGTTAAATCCATTTAAATATATAGTTACTTAAGTAATGTCGGTATTTTTGTCTGAAATATTTTTGTAGTTCATATTCTTGTACATTATATTACAGGTATGTAAAGTCAATATTTTGGTCTTCGAGATATTTTCAGAGATATTTTTGTATCACAATATTATTGTGGTTGATATTCTGTCATACAACCATCGATTTGCCAAATCAGACTGGGGTAGTATAGAGTAGGATTTACAGAAAGGGAAACCATGCAGAAATTCATGCAAAGTAAATGCTGGTACATATTGGACCTTTCTAGTACTTTTAGAAGTATCCCTCGAGATAAAGAGCAAAACGGAGGGGATTTGATGAGTTTACATTTTTAAAGGCAGGGCTTCCTCCCAGAACATGTGTGTCTTGACAGAAATTCTGTTGTGGAAGGGGCACCTTTTCTATCTGATCTTGAGGTAGGAGTACTCAATTCAAAAAAGACTTCTTCAGAACTGAACTTGAGAAAGCCAAGAACAGACCCCACAAGCTCTTCGAACTGGTCAAACACCAATCTAATAAACTGGCCAAAACATCGAAAGAAACCCCTAAGTCTCTTATATCCTCAGAGGAATTCTCCTCTTTCTTCGCTGACAAAATCTCAGCCCTCGGAAACGAACTCAGCTCCATCACACAACCTCAACCCCTTCCTGACCCGCCTCCTCCCACCACGACGCACCCACAGGCTCCTCCCAAAAATCATGCTCACTGGTATGTCTTCAAAGACTACGACGAAGACTCCATCTCTAAAATCCTTTCCACCTTAAACCCTAACAACCATTTTAATGACCCGCTCCCTTCCAACTGCCTAGCTGCCGTCGCCCAATCCATTATTCCTAGTTGGACTACAATAATCAACGCCTCCCTCCAGCAGGGAACGATGCCTGACTCCCTAAAAGCCGGCCAAGTCCTCCCCATTCTGAAAAAGCCGTCGCTGGATCCAGCCTCCCGATAACTTCAGACCCATCTCCAACATCCCCCTTTTAGCCAAAGTACTGGAGAAATGTGTGCAACAGCAGCTAAGCCAACACATCAACAACTTCCACCTGCTTGATGACTTCCAATCCGGATTTAGACCAGGGCACAGCACCGAAACCACCATGCTCCACATCGTGGATGATGCCCTCCAAGCCCTTGACCAAGGCAAAACTTGTCTCCTAATTCTCCTGGACCTATCCTCGGCCTTCGACACGGTCAACCATGAAAAACTACTCGAACGCCTCAAACTCAGAATGGGATTGGATGGCACTGTTCTAGAATAGTTTAGGTCCTTCCTCCAAAACCGGTCACAGAGATTCCTAATCAACTGCATCCTTTCGTCACCATCCCCGGTCACGGTTGGAGTCCCTCAAGGATCAACCCTGTCCCCCACCCTCTTCAACCTTTACCTAGAACCGCTTACGGAAGTATTACGCGCTGCAAATATCTCCTATCATATGTACGCTGATGACACTCAGATCTACATCAAAACCTCATCTCTCGAAGAGATTCTCTCCCTGAACGAAGCCCTGAAACTCACCGTCCAATGGCTCGCATCCAATCAACTCAAACTCAACGCAAAGAAAACAGAATTTCTCCTGGTCTCCCCTCCCAACACCAACCTTGAGATTCAATCATGGATTAAGGCCATCACAGCCTTAAATTGCCAACCGACCATTGTGGACTCGGCCAAATCCCTGGGAATTACCTCGACAGCAACCTGAACATGCGGGACCACATCAACTCGATGGCCAAAACAGCCAGATTCCACCTGAGCTACCTTAGGAAATTGAAACCCTTCCTCGATGCTCCCGACCTAAAAATGGCAGTCCAAGCACTTGTTATCTCTAGACTGGAATATGGCTGCTCTACCCTCTCGGGTTTACCCAAGATCTCCCTGGCACCTCTTAAAGCCTGCCTCAATGCGGCCGCCAGACTACTTACCGGCACAAGGAAATACGATCATATTTCCCCACACCTGAAAGCTCTCAACTGGCTTCCCCCTAGAGGCTAGAATACAGCTCAAGCTAGCATGCATCAAGCACAAAGCTTTATACTCTAACTCCCCTGCATATCTGGCACAAAAACTTGTGATCTCCGGAGGAATCAGAAACTCCCGATCTGCCAGAAACCTCTTGCTTCAACCTGCATACTTTCGAGAAAAAAAAAACTTACAATCGGGCCTTCTCCGGGGCTGCTCCAAGAATATGGAACTCTCTCCCACCCGACATCAGAAGAATCCCTCTCTAACTCGATTCAAAAAAGATGCCAAAACCTTCCTTATGGGCAAATTTCTCGCTTAAACTTTGCCTCAACCATCACTATGGCCCTGACCTATGGCCGTCCACTGCCTCCCTTCGGACTACCAGTGGCACCATCAGAAACTTGGTGCCTTGTCTTGAATAATTGTAAACGTAATCTGTACATATGTTATCTCGTCTTCAGTATTTGGTTTTGTAAACTGTAAATACGTGCCCTTCTTTCCTTATATCTCCGGCACCCGGCCCCCTACTACTCGCTCTGCAATTGGTTGTTTCTAAGCCTGTCTGTATATTGTTTGCTTCTGTAAAGCGCTCTGATACCCTAACGGGTCAAGTTCGCGCTCTATAAAACACATAAATAAATAAATAAATAAAAATAAATAGGAGTCCAGCAACTTAGTCAGGCGCACAACAATGCATAGTTTAAGAGACCAGGCACAGAGCCTTGAATTGAACTGTCTGGGAAATTGGTACCCAGTGGGGCAACTTCAAGACCTGGAGGATGTCATCCATCTGTTTTTGACGGAAGATAAGTTGGGCTGGATAGTTTTGTCCTCTGGGAACTTGTCCATAATCTTGAGTGGCCAGCCAATATAGACACCATCGAGAACCATGGTAATCAGGTGGGGTAGCAATAAAATAGCAGAAAACAGTGGAGTGGTATTGTAACTGAATATTAAGGCCTAAATACTGGCTGACAAAAATATGCCCTAATTGTCATCCCATTGGAGTTAATAATAGAAAATCAACACCCAATCGAGTGATAGTTTTGTAAACAATATTTAGCCTGCAGAATCTATGCAAAACTATTTTAGTTATCAATTTTCTGACATACAAACATTGGAGTCCTGGGATGACAGTTGAAGCGTATTATTAAGTGCACAGAGAAGGTGCAGATGAAGTGTGCCACTCAAATTGGTGGTAAACATTCAAACCACGAAAAAGCTTGAGTTTCCCTATAACAAAGATATTCTCACTTAAAGACCTGTTGTTTCATAGATTCATGCTTTGTTTGTGTGGTGCATTCAAAACGATTTCTTTAATAATCACTCTTGAAACAATTTTTAATTTTGAAACTTTATTCTGAAACATCAGAATTTAGAATAACATTTCTGTAAACAATCACCAAAGACAGTTCAAAAGTAGCATATTTATGTCAGTGTCATCCACATTACTAGATAATCAGATTGAGAATTTGTTTCATTTTCGCACATGTTGTTTCTGATGAACAAATGTTTTACAATACATGCTTTGGTTAAGGGTTATGTGTGTAATTGTAAAAAAATTTAAAAAAGGAACATGAAACTGTGAATAAATGCCTTATTTTCAAATATCATAGGTAATATATGGTGTACACCATAAAAGAATTCCCTGAAACCTATACAAAGTAAATTAGTTAAACCCATTTAAGAAAACATTAGGATGCCCATTTTGTAAGGTAAACGCAGTCCAGGTGAAGACATAAATGTAAACATATTTGAAGTAGAGCAGACATACAATAACATTTTAGATTTTCAGTATAGAGTTAATACCACTGTACTGATGAGTTGATGAAATACATTCACAAAGCACCCAGTGCAGGTAGGCCTGATGAAGGCTGTGCCTTTGGTCCTTTTGAAAAATACAAAAGTGGACTAGAAAGTAACAAATATATTTGTTGTTTTGTAGAAAATGTTCTATGCACAACATTTTCCTTCAAGTATGAGGAACTCCCAATCCGTAGTCCAATCCATATCAGTTTCTGATCATTTTGACATTTTTTATTTGAAATATTTAAGCCTTGCTTTTCATGGTCTATTTTTTGTGTTCTTGTTAGAAAATAATACATCCAACCAATCTCGTGTGTCCTGTTCAATCTCTCTTGTGTAATGTGAGCTTTTGAAGTTTTTATGTTCTCTACGTTCACCGGAGGGGCGTATCCTTTGAAGCGGTTAATTATGCAGTCAGTGTTAACTGGGTAATACTGCTATGTTTGCTGCCCCAGCTACCTTCCCAAACCAGCCGTCATCTGACTCGAGCATTGTTTTAGATCCTTTCACTGATGTGTACAGACCAAGCCTGGCTCATAGATATCAACAATCTTGACTCCTCAATTTAAACATTGATTGTTATATTTCATATTAGGTATGTCCTTCTTGACCAATATTGCAGTAGACAGAAGAGAGTAACCATTTGCCATGATCTTTCACAACACATACTCAGTTCTCCTCCATAACCATTAATTAGGAATTTTCAAATCAAACGTGAGTGAGAAGCTGTGAGCCTATGATTTCTCACTGATGAATGATCACTGATTTGATTCTATCAATTAAGTAAATTCTCAGGGCAATGTCGTACTCTAAATGAAACCAGGCATACCAATGAGAGAGAACTCTCTTGTCATCCAATTCACAAAGCCCTGGGACTATAAATTGAAAATCTGCAGCTATAGGGTTACTTCTACATTTGTGGCAGATGTCTGGCTTTTTAGGGATTCACAAACGTTCCAACAAGCACACTAGGAAATCTATGACAGTCAAAGGTTTCATGGCATAATCCAATGCATAAATGGGCAGTAAATATGCTTTAGCAGACGTAACTCTTCCTTCCCTCCATTAAATAAGGGAGCAGTCCCTCTCAATTCACAGTCTCTTCACACACATACTCCTGTCTTTGATAGAAGCACGTAAAAAATTATTTACATGGTGGGAAACTACCTGAGAGGTAAGTGGTACATTGACACCTACAGTTTGTGTGGTTCACCTACTGTTGACCTGGTGCCCCCTACCCAAGTCCCCAAGAAATGTCTTCAATTCACCTTGACATCTTAACTTGCCAATGCACCACTTCAACCATGCTTCCAGAACTTTATCTGAATATAAAATTCCACACTTTCTGAAACTGATTTCAGACGTATACATACAATTGACATTTATGAAGTAATGTTTAACATTACGGTCCAAAGAGTCTAAAATCATCCCAGTTACTTTTGGTCTTCCAGGCACTATTAAAACAAATATCTCAGCACTGGTCACGATATTTTGCATAAATACTCCTACTTGTGTCTTGAATTCAGGGTACCACTGCTGCTAAAGGGATACAGGGGTTGATGTGTGTCCCGTTAATGCATCTGGGGAATGTTTCTTTCCTATGTCATGCTTTGGCAAATATTTGGGTTTCACTTGTTTTACCCAACACAACACTTTTGAACAAAGTTAAGGCTACTTCTGTCCGTGCCTAATTCAAAACTTTACTCTGCATAGAAATTTACAAAGAAACACAGGTCCTTGGCCACTTACACTGCTCATGTTTGCTTAGCTTTAACACTCAAAATAAATGTGTATTCCTTTCAGATATTTGTTATTTTCCTTGTATTATGGGAATTGTTCCTCAGTCATCTATACCTCATCGACAGAACTGCTACACTCTATTGCTTTTGCCTACAGTGTTTTATGAAGAGAATCCAGTTTCAGCCATCAATCGCGTTTCTCTATCCTAAACTTCTGTACATTGACCACGTCACTTCCCCTCTGCAATGCTGCAAAGTGGAAGCTAAAAGCAGCCCTAGAAAATGTTTTAAAATCCACTTCATATTGTACTGCAGGAGTGAGTCCTCTCCTCACAGCAACAGTTTTAAAAAATGGTGCGAAATTATTCATTGTCAAATATACCAAATAGTATAAAGCAGGCGCGGCCGGCACAGGTAAGAGCAGTGGGGCGGGCAAGTCAACAGACAATGGGATAGGAAAAATTAAATAAAAAATATATATAAACCACTTACCTTGTGCTAGCCGCATCAGCGATGTGGCAAGTGCAAGGTAAGTGGTTTTTATTCATTTTTTTTATTTAATTCCCTCCCCCCCCACTGTCCCACCCCACACCCGCCCCAATGCCCCACCGTTATTAGTGCCAGTAGTGCCTGGTATAATGGGTCATTTTTCCATTTGTGGTAAACTCGATGGTTAGGATGGGGGAGGGGGAAGACAGAAGTCACAGACTTGATATGAGCTGTATCTAAGCTCTGGAAAGACCAACAAACTCCATTTAGCTGAAGCACAATCTTGGCTCACCTTCTGAAGTATCGTACGAGCAGCAAGGCAATCCCCGAGAAAAATGCAAGGTGCGCGTCCTCTCCTACATTAAGGCCACCGCAGGTAACAGTGTTACTGCACAACCACAGATGACCAAAAAAGGAGTCACATTCTAAGAACTGTCCTTAAAAAAAGGGCCTTGTTGTCAAACCAAAGGAACACAAACAACAAAATATAAGGTGGGTGAAGTGTTGTGTGTACCCAAAGAACAGCACAGTTAAGGAAATAAAGAAGATCAAGGTCCAAGGCAAATTTATTAACCCAGAGAAATAATTAATAAGGGAAAAATCAGTGAAGGGTTCATGGTTACTAGATAGGAAAAAATAATTACAGTTAAATAAATTAGAAGTTGTCTTTCGATATTAGTGTCAAGAGTAGCTGAAAAATGTGATCCTCGCTTAATAACGTCTTCCTGGGAGGAGTCCTGGGAGGTAATTTGGCGTGGTCGTCCCCGGAGGTAATTTGGTGTGGTTGTAGGAGATTCCATACACAGATCTAGAACAATTTCGAGAGCGAAAGGTAGTTCAGTAGGGCAAAGCAACTGTGAGATTGGCTCCTGGAGCTCAAACACTGATGGTATAAAACGTGCAAAGTGGGATGAAGGTGCTTTCGATGGGCAATGCTCGGTCGACACATGCTTTTTCCTTGGTTACTTGTTTTTTTGATAGCACTGGGTTCCTGTCAGTGGGTTGAATGAACTTGTTGTATTCTATTAGAAGAAGTTGCAGCTGGGTACCAGTGGTTCAATATTTGGGGGAGTTATCATGTAGGGAACACACAGTTAGGAGCTGAAGAAATCCATATTGATCTCAGTCAAGGCTGGACCTTTTTGGAAGGATGCTCTTTCGGTGACAGACTAAAAGCTGTCAAGGAAACCTCATGGTTATGTAGTCAATTGTTTATAGTCTTACCTAGCACAGACCACCGGTGATATGGGTCCCGGAGAACTTTACGGAGTGAAGCTGTCCCATGAAAGAGATATGAATTCTCTTTGTCTCCCTACATAGTATCCACCAGCAGACATTATTTTTACAGATCAAAAAACAGCTTGCCCACTTCTTTTTTGATTAGCCCTCCTGACACCACTCTTTTTCTCTACACGATTTTATGTTGATCATATTTATGTATGGTTCTTTTATGGCAATATTTGTGCCGAATTCAGGCACTTGAACTGAACTTAGTCAAATATTAGACAGTATAAAGCAGCACTAGAGTTCCTGCAGAAATTGAACTCACCAAGGGTATGTGTGGCAATTTTGAATTGTGTGCACTATCTGTTAGGAAGAATTTGGGAATAGCCACATACATGTAGATCTTTTGATTGTTTTTAATTTGTTTTGTATATTCTACATGAAATGTATCCCTTGTAATTGTTGTAATGTTATTTAGTGTATGATGTATATAATGATGCATAGGTTTCTAACTTCTGTATTTTTTGTGTGTGCTTTTATGGTTTGTTTTTAAGCCGAATAAAGCTGATTTTGAGTTTGAGTGTTCACTATAGTTATTTCAATGCTTTGATAAACCCCATTATTGCCTTTCTTTGCAGCCTACAAACAATTTAAGCTTTCCTTTATACAGTCCCTGGTGCTGCCACACTCAAGGCTACAGAAGGCTAATTCCCATTCTGGTCCATTGACAGAAATAAAACAATCACTGTTTTGGGTGTTCAACATTCAGCCCCAGCACTCTAATAATTTAAATGATAAAGTTTCCAAAGTGGCCCCACTGGGAATTGATGATTACCCCGCAAATCAATGGGGACATCATGTGAAATGGTATTGTGAGGAACTACCCTTACAATTGGGTTATTTAATGGAGCAAATTAACTGGCATTTAGTAATTATCATACTGATAAAAAACAGCGTACAATGATCCAGAAATATAGTAGAAAACTGAATCTTCCTATGAGCTGCAGCTTTGTAGCTAACTGGATATTGGCATTTTAGTATTTCGAAAGTGATTGGTATTCGCCCATGATTTTAGACGACACAATACCCAATGACATTGTATGTCTCCATCAAGAGAAATACAGAGCAGCTGTTTAAAAGCAACCCACCTGCACTTTTAAGGGGGATATAGAGATCCCCTTGCAAGCAGGTGCAGTGAAGGACTGCACCCACATTCAAGGGAATGTCGTGGGGTCCATGGGACCCCCTTTTCATCCCTTTAGAGGGCTGCATTTAGAAGGCGCAGTGAAAGTGTGTCACCTTTTTGTGGCACACTTTCAGAGCGCCTTCTAAAGGTATGTTTGCCAATTCCACCCACATCGGTTATACGGTGCGGGCACAGAGGCAAAGTGATTTCCTCATTTGCATGGGGCCATGCCCCCATGCAAATGAAGGTATGCCCTCTAATGATAGCGCTGGCGCTGTATGTGCCCCAGCACTATCTGTATTACAAAAGGGGCCACACAAGCATCTGTGGCCCCTTCTGCAATAACAAAGTGCCCCGGGAGCACACAAAGCAGGCGCAAACACCAGTTGCACCCCTGGGGCACATGTGTAATACGCCCCTGGTAGCCACAGAAACTAAGGCACACACGCAGTGATTTGTCAAAGGTTGCAACCAAAGAGCAGTGGACAAATTCAGCTCTTCTTGCTCCAGACTGAAATCGCCACCCTTGATTAAACCCCATATGAACATTCATCAACATAGCCATCTTTCTTATCAGCACTAAAGAGCTTTGATTCAAAACCATCCCCTATTGAAACTCATTTTATCAACCTCAGTGGGAGGAAAGGCTGGGCGAAGGCACCAGATTTCCAAACTGTGGCACTTTGGTTACGTATATATGTCTGCAAAAGAAGAATCAACGAACTAAGCTCTTTTCAATATACATACATAAACATTTAGTTCTCGCTAGCCTTCCCCAGTCTGGTACCATTACCAGCCAGTCGCATGACTTGCAATTGCGCCCTTGTTTGCTTTAAACATAACTGTACTGTTGATATTGAATGAGGTACTTTTGATTGTTCGCAGTAGGCTCGCCGATAACCCAGGGCACCCTAGTGGAGGGTGCGGCACACTGCAGTTCCCTGTAGTCCCTCATGGGGTTCAGACATGAAGAATCGAATGTGGTTTTGCTGCTCACCCATCTATTAACATGGTACCTGTATAGAAAGATGGCTCCTTCTACCCATTGTCATGGTAAATGGGGCGCGCCATTGGTCTAACCGCGTAATCCATACCTGTGGGGAAAAAAGTTCAATTCGTAAAATCTCGCTTCAATATTTACAGCCTGCAAAGTCAAGCCCACCCCCATCGATGGCAAAAGGGCAAGTTTTTAGATAGGTAAAGATCTTCCTCCCCTCAGCAGGTTCCCGAGTATATTTAGGTATTGCTTAAAGTTCCATACATATAAGGACGCTGACAAAATGTGCTCCCCACCAAAACACATGCATTGGGGCATGTGAGACAGAAATTATGAGCTTGTGCATGGCATGTTTCTATCATATTAGAGGAACATTAGGTGCAGCACATTATGCAGTCGATACTTACTCAACAAACTGCCTTTAAAGAAGCTTGCACCTTTCATCATGTCAGATGTGAAGCATGTTTGTTACCTCAACAAAGATCAAACTTCTTGTGTACTTTGTGTGCATAAGCTTACACATGTAAGAGTGTTTTGCACTGATTCACGTGCACAGTCTAGAAGTATGCCAGGTTTTAGTTTGCATTTCAATGCAAAAGCTTATTTTTTAAGCTTGTCCATTTCCCTTCCTGACTTCAATAGGACATTTTGCTTTTAAAATGATCAAAAATTATTTGGATTGGACTCAGGTTGAGATTTTTGTTTTCTGATTTTAAAAATTCCAACAACACCCCAGGTTGCTCGGTAGACATTGGTTTGTTTTTCAACACTAGCCCTGCTCTTAGGTGTCCCAGATGGCATATGGTTGTAGTGAGTCAATTCTGCCAACTGAAGCGACCTACACCCATGAAGCCATGTCTTTGAAACTCAGGTACTTTCACATCTATGAATATTCAGACCTACCCGTGAAGCGGTGTCCTTGAAACTCAGGTGCTTTGACTCTATGAATACTCAGACCTACCCATGAAGCGGTGTCCTTGAAACTCAGGTGCTTTAACTCTATGAATACTCTGACCTATCCTTGAAGCCATGTCTTTGAAACTCAGGTACTTTCACATCTATGAATATTCAGACCTACCCGTGAAGCGGTGTCCTTGAAACTCAGGTGCTTTGACTCTATGAATACTCAGACCTACCCATGAAGCGGTGTCCTTGAAACTCAGGTGCTTTAACTCTATGATTACTCAGACCTACCCATGAAGCTGTGTCCTTGAAACTCAGGTGCTTTGACCTCTATGAATACTCAGACCTACCCATGAAGTGGTGTCCTTGAAACTCAGGTGCTTTAACTCTAGGAATACTCAGACCTACCCATGAAGCGGTGTCCTTGAAACTCAGGTGCTTTGACCTCTATGAATACTCAGACCTACCCATGAAGCTGTGTCCTTGAAACTCAGGTGCTTTGACCTCTATGAATACTCAGGCCTACCCATGAAGCGGTGTCCTTGAAACTCAGGTGCTTTGACCTCTATGAATACTCAGACCTACCCATGAAGTGGTGTCCTTGAAACTCAGGTGCGTTAACTCTATGAATACTCAGACCTACCCATGAAGCGGTGTCCTTGAAACTCAGGTGCTTTGACCTCTATGAATACTCAGACCTACCCATGAAGCTGTGTCCTTGAAACTCAGGTGCTTTGACCTCTATGAATACTCAGGCCTACCCATGAAGCGGTGTCCTTGAAACTCAGGTGCTTTGACCTCTATGAATACTCAGGCCTACCCATGAAGCGGTGTCCTTGAAACTCAGGTGCTTTGATTTCTATGAATACTCAGACCGACCCATGAAGCGGTGTCTTTGACACCCGGGTGATTTCACCTCTATGAATACTCAGACCTACTCATGAAGCAGTGTCCTTGAAACTCAGTTGTTTTCACCTCTATGAATACTCAGACCTACACACACTTTCCTTATGCCAATCCTGCGGCTGAGATGAGTATTTCCATATTGTTGAAGCCCACTCTGAACATCAAATCACCTAACACCTGGTTATGGGACACTTTTCACAAAGTCATCTTTCCTTAAGTTTTGTTCCTTGATCCAGCGACCTCTCGTTACCTGTGGAGCAGATCCAGGTGCTGTCTGATAGCTGCACAAGAAAGAGGAAAGCATTACAGTGGCATATCCTCCAGTGAACTGTGGTTGTTCTGATGTCCTCACATGATAACAGATGGACTGTGCTTCCTTCATCAAACCGATTCTCTGCATAGCTCTCCTTAACTTTACAACCTCTTGGTAGAGCTATGTCTTTTGCGGTCACCTTCTGACAAAGGCAGATTTTCACTACAGAATCTTGACTGTCTCGTACCAAGAACCTAGCACTGGAAAAGGAGTTGCCATAAATATCCATGAAAAAACTTGATTTTGAACCTCTGATTGATTAAGCCTGGTCATTTTTGATCTATCTTTCAGAAGTGGCCACTGTCTTTAAAAGCTATAGATGAGACAAACCTAGTGCCAAGTGTGTACTTCTTTCGGGGCGCACAGCCCCACTGGCCATGAGCTTTACAGAAGGAGCGATAACCGGAGAATCCTTGCTCACAATGAAATATTGGTGAGACTCTTCATATGGCATTTTGTGAGAGTGAGCATACTGTAAATGTTCATACTCAATGCGCCAACTTTTCTTTGTTCATTTTGATAATTCTTTTAGCACTGTGAATGGTCACTAACTCCAATTTACTCTGTATCCACATGGTCAACGAGCAATGCGATGTCTCAATTTCCACCATATGTCTATTTGATTCTAATATCGTCTCTTTCCAAACTTTTAGTGTACCTTTTTCAGCTTATGAGTCACATGCCGGAGAAAAACAGCAGATCACAAAATATAAAACTGTATCTAAAACAGATAGTGTTATCAAGTATTACGACTTTCCACAAAATCTTGTACTTCCATGACAAACAGAGATCTTGCAGAAGGATATATGAAAACGGACGCACCAGAGTAAGTACAACTTGTTGGTATCTGCAGTCAAGAGGTCTTTGCTACTCTTGCATTGCAAATAAAATTGTAATATATCCAATGTCCAGGTAAATCCAAGACGTAGACTTGTGAGGATTACATTGTGCAAAGTATCCAGTGTAACTGATGGCAATAAGAGATAATTCCAAAGACTCCTGTTCTATCCATGATTTCACAGACCCTTCTGAGATTGGCCTCCATGCACAATATTCTGCTACAGGTCTCAGTGAATTCACCAACCCTATAGATCAGTTAATTTCTAGGATGGGTGGTGGCGGCAATGGGTCCTCGATGTCCTGTAGGGCGAGATATTAAAGAAAAAGGTATGAATCATACTTGATCATGGGAAGCCAAGGTCAATTACTTAAATTTACTGAGTGAAATATTTGAAAAAGTAAACAACTGACCCTAAGTGAGGTAGTGGTGTATCATTTTACATCAACATTTATGGGTGGAAAAGGATGAATCATGGCTAGAGACATGAAATGCATCCACTGGGCCACATAAGTTTATCAGATATGACTAAATCATACAACATAGAAGTTGAAACATTCTAGACCTTCACATCAATATGGGCTGCACAGGCCTTCAGAAGGGGTAATGCACTTGAATCACATGGCCAATAATGTGGGCTCTTTTACAGAAGGAGGAGGCCAGCCTTGGTTAGGTGATCCTGGGATCTGTTGTTCTAAAGAGGCTGAAGAAAAGTTAGACTCATGGGAAGTCAGTAACTGTCACAGCTGGAAACTAAACTGGGAAATCAACAGGGAGAACATTAGACTGGTTACTCAGACAGACCATGACCACCGCAGCTCTCACAAAAGAACGGAGTCGTAGTTCTTTTACAAATTGGGTAAGCATAGCTGCTGAGTAGGAAATAATTCAGATAAAATAACGAGTACCAGATACCTTTGTCTATATCTTACAAACCAAGGAAAGAAGCCATGCTCCAGGAGAGATGCAGGAGCGCAGCTCAGCATCGCGAGTAAAGGACTGGTGATAACCTTGCCACATAGTGTTTCATTGAGATGAACAATAAAGTGATGGCCTAGAATGCTGTCTATTAATGACTGTTTTATTTTCCTTAGTGTGATGCCCTAAATGCAGTGATTATACCCACTTATGGATCCCATTTTTGCTGCTCAATAGGGCTCAAGCTTCGCCTCACTAATGAGGCCCGTCTAATCAGAACCATTTCTGGGGTTGCTTGTGTTCCCTTTCAGAAAGGATGTAGACCAGGCATCGAGTCCCGGCTGTCCATACTGGTGTGAGCTATGACTGATTTTTAGATATTATACATGACTGTAGTGCTCAGTGAGCAAAACTATGATGGAGTGGAGTGAGACGCAGTGATTATGAGTGGCTAAGATGAATTCATTCCAATTGCCTAAATCTTCCCTCAGCATCTTAAACTCACCAACCAACCAAATATCCAATTACAAGTGTGCCTGATGCTAATAAATTCCATTTCCCACATAACCAATTTTAAATTATAAATGTCTCCCTTAAAGAAACAGTTTACACAATCTATCCGGTTTTTGTTCTTGGCATTTCATTTAGAAACAAATGTAGAAGAATTGGTTTGGTGGTGAAAGTGATAATTTTAAGACCATTATGAACTGTATTTAGAAATAATCTAATACAAAAAAGAATCAATTAAAAAATATGCAATTTTCTGCAATCTAAAAACATATGCTACTATAAGCTCTGAAAAACTAGCAAATCAATAAACATGATTGTACCCATTTTTTATGCCTTAGTACTTGCATCACCATGTATACTATTGTATTCAACACAATAGCCCTCTTCTCATTATAGCAATTGTTTTAGGATACATATTGGCAAAAATCATCACGCAACCGTCATGCGATTTTTAAAAAATGTCAACAAGGATAATTTGGCCCCTTGTTTAAGTTCTGTGGCCTTCCTCAGGACATTTAAATGATCGAAACAAGATAAATATTGGGTGCTCAGGATTAGTATTAATCTATGGCCAATATTGTTCTAGTTTGTATGTACTACATCGATTACAACTACATTGACGAATAACAACTTGCTTGTCCCAGCATCAACGACCACTACATCATCAAGGTTAGTTTTTAATGATTTTTATCACTACCCCAGCGCACTACATCGACCCTGGCAGTGTATTTCATTTATTATTTATTTTTTAATTCATGTTTTTTCTTAGCTGTAATTATAATCCTTTTTTAAATCTAAATTACATTTAACATAAATATTCTCTTTAATCCTACCCAAATACTTACCCTAATATAGTTTACCTATATAATTTTTTTTATTTCCTTACCCTAATCTTAACCCTAAAACTAACTCTTCAGAAATTGGAATTATATCATTCAAAATGTTGTTTTCTTGTACCAAAAAAACGAATACTAATCCTAAGCTCTATATTATGTAATTACTTTTTAATTTATTTAATTTGATTTACTATTCATGCTTGACCTCACCCTACTACTGTCCATAGCCCTCATTTACAATGTTGTCGAATTACATTAATCATTCTTTAAATAATTATAAACCCAATACTGCCAATAATCCATAATTCATTTTTCATTTAATTTATCTGAATTCAGGAAATAACTTTAATCCATCTGGTATATTATTCTTAATGTATTTAAATTCGGATACAAATCAGATATACACAAAATATTTCACAAAATGAATTCACTATGTTTAACATTTTTATGAATTTTTGATTGATCCCACCCTCACTAAACTTAATTATTTTCAATTATATATACAAATTTTGGAAGTGATATATCTAAAGTTGGAAAACCCTCAAATCCTTTTCTTTTCAATTGAATTTATTATCAATGTAGTGTTTATCGATGTAGTTGCAATAACAATGTAGTGACATCAATATAGTGGATTTCTGCGATACTTAGAAATGTCTAACTGGTATGTATGGACATTCAGTAGCAATGACATTTAGTATCAGTATAATTTAGTACCCTCAGTATTTGGAGGCAATCAAAAGTCTTGAGTCATCAGAGCGAATATATAGTATGGGATGGGGTGGCATATTTTTATCCCAGAACGTCCACTACAACTTTAACAATTGCTACCTTCCGCCATGGTAATTTTACTAATACAATGTGTGTGGGATACATCAGCTGGTATTGAGCAACAGCCCCTTCCGTCAGCCCATTGTGTGAATGAGTCCAGCATTTTCCAGGACCTCGCAAAATTAGGCACACCAGCATGTCCATGGTTATTATCTTTTATTCCCCAAAAACAGAGGAGTTTGAGAGGGAATCACAGCCCAGCACACAGCCTCCCTTAGTAATATCAAATAAAACAAGTGTGCAGTTCCCAAAAATATGTGATGCCTAGCAGGCTCATCTGAAGCTCTAGGACCTACTCAAAGGTCACAGAGCATCCCTCTTAGGATGCATAAGCCCCCTCCCACCTCGGTGGCATGCTCCATAATCGGGCCGACGGCCCCAAGAAAAAGAGATAATTTTTTTCAGTTCAAATGTGGTCTAGACTGGTATGCTTAGCAGACAAGCTGTGTTGTTCTGACCTAAAGTGATGCCCTGGGGCTAATTGTTTGCATGCTTGATATTTCCATGTGGGATTAAAAACTCATGGATAGGGTTTTGGACTTGTGTGTCATCTTGTTTTTACTGAGAACATGGCTGATGTCTCTGACCTGTGGCTTGGTTTGTGCTTTGCTTGTAGTAAGAAAAGCTGAATGTGTTCAGATGTTTGTGTCATGAGCCTGAAGAGTACATGTTTCCTTGCATGGTCTACGGTTGAGGTATCTTGTTGTATGCATCTTTAGCTATTTTAGGCAAATCTATCGTAGGTGTGCATACTGATATAGAATGTATTATCCAGTGGCTTTGTCTGTGTTTTCTATCACTCTGTATTGAGAATTAACCAACCAGTGTGTCTTGGGTAGGTGCTGGGTGGTCCTCATCGGTAGAGGGAATCTGCTCTACTAGGTCTCCTCAGACCAATGGGTCTGTAGATCAGCTGAACACAGTGAATGTGAATGAACTGCCACTGTCAGGGGCACAGATACACTTACATAGCTGTACTGTTACCACTTGCAAAGCTGGGATGCATTTGAATCAGTCAACATCTCATTTTGTTTTAAAGTATTTTAAGTACTTGAAAGTCCACTTGGAGATTTGAAGTTCCCACTTGGATCATAAGCATAAATTGTAATGGTGCACTAGTTAGTTTGCGATCTCTGTCCTGGTCACTACATTTACAGCGTGACTTTGGAGGTTTTTGTTTTTGAGCCCAAGTTTCCCATTAATACTATTATTGCTGAGCCATCATGTCACCTGAAGAACAGCTTCAGATTCAGAACACACACCAATCCAACCCACATTCCAAAAACAACAACAAACATACTACAGATGATCAATAGGAAGCTCACGGGCAAGTAGAGTGCATTTAAGGTCTCCCAGTCCAAGAGTCCTCCTCAATTATAGTAGGGTAGATGGTGGCTGCACCTGCCGCCACAGTGTTGTGCAGATTGTGACCAGACCCTGCAGCGTACCTCTGAAGGGCGTTGAGCTCTGACTTTGAGAATCATTATAGTGGATGAGATCCGGGTGTCAGGAACAATCTCATGTCAGCACAGCCTCATCTCACAGGTGTGTACGCGCTACTGTGCATGTCACTGTTTCTGCTGTGAATCATTTTATGTGTTTTTACTTTGTCCCCAAGTCATTCACTTTCTCACTTCACCTTCCATTTTCAAGTTTTGCTTCCTGTTGCGATTATCATATCTGATTCTCCTGTTTAATGTGACACCCACCTTGCTTTTTCTTCTGTGCCACTACTTTCCCATGATTACCCACTCTCACTCTTAGTAGCTAGACCTATGAAGGGAATCTGCCTTGAAATGGAAAGGAAGGTTGCCGTCTGCCTCCAACCAACTGCTCAGAGGGAGGATAGCTACAGGAGATGTCTCATTAGGCGGCATGCTTTGTCATTCTTTTGTACACCTCATCACCACTGCAGCATTTGAACTGCTAAACTCAACATTTGGTGTTCTCCCCTGCAGACCAAGATGCTGCACATCTTCCAAGTGGTCCACCACCTACAGCACCAGGAGACATGCAAGACTGTTCCATTACCCCTTGGCTGCCTAATAGGGCTGGAAAGGGGTCCATTGCTCATCCACCTCTATGGATGTTAGTATGGTCCCTTCAGCTCATTCTTTTACCCATGAAATATAATGCAATAAATGTGCTGTAACAAACCGCAATGTAGTTGCGCTGCTGGAGGTCTTTCGATGTCAGAGCAGCTCCCTGCTAAAAAAGCAGTAAGTTGACTTTGTTCAACTGGGGTGAGAATGCTTTCTTCATCTTTGATTGGAGCCCGCGAGAATGCAACATCATCTACAGTGCCTCCGGCAGCCCTCCTCGGTGAGTCCGGGGCAATTCCCTCGCAGCATGGGTCCAAACTGCAGGCCGTAGCCTCAGCCTCTCCTTTGGGAGGCAGTCCGAATCCTTTGGCAACGTTGGTACCGGCAGCCCATTCTGGCATATGGGGTTGCTACAGTACGTGGTGATGCAAGCACAAGCTCTTCCAGCCCTGGCCCAGACAGTCACAAGTCTTCGCATTCATGGACATTATACTTTACCAGTGGCCCTCTCTGGTCACCTCAGCACCATGATATGGGTATAGCAGGACCCACAAAGTGCTCAACACATAGCTCAGTCCATGGCGGTCCTCTCCTGGCATACCGGGGTCACCGAAAACAATCCTGCAAACAGGCGATGACCCGAGTGGTGCTCAGCAGAATCCTCCCACCTCCCACAGGGAGTCCTCATGGTAGGGCTCCACACTGGACCTTGTTCTGTCTAATCAGGCAGGCGCTAGTGCTCAAAGCTGTGGGGCAGGTGGTCTTGGTTTTTCTTGGGAGATGTCCCCTCACCCTGCAGGGAGACTAGCAGGCCTTGGTCCCCAGGACTGGTCAAAGGCAGAAGTCTTGTAGAGTTTCCCCTTCTCAAACAGCTCATTCGGCTGCTTGGCAGATGATAGATTTTGGGGGATTCAACCTCTCCATCTTATAGTCCTTCTCCAAACACCAAAGGTAATTTAGTTTGCAGGTATTTGAAGTTTTAGGTTGGGGTTCTGCTTTTCATCTTTCTTCGTGAAAGAGGTCTCTCACAGCAGGCATGACTCAGAAGCTGAATGTTCACTACATAATTCATGGGAGTGACAAGAGTTTACACCTGGATGTCAGCCACAGTGATATGTGCATCAAAGGGTTAATCCCAGACCCCCATCCTACTCTTTATGATTCTCTTATCAGCCCCATCTTCCTTCTGAGAGGTGTCCAGGCCCCTTCCTTCTGATCTATCTCTGAATCAAAGAGCAGTCTTTTGAGATGTAAAGAGAATCTCTTCTTTCCCTCCAGTGTGTCCTCACCTAGCTCACAGGAATGTAACCCTGAGCGGTGAACTCCGCTCCACTTGTGGAGTTTGTGGAGTTTTCTGCACTCCGGGTTACGCTGAACTCGCGGAGTTCCGAAAAACTTCCGCGGAGCAGTTTTTTTTCCCTTGCTTGCGTTCATCAACGTCAAGTTGGCGAGCACGAGCGAGTAAAATCCACCTCCCGGCGAGATTTTTCCTTGTTCGTGATCGTCAATATCAAGTTGCCGAGCGCGAGTGTGGAAAATCAACCTCCCGGCGAGATTTCTCAACGCGGGCGGTCAGATTTCTCAATGTGAGTGGTTGTGTATGCTCGCGGCCGCTCACGTTGAGAAACCGTCCGTTTACGTTGAGATAGCTGCCGCTCGAGTAAAAATCTACTCGAGCGGCAGAAAGGAAGCAGCGCCCGCATGCGCTGTGCATGGTGCCATTCACGATGATTGCACAGTGCGGACAAGCACCTGGCACTGAAAATCACCGTGAATGGCATTTATCTAAAGAAACTCCGCCGCTTGCAGAGCTCTGCGTAGCGCGTCAGAGTTTTTTTTGCACTTCGCAGAGTTCCACGTAGCGGAACTCCGCGAACTCCGCCCAGGCCTACAGGAATGCAGCAATACACCTTTTGGCATACATATACCCAGCACATTTACTAACCACACATGAATTGCAGATTAGTGCTCCATCCAGGTACTGTACCCATCCCAGGCACACATACAATTAACGTAATCACTACTCCTATACTGCACATCACTCCACATTTACATGATGAAGGCCAAGGGTGAGTTAAGCACATAGCAGCAGAATTCTTAAAAATATTAGTGAGCATGTGGGCCTCACTCCAGTGACACATGGTAAAAAGGTCCTGTTCACTCCTACTGATCACTACACAGTAAGCTATCACCACCTCGCTAGTGCTGCTTAACTACTGGTGAAGGCGGTAGCCTTCCTCCACTATGAGGGTAGCACTTTGGGTGCCCCTCCCTACCCAACAAGACCGCAATCCGTGAGACAGGCCTGTGTCATCGCACATACGCAAGATCCATCAATCAATCCGCATTTGTAAAGCGCAACACTGTCACCCCTAGGGGTATCTAGGGGCTGTGTCTCTGACCAATTGCCAGGTCTGGAGTCTCTTTCTGTCAGCAAGGGGGCTGTATGGAGCTGGAAGGGAAATATGTTCCAGGTCTTGGCAGCAATGTAGAAGGAGCAGCCACCGCTGCAGCTGTGACGGATGCGGGGGAGGTGTGTGTGTGCGCGCAAGGGCCAGTGAAGAGGAGCGCAGGTGTCTAGAGGGCAGGTAGAAGTTCAGTTGATGGTTGTTGTAGGCAGGTCCTAGGTCATGGAGGGTTTTGTAGGCGTCTGTGAGGATCTTCAACTGGCATCTCTTCTGGATGAGGAGCCAGTGGGGGTCTCTCAAGTGGGGGGGCGATGTGGGTTCGTTTGGGGAGTTCAGGGTGAGTCTGGCTGCAGAGTTCTGTATGGTCTGAAGTCTTCTGAGGAGCTGGGTGGGGATGCCAATGTAGTGGCATTGTAGTAGTTGAGGCGGCTGGTGACGACGGCCTGAGTGACTGTCTTTCTGGTGTTGGTTGGGATCCATCTGAAGATTCTGCGGAGCATGCGAAGTGTGTGGAAGCAGGAGGAGGCAACTGCATTGACTTGTCGTTTCATGGTCAGTTGGCTGTCGAGGATGATGCAGAGGTTGCGTGCATGGTCAGTCAGTGTGGGTGTAGGTCTGAGTTGTGCAGGCCACTAGCAGTGGTCCCTTGTGGAGGTGTTCTTCCCGAAGATCAGTACTTCAGTTTTGTTGTAGTTGACTTCAGTTGCCACTCATCCATTTGGCTACGTTGGTCATGGCATTGCAGAAGTTTGCTTTGGTGTTGGAGGGGCCCTCAGTGAGCGAGAAGATCAGTTGAGTGTCGTCTGCATAGGAGATTATGTTGAGTCCATGGGATCTGACGACGTCTGCAAGGGGGGGCTGAGGGATGATCTTTGTGGTATGCCGCATATGATGTATTTGGGGGTGAAAGTGAAGAGAGGCAGTGGGATGCTCTGTGTGCATCCTGTAAGGAAGGAGGCGATCCACTTAAGGGTGTCTTGCTGTATGCCTATGTTGTAGAGTCTGTTGATGAGGGTGTTGTGAGAGACGGTGTCGAATGCCTCTGAGAGGTCGAGGAGGATCAGGGCCACAGTTTCTCTGTGGTCGAGGAGTGTTCTGATGTCATCTGTGGCAGCAATCAGCACGATCTCAGTGCTGTGGTTGGCACGGAATACTGATTGTGAGGTGTCCAGTATGTAGTTTTGTTCCAGGAATTCGGTGAGCTGCTGGTTGATGGCTTTCTTGAGTACTTTTGCCAGGTAGGAGAGTAGGGAGATCGGACAATAATTTTTGAGATCGCTGGGGTCAGCGGAGGCTTTCTTTATGAGGGGTCTGATGTCTGCGTGTTTCCGTCTGTCTGAGAAGGTTGCTGTGGAGATAGAGGTGTTGAGGATGCTGGTGAGCTGCATGCTCATTGGGTTCATTGCGAGGTTGTAGAGGTGGTGGGGACAGGGGTCGGTGGGCGCCCTGGAGTAGATGGAAGACATGATGGCTGAGGTAGTCAGGGCTGTGAGTGGAGACCAGGTGGTAATGGTTTGGCTGATGTTCATTGGTTGGCAGAGGTTGTTGGGGTTGAGGGTGGGTGGATGGGAGTTGAAATGTTTGTAGATGTTGGTGATCTTGCTGTGTAAGTAGTCTGAGAGGGTGTCGCAGAGTTCTTGGCAGGGGTGGATGGTGTTCTCTGTAGCTGTTGGGTTGGAGAACTCTGACTATTTTGAAGAGCTCCTTTGTGTGGTTGGCCACAGAGTTGATGCGGGTGGTGATGGCTGCTTTCTTGGCTTTCTTAATGTGCTGGGATATTTGTTAAGGGCTGTTTTGTGAGCTGCTCTGTCGGCGGGGGTTCTTAGTGGTGCACCATAATTTTTCCAGCTGGTGGCAGTTGTGCTTGGTGGTCCCGAGTTTTGGGGTGTACCATCTGGCATGTTTGGAGATTTTGTAGGTTTCAGTGGGGCAACTCTGTAAGTGCTATCAGTGATCCAGGTGGCGAAGTTCTGGACAGCCTGGTCGAGGTCTGTTGTGGCCTCGGATTTGAGGTGGTGAGGGCCTGTGACCTTGCTACAGCTGCTGTGGGGGGAACTGATGCCTGGTGATGGTGTGCCGGGCGCCGGTGATGGTAAAGTGTAGGATGGTGTGGTCCATCCAGGTGAGTTCAGTGGTGTGGCTGAATTTGATTCTGTCACTCGAAGTGAAGATGGGGTTGAGTGTGTTTCCGACTTTGTGCGTGGGTTCGGTAACCAGTTGGGTGAGCCTGATGTTGTTCAGGCTCTCCAGGAGGGCGTTTGCTAGAGGGGTGATTAGGTTGGGGATAGCGTTGCAGAATGTTGCTCGGGGTCCCGGGGGTTTGTAGGCAAGGGTGCCTCTTATTGTGGTCTTCACGTCAGTTTGTAGTAGGTATTGAGGTGTTCCATGAGAGGCGTGGGGTTGCCGTTGGTGATGGTGCATATGACTGTTTCCTTGAACCACATGCATAGGAGTCACATGCATAGGAGTCACATGCATAGGAGTCACATGCATAGGAGTCACATGCATAGGAGGTGCTCTTTGTGTTTATGTTGCAACAATATTGATGCAGCAACAGCATTAACCCAGCATTATATTTCCCAATTTTGTTTCTCTCTAATCAATTTTTCACCCACATTTACTGGGGTAAACCATCTACAACGTGCACTTAATTGTAAAATATGACTTGACGCTGTATGGAATATATACAATTTTGCATCTGTAATGCAATATCAATAATCGGACTATGTGATCCTAACCTACTCAAAGATTTACAGATATCACTCAAGTGGCAGAAAGCTGTTAGAGGGGGCTCAAACCACACGCCCTGGAACTATCACGGCAGGGAGGACGCTGTCGGTATTTTCGTGCCTGGAGGCTCTAGCTGTGCTCCCGAATCACGTGACGCGCACATGATGCGCCCGGTTGTATGCCCGGGAGAAGACCAGGCCATGATAGGCCCGTCTTAGCCCATTATAGATCGACAGAGGCCGGGCCTATCCTTTTGGCTTCTTGGGTTCCTGCCCTTTGCTGTCTGAAAGAGTAACTGCTTGCCTCCACCCAAGGTACTGTGTGCTTAAAACTACCTCTCTCCCTTTCTGAGGATCTTGTGAGGATCTTGCAGTAAATATGGGAAAAAAAAGGTTACTCCTGGGGCCACCACAGGCCCTCAATTACATACACACTCAACAATTGATAGCTTCTTGGTGTGGGCGGTGTACCTCGTCTCAAATTAAATAAAGTTGGCAGAGCACCGGCTCTCACTTACGACTGAGGACCTTGAAACATTACCAATGCCCAAAATGCCCCAGTCTCCCCCTTTGAGCAGCAATGATTCCTCCATCCCTATGGCTTACCCTGCTAGCGCGTAAAATCCATCTGTGAGGGACTTTGCTGGCGAATGTGGCACTGCATGTGCTGGCCCAGTGGATGGCAACGGGGATGACTCAAACAATGGTACTGTGGTTAATGTTTGTTCACCTGAACCAGGGCCCATGGCCAAACATAAAAAAAGAGCACAGAAATTAAAGCTGTCCAATCCCAAGCAAACATCAGTGTCACAAAGACTGAATGATTCGGCCATCCCCGATCGCTGACCCCTGGGACAGTTTGAGTGTGCTCTTTGGTGAACTTTTGGATGCTAAATTGCGCTTGGTCTATACCGGCTTTGCTGCCATTGGGGCTAACTTAAGTAAATTGATTAAAAGTAGGGAGGGAGGCCCCGCCTGTTGTCAGAAGTTACAGTCACCCTTAGTAGTTGGAATCAACCCTCCATCAAGCCCTACAATATCTGTTATGCAACAACCAAATGACAACAAGGAACAAGGGTAGAGTTGACTCTAATACCCAAAGCCTGGTTACAGCCTTAGGAGCGGCTCCCAATGTGCTGCAGGTGGGTGGACCTCAGGCTTCCTCCTGAAAGGCAGACAAACAAAACGCCCAGGTCTGGATCCCCTTCCTGCTATTGATCTTCCTCCTGCCTCATGTTCGTATGTAATTGTTATGGCCAACACACCCAGCTTGTCGGCTGACTCATCAGAAACAACATCGACCCTTAAAAATAACATGATTTATTGGCTGAATAACAATGTGAGCCGTCAGTGGGACCTCCATAATGAGATTATTTTTGTGCGGCGGGTATCGGTCAAGTGGGAAGGCAATTTCCTGGTGATACTATAATTGCTAATGTTAGTAACCCCCTGGTCGCGGGCAAAGTCCTGGCGCTAGCTAGAGCTGCTATGGTTAAATCAAGGCAGATTAGGATTTTGCCATTAGGCTTCTTTTACAAACATGTAGCCCCAGCCATCCCCAGGAGTAATGGGGCTCAAGTCTCTAATCAACCTTTCAACAGGATGCAACCGCATTTTATCCACCCCTCCAAAACAGATCTACAGCACTCATAGGCTTGGCAGATAATGACTGACTTCTTGGTAGGGAAAGTGAATGCGATGCTGATGCTGTTGTATGCTGGGTCAACATTCATATAACTCACAGCGCTTCGGGTTGTGCGACCACTCTCCCGCTGTCAGTAACTAAGGGCTACGTGTAAACCAAGGTGGTATGCAGTTCCTGTTGTGAGCGGCAGGTTGTTGTATATGTTTTGAGAGTATTCACAATGGTGTACAATCAAAAGGCAGGAGAATGATTTCCTCCTTTTGGAAAAAGACCCTCACACACCCAGCCAGCTAGGTGTCATGCTTCATCATCGGGTCTGCTCCTTATCGGGTCGGCGCTGCAATACCCGATCGGCACCCGTGATGGGGCCTTCCTGGCGGAGATCTTTATTCCTTATGCCGTAGGGTGTAGTGCGCGTGAGGGCCCTTGATCAGTGTAGGTGTAGTGATTTGAAGGGGTGTGAATTAAAACAGGAGATAGTGATCCACTCAAAACAATTTTAATGAAATATGGTCACTACCCTGGTTAAAAATGAAAAAGCGCGTATGCCTGCTCCAAGGTTGCGGGGTTATACGCCTATATTTTATGGGTCAACATGTTTCTTGCCTCTTATCATTTGACGGCAATTCCTCAGGACCAAAGTGAGATCTACCTACACTTTCTGGTGGTGGTCCGAACTACGTAAAGAGAAGTCATGACCACCAGTAACTAAGGGCTCCCTGCATTCAGACTCGGGCTTACAACCTCCTAAGCTGAACTGCAAAGGACTAAAGGTGGGTGAGACTGGTGCCCCCATGGATGGGGATAGCACCAACATAAATTTCCTTAGCTGGAATGTTGCTGGCTTGGCTTCCAAACTACAAATTAAGGGTTGACAAAGATTTATTGACGATTATGACATTGTGTTCATGCAGGAAACGTGGGCAGTGAATGTATTTGATGGGTTTATGTGTTTTAACCTTCCTGCTTCTCCCTCCCCTGTGGGGTGTGCTAAAGGTGGCCTGACGGCATGGTTTAAACTCAACATTGGATGTAAAATCTCTCCCAATGTGACTGAAATGGATGTGGTGCAGGCCTTCGATCTTCAATGGGAAAGAAAATTCAGGGTTTTTATGATGAATTTTTATAATAATGATTCCTCAACCAAGGGCAGTTTGAACCTGCATGGAATTTTTCTATGACCGGCTCTCTAGCCGAAAACAAGCCAGAGGCAGATAGACCTTTTAACCTTCTATTGGCAGTCAATTTTAATGCTAATCTGGGCACTATCCCTTCTTTATCCCATCTTATAGAGGAAGTTGACTTCGATGCTATGGATGCTAGGGGACGTCATTTGTACTCTTTTTTAGTGACCCTTGATTTAGTGTGATTTTCAACTCCAACACACACCAGTGATCCCAACATTCATTGGGAGGGGAAGTGGGACAACGATGAGCAATCACCCCAGTCCCTGCACTTTGTCTTTTTCTGTAAATACTACCTTCCCTACACAAGGAGATTTTTACTGCCCTTGTTGCGAAGATATAAGTTTACTAAGTGCATGGCCGCCTTGCTCTTTCTCCAACAACTTAACGACTACGACAACGGTCACTCAGTTGGTTGCTTCCTGGAAAGTATTTTAGGTGAGAGGAAGAATTTGTTGTTTCTAAGTGACAGCCCATTATATGATATTGCACTTTATGTCTTGGTTTCTATATTTTTTTGTTCCTGGTGACAAACATATCATTGTATGGTATTGGCTAAATTGTTTTTAAAAGATATTATACAGCGGTATAATTTTAACAGATTTTAGCTAAATATTGTGGCATTGTTTTAAGTTTTCTCTCGCTAAATGTACAGTTTAATATTGTCTTTTTAACCGTGTGTATTTTGAATATGCATATCTTTTAGAATCTACCTTGGTTTGATTTAATAAAGATTGATTGATTTGACTCAAATATACCATAATATAATAGATGCAGTATTGATTTTTCCCTATGACGATTCAACAAAAGAGCAAATTACCTGATTCTGAGTGGACAAATCCTCTTTGATATCAAACCGCTTTACTGGCACAGGCGGTGGCACATCGTCTTCAACTTTTAAGGGCTCTTCCAAGGTGGACGATGGTGAAGAAAATGGGAGCTTACCATTCTTCTTTACCTTACTATATAGACCTTTCAGGGTCGGGTCTTGAGCAGCTGTGCTATCTTCAGTGTTAGATGCAAGGGATAAGTGAAATCGCCATGATAATGGTTCTGGCATGAAAGTTGAATTTTTGTCATGAGGCTCCTCTCCGACGGAGGCCGCGGCCTGCGGTGAGCTTTTCTGCGTACCAGCGGAGTCAACAGTTGGCACAATGATTGGCTGATCTTCCAGGGTAGCAATACTTTCATTTTTCAAATCAGTGTATACATTTTCAAGGGGTTGGTCGAAAAGAGTCAGAGGCGGGGCAGCCGGCCATTCTTCGTCATCACCAATCCAACTTTCATGCATAGGGCCTACTCGCTGAGAGAGTCCACCGCCTACTGGAGGTCCGGCTTCTACAGCGGCTCTCCCGCCATGCACCTCCTCGTACGTTGGTGGCTCTGGAGGTTGAACTGTAGGTCTCTGCATCAGCACCCCTGAGTTTTGCTCACTGTCGGGTTGATTGAACATGGTGTGAGGGATGCTTGGAAGCCTCCTGTGCTTGAGGGATTCTTGGGGTCCCTGCAGGGTTTTATTTTGGGAAGCTCTCCTTGAATCGGGAGACAGGCGTGATGTCTGCAGATCCACGGGGAGGTTAGTCCTACTCATTTCTACTTGTGGCTTTGATTGTTCCACTGTCTCAGAAGGTGAAAAGGCTCCTAAAACAAGAAAAGAAAAGAAAAACTGTAATTGTGCATAAATAAATGTGATCAAATTTGTTGCTTCTTTATCCTCTTCAACTTAAATCAATGCTGTAAGAACGTTTTTAACTGCAGCTTACAAAATCCATGCAAAACAGCAGAGGATTTATTTTTGCATTTTAAGACCTCATTGAAAGATTTTTATACTCACATGAGGCTCATTTCTGAAATGTCTTCCCAATTACTAGACTTTACTTTTAAGCAGAACATATGCCACTTACATGCAACACTAAAAAATTGAATTGCAAGAAGTGTTCTTTGAAACAGAGCTTCAATATCTCCATATAGGGATCATTTATGTTTTTAGAGGCACTTTGGGGGTAGGGTTAGTACTTAAGCAATCGAAGACTGCACTGGTGCACCCTTTGTTCCTTGTTGCCCTCTGCTGATCCAGATAATGGGCAAGCTGCCTCCATCCCATTCAATCTAACCCTAGTACCAGCCTTTTCGCGACCCACCTCTGATCCGACGTGCTGGCGCCACCGCTGGCTGGCGTACCGAAGCACGCCCCAATGGATCTATCCCGACATATTTGGAGCATTCATGTTCAAGACTTGCAGAGGTTCCTGTTGCATGCCTGTTGTTCAATGTCCTGTTTGCCCCCTCCCCAGTGCTCACAGGTCTATGAGAGTACCCATCACTCCCCCGCCCCCTTTAACCTGTTTCCTGAAACTATTGAATAAGGCATAAGCATCCCCATAGCTGTGTGTACTCATACTATCAGACTGTGGGGTTTCATTCCCTCATCCACCATTCGGGATCTAGCAACCCTCATACTACTGACTGATCTTCATTCACTCCGGAACCCAAAACTAATCCATGCCTTCCTTTTCCTCTTTATACACTTAGCGATATGCTCTGCTCTGAGATCTTTGCACAGTGTACTCTTGCATTAATTCAGGAAGCTGAGATCCAGGTTTCTGTGTTAGTCGCTCAAGCCCAGGTCTCGTAGCTCCTCGATGAGTGTCCACATGCCAAGCTACACAGCCTGCACCTGCACTTCTGGCCCAACTGGACATTTCAATCTGAAACGTCATGTCCAGCACACACACCTCATCGTACACCAGGACTAGTGTCCCCAAAATATCCGTAAAGGTGCCTACTGGCTTGTTCCCAACACTTGTGCTTGACATGTTCTTTCTGCCCATGGGTGCATGTCCCAATTCGATCTTGCTCTTCTGCTGTGTCCATCCTTCCTTCACCCCTTCAACCTGCTGTCTTGGTCCACTTACCAGCTTTGTAACTGTAGGGATATACTGCAACTGCTGTCTCCTATCCTCTACTGAGGCCTCTACAATCATCTCTTGCACCTCTCTTCCCTCCCTCAGGGTCTGTGCCCTGGCAATAGCTGTGATACCTCTTATGCCCTTTATAATAGCATCCTTCCTTAATGCCCCAAATCCCTATTTTGTCCTACATTAGCCTTTGCCCTGCTTGCCATTCCCTGTCTACTGCCCTGCCACTGACACCTATGCCCTACCCACCTAAGCGGCTCTCAAGGCAGCCCTCATGCCCGAGTCACAGTGACGCCCCACTCTTTCCAACCTTTAGCTCTCTCCACATCACCGCTTCCTGTTTCATGGTCTTGCACACCATCCTCTCTGCCACTGCCTCTGAGTTCCTAGGGTGCCCCATGAAACTTTTGAGCTACTCCACCTCTTAGGGAAAAACGCATGTCAGCGCTGGCACCCCCGCTGACAAAACCCTCTTTCACTGCCCTGCCTTGCATTGCAGGACTGGCTGCCCGCCAGTTCCACGAGCCGCCAGGTCTCTCACAGAACTTCCATTGCCTCCATTAAGGGACACTACAATGGAGCTCTGCAGCCATCCCTACCTCCCACATCACTTGGTGGCTTTCCCTTGAAGCGCAGATGTAGGTCAGAGCTTGTCCTCCTGTCCTGTCTCCAAGAAGGACAGAAGGGTTCTCCCCACCCCACTCAGACTCCCTTTGGAAGAGCAGCATACACACTTGGGGCCCTCAGGATCATTCTTTGACATATGGTGTCTGTATGGAAGCAGGGTTTGATGATTTTAGGAAGTGGCATCCCCTCAACAAAATTATATGGGTAAAGGAAGTGACATCCCATGCACTACGATTCCAATGGCTTCAACAAATGTGACATCATAGGGTCTTAGATAGCAAACTTAGCGGCTCGTTTGGGTTGCAACAGGAGGTGTAAAGAAGTATATTCCTTTAGGTTTTACTCAAGGGTCTCTCACATTACTGATGTGTAGCATAACCAGACACAGTAAATTAATCAACAGATTGGTGGAATATGTAGGTCAGTTGTCTAATAGTTTGATCCAGCTGGCTCATGCTGAAGGGCTGATGTCTGACATGGTGAACAAAAGGGCACAATCAAAAATTCTTCTATCAATAGTTGTTGCTCTCAAAACCACATTGGAGTATTTCTTGGTACCCAGTTTGTTTGTTTACATTGAAGTACTTGCAGTCTTGTTGATTCCATTGTAAATTCAGGTCGGAAGGTGCCAGACTGAAAAGAAAAAGCTAGAAATGGATGAGCTACTCACATGTGAAACTGGAGGACTTGAGAGCTCTGCACCTTGGAGGTGCACAGTAAGCCATGCGCATGGCCGATTGTGACTAAAACTCAGACGTCAAGATGCAAACTAACGCAAATATCGCAACTGCTAGCGAGTAAACAGATCCCTTGCCAGGCTACTGGTATTATATGATACATTCCTGGAGAAAAGTAGTTGCCCGCCAAATTAAAGACGGACCTCAAACTCCATTCAGAACTCTTCACAGCACATTCTGGCTTCGCGCTCTAAACATGGGACAAAACCCGCCCATTATGGCTTTTTGGAAGAAAGTCCCCTGCATGTGGGATGCTTGCTTGAGATGCTGGACCCCTTCGGGGTGTTTGACACTGTGGACCTTTCCATCCCTTGGACAGGTGAGCCACATATCGCCTCTGGCCACACAGTGTCACGCTAGATGCCGTGGTTAAGAGCCATGCTGCATCATAGATGCGTCGTTGAGTGAAGGATGCTCAAAAGTGTTTTATAGAACACACAGGAATCCTGAAAAGGAAGCACCAGTCCAGGACACGTTCCACAGTTTTGCACTTTGTTATTTCTATAAAAAGCAGATGCTGTTTTCATTTAATCAAACACACATTAATTTCTACGAACATAGTGGTCCCAGAGCTTCTGAACATAATTTAGTTACTGCAATATGAACAAGTAAATACACAGATTCCCTCTCGACCCAGTCATCTTTCTCATAAAGGTCCCTCTGGACCATAGGCTTTTCCTAACTTTTGCTCCATTGCTTAGAATCGCATTTAAAAGTATTTTCACCTCTGTGTGTGCAAGCAGAGATTCATAGAATAGAAAAGGACAATACAGGCAGGCTACCCTCACATCCCCACAGTAACAGTACAGCTACATGACGATTTTAATCATCGGCTCTTCCCAGAGCTATTGTCACCTCTTTGACACAATTCAAGACATTGCCTCAAACCAAGACCTTGCCTCACACCAAGAACGTGCCTCAAACTTGCCTCAAACCACAAAATGTTAATGATTAACTTCATATGGAAGGTGAAAGGAGTTCTTAAACTTCTCTCCTCCAAAACAGTAAAATGCCCCATAACAACCCAGTCCTCTTCCACAGGTTTCCACCTCACCATAATCACTCAAAGTATATAGCCCTTATTACTGCCAGGATTGGAACTGATCCAAGTGTGACATACTTTGCTAAATTCACCACATCACCTGGATCCATGTCCCATGCCACTAGTCAAGTTTAAAGAACCCTTTCACAATCAATACCTTTGTCACAAACAGCTTGCTCCTAAGTTGTCTACAGGATATCTTGTTAACTAAGTTAATAAAAATCACTCCTCTTGAACAAAGCAATTTCTCAAAGCCATACCTCTTTGTTAAAATAAATGTAATACAGATTTCAAACTCTAAAACAAGTTTGTTTCAACACTGCTTATTCAATGATACCCAACCAGGCCAACTGTGTAGCCACTGCGTTGAGATCCTTTCCTTAAGTGTCCTGGATGAGTTTCTCTCACCTTCGGATGTTTGCTGGGTGAAATCACGGGATCGTCTGACGCTGTTGTGTCTGACACCATTAACCATGCCATGTACAAAAGGATTCTTCTGTGGATCTGGTGAGTCTGAGTGGTGCGGCGCTGGACATTAGACTCTAATAGTCCTGGGTTAGCATCTGTGCATGGGACCTCATGCCCTTTCATGACTCTGCTGTGAATCTAAGTCTATATATATTCTGCTGGAATGGTTAGTAAGAGCCTCCAAACACTCTATTATGCCATGTGGTTGATGACACAGAGATCAATGCCAGGAGAGGGTTCACTAAAGACACACCTAATAGCATCCAACAATCGATATCCGTAAACAATTTTGTTACAATTATTCACAGAATTCATTCCTGCTGGAGGTGCATTTATCTACTGATAACACCATCAATAGACCCTTAATTATGTACTGTACCGTTGTGCAGTCACAGGCAAAAGAAATACCACATCTTAAATCACATTGCTAGCGTCATCTTAAACCCAACTTTGGTTTTACATCTCATTATAAAAAACTTCATTTGTGTCATCTTTTGGCCAACATAGGTTATCCACTGAACTGTGTCTTCTTCTGCCACCCAGCACTGTGACAGCCGTACAAGCCCTTGTACTCTTCTGTCTGGACAACTGCATCTCAAACTTCATGGACGCTCATGAAAGGGTCCACAGAGCCTACAAGAGAAGGGCACCAGCAGTTTTCCTATAGTTTAGAGATTGCCCATACATAGATGAAGTTGTCCAACTACGATTCCCTTTGAGTCAAAATCCTGCCCAAAAAATAAATAACCAGGCTCTTAGTGATTTCCTAGTAACCTTTGGATGAATGAGCTCATCATACTCTTTCAGAGCTACCATGCTGGGATTCCCCCACCACCGCCACCCCCCCCCATGAGTGGCAGGCAAATCAGTTGACAGCAGCTGACAATAGGCTGTGAGAATTGTATTAACTCATGTTGGTGAGGAGTCATTATGCCCCTATGGCCTGATCCCTGCTGATGGGCAAAAGAAAGCCACCTTGTCATACTCAGCCTGTGAATGTATGCTTCAGATAGCAGAGCTGTTACGAAGGTTGGGATATTTGCTCGGCTTGTGCTTACTTATTCAACTGCTCCCATTACCATAGGACTCTGAAGCCGAAAGACTGCTTCGATAGAGGCGTCGCTGATAGCTTTAGTTTTTGCTCTCACTGTGCACCCCAGGATGCCTCTTTGTAAGATTTAAATAAAATTAGACTATCAGAAATGAATTACATCATAGCATCAAAAGTACTCTCTAATTTATTATCAAATATTCATTATCCAGTATACCATGATGTTTGTGTATCACTTGCTTTCTGGAGCTGCAAACCAATGGCTATCTTCAAGAAGAGATCAAGGTGAGCCAGTGAGCTAGGCAGCACCATTTTGAGCAGACTGACATTCTGAGTATTCGATGAACAGTTTATGTCAGTAACTCTCAAATTTTTTAACAATAGGACCCCTTTGTTTTGCTTGGGTGACAGCCAATAGTCACTTCAGGTCTCAGACTCACCATTGTTACTTCATAGAACGACCCACCCGCAGGCTGCCGGCCCAGTCGGGCGTCAGGCCTGTGTGTGATTAACGCGATTCCTCTGCTCTCAGCTGACTCAGTCAGTGATCAGCTGCTGTGGGCTTTGCTGCAGCTGCCAAATGAAACTGATGGCGAGGAAATATCTAGTAGCACATACAATGGCATTTTCTGGACTGCACTAAAGTCACAGCGGCTGATTCTTACATGAAGGCAGAGGCTCAATTATGACATTTCTCCTTTACTGAAACCTCGAGCACCTATTTAACACATTACATTTTCATCCAACATCCAACCACATCTTCTCCCCCAGGGGATCTGGATAATGATACATCTGATGGGGATCAGGATCTAGGAGGTATTTTGACTAGTTATGTTAACAGCAGTGATGCCGATACTTGGACCCAAACATTATAGAAAATCTTGGTTCGGGGGAGTGGACTGCGTATCCATCCATTTCGGAAGTTGTTACTCACTGGATAAGAATTTTGTTTTTGTTATTCACTGGGAAGTCTAACGGAAGAAAGTTTAGAGCAGAACTTCCTAGGCTCATTCTGCTGGATAAATTGTCTTACACACCCGATGTTGACCCATCGATGCCAGTCTTCCTTACTGAATAGATAAGACTCTAAAGGTTATGTCAGGATAAGTTATTGGAATTGATATACCCTTTAATCCAGATCTTCCAGTCAACCTATCAATTTACCAACCGAGAGTGGTTGGAGCCAGCGTGCCATTTGCTTACTGGGCAATGCAAATGTAGTTCTCTCGTCAGAAAGACAAAGCTTCAGGCTAATGAAAATCAAGCTGAAGTTAATAGAGATGGTGTATAAGGAGATGGCAGTGGAAGCCAAAGTAAATTTGTCCAGGGATAAGTTTATTAAAAAGAGTTTAAAGAATGTTTGGATTTTTACTTCTCCTGATAAAGTTCAGCAAAATCTGTGAAAGGTGTTTTGCAAAGGTTCGTCGAGGAAGAGCTGGCTTAACCAGCATCCCCATCCAGGTTTAATTTAAGACATCTTTCTATGTCCCCAGATAGGGGCACCACTCCTCGTACAATGACAGAAGTGCCCAGTGACAGTTCTATCTCAAACGTAGAAGAGCTTGGAGAGGAAGAACTTAGTGGAGAAGTTGTTCACATCACACAATAACGAGGCATCAAAATTCAAAACTTTTTTCCCCAAGAAAGCTGGGTGGCACACTTGCCATCTTTCTAGCAGTGGGCAGCAATAACATCAGAACCTTGGGTCTTCCAAACAGTGCATGTTACCCTCCTCCTCCGCCCCCACAGTTAGCTCAGCCCAATCCCATGATTTTTTTCCCAGACAAACGTGAGATTTGATTCAAGAGGAAGCAAAGCAGTTGTTCAAGAAAGGGACGAGAAGACTGAGCATCTGCTCAGTCCCATGGGTTTGTGAGCAATCTGCTTTTAGTACAGAGGCACAAACTGGTGGACCCTTTTCTGCAGCAATGCAGATCGCACCTGGGTTATGCATTTCCTCCTTTTTTCATGATCCTCAAAATGCTGGTTCATGTCAGGAGAGGCAAGGGGGGTCTCCACTTCTAGTAACCCTGTTTTGGCCAGCTCATGTATGGTAACCACAAATATTGAAACTTCAAGTGTATTTTCCCAGGTTAGTGTCAAGTTGTCGTCACCTTCAGGATTGAGGGGGGAGCCCAGCATGGCCTGGTTTTGCAGTGTCCTCTTCAGTTGATGGTGGGATCTTCAAATGTCCCTTAAATACAGGAAAATTAAAAATGTGTGGTCGGTCTGATTTGGTTGGTGTCTGAAGCAACATGTTGATTCCATTTTTGGCCGACCATTAAAGGGTACCTTTTTGGTGAATCTTTATTTCTAAAGGAAAAGCTTAACCAACAGCTAATGCCTATTGATCCGCCACCTCAGCAGGCCGTGTTCTGGTCAAAGGGGAACCAGTAAAAAACATTTTCTGATTCAACGAGCTATAAGGTCTATTCACATTAAAACTCCTCCGAGACTCACATGCTCGGTTCTTTGGGATGTCCATGTTATTCTTACTGGTTTTGTTTTTTGTTGCAATGACCGGATAATGTGTTTTTTTCTTTGAAACAGTTTTCAGCTAAGTTACACTTAGCGCTTGACTTCTAACTTTGGATACCCTTCTTTTAGAAGGGTATCCAAAGTTAGAGCTGTAGACATTGATAATCAGGCTTTTACTCGATAAGGGGTGACGTTTTATGTTACTAGGTGGACAAAATGTTTGATCTGGTTTTTTTCCTGCTTGTCCTTTTTGCATGAGGTAATGTGCGTTTACGTGTCTACAATGCTATGAAACCCAAACTGCTTGGTCAGCTCTCCTTCCTCTTCTCAACTTTTACTATCTTTTAGAAAAAAACTCTATATTGAGTTCCCTCCACAACTCTGGTAAGGTGGGTAAAATGGATAATGGCAAACACCTGCACTGATGTGTCTGCCTTCGGGGCTCTTTCCGCAAGAGTAACTATTGGGGTCCAGTGCTTTTAAAGCTTCGGGGCACTTGGAGGAATTAATGAAAGCAGCAGATTGGTATTGTGAGTCTAGACTCTGAACATCTCACTATAAACCCGTGGTCATGTTGCCTGTAATGTGATTAACTGCATTTAAACGGACATAATTGAGGTTCTGGATCCTTTTCATAGCATCTCAAATATTTCTTGCCAAGGTGACACTAGGTTTGCATTCTATCAGATCATTGGTGTGTTGAGAGCCCCAATGAAGACAATGGAGTAGCTTCGGGCTTGTAACGGCAGTTATAAGCCATCTGCTCCAACATTCCAATGTTTGTCTTTCTGTTTCTCCCTTTTTAATTTAAAACATTCTACCGTGAGTGGGTGGAATGTTCTAATAGCCTTATAGCCCTTCTGCCGTGGGCTATACCCTGTTGTTAAAGGCCGTCGTTATAGGTCCAATTCGCAACTTGGATTCAGGGCCTTTAACAACCGATATAGCCCTCCACAGCGGGCTATAATGCTATATTTGAGACACAGAGGCTAAGATTATCCCTCCCAACAATACCCTTAACACTTTTGTATGTGCTCTATTTTATTCTAATAATGCTTGAGCTGTCACAGTCCACCTTTCAAGTGCATGATACCTCCAGATAAGCTTCAGGTCATCATTTGTATCTTTTGAAACGTCTGGGAGTTAGTCCCAATACCGGCAACGTCCCCCCACTTCCCATAGGTGAACATGCATAATAAACCACAAGACACATTGTTTATGGGAAAAACTGTCGCAGGTTTATTCCATACAAGGGTATGCAATAAGGTGGGTTATCTTACGGGCGATCCAGGGCAGGCAGCCGTCCAGCCTATGCTGCCCCTGCCCGCCTGATGAGCCAGCACTGTGGGATGTATGCCCGGTCAGCGCTACCTTTGTTGATCCACCACTGGATCACGTGTCCCTTGTTACCATCTACTCACGCCCCTTTCAGGGTGGAGCGTATCAGGGCAAACCCCTGGTTGGTCAGGCCCCCAACCGCCCGAAGGACTAACGGGGCGCCGTCGCGGTTTTCCATGACCCTGCCCTGAGGATCCTGGTCTTTGGCTCTGGCACCCCTATTGTGCCGTGCAGAGGTACCCTTACTGTACCGTCTGCCGCAGTGGTACCCTTACTGTACCGGACTGCTTCCAGATCGCCCTGTAACTCCGCCTGCAACACAAAAGCAAACATTAAAACATTCAACATATTTTGCCCACCAGCCCAGCCGGAGGGTAAGAGGAAGGGAGGGAGACGGCGAGGCTGGCGGCAAAGAGGCCGCTGGGAGGGACCAGGGGGTATACATACCCTCCCTCCTCCCCTGGCCATACCGGAAGTGACGCCCACACCCCCACGCCGCGGGCTCCCGGCGGAAGCCCACTGCAGCTAGGACGAGGGGTAGGCTGTGCCGCAATGGCACTAAAGGGCCGCCCTTTTAGGGTGGCCCCCTTTGGGGGCGGCGGGCAGCCACATAGTCCCAATACCGGCAACGTCCCCCACTTCCCATAGGTGAACATGCATAATAAACCACAAGACACATTGTTTATGGGAAAAACTGTCGCAGGTTTATTCCATACAAGGGTATGCAATAAGGTGGGTTATCTTACGGGCGATCCAGGGCAGGCAGCCGTCCAGCCTATGCTGCCCCTGCCCGCCTGATGAGCCAGCACTGTGGGATGTATGCCCGGTCAGCGCTACCTTTGTTGATCCACCACTGGATCACGTGTCCCTTGTTACCATCTACTCACGCCCCTTTCAGGGCGGAGCGTATCAGGGCAAACCCCCGGTTGGTCAGGCCCCCAACCGCCCGAAGGACTAACGGGGCGCCGTCGCGGTTTTCCATGACCCTGCCCTGAGGATCCTGGTCTTTGGCTCTGGCACCCCTATTGTGCCGTGCAGAGGTACCCTTACTGTACCGTCTGCCGCAGTGGTACCCTTACTGTACCGGACTGCTTCCAGATCGCCCTGTAACTCCGCCACAGCCCTGGGGGCGGCCACCGTCGCAGCCAGGGCCCCCCACCACTGCACTTCCTATTACCTGCAACCTGCCTTTTCCAAACATTCCTGTAAGTCCAGGAGAAACAGGTCCATCCCCACCGGGGACAAGTGGACCCCGTCCTTCTCAAAGTACCCTTTAACGTTTGCCTGGATGAGTTCATGCCTGATAAAGCCCAACCCCCTCTGTCCCAGGAACTTGCGCATGGCACTGTTGACCCGCTTGCGCGAATGATCTGCTGCCTCCCTTGACCTGGCGCCGTGCCAATGCAATCGGGGGTTATTTCCGACCAGAACAGTTCGCAGTGACCCAGACGCCTGCTTAGTTCGCCAAAGTCTGTTTTGATGGCCCTGAGTAAACCCTTCCTCCCCATGGTCAGGAGATCATTGCCCCCAAGTGGATAACCAAGACATTGGGCGGGGCTCCGCCCAGGGCCAGGCGCTGCTCGAGCCGGTTCATGATGCTGTTCCATCTCATACCTGGGAAACCCATCCAAATAAATTCAGTGTTGTGAAACCCCCGCATCCAGTTCCTGCTCTTGGCCCACTTTTCCAACCTGGCCACGTACGAATGGCCGATCACCCATACGCGAACACCTAAAGAAACGAACGCCATTGTTTAAGAACTGTTTATTGCTCCGAAAATTATATTTGAACATGACACTGCAAAACACGGCACACCAAATCAAATTTACATTTTGTGCAGTCACGGGCGGATATATCGTTCAAAACAGCGCGATTGCCACCGCCCCACTTTTTAATGCCTGCTGATTCCATGCCTGCCTTGAATGCAGCCGTAGCCGCCCCAATTCTGAAGGAATGGCTTGAATACTTTTATCTGGGCTGGCCAGGCCGGCGCGCGCCAAGCATGCACCCATCACCCGCTCCACTTGGAATTTTGTCAGGGGGGACAAGTCTGCATGTACCAGGAAACAACCCTGTGTTGCAGGGCGCACCGCTACGTAGTCCCCTACTCTAGCGACCGGGCAGTACCTGGGATCCCCTAGCGGGTTAAGAATCACCTCCACCCCGCGCCCTGCCTGGTCCGTCTTAGACCTTCTTATGCGGAGCACCAGCTGGGCGGCCAGCCTCACGTCTTGTATGCCCAATGCATCCCCAGACCTATCCGACTTGGATCTGGCCACCAGTTCGCTCATCCTGAATGCCCCAAAGAATGCTAAACAAAAGGCGGCAGCTAGTAGGCTGGCCTCGTAAGGAGAACGCGCAACCTGCTGTAGGGCATCAAGGATACCCTGGAGCCTGGGGAAATCGATGGCCCCCCTGTTATCCGGCACCCTCACTTCCTCCCTGGCCCAGCCCTTGAGAGCCGCCCGTAAACGAAAGGACCTGGCCGGATCAGACCCACCCTTCAGCTTTGCGTCGTGGCACACTGCTGCCAGGTGGTTGGACACCCAAGAGTGGCTTTTCCCTTGGTCCTTAGCCCATACCACAAAAGCCTCCACCTTCTGTTCCAAAGGAAGGGGGCTGGTGCCCAGGATATTAGAAACGCCCCAGAAAGTTGCACGGTGGGCCTTGTACTTCTTCCTGGTTCCTGGAGCCAGGGAGCGTTCCCCAATCTCCCTCAGCCGTTGCTCCACTGCAAGATGAGCCACAGATGCGCTGGAAAGGGGGTCATCTCCGCTCTCGCTCGCGGCCAGGCCTCCCGGAATCGGAGCCACTGAAAACGAGAGAGAGCGTCAGCGGCAACATTCTTAACCCCCTCAATGTGCCTAGCCCTGAACTCAATGTTGTGGCGCAGGCCGGCCCTGACGAGCTCTCTCAGTAGGCAGAGCACTAGTGGGCACCTTGCTGACTGGCCATTTATTGCTTGTACAACCGCCATGTTGTCCGACCAGAAGACCACCCTCCTATTCGCTAGCGCAGAGGGCCATAAATGCAGGGCGATGACGATGGGGAAGAGCTCTAGTACAGTGATCTTGGTTGTGATCTTGCGCTGGTGCCATGCGTTGGGCCATTTCTGCGCGCACCACTCCTCCCCCATGATGGCTCCAAAGCCCTCCCTCCCGGAAGCGTCCGTGAACAGGCACAGCTCAGTGCTGGCTGCCCATGGCGCCCTCCAGATCACAATTCCGTTGAATTGTACCATGAATTCTGCCCAGGTCGCCAGGTCTGCCTTAATGCCATATCCCAACCTGACCAAATGATGCTTCCTGCGGACGCCTGCCGTGGCCCTAGCTAGTCTCCTTGCGAACACCCTCCCAGCCGGGATCACTCTAGCTGCGAAATTGAGCTTGCCCAAGAGGCTCTGGATCTCGCCCAAGGGTGCCTTGTCTCTGCCAAGTAAGCTTTGGATGTCCTTACACAACTCCTTCACCTTCTCGGCAGGGAGCCTGGACTCACCCTTGACGGTGTCCAGCTCAATGCCTAAGAACGTGAGAACCTGCGCCGGACCCTCGGTCTTACCTGGCGCCAGGGGCACCCCTAGGCGAGCCGCCAAAACCTGGAAGCAACGCAATCCCTCGCTGCATTCCCGAGACCCCAATCTCCCGATGAACAAAAAATCATCCAAGTAGTGGGTCACTCCCTCCTGGCCGTGTTCCCAGTGGAGTGCCCACTGCAAGAAGGAGCTAAAGGCCTCGAAATATGCGCAAGACACCGCACAGCCCATGGGCATGCAACAATCAAAGTAAAGTTGACCCTGCCACTTGAAACCCAGCAGGTGCCGGCTGGACGGGTGGACTGGCAGTAGGCGAAAGGCAGATTCTATATCCGCCTTGGCCAACCATGCCCCTTTGCCAGCCCTCCGCACCATGTCGATGGCCATGTCCAGCGAAGAATAAGAAACTGAGCAGGTGCCCTCCTCCAGCCAGTGATTCACCGAGTCGCCCTCGGGGTATGACAAGTGGTGAATCAGCCGGAAGGCCCCAGGTTCTTTCTTGGGCACTACTCCCAGCGGGGATACTACAAAGTTCTCCAGAAGGGGGGAGTTGAAGGGGCACGCTACTCTGCCTAGTGCCACCTCCTTTCGAATTTTTTCCCCTACAACTCCTGGCAGTTCTTTGGCGGACCTCAAATTGTCTGCATCGCGGCTATAGTGCGGCCCCTGGAACGGAATCGTAAAGCCTTCGAGGAACCCCTGCGCTAGGAGTAGCCTATCTTTGATGTTGTGGTACTGTCGCAGGAGCGGGAGGAGGTTCTGCAGTATGATGGGGGAAGGCCCTTTGTTGGGAAAGTTTGTTTGCACGGTGACCAGGGCTGGGTGGCAACAGGGGGGGGGGGCGGCGCCGGGGCTGAGTTCCTGACTGCGCTATTAATTATTCTGCTTCCCAGGGGGGGGTGGGGGACTATCCTGTTTCGTGTTGCATGACACGGCCGGATGTGCAGCCCCACACTTGCTGCAGTTGTGGGCGAATTTGCATCCTTTGCCCCAGGAGCAGGATCCTGCATTGTATAGCCGGCAAGTGCCGGATGAGAACCTCTTATTCCCTTGTTGCTGGCCCCCCCCTTGCTGGGTTCGAAAAGGCTGTTTGGAGGCGCGCTTACCTGATTTTTTGGAGGCCCCTTGATTGTCACCCCCTCTCTGTGCTTTCGCCCCCTTCTCCCTGCACTCGGTGTTAGGTCTGCCCATATGTTGGATCCAGAGTTGGATCTCCTTTTGGGCCCACCCTAGGTCCGGGCATAAAGACATCCTCTTGCGGAACTCCTGGTCGTAGTAAAACCATCCTAACCCCCCCGACAATTTAGCCTCCTGTTGTATGGTGTGGGAATACTGCATCAGGGCAGGGCCCTGTTCTGGGTGTCTCTCCATTACCACTGCTGAGAGAATCGTGAAGGCCTCCACCCAATTCTCTATTGTTTTTTCTGGCCATCGTTGGTACGGCACCTTCTTGTCCTCCTCTTTCCCCCCATCTTCCTGGTGTCTAAACCTGCCTTGCTGTGCATGAGTAGGGTCAAGATGTCCACACATTCCCTTCTCCAAATGCCTTCCTTGGCGGCCTGAGGCACCTCCCACGCCAGAGAACAACGCCCTGACGCTAGTGGAGCTACTGTTATCATTGGAGACGTCGGGGACCCCAAACTTGCAGTAGACAGACTTGTGGGCAGGGGGGGGGAGATGGTCTTGGCCAGTGGTGGAGCGGGCGCAGGGACGGGAGAGGGGGCGGGAGGAGCCGCTGCTGTGGGAGCGTTGCTGGTAGGAGGCGCTGCCGTCTTGTGCTGTCCCTCCCCGCTGGTGGGAACTATATCTTGCCCTGCACTAGGCCTAGGTGCCGTCGCGTTCATTCCTGCCGCAGGGGCAGCTACCATGCTGCCTGTCTCGTTTGCAGCCAATGCCGCACCAGCCTGACCCACCCAGACCTGAGTAATTGAAGGGGGCACCCTGGGCGCCAGCGCTGCGTTCACAACTAAGGGGGGCGCCTCCAATCTGTCCAAGCGTGTCTGGAATGTGTTCATCAAGGCCAACATGTTGTCCATTGCCTTACCAATTTTTGCAATGTTCGTGTCGCCCGCTGTGGCCGGGGGCGGGGGGTTGGCAAGGGCAGCCACCGGTGCTGGAGGCTGCTGCGCGGTCACCACCCTGGCCTTGGCCGGGGGGGGTCCGCCGGGAAGTCTTTGTTGGTGGGCCGTCGTGACCGCTTTGACCTGAGAGGCATCTGCTCGGTTGGTCCTGCCTGGCTTCCTGACGGTTGGTCTAGCGACACCCCGGAATCCTCCTGCCCACAGGCGTCAAGCATTTCTTGAGCCCATTCCACTCCCTTGGCTTTTGCCATTGCCATAAAGGTCCCCCACACTAAATCCTGGGACGTGCTCGGTTGCGACTCATCCACACAGCTGACTTGCGAGAATAAGAGGGCGGGGGTCCCTTGGCTGTTCATGCTGTACTTTGTCTGGCCGACTGCCCAGCCGTGCCCTAAAACAAAAGACAGAGGTGAGTCCCAGCACTGAGCCAGCAGCATAGTCTCCCAGGCGTGGAGCAGCCGCTCCCCTGGGCCCCTCGACCCCGTACGCATTTTCCGCCCAGAGCCTCCCCGGTACTTACTTCAACACAGTTCCTGCCCTCGTGACCTGATTGAACGTGCTAGATGCTGCTTTCGCCCTTGTCCTGCGGAGACGTCCCGTGGTCCCCAGGGGCTGCGAGTACCGTGGATGTCCGGGTGCACTGCGGTGGGGAAATAACATCGTTTAGCTGAGTTCAGTGCAAAGCCATGTGACCACCTTGATATGTCTCCCTTGCCATCCAGCCGCGCCTTCGGCTGTAAATTTGGCATGGTGAGTGCGGGATGGGTAAATCTAACGGCGGGGTGTGCGAGGGGGCAGAGTATGCAGCAGAGTCCCATTACCTGCACAGCGCCCTTGCTCGGTCCACGACCCAGCGAAGCTGCCCTTCAACGTCAGGGCACCCTCTACCTGCTAGGTGCCTCTGCACCAAGACTCAATCTGGCGTAAGTAGCTGAAACGTCCGGTCCCGACCTGCTCGGAAACAAAACAAGCGAAAGTGAGTGGCCCCAGTTAGTGGTGATAGCCTTTTCAATGACTTAACTCTTACATCTTGTAGTTCTCTGTCTTATGTAACATTCCCCAATATCTGTTTACACACGTCTGCTTCATCTCTGCGTACTCTGTGTGTATTTCCATGCTCTGGCACTCTGCACAGGAAGGCTTGCGCCGGGGCTGGGACCAACCTGTGCTGTAACCAACCAATGCCTGCATACAGGGCCCAAGGCCAGACTGACTCTGGACGGACGGCCCTGCATTTGTGTGCCCTAAAGTGGCTAACCGGCACCGGGACTCTATCCTGGTCCCCCCTCATCATTGCCGTTTGGAACGTGGACCCCTTACCTCCTCCTGCGGGGCCCCATTCTTGCGGTGGCATGACATCGAGTTCTGCGTAACTAGCTTACCCGTACTCTACCTCAACCCCTTATCAGTGTGGATGCGGCCACCAAAGAATGAACCCCTTCCAACCCCCACACGCCTATCACAAAGCCAACACTGAAGCGGTAATGGGAGGGAGGGGGGGGGGCCGCTTGCTGATCCTCAACTTCCGCGTCCCGCCCCTCCTGAGGGTCAGTGAGCCGATCGAATGCCCCCAGCTGGTGCTGCCATGGCCCCTGCGGGATTGTGCTGTTGCTCCCACACAGCAATAGGCCCCCTGGGCCCCAAGCGCGCCCTAGCCACAACGCCCTGGCAGCAACGATCAGCTGGCTGGTGGGTCGGCTCTCCTCGCGCATGCCACGCGGGCAGGGACACGTGAAATTACTAGTTCCTGGTCCGATAGCAAGCCAGCCCCCAACCCCATGATGTCCTGCCATCCACCCTGTACCCCCGGTGATTTAGCACCCTTCCGGTAACGAGTGGGGGGGTGTCCACAACCATGCTGCCCCCCTCATGGCCCCCTTTGCACTGGCTGATAGTGCGGCGGGCTCCCTCTAGCACGCTGCCCTCACACTCCCTGCTGGTGTGCTCCCGAAGCGAGCACGTGTGCCTGTAGCCCCCACCTGGTATTGAACCCCCACCATCCGCCTTCTAGGCAACGCGGAGAGCCATCTCCCCTTCGGGGTCCGCAAGTGGTGTGGGTGGCTGGGTAGGGGTGACCCAGGGCCTTGCGCTTGCAGGGAGATCAGGCACATGCCGGCACAGGGAGATCAAGTGTTTTGCCCCCGGATAACAAGATGCGGACGCGACCCCGAAGCTCAAACCTCGGTAAAGCATTGGAGCGCTCCACCCGATCCCCGCATCGCATTGCACCTACCGGCACAGGGAGATCAAGTGTTGTGCCCAGGGACCGGATGCGGACGCGAACCCGAGGCTCGCAACCTACTTTAGGCATCGGAGCGCTCCACCCGATCCCCGCACCTACTTTCACATTCAGGCCCAGGGAGATCAGGGTTTTGCTCAGGATCACAGGATGCGTGCGCGAGCCCGAGGGGTTTAGGCAGTGGAGCACTCCCCCCGAGCACCGCCTCTAACTCCCACTTACAGGCACAGAAAGTTATGTACACCGGATCAGGGGCGGACGCGACCCCGCGACCTGAAACCATGGAATAGTAGTTGGAGCGCTCCACCGAGCACCGCATCTGCATCCCACCTACAGGCGCAGGGAGATCAAGTGTTTTCCCGAGGATGCAGCCGCGAACCCGAGGACAAGGGTTTCCAGCACCAACGTCGGCAGTCCGACGGGCCACATCCCCCCCCCACAACCACCGGAGACATGCCAGGAGAGGCAGGGGTGAAACGCACGAACCCCGACTCACCCCCACAATCCCTACAAAGACGGCACGACGATGCCCCCGGCGAGCCTGGACCACGTGTCCAGGCGGCGTGGCTGGAAAAAGGAGAAGCGCCCTAGGCACTCAGCCCCGCTTCCGGTGAAGGCCTGCCCCAGTAGGAGGGTGATCTGTGCCTGGGCGGTGACGCGGTCGAGACCCGCGACTAGGTCCCCCTCACCCAAACCCCTGGCCGGTCCCTCCTAACACCCCGACACCAGCCCTTGACGGTGACCAACCGCGATCTCCCAGGCCACTGTGGCTGAACGGGTGGCATCGGGACACGTGGTGGGACCCGGGGGCGGGGGGGAAGAGGGGTATCTGCAGACTATTCTGCATGCACCATCGTTGGCCGCAACCCCTGCCGGCTTGCCCTGAGCCCTCGAGGAGCTGTCCTCCCCCTTGACTAAGGGGGGCCTGGGGGAGGATGTACACTTACTCGCAAAGCGGGCAACGACGAGACACGACGGGACCCGACGACCTGCAAGACGGCGAGGCTGGCGGCAAAGAGGCCGCTGGGAGGGACCAGGGGGTATACATACCCTCCCTCCTCCCCTGGGCGTACCGGAAGTGACGCCCACACCCCCACCGCCGCGGGCTCCCGGCGGAAGCCCACTGCAGCTAGGACGAGAGGTAGGCTGTGCCGCAATGGCACTAAAGGGCCGCCCTTTTAGGGTGGCCCCCTTTGGGGGCGGCGGGCAGCCACATTCCTCCTGCTTCATGTGCATGCTTTGTTGTTTTCTGGATTGTTCACATTCACTTTTCACAATATTTCTGAATCGGAGCAGTCTGTTTCTGCGAAGAAGACAGCATCATTCATTGGGCAGACTTCCCTCTGACGTAAGAGCAGGGATGATGTCATAACTGGAAAGCTAATGCTCAGTGTCATTTAAATGCTTTATGTGTACTTCTGGCATCCATACTGGATTAAATGTTATGCGTCACGTTGCTGCTGAAGGTTTCTGTAAAAGTGAAACGCCTTCTTCGCTTCTGTGACTATAATGGAATCTAAACTTCATGAGGGAGATTCCTTTTAAGTTGTATCCTAGAAAGCGTCAGCCTGCAACCTGCACTAGATTATTTTCATGCTGTTGGCAAAGGCATGTTAACTCTAAGTTCTACAAGTGTCCTGCTCTAAAGAGAATCTATAGGTCTGTACAATCGAATTATAAAATGTGTTGTTAATTGGTGTTCCCGGAAGAAAAAAAATGCAATTTCTCGTTATGAGATAATTAAGGGATTTCGCGGAAGTACCAGAATATTTATGGCTCCCAGAAGATGCTACCCTTTATTCCTAGAAAAATACAGACAAAAAACAAGGCTGTTTATTCTGTAGGTCTAGTGAAATAGTTTTAAAAAAAGTGTATTAATGTCATGTGTGTCTGTCTGGATAAGCATTTCAGGATTAGCACTTCCATTTTAATTTCATTTTTAGGCCATTTAAATGGCACAAAAGGTCTGATTTCAGTAGTGACCCGAATAAATGAACCTAAGGCCCGCCATGATAATGTGTCACATTGTCATACCTTAAATAATTAAACACCACATATAGGAACACTGCAAATATGGAAATATCACACGTAAGCAAACTGGAAACGTGGCAGCTAGACATCAGTAGGCCCTCCCACTCTTAAACCATGCTCCCCTCTGACATCCACAGCTTCCTTCTGCCCATAGCTGAAAGTGGCAGCACAGTTTATTGAAACTATGAACTGCGATTATTTTGTAAATGTGAATTCCGGAGAACTAGGTTATTAAACATAATGAATGACCCTGTACCGGGCACCATCATGCTGTGTAAACCAGCTGTACGATCCTTCTCTTTTCAATGGAGGCGGTGGACTCTCTAGGTGAAGCGGATTTTGATTGGTTATTATACCAAGCATGGAAGTAGCAGAATTTGGGAGGCTTGTGCACTTTTTGGATGAATTCATTGCTCACTTCTTGAGCCTAGGCGACACTTTTTGACCACTCCAGTCTTGGTATCTTCATATACCCCCCATCAGTTGCGTAACATAGGCCCCCCTCAGCCCCTGTGGTGTGGGGGGCCCCAAAACTCCATAGGCCCCCTCAGCACAGTACCCTGACCCGAGAGCTCCTGATTGAGTCTGGAGGGGGGAGGGGGGAGCCTCCATGTACCTTGCAGGGGACCCCCCTCAAGTTTTGTTACGCCACAGCCCCCCGTCCTCCATTAGAACCTTCCCTCGGGTACCCTCTGCTCCTCTTCAGGTAATCTCTTTTTGTCCGACATGGGTCTGTCTGTGTTCCTCTTCCCATCTGGTAGAGTTTATCCCAAAATATAGTTTGTGGTTTCTCCAGCTTCCACTTAAACCTTGGAGTGGCAAACGGCACTGATTTAGCTTGGTTGCTTGCACTCTTTGCACCTTTGCATAGTCGATTGTCACATTTCTTGATTGCACGTAGCCTTTGCTGCAGTGCGCGTAGCCCCATCATTGCCACACAGAAGAAAAAAGTTAGAGGGAACATTGCTAATGACAGATAGGCTGTCTCACCTTGGTGATCCACAGACTTAAAAAATAATGAAATAATTCTGAAAGGATGATTGCTATCCAGAAGAAGACATTTGGTCCATTGTATGGAGGAACAGACTGCCGAAACCTATCTGTTAGTTATGAAGACACTTACACGGATAACGATGTTGAATTATATGAATAATATATGTCTTCCAAAACCCAGGTCTATGAATGACAGCAGATCAAATCTTAAGAGGATCTGTTTGACCTTTCTAGGAGGATTTTCATATTCATATGGAGTCCACATGCAGCGGAAGAGCAAACCTTCAATTCATAATGTATACTCTCTAAAGGCATGACGTGATTTACCAAAAATTGCTATTACAAGGACGGTTAAGGATGTTTATGTCCATTTATTCACAGATAAAGAGCATTGTGCAGAGCACACAGTGAATAAAGCGCCTGCTGTGTTTTGGCTGGAACCCCAGCCTTTCTCAAAGGGAAATACAATAGCCATGTTGGAGGAGTGACTTTAACTACAGAAGCCATTCAAATTCCTTAAAGTCACAGTATATACAATATATTATACAATAATCTAAAACCCTACTGAGAAACATTAAAAATGTTTGTATATCTAATCATACCCATATTATATTTTTTTAAATGCACAATAAAGAATTAATGTTTCCGTCTGCCTTCAACATAATGGTTCTGTAAAAGCCTGACATGTAGCCCCTCTTCTGCATTTAAACCAACTGTTGGTTTTGCTTGTAATTTGAAGATCATTCTAATTTAAATTCTGCATAAGTGTAATTCTCTGTCATTACCACCGTCCCTTTTTGCTCTTTATATAAGACCGCTCCTTACAACTGGACGAGTCGCCAGCATGACTTTCAGCAGCATCATTAGTTGCTTCTACATTTTTAATATGCCGCACATGTGCTCAGACTCTTATCTTCATCGTTCTAATAGTGCTGCCTATGTAAACAAAGCCACAGGGATATATAAACACATGTAAAACATAATCAGATAGACAATCTAATCTCAAAGGTAGTTCTTTAAAGGATAGCTCAATTCTTTTGCATATAGAGTGCAGAATACCCGTCACTAAGGTGACGGGAGGTTTAGATTCTATTACATACACAGAGTTGAAGATTATCCCTCCCAACAACGCCCAGAAACACTTCTGTATGCTATATTTTAATCTAATAATGCTGGGGCTGTCCCAGTCCACCTTTCAAGGTGCATTATACCTCTAGATGAACACATATACAAAATAATTAGATAGAAAATGATATCCTTGACATAATCTGAAATTATATCATTGACATATTCTGAAAGGTAGTTCCTCAAAGGATAGCCTCAACTTTTTTTGCACTTGTTAACACAAAAGTCACACATTTTGTATTTACGGCAAATTTAAAAAAAGGCCTACACTTGGCATATTTAACCAATTTCTACAGTTCCTAGTTGTAAAATGACTGTGTGTAATGATGTCCTCAGTCAGAATCAACTTTGCTTTATGTAATTTTGTGGACTTTGGAAATGTAATCTCTATGGTCAGTAACAACATATATGATGTCCCAATGTCTACATAGTGTGATTGTCTCGTAGTTTATTATCATTTATATATCTAGCAATGAACCTATGACAGCCTTTCAACTCATGACTTTTCTTCTTAGAGACTATATCTGTCCTGCCTGTCAAGAGTTAACTGAGTTCATTATTTCACATGACTAAACCCTTGAAATAAACCTTCGCTATCTGGGTGATCTCATGATGGAGGTCAGTAGATATACATCATTATCTGCAGGCCATTCAAGACAAAAACGTAAGAGTTTAACAACTTTGCACATGCCTACAATCCCAATCAGATCCGATATATGATGCTTATGCCTTTATCTCTTGTTTCCTGTGGGAGACTGATCTTCTCCAAACTAAATATTGTCAATCAGTGCTTCTGAACAACAGTGCAAACCTCACAATGTTGTATATCTGTAAGGATGCAACAGGTAGAATCCAATATTCCAGCTGACAATTTGCCTTTGGATTATGCTAGTTCAAATGCTTTAGCAAACCGCAAATCCTTCACCGGGCCAATTAACCCACACGCTTAGTATCTAGTGTTCGATGATCTGCAGGTGATCCAAAACACATACAGAAACAATGAGAAATCTTTGACATCCCAGAATTCTCAGTTACACCACCTACACCATGTTTACGGCTTTGTCTTTTGCCAGGACTCTGGTAATCTATGGAGAATATCTGGAGAAATTGGCCAGTACATCGAACCCACAATAAACTAGCCCACATTTGAGATAATTTCAATGCACATGAATCTAACAATGTTCTGTGGAGACCCTATCCAACCGTGTGCCCTGTGCTTGATGTCCAAAGGGACCTAGTTGGCCGTCTAGAAAATACCTTAAATATATAAAATATAGTGCTTAAAGTTCTACTTATACTTAGTGGTTAAGAAAAAAGTCCATGTATGGTGCTGCATCCAAACCAGGGGTGTCAAGCTGTGTTCCAAAGACACAGAGCCTGATTTAAAGCGTGGTGGATGTCATGTATTCTCTATTTAGAATGTACACATATGTAAAACCATAAATTCACATTGTTGCATATCACAAACGAGCAGAATTGGCGGATGTGCTGACCGCCATATTTAGTGTGTATACATACGCCAAACCTTAAATCAATGCTACAGTTCAGTCTCTACATCTGTTTCGACACATTACATGTTCGACAAAAATTGCATAGCATTAGTCACATGCATGCATGCATACATACTACAGACACGGGAGCTGCCCCAACCAGCAATTGTTTTGATTTGCTTCATTCATATAATCAGAGGGAAGTGATTGTTCCTGCCTTTCTGGGCTTGCTTGTGATGTCTGCCTGTTCTGCAGGCAGCCGCCCCAGCATGCCGCAGAGAAGCTGGCACTGTTCAGTGCTGTTTGTTTCCGATAGGCATCAATGTGAATTTATGGTCATGTTGAACAAGAACTTTCTTGCAGCCACTAACTTTGGAATCTAGTAAAGTTGGAACAAAGCGTGAATAAACTTCCATATCATTGAGAGTGGTTGAACTGATTCCAAGCTAAACCACAAATCACAGCCTAACTAAGCAGCCTTCCAGTCTCCACTCATATCAGGCTCTGCACACACTGCTTGGATGGGGCTGGAAGAGAAGCTGGAAAGACCTTCCTGTTCTGGCCCTCTGCTGCCAGAGGATGGAGGCAGGGGCTGTGGTTATTGGGAGGATGCCCAGGACATGGTTTCAAAGGAGAGATTAGTCATAGGATCAAATCTCGAATCGCCTCCATTTCTGCAAATACCCCAACCTGTTTACACAGTGATAACCATGTAAAAATCCCATATATTCTTCCACTGCACCTACCAATGATTTAATGTAGACATCTTAGCCACGGGCGTTCGTGGGTTCTAGAAGATGTAGGTGTGTGGGACATAGAGCAAGCAAATCAACAGATTTACATTGGAGTGAGGAGACAGGGAATGGAAAGGAGGAGGTCTTAATATATATGAACACTAGCAGAAGGACATTTCTACCAAAAATGTCGAACATAAGAACAAAAAGGTAGCTGTACATAGCTGGATGGGCAGAAAACCTAGAAGACAAACTGAAAAAGGTGTGCAAACAACATTCAGGGTCAGAACAGAACACTATGCCCAAGAATACTCCAATGTCTTCCTCTACTGAGCAGTCCCAGGAAAGGGCAACAATTGCTATACGCTAACTCCAACAACTCCCCGAACAATAGACTTCACTCAGGGCTAGAACATCACTCTACAATTGCAAGGTCAAGAGGGGGCACCATGCACAAGAGTACTCCATTACTGAGCACTACATTTGTTGGATGTAACTGGTGCAGGCCTTGGACACTACCAATACCATGTCTTGGCCATGCTGATAACTCATCCCACTCTAGCTGTCTGTAACCTGCTTTTATTACCCAGGGTTTGGTTTGTACAGGACAAACTGTGGCCATCCCTAAAGCACATATTACACGCTTTTGGAAGAAGTTGGCATATTTCATTAGAGGTAAGGCTCAAGCAAGGTGGAATCCTGGAGGAAAGAAGAGGATGTGAAGACATGTTTTAAGAATTTGTGGACTGATGTAATAAGAAACAGATTACAATAAGTGGTTGCAAATTGGGCACTACTTTTTTGTGCAAGGTTTCTGATTTTGTGATGCGGACTATGTACAAATAGGCTGTGTTAAAAAAATCATACGCTGCAGGGGTTGCATAAGTACCTGCCTAATACACATTAATATAAACAGGTCCCTATATGTGACTCCCTGTGATTGGCAACAATGAGAGGGATGGTATCCGGCAAGGAACGGAAGACCACTATTCCTATCCGTTTGCATTCCTAAATGGGAAACTATATTTTTTAACACATCCAAGGGACCACTGCCTGCTTCCTCCAAAGTCACCCAACATAATTCCCAAAGGGGAGGCTAACCAATGGGGACAACCTCACATTTGCGAATGGGTTACTACCTCCTATGAGGAGTCAATACTCTTATACCATTCCAAATCGTTATTAGGAGAGGATGCCTGTTAGACCTGACATCCTTTGCGTGTTTTTCCTCCAACTTTGTGCCTTCCAGACTCCTGTTTTTTCAGACTTCATTTGTGCTGGCTGTAGGACTCTGCACACTTTACCACTGCTAACCAGTGCTAGTGCTCTCTCATTTAAAACATGGTACCATTGACTTGTACTCAATTGGCACATTTATTATACTTGTAAGTCCCTAGTAAGGTGGCAATACATGTACCCAGGGCCTACAGCACTCATTGTGCCACCCACTCCCATAGCCTTTTAAACATGCTTCAGGCCTGCCATTGCAGCATGTGTGTGCCGTTTACACTGCCATTTTCAACCTGGAAAACTGAACCTTTTGCCAGGCCTACACCTTCCTTTTTAATACATATAAGTCACACCTAAGGTCGACCCTGCAAAACCCAGCCCAGAGGGCAGGGTTCGGTATATTTAAAAATCAGGACATGTACTTTTAACTTTTACATGTTCTGGTAGTGAACACCCCTTTAATTTATTTTTCACTACTGCAAGGCATACCTCTCCCATTCAATTGGGAACAAGTAGAAATGTCTACTTTGGTGTCTAAAGAATTGTAACTTAAAGCCCTCTTTAATGGTAAAGTTGGATTTTAAGTCGCAATTCTGAAAATGTCACTTTTAGAAAGTTGCCATTTTCTTGTCCTAACCATTTGGTGCCTGCAGCCTGTATACTGGGTCACATGACTAGGCAGTTGGTCTTTGTGTATTGCTCCCAGAGAGTGAAACAAAGAGCCATAGGTGTTGACAGGATGGGCCATCTCTAACTTGATGAGGGGGAGGAGCCGTCACCTGCCACACTTGCACATCACAAAGGCTCTGCCTGAGCACACTCACAAAGAGTTTGACACTAGTCTATTGGGACCCCAGACAATCTGTGGCAGATTAGGGAGGCAGTAAATTCGAAGCACCCCTAGGGGCGGAACCCTCCAGAACCTTCTCTTACTTCAAAGTGGGCACCAGGTATAAATATTGGACCCTCAGACCAAACTCTTCAGTACACCTACGGACCTGTGGAAGACTCTGAAGGACTGGTGTGCTTCTCTGCAAGAAGGACTGCTACTCTTTTGCCCTGCTGTCTGAATAACAGGACTTAACTTGCAATCTTGAACTCAGGACCACCAGAGGTACTCAAAGGGCTAGTTGGCTGGCCTCCTGACCAGAGCCTCAGGGACAGAAGGCTCAAATCATCTTGAACCCAGCACCTGGACTTCGTCTGCTGCGAGTCCTATCCCGCTCCCAAGTGACTCTACCCCAGTACTGGACCTTTGGAAGTGGGCCTTAAGTGGAATGCATTTCTGAAGCCGAACCTTGCATCGCATCCTGCAGCCTCCTCAGAAACCACCGCTGCGTGAGGCATCCTCGACGCAGGCCTTTGCATCCCAAGCCCTTCATCGACAGCCTCCTTGAGGACGACGCAGTACTACACATCGTAGCCCTGCAGCTTCTTTGGAACTAGTCATTGCGCAACACATCTTCGACGCAGGACTTCACATTGCAAGCTCCTCGTTGATGATATCCTCGACGATGATGAAGGACCCCGCATCACACCCCCTCGGAACCACTGAAGCGTGATGCATCGTCAACGCTAGATCTTGCAACGTTCCGCAACCAGGATTTAAGGTATTCTTGTTCAGCGAGCCTAACTGGGTCCCTGTATCCGGCTTGTGATACATCGCGGTCGGTCTGAACTTGTGACTTTGTCCCGGTCCAGCGCGACCAGATAATCACAATTGGCACTCTGTGCTTCTAGGCATTATTTTCACTTAAATCTTTAAAATTGCATATCTCTGGTTCTACATATTAGATTGTTGTCATTTTGAGTCAAATATTTTATTAAATTTTACTCTACGTTTCTAAATTGGTGTGAGATTTTTTTGTGTTGTGTTTTTCCTTTATTACTGTTTCAAGTTCTGCACCAATACTTTACTCATTGCCTCTAAATTAGGCCTGACTGCTTTTGTACCAAGCTACTAGAGAGTTAAGCACTGGATAATTTGGGGTTGATGGTGTTTCAGCATGACCAAGATTGTAGTTGTTGCTTGAGTAGGGTTTCAACCCCCTAAACCAGTAACCCAATTTCTCACAATGCCCATTCATACTCCTCCTAACTGCGAATTGTAGTGGTTTGCAAATTTAATTTTTCAAGTTGGAAAATGCTATTGACTCACAAAAAATGGATTTAGACATATTAAAAAAACTATTTTGTTGCTGTAAACTCTAGGATTTTATGAATCGCAGGATTTACAATGGTTAAATGGTTTAGTATATTAGACTCAGTGTCACAATTTTGAAGGAAAAAGCATTGAATAATGAGGGCAGCACTGAAAACATAAAAGACATATTGATATTACGGAAAAAATCGGTATGAGTGTAGGTACTGTTGGTGTGTACTGGGCCTTGCACAATAAATAATGGAGCACTTAGTCCTGTATCAACACCATAAAATGTGCTGTGAAAGGAATGCAAACACACCACTAGCACCACAAATTAATACACACATATCCAAACATGGTGGTCATTTCTTGGAAGTAACTAATGTGTTGCCAAAAACATCATTGCTATAAGCATGTTAATGCACAGTAACGAGTGTTACACATGGGGCAAATGCATGCAAGTGTGCAGGAGGTGAAAGAGGCAGCATGACCGCAAACAACGTTGATAGACAAACACACACCCCAGTATCATGTGTACATGTACATCCCATCGAGCAATAGCATGTGCATGGTGTGAAAAAGCAGGGCATTGGTGGGCCCCAAATTTACAAGTAGTGAAGTGGGGGATATGTTTCAGATCTGTCAGAAAGGAAGCAATTTAGGCATAAATAGTGTTGTTTATGCCTAGGTTCACGAGTCTGATAAATAAGGTGCTGTGGTTTACATTGTTAAAGGACCCAGATAGGTCTAGAAAGATATAGGGCCTTTTATCACTATTTTCCATCATAACTTCTTGATATTCCATACTAATATGGAGGTTATTTCCTTACTATTCATTACCAGAAGCCCCCTTGGTATGGATTAAGCAGTCAGTGAGGTTCCATGCAGTGTGAGAGTTACTGGAAGAAGTGTTGTTCTAGTACTTGGTCAGCAAAAGGTATGTGAAAATGAAAAGAATTCCTGTAGTTCTAGGCGAGGGGTTTGACAAGTGGCTCGGGCACTGTGCTGGCCTGACGTGAGGTTTTGGTAAGTGTGCTGAGGATCTGAAGCTTGGGACACCCTGAGGACTTTTTTGCACAGTTCAACCAACTTCAGTGCCCATGTGGGACCTGCCTTGGGGACACAAAGGGGTTACTTGGTGTTGGGGCGGGAATGGTGGCTGCATGGTGTTCTCATACACTAAGTCCCCCACGATGAGTAATAGATATCCTGATTTTTTATTTGGCCTCAGCCTCGCCCTAATTTGTGTGTGTGAAGGCCCAGACCCTTCCTTTGACATGAGCGAGGTCCTGGATCTGGAGGGGTGCACAAATCATGCCCTAGTTTGTTCGCCAGTGGATTACTGTTTCTGGCATGGGCTTAACATGAAGAGAGTGTTTTGTTCACCAGTAAGTGTGACAAAACTGTCTTATCATTGTCAATGGAGTGGAGGTCTACTGGCCCACTATGTGCTATATCAGGTCCTAGTACCACAATCCGAGTGCATGTTTGCATGCATGTATGTGTGTTGCCTGCTTGGTGCGTACAGTGTGCGTATGAGTGAACCAGAGGAATAGAGGCATGTGGGTTCCATTTAGGAACCCCTGTTATATTCCATATAGGTTGCTGTATAAAGCTCAGGCCCGACGTCATCCTTAAGGCCGACACAGTAGCACAGCAAGGTAGGACCCCTGGGGAGACCTATGGGTATATATACATCACATCTTGCTTAGAAGGACAGAGGAGACCGAGACACACTGACCAGAGATGCTGAGGTTCCTGCATGCAGACACTCCAGCTCGCAGTGGTCTAACATCCCTCGCAGGGTGTCAAACTCGAGACCAGGACGGGGTCCCATATTCTCTCATTCTCAGGTAATGGGGTTGACTAGATCCTAGAGGGATTCTTGGCATAACACCTACACAGATGCTAGGTACATTTAAGTACATCTAGTTAGGGAGGCATCGTAGGAGTACGCACTTTTTATCATGTGTTTTATGTACTTGTATTTCATGATTTCTGCAAGATGGTAGAACTTTACCATCCCTTTACTTTCGTAGTACTGCTAATCATACATCTCTGCTACTGTCTAATGGTTGTTGCAGCTCATCTATTCTACACTAGAATAACAACTGTTCAATAAATACTTATGGAAAATGCCCAGCCTGTTTATTCTGTGTATCTCTCTGAGACAAACTAAGTAAGCGCGAGTGACTGAGCGAAAGGTAGTATATTGTTTCCACAATTCTGAGGGATCAGGGTTGTCATGTTCTGAGGTTGCCAGAATCTATTCTCTCCTTGGTAAGAGGAGATTATAGTGGCACTGTGAGCTAGCTAATACAGATAGGCTATTGTATCCGGTGGGGGTGCACGGAATCAGTCCGCCACCAATCCCACAGTTTATATTATCCAAACGCGCAGATCCTGTATAGGTTATATAGGAACTACACGACACCCCTGGACTGTACATGTGCACAGGATGGAGGTGAGAGTGTTTTCCCAGACAGTGGAAGTGTGCTGCTCTCATTCCTGAAGCTTGGAGGAGATTCTGACACTGAAGTGGGGAAAGGACTCTCTAGAAATTCTATTAGGTCCTTTTGCTGCAAGGAACAGCTGAATAGTCTTCTTGAGGATTGTCATTTGGTAGATGGCGGTGCTGAAGGGTGGGACTGCAGTGTGTGTTGTTCAGAGTGTGAAAGGTCCTTTAGGGAAGGCCATCCTTTGGTCTCTTGTCCTGATCATTGGTTAGAGTGGCTGTTGATAGCCAGCTGCAGAAAGCTCACACCTCTGGAGACAACCCTGTTGTGAGGTGCATTGCTCTACACAAAACCCAAACCATTTATGAGAATACAGACATAGAATTCACAACCCCTGTCTGTTTTATCTGTATAAAAGTGGGAGCTCCTGATCCCCTTGTTGTTCCAGTTCCACGTTCTCTTTGACCCAGGAAGAGGATGCTCTGCAGAGTACCCAGACGATTGCTGTGAATCCAGAGCTGGTGTCTGCCTCGATCCAGCTTCCCAAAAGTGAGGGAACAGCACCTGGAGTCTGACCTGGAAGGAAGAGGTGTCCTGTCCTGAGGTGCCTGGAGGCTGACCTGCCGGATAAGAAGAGGGAAGGAGAGTGTGAACCCTGCAGGAGATACCTACTACCAGGAACAGCAGAAGCAGCTGACTCTGAAGCAGAGGTTCCGTCCGTCTAGAGAGATTTGAGAGAGAGCGCAACTGGAGTGCTCCCGGATCAAAGCTTGACTCTCTTCCCCGAAGCACCTGCACCATCGCACTGCCGAAGTGTGCCAGAGAGGCCTACGCTGCTGTGACCTGGAAAGCAGCATGCATCATGACACTGTCCTGAAGTGTGCCCAAGAAGATTGTGCCGCTCTGACCATTAACAACTGTGCCCAAAGCAGACTGTACTCCTGCAAGTCTGGAAGAGAGGCCACTATGGCGACTGACCAAACCAGACCTATTGGGACCAAGCCATGAGTGGTGTCAGAGCTTCTTCAGTACCCTGAGAAGTGCCTTTGGCAACCCAGTGACCTCAGAGTCCCGCCCGACTCCCCATGTGCCAGGAAGAGGGCCTGCGAATGACCAAAGACTTCCAGGGATGCTGGAGCCTACCCACTAACCAGTGGGGCTCCGCAGCTGCTGCTCCCACAGATGGGACTGGAGTGCCGATGCACTTGAAGCTGGCATGTCTTTCTCCATGAGGGGGGCACAGATGCCTACTGTGGCCCCAAACCGCAAGCGATAACATAAAAATTTGTTGAGGTTTACATACCGGCACTAGGAGTGTAAATCTGGGGGAGCAAACTCTGAATGAATGGCATAGTACTGCCCCTTTGTGTGAAGCCGGCTCCACTATATCTTATACCTAATTAGGCAGAGTGGCCCTGCACCAGTGGGTATTTATTCCTGCATTGTAGAGTGTAGTATTTTGTTTTTAAGTGTATTGAAATAGTTTCTTTTTTATATGAGACCAGCACTGGGAGGTTGGAGAATCAATTGTTGAACTGTGGATTGTTGAATTCTGAGGTTGATGCATCCACATGCCTCCTCCGTGAGAACCCTGCGACTGCTCGCTATCACTACTCAAGTGCTGAAGGCACTGTACTTGGCCCAGTTTGCACAGCCAAAGTAAGGTGGATCCTGAGATATCAGAGGTAAACAACCCCAGCCCCCCACAGGTCAGGCCCAGCAGCCATTGTTGGTCCTGTGGCACAAATGATGAGGACACAGAGCACCAATTGTATTAATAAGGGACTTTAAGCATGGATGTCCCGGGTCTGACCTACTATTGGACTGAAAACTGAATACCAAGGTAACCCCTTTAGCACTTGATCCTCAGGGTAGTGAAGCAGATCGATCCAAAGCGAACTAACGAACATGGTGTAGGGTAGGAGACGAAGAACTCAATGTAACTTTAATAGCACATTAGAAATCAATGTCCAACCAGCACTTTATATTCATCCAAAAATAAACACTTTTTTCTCCTGTTGTTGTATCACTATTCATATAATGTCACACAACAAGCTAGCTTCACATTTACTATGGGGCGATTAGAGGCCCTCACCACCAGTAGCGAGATTATCCCCAACCTCGAGAGTTCCACCACTGTAGAGTATGATCACCCCTCCGATGGCGGTGAATGCTGGCTGCAGCCCTTCGGCTCCATAGGTGATGCAGGGGTCATTGTTCACTCCTTGGGCTATCCTGCTGGTCCATTACAACGCCCCACCCAAAGAGGCCACCGCAAATCATCCCTGATGCGCGGTTGCTTGGTGAGATTTTCACAGGAGTCTGATGGAGACTAGCACTTTGCTAGTGCACCAGTGTTTCCAAGACGAAGCACAGGCCATGCGAGTGCATTTAAAGAAAGTTCATAGACTGCTTCTCAGTCTCTGAGAATCTCAGCAGCAAAGCTGCAGTTCAAGTTTACAACTCCTAGCCACAAGTCACAGCCCACAGGGAACAACGCACTTCTGCTCAGAGGCGAGACTCCTGTAGGATATCACTTCCCAAAGAACGTCCTCGGGCGGACTGAGGAACACACAGGTGGTACTCGAGCAGGGCTGTGAGGGACATCATGGATCACCACAGCTCTAGGCAAGATGGCTCCTTCCCCACACCTTGCTCAATGCTGGATGCTCTTGCTAAGTTCTTTTGACACAACCCATTTCTCCAGGCAGATGCACTGCCGGGTGCTCTTCAAGGTGGCTTTTTGCTGGGGGGACACTTCCAGCAGCTCTTTATTCTTAGTGATGGTCCCTTTTTTAAAGCCTCCTCCTAGTAGTACTGCTAGGAAGCGTGTAGCACTATTTCCGGTCATATTCCTGCCCTGAATAGGAGTTGGCTGCCCAAAACCATCTGTCCTGGGAATTTCCCCTAGTACATTGCAGTGTATCACCTGCCACTGGTCAGTGAGAAACCTTTGGAAAACTAGCCTTGGATGCCATCCCATATTTACACTAGGTTTGTAGGCTAGAAATGTCCAATCTTCTAGCCTGACTTGTTGTGGGCTGCCTGGTTTCTGAGGAGAGGCCTTGCTATTCAGCCACGTAACTGCGCTGTGAATGTGGCAGGCAGAAAGGTGGAGTTGGGTGCTATGGGCTTGCAAGACGAATGGCATAAAAGGAGCTGGCCTCCCCTCTCCTGGCTGATTAACAAAGCCTCTAGGTGCACACCTGTGAGGAAGAATGGAGCAGGAAGGAGGCAGAGTGTGAGTTTGTTTGTTCATCCCATGCCTCCCCCCATATGGATGGAGCACAGGACTCAGTACAAAGGACTAGCAGAACTCTTTGTTCAGCAGGAGAAACCAGAATGCCTCTTCCTGCCTGTAGGTAACAGGAAAAAGGCCCGTCCCCACCACTGTGATGATCTACTGCCAGTATTGGCCAGTCCCGTGAGAGGACAGTAGTAGCTCCCAACTAAAAGAGGAGTCCAGCTCTCAGTTCGATGTCACTGTCTCTCTGCGTATATGTGTGATTCTTGTGTGCAGTGACGCAAAAAAGAACAAACCACAATAAGGTTCAGAAACGAACTCAGGGATCTAAAGGCAGGAGCGCAAGCAAGGGGCATTTTCATCCCAATACTCCCGGGCCTTGTGCACCACACTGACTTCCTTTCACTTCAATTCAATTCATGGCATTTATAGAGCGCACAGCTACCTCGGAGGGGGTGTCCGGGCGCTTCCAGCTGTGTATTGGAAAACTGTCTCTCCGCAGCAGCCTTTTGACATGTCACTGGGTGATGTGTCATCAGAGCACTGGAGGCACCACACCTTTCTGCGCTTAGCCCCCCACAGAAGCCCTTGGCAGAGAATGGCAGATACCACCGGGTGAGGAATCCTGTGGCTGCTGGAGCGAGGCTCAAAGAGCATGGCATGCGCACTGGTGCAGCTCGTGCCACAAAGACACATTTGCTGCTGCAAAAAACTCCTGTTAAATGAAACAGACCGCGCTTTAGGATACAATGTGAGAAATGTATTCTTTTTTCCTTTAGACAAAGACTCCCTTTGACCTCGGCTGTGTTTGCTATCTCTGCTGTCTGGAAATGCGGGTTGCGTAAGTTGTCCTTAAATCTCTCCCCTATGCCACAGTTCCCTTAATTTATTCCTCCAAGCCGCAGAGGCATGTGTAACCCTTCATTCCAAAATAAGAGAATATTTCATTCTTACTGAATGCTGGCTCGATTTCAGAATCTGTGATCCACTTTAGATGCTGTTGGAAAAGCTAAGTAAAGGCTGCGCAAACTGCCTCTGTGGGAATATTTACACATGGCTGTTTGGTTAGTTTTCATCTTGCAATTTTGCATTGTTTCCAATTCAAACTCTCCTTGTGCGACACTGTGGTCATGCCATGGCCTCAAAAATTAGATGGAAACAAAACCACTGTCTCCTTTTCCTTATATCTCAATTTGTTGTTGTTGAATGGGGTGAACAGTGACTGAACAGCTCAGTGGCCAACTCTTCTCCAAGCCCTCACAGCCACAGTCCTGCAAGGTAGCTATGTGTTTATCAGGGCCAGACTGGCCGAAGCGGGCACCGGCGTTTTCCCGTGGGCCAGGAGGGTGGGGGTCGGTTTTTGAGTGGTGGGGGTCATTTTTTAGGTCGAGCCTAGAGCCTGCGCGCATGCGCTGCTCTGCGAGACTTGTTGTAGTGGAGTATGGAATAGAACCCCCGCCCATATTTGTCATTAGCTTGTATCATTGTCCTTCATAAATGCTGGATTCTGATTCGTAAATAGGCTTGTTAGTCCCTCCTTTGTACCGCCTTGTCTTTATTGTAACCTCCCATGGCGACTGGCCCTTTTACTTCGGTTGTTACACGGTATGTCTTATTTAGTTTGTAAGCACTACTTTCTTTATTGAGTATATCTCTTACTGCAGGCAGCACATGGGCGCCCGCTTTCAATAACAACATGGGCACCCACTTTCACTTTAACACAGGCACCCGCTCTCACTGTAACATGGGCGCCCGCTTTCAATACCAAAACGAGAGCCCGCTTTCACCTTAACAACACGGGCGCCCGGTATTATCTCAATCCCCCACCCACCCCGTCCCTGATTAATCTCGCTTCATGGCCCTCGTGTCTGTTTATCCCCCTCACTCCCACCAATCAGACCCAAAGCCCCGCCTCCTCCATGAGACCGTCTACGTTGCCCATATCCTAGCTTGTGTTACTGGGGGCCGGTTTTGCAGCAGTGCTGCAATATGGGTCTCCTGTAACAAAAGCAGCAGCCGTGCTTCTAACTAGCTAATATCTATACATACACACACATATACAGCATTGGGTGGGGATTTACCACATAAAAATATAAATTATTTAAAAAACAAAAATTATATATACTTACCTTACAGATCCTTACCATATGGGGTAAATCATTTATGATTAAAGGCAACGTGGAAAAGGCATACGTGGTAATTGCATGCATTGTAAAGTCATACATTTCCTGGTGACTACACACTTTGTCAGTTCCAGGCAACCAACCTTGGTCAGTTATGTTGAGGAAAAGAACAATTAATTTCTCTTCCTCAAAATAACAGGGATTCCAACTTGTAATTTTCATATATCCTACTTTTCATCATATGTATAGCCTTCAGGTCATTCTCATTTCTGTATACATCTGACCCAAAGCTTCAAAACTTGTCACCTTGGTTGAACCAATTAATTGCAAAATTCCGCTTCAGCTATTAAAAAAAAAAAAGAATTCTAGACAAAGTTATGTCTAGTTTTGCTTTTCTTTGGTTCCAGAATCACTCTGAGAAGGTACTTTGTAGCCTCTCTGTAACCTTCTCACAAATATTTTCACCTTGAGAAACTCAGTTAGAAGAAATTCACCCTTTAGGGCACACATCAGATCTGTTAGGAGTTAATGTATTCACATTGATGGGGGCTTATATCTAGGCCTGCGCGGAAAACTACGCTACGCTCGCATAGTTTGCGTAGTTTGCGCAACTACGCGATACGCGAATTGCACATAGCACAGTGCAAAAACGCGTAGCGGGCATTTTTTGCTTGCTCGCGGTCCTCAACGTCAAGTTGGCGACCGCGAGCGAGCTAAATGACATCCCGGCGAGACTTTTTCCTCGTTCGCGATCAGCAACATCAAGTTGCCGATCGCGAGCGTGGAAAATAAACCTCCCGGCGAGATTCTCAATGCAGGGAGGTCAGGTTTCTCATTGCGAGTGGTCGCGTATGCTCGCGACCGCTCGCGATGAGAAACTACCAGTCAGCGTTGAGAAAACTGCAGCTCGAGTACAAATCTACTCGAGCGGCAGAAAACGACCGCTTGCACTGTGCAAGATGCCGTTTGCAATGATTGCACAGTGCGGACAAGCATCCGGCACTGTGCAATCATTGCAAACAGCATTTCCTACCGCACTACGCAGTTCGCGTAGTGCTACGCGTAGCTCGCGTAGTGCGAAGTGCACTTCGCGTAGCTACGCGTAGCGCTACTACACGAACTACACCCATGGTTACTTATATCTGTGAAATGGAGATTATGGAACTATTGCGGGACGCATAACTTTCTTGACACTTAACCAAGTGCTAGCCCACTATGCCTTTCCAGCAGACACTCCATCTTAACCAACTTGGTCCCTGTTGGTACATCACCGGCTTCAACCCCGATCCTACTCTGAGTCTCACCTTCTCATTGTACTATTTTTAGTATTACTGTGCCGCCTGCAGGCAACCAGTCTTCCGCACCATAATGGACGTCTCTATGTGTCTCGTTTAATCTGTGGCTACCACTATAGTATGTGCCTCCTATCCCTCTGCTAACTGTCCATGCATCACTAGTCTCTCCTGGTCTTTCACTGTCATGTCCCACTAGGCATGATAAGTTTACAGTTTCTGCACATTTTGGCAACAAACTAATAATTCTGTTGCTCAAATCCTAGGCGATAGGAAGATGATAAAGGACAGGAAAGAACATTTATGCGTTGAAAGAGGGTCTTATTGTCTGGAAATGCAACCATTATGTCTGTCAAAAAGGTGTAAATTGCAGGATGCTAGAAACGTTTCTGAAAAATTAAGTGGTAAAAATTGTGGATTGAGTCCTGGGACTTGATGACCTACATGAGCACATGTCATCAATATCCAAAGAAGACAGAGATTTACGAGGAGTTTGGACCTGTGAAAAGTGCCAGATCCGAGCAGTAGGAACACAAGTTACACACAATCTTACTAGTCATTGCTTCTATGTCTATTATGGTATCTTGCAATGCAGACAAATCCCCTGACCATCCAGCTAACTGACCGTATTGATTATTATTGATTAACCCTAATAAGTCCCCCTTCTGGAACAGTATTCTTTTTGCAACACATTGTTAAGATTTCTGATGATTCAATAAGTAAAATATGATCAATGAGGCAACTGTGTTCAGAATTTGCAATTGCAACATTGTACTCCTGATCCTTTCTAAACACACTGCTGTTCAAAACAAAATGGAGCAGAAAGACTGTCCCAGGGTCTGAAACAAAGTAATTTCACTGAATGAGTTTCCTTCAGAAAGTTGCATTGGCTCCCAGTCTGACAACAAATTAATATTGTTGTGCACTAGACGTTCTTCCCAAAAATGAGGTATATCTGACTAATTGTTTTTGAGTATTGGAGCAGAATAATATTGAAAGACCGATAACCTAAAGACATCGATAAAGGTCCTTGATAGAACGTAAAGGAAGGAACGGTTCTTGTTTAGGACGCACGAGTTAGCAGTGACTAGCGTCTCAAGAGACCGTATCCCTTTGAATATTGTGCTCCTTGGGTTATCCCACACCAGGGGTCTCCAACGTTTTCTGTAATAAGAGCTACTTATGTTCAATGAAACTCATGTAGAGCTACTTATATTATTAGTGTTGTAATAATGACCACATAAGATGACATTACATTAGTGGACACCATCAGAAAGATTATTGCCAGTGATCACTTCAGTGCATCAGGCATGGATGCGAGCAGTAATAAAAAAAGTATTTGTCAAATTGGAATGCCTCTACATGAGTAATATGTAACCGCCATAATTGCAATGCCTCGGAAACCAAGATAATAACATTTGTAAAATGTCTCCTCAATGTCACAATATTTACCACTCCAATAGCAGCTTTAAATATATTTTGAAAAGTCAGCCATTTTTCTCCAACTATCAGCTTATGCTTGTATATACACTCTCAATTTGTATATACGTATATTAATTCAACCAAGGAAAGCATCTAATTTAGTAGGCTGGGCTGCACACAGGAGAGCTACTTACGGGTAGCTGGAGAGCTACCCTTACTTAGCTCACGAGCTACTCGTTGGAGAAGCCTGTTCTACACAATAAAATAAGTTCTTGCAGGAGCAGTTCCTACAATGGGAGTTGTGAGTGCATCTGGCATGTTTTTGGGGGTTTTCTGTGACATGGGGAGCATCGGAAACCATGCGCTGTGCTGCTGAAGTGAGTAGGACAGTGCTTCTATATTGTGTCAAGCCAGGTATTTTAAGAGAAAATAATCACTATAAGCTCAACCAAAACATGCAGGCTGTGCTTTTGTGACATTAAGACATAGAATTTAAAAGAAGATAAACTGTATTGGTACATAACACACCCATAAAACAATAGGTCTGGCATTGTCTGCCAGCTTTTTAGCTTTATCAGTGCTTATTTTTTGTCATTGTTTTTGCAAAACCTTATTTTTAGAGAAAATCTCTCTAGCCCTCATCAATCTAAAAAACATTGGCTAAAAAATATGTTCTGGTCGCAAAAAGCACACATTACCGCACTATTTCTTCACATTGTGTGTTGACGTGCTCCTTGTGAAAGAGCAGAATGCCATCACTCACAGTGAAGTTAGCCAGTGGCTGGAGTAGGCTGAGACACTGCCCATTGCTGTCTAGTGGGCAGAGTAAAAAATATGAATGACACAACAACAGATTGATGGATGAAGTGGACTAACTGAAAGCCCAATTTAGTAAGTATAGTATACATATGATTTTAGTACCATGAACAGATCTTGGTTAATGCAGAGGGAAAAGGTGATTCATGCATGAACCATCCTACGTTTATGTTGGGCGAAGTTGGCGGAGTGGTTCCATCTCATCCCAATTAATAAAACAGAAACCTCACATACCTTTGGTAAAACAACAACTATCTTTACATGCTAAAATGCATATAGTCATCTCACAAAAGTGAAAATAAAAATATAGCAAGCAGTGAGAGAGGTGATGATTTTAGGGTCCTGCCTAACCTAGGGGCAGAACCAAGCAGATGCCTTGAACACAAAGAGCACATCACGCTGAACGATTAGGTGGTGGTCCCATCCTCCTAGGACCACCCCAAGCACAGTTATGGGCAAAAATACAATCCCAACCAAAGGCCCTGCAAAGCATTATGGGACGAGATTCTAGAATGCAGTGAATATTATGGGACCACCACCGAATCGTTCAGCATGATATGCTCTTTGTGTTCAAGGCATCCGCTTGGTCCTCCCCCTAGGTTAGGGGGGACCCCAAAATCATCACCTCTCTCATTGCCTGATATTTTTCAAAGCTCACTTTTGTGAATTGGTTATATGCTTTTTAGCAGGTAAAGGTATAGTTGTTTTATCAAAGGGTGCATGTATTCTGTGTGTTCAATGTAATGCGTAATTAGCAAATCTCCAATCTCCGCAACCTCCGATCCATAGTGAAAAATCAACATTTGACCACCAATAATGTTACTTATTGATGAAGTGTAACTTCAATGACATAATTCCTTTATGATGAACATGTAAAAATGCCATTGTCTTTTGCCTGGAGGTTAACATACAGAGTGGGTTGCGAGTGAGGAGCTAAGAGCTAGGCAGTGGAGGGACATGTTGCTTACCAAGGTACCACTGTGGTGTGATCTCGAAAGGTAGCTGAAGATTAACTCCTGGGGGTTTAAAGATGCCACACTGTAGATTCCTTTTTTACCGCTTTATATACTCATTGATAACATCATTGGTAGGCAATTCCTTATTCAAACGTGGCAACCTCAATTGATGAGACATCGGTCTCAAAATGGAATCTGTATGGGGGCGTGGCTTAGCACTGATATAAGATGGCGATATTTTGAGTGAGCTCCGCCGGCCGGAGAACTATCCTCCCGACAATTCCGCGCTGCTGCTTGCTTTTTTGACAGCAGCAGGATGCGAGTGGACCCAGTCATGGCAGTACTGACACGTGGTAGGGAAGAGTTTTCCTTACATCTTACCCGGTTGGCCAGTAAGTGTGGTACACCTAATTGTGCTCCCTGCTGCACGCATCGTGGGGCTTTTTCAAAATTCTGCTACCTGTTTTCTTCACGGCAACATCGGAGGCATGAAACGCTGTATAACTCTTGCTTGCGCTCGACTACGGCAGGTGCTACGTATTGTGTTGGCTTGGGGGGGAGGGGCATTAAAACTCTCCTTCTAGACATGCGTACCAGTCTCATTGCTATTGATCATAAATTAGAATTTCTCACTAGGCGCATAGATGACCTGAAAGACCATGTGGACAAACAACACACAAGATTTTAGGATGTTGAACAGTGCATTTCTGACGTAGAAGACCTGCACATGCAGCAGGTCAAGACTTTGGTGGACTCAAAAAATGAGCTTTGCAAGGTGCAACTGCAAAAACGAAGATTTGGAGGCGTAATCTAGGTGAAATAACATTAGAATTCTTGGCATTCCTGAATCTACTGCCATGGGGCGTACGAAGGATTACATTTAGAAGCTTATCATCACTTTGTTTGGTCCGAACGCTTCTCTCAGGCCTTTGTGATCGAGAGGGCTCATTGATCTCTCGCCCCTCGACCTGTCCCTGGAGCCTCTCCTAGGCCTATGATTGTTAAGTTTCTAAATTAAGGAGACTTGGATCAAGTGCCCCAAGAGGGAATGCACATTACCTTTTTTCCTGACTTCACACAATCAGTCCCAGAAAGTCGTGGGAAGTTCCTGCCAGTGAAAAAGAAACTGCAGGAGCGTGGAATAGTCTATGCCCTGTCATACCCAGCTAAATAGCATTTTTACTGGAAGGGCAAACAAAAGCTCTTCCCTGAACACGCCTGGGGCGGCTCCTCCGTAATGGCAGACGAGCGTCGCCCCACTGCCAGCAGATGAGAAGTAAAATGATAATAAAACATTGTTATCATTTGATTTATCTCTGTCTGAGCTACTTACGTCTGACAGGAGGGGCAGGGCCATTGCAGGGAGGAGTATTGTGCACTTATAAGTGCGCATGTGTGTTTGGCAAGCCGTCTTAGGTCAGCCCAACACGCATGCGCACTTATGTTTCTCCAACCCAGCTGTATTGTACTGCCGGGTTTGAGAAACCCCACAGGCTCCCGGCACCGTCTGAGTGGCAAACGAGGCTGCTCAGACCAATCCTGGTGCTGCTCTCATGCTAGAGAGCAGTGTCTGGATTAGGTGGGGAGCCTGTGCCTTCAGGCCCATCCACTTCCGGGACGAGAGCGCAGGAGGAACAAGGTGGCCAGCTGCAGGAGCGGCAGGTAAGTGATTTTGATTGATTTGTTTTTAATTTCCCAAACTCTCCTCCCCCTACCCACTCCCATACCGGTTTTTATTGGCAGCAGCTGCCATTGGAACCCGCTGCAGCACTAATGTGCTTGCAGCAGAAGTTTTCATCACCAGGAACATCACCACCTCATTCAATGTCTAACGCCAGATCCTCTCTGGATGAGGTGGAATGACGGGCTACACTTTCTCTTCTATTCCCCGGCCACCACGTTTAAGCCACTTTTGTCATTGCCATCATTTGGTACTGCCCGGCATTTTCTCCAAAGTGACTGAACTTCCACTAATAACGTTTGTTTCAGCCTCTAAAACTTATTGTTGGGCTCAACTCATTCACCTTATCTGGATTTCCTCTGGGTATTGAAATCTGCATTGTGCTCCTGTCAAAGGGTTGGCTGGTGATATATATATTGGTTTTAATTTACGTTCTGGCCACCCTCAGCTTCATGCAGTGTTATGTACTCAGGAGTATGTCTTGCATACATGTTTCCTTCTCTTTTATGGTTGATTTAATTTCCTGTTTGGGGATGTCACTGGGAGTTTGGGTCCTGGTGTGGGTGGGTTGAGTGGGGGGTTTTCAGGCAGTTCGGCACTACAACATGAATTGTTCATGGTCTGATATCATGTCAGTAGCATTTTTAAGTAACTTCACCTACTTTATATTCTTTGGGTCTCAAGGTGCACGCACACGAGCATACTGACTTTCCTATCAGATTTGTTACTTGGAATGTCCAAGGCCTTAATAATCCCTGGAAGTGCCATCAGGTCTTGGCATATCTCAATCGGAATCATGTTGACAATCTATTTACAGGAGACGCATTTCCTACCTGGGAGGGAGTCCGGTTTATTTGAGACATGGGCCCCTTTAAATATTTTGCATCTTACTCATCCTACTCTAGGGGGGTCGCCGTTCTCATACGTAAAATAATTCCCAGCCAGCACCTTAAGTCCCTTGTCGACCAGGAAGGCTGGTATCTTGTAGTGCAGGGTTTTACTGGGCACACACTTTACATTATTGAATATGTGTGGGCCCAATATAGATTGCCCTGATTTCTTCCCCTCTGTCCTTAAGAATGTCCTGGAAGTCAAATCACATTCAATTATCTGGGGGGAGATCATAGCCTTGTTTTAGACATTAATATAGACTGCTCTGACCGTCATGAGCACCGCCTCACAAAGGCCAGCTTTGCCTTTCTCTATATAATGGCGCCGTTTGATATGGTGGATCTGTCGCGATCTCTACACGGGGGGGGGGGTCTTGTGAGTATACTTTCCACTGCTCTGTATACACCTCCTCCAGGCTTGATTACTGGGTGGGCTTGCGGGATGTCCCAGGTGGACAAGGGGTATTCACCATCTACCCTGAACCTTATCTGATCACTCTCCGGTGATACTATATATTGCTCTACCTAACAGTTATAAGTGTCAACAGTTATGGTGCCTCCAACCCAAAAACTTACTGGATGCTGTTTTTAAGGAAGAAATTCGGGCTGCAATTAATGACTGTGTTGCTATAAATAAGGACTCTGTCAATTCTGTTGCTAACTTCTGGGAGGCCCTCAAGGTTGTTATCCGGGGAATGTATGGCTAAGGGGCACGGTATCCTTAAATCTATCAGGGGTAAACTTGCAAAACTAGAGCATGACCTTCGCTCCATGGAACTGCAATACGATGAAACCAAGGATAATCAACTTTTAGATCCCATGTGTTCGCTCCTCCTTAAATTTCAGGAGGAGGCTGAGAGAGAAGTGAAGTTCTTGGGCAAATACTTGTGGACTAGAAGATATGGGAAGAGAGACAGATCGGGGCACACCCTAGCTATGCTACTCGAGCCTAAATGGGCTCCCAATTATATTTATAATCTGGACACGGCTGATGGGAGAGAATACGACCCTGAGTATATACTGCACGTGTTTGTAAAAGGTTATCAACGGCTATACACCTCACAGTCACAGATGACCCCCGTAGACATGTCTATTTATTTAAATAGGCTGACCTTGGTGTGGCTGGATCGTGTGGAGTGCCAGCTCCTCTGTCAGCCTTTGACCGTGGCAGAGATTAAAACCATTATTACGCAATTGAAAAACTGGAAAGTGCCAGGGAGAGACGGCCTCCCTGCTGAATTTTATAAAACCTATGTTGAAGAATTGTCGCCTTTACTACTGGCGGTCTAAGAGGAGGCGTTTTAGGCAGGTCTCTTACCGCAAACAATGCAAGAGTTTATTGTAATCACTCTCCTTTAGCCTGATATATTCTCGTCCAGGCGTGAATCACACCGTCCCCTCTGACTTATTAATGTGAACGGTAGGATCCTTGCCAAGATCTTGGCAAATCACCTACTACCACTGATGCCATGTCTGGTCCGTCCCGAACAATCCAGCTTCATACCTGGCCGATCTACGGCGGATTATCTTCATTCACTTTTTGCTCTCACGCGTCAGCTGAACCCAGCCATTTCAATTATTGCTTTGTTTTTAGATGCCACTAAGGCATTTGACACTGTTGGATGGCCAATTTTGCTTATGGGGTTGTCCAGGTTAGACTTTGGCAGAGCATTTGTAAAATGGGTCCAGCTTTTGTACACCACCCCTTCAGCTCGGTTGCGTATGAGTGATGGATAGTCTGCACCATTTCAAATTGGTAGAGGGACGCGGCAGGGATGCCCCCTGCTGCGCCTTCATTTTGCTCAGACTGTGGAACCCATGGCGTGTGCCTTGCGTGAATTCCACTGTCGATGGGGAGTGAACGTGGGATTGCGGTACACATTATTATCCATGTATGATGCTATTCTCATTGTTAGGAATCCAGAGGTTAATCTGATTCCTTTTGTGGAGGAGATAGTGGAATTTGGACGCAGGTCGGTCTTGCAGATTAACTGGGACAAGTCCACCATGGTCCCTTTGACTAGTGCCACCACTAAACCGGAAATTCCGTTTCCGATACAAACGGCGAACTATGCCCATCAGATATCTAGGCATTCTGTACCATACAGACATCTCCACTGTGATCCGAGAAAATTATGGTGACTGCATGGACATCCTGCAGGTTCAAGTTGATCGCTGGATTTCCCCGCCCCTCTCTTTGGCAGGAAGGGTGGCCTTGATGAAATGATTGTTTTGCCTAAGGTGCTTTCCTTGTTTCAAAATATCCTTATCCCCTTAAACAAGGCCTTCTTCACTCATTTACAGTCACTCATGATCAAATTGGCGTGGGCGGGTCGACAACCGCGGATAGGCTGGCACACATTGCACCTTCCATATCACAAGGGAAGCTTTGCTGCCCAACATTTTGAAGTGTATTATCTGGTGGCGGAGATACAATTAATTCATCATTGGTTTCATAATTATCGACAGGGCCCTCATGTTATTAATGAGAGAGGCTTGATTTCCCCCAATCCCTTTCATGCTGCTCCATTTGTGACCTTTCCGAGACCGTCCCATGAGATCAAATCTGTCCACTGCACCTTTTGGGCCTGGAATAGACTGGCTTCTGAGTGTGGTGTCTCAACCCCATACTCTCCTTTGGTACTTATTAAGGACTATCACAAGCTGCAGTTCACTTGTACTCCCTGACTGCCAAGAGTTCTTGCACAGAAGGACATTGAGACACTAGGCGATCGGTTTACAGCAGGTAAATTTAAAACGTATCAGGAGTATTTTTGTGAATTTCCAGCTACAATTTGTATTTATTTGTTTATTTATTTAGTGTTTTATAGAGCGCGAACGTGACCCGTTAGCGTATCAGAGCGCTTTACAGGGATAACACGTTGTATACAAGTATGAAATAGTCAAAGAAAAAAAAAACATAAGTAGGGGTAGAAGGAAGTGAAACATTTGGGGAATAACAGGGTGTATACAATGTTCAGATCATAATTCAGAGAAATCCAGCAATTACATTTGTGGGAGTACAAGGTCAGTACAAACTCTAGCGGCAACAAAATAAGCAAAACCACTGAGCGGTGTGTGCAATGCATGATTTATGGGAGAAACTTGCCCATTAGGAAGGTTTTGGCTTCCTTTTTAAATATTGACAGAGAGGGAATTCTTCTGATGAAAGATGGCAGCGAGTTCCAGATTCTTGGTGCGGCCCCAGAGAAAGCACGATTGTACGTTTTTCCTCTCAGAAGCGGGGTGGCTGGAGCACAAAGTCTCTAGCGGACCGGGAGTTTCTGGCTCCTCCAGAAACCATGATTTTCTGGGCGAGATATGCTGGGGATATCGTGTGTAGCACTTTGTGGGTGATACATGCCAGTTTGAGTTGGATTCTTGCTTCAAGAGGAAGCCAGTTCAGTGCCTTCAGATGCGGTGAGATATGGTCGAATTTGTTTGAGTCTGTTAAGAGTCTGGCGGCGGCGTTGAGGCAAGCTTTTAGGGGGGCCATGGAGATCTTGAGCAGGCCTGAAAGGGTTGAGCACCCGTATTCGATTATGGAGATAACTAATGCCTGGACTGCCATTTTTAGGTCCGAGGCATCAAGGAAAGGTTTAGTTTCCTCAGGTAGCTCAGGTGAAACCTGGTAGTTTTAGCCATCGAGTTGATGTGGTCTTGCATATTCAGGTTGCTGTCTAGGATTATTCCGAGAGATTTGGCAGATTCCACTATGGTCGCTGTGCAGTTTAGTGCTGTGATCGACTTGGTCCATTCCCGGATGTCAGTGTTACTTTTAGGGGGGGAGATTAGAAGGAACTATGTTTTTTGTTTGAGCTGGTTGCAGGCGAGCCATTGAACAGTCAGCTTTAGGGCCTCATTCAAAGAGTAGATCTCCTCTAGAGATGAGATTTTGATGTAGATCTGGGTATCATCCGCATACATGTGGAAGGAGATGTTGGCGGTAAGTAGTAATTCAGCTAACGGTTCAAGGTAGAGATTGAAGAGGGTTGGGGAAAGAGTTGATCCTTGGGGGACTCCGATCGTTATTGGGGAAGGAGCAGATAGATTACTGTTGACTAAGAATCTCTGGGTGCGGTTCCAGAGGAAGGATCTAAACCATTAGAGAACGGTTCCCCTTACTCCCATCCTGAATTTGAGGCGTTCAAGTAGTTTCTCGTGTTTGACTGTGTCGAATGACAAGGATAAATCCAGTAGAATTAGGAGACATGTTTTGCCTTGGTCAAGGGCTTGACGAGCATCATCCACAATATGGAGAATAGTAGTTTCCGTGCTGTGCCCAGGCCTGAACCCGGATTGGAATTCGTCTAGCAGATTAAAGTTGGTGATATGTTGGCTCATTTGAAGTTGCACACATTTCTCCAGAGCTTTTGCTAGAAGTGGGATATTGGTCTGGAATTGTCTGGAGTAGCAGGATTCAAGGTGGGTTTTTTTTTAAGCTGGAGACGACTTGACCTGCTTTTAGAGAGTCAGGTATGGACCCTTGCACTAGGGAAGCATTGATTATTGTAGTCCAAATGGGAATGATAAATTGGGAGGTCGCCGCCACGCAGCTGGAGGTGAGTGGGTCATTAAAGTGGTTATTCTGATTTAAGGAGGATAGAATTTTCGAGATGGAATGGTCGTCATATAACTTGAAGTTGGTCCAGTGCGCTTGCTTCTTGGGTGTTGTCTGGGGGGGAAGAGAGGAGAGATGGGACCCGGCAGGAAGAGGTTGGATGTCGGTGGAGGAATTAAGTTCTTTTCATAGGGAGGTAATTTTGGCTGGAGCAGAGCTCTTCACAGGTTATTAGGGATTTTGAGGTTTCTTTGGAAGTTTTAGCCAGTTTGTTAGATTGGTGTTTGACCATTTCAAAGAGCTTACAAGGTCTGTTATTAGTGTTTTCCAGTTCCGATCTAAAGAACTCTTTTTTAGATTTCAGGATGTTCCTGTTGTAAGCATTTCTGGTCTGTCTGAGAAGTTTTAGTTGGGAGGCTGAGGGGTGCTGTCTCCAGGTTTTTTCTGTTAGCCGGAGGGTTCTCCTTTCATTCTTGAGGGATCCATTGAACCAGGGGTTTTTGTCTTTGACTCTGGATCTTTTTAGCTTTAGCGGGGCAAGATCATCAATTATGTCAGACATAGTCGAGGTGAAGTGCTCTGTAAGGTCGTTGACCTTTGAGAGATTCGGGGGGGAGGGGAGGTGAGGTCATTCTCGCAATGTGCAGCCAGCTTCTCAACATCTAGGCTCTTTGTGTCCCTGAGCCAGAGTTTCGGTTTCACAGGTTGCGCTGGCCTTGTCTTGTGGGTGCCAGGCAATGGGAAGGTAATAGCATGGTGGTCAGACCAGTCGCATGGATCTATTGAGTTAAGCCTGACTGCCGTTGCCTTAGCAATGATCCAATCCAGAGTGGCGACTTTGGTGTGAGTTGGTAATGTGCAGGCTTGAGTGAATGATTCGTCAGCAAGGAAGTCTTTGAGGGCGTTAACCTGAGGGTCATTGAGGTCATTCCAGTGCAGATTAAAGTCTCCAAGGAAAATGTCATTGGAGTGGGGGGAAACCTTAGCTGTAATGATTTCCATGAGGTGGTCGATAAAGGTGTCGTTCTTTCCTGGGGGGTGGTAGAAGATGTGCAGAACTGGGTAGCGTCGTTACATATGGAGAGTGCAAGATATTTGCAGGAGTCGGTGGGGTCAGCGTGAAGTTCAGTGACAAGGAGGTCTGAGCGGTAAATGCAAGCAATGCCTCCCCCTTTTTTAAATTGCCTGTCAAACCTTACGATGCTATAATTTGAAGGGACCAATAAATCTAGGTAAGGTGACAACTCATTGAGCCATGATTTGGTAAGGATTGCTACGTCAGATTTTTGGCTCAGGATGAAAGCGGCGATGTCGGAGGCATGCTTTACTGCTGACCCTCAGTTAATTAGGAGGCCGGAGAGAGGAGGGTCGGTGCAGGTCTTGTGAGTTAGGGAGGATAAGGGTACTTGCGCTAAGTTGTTGCTGTTTACTCCTCTGTTACGGAGAGTTGATGGTATATTAGAGTTGATTGCAACGTGTGAATTAAGTATTCATCTTTCTTGTCTGGAGGACTGGGGCGTCAGGAGAGGACTTATAGGATAAGAGGAGGGCTTGAATTTCGTCCTCCGAGTAGTAGTTTGGATGCTTGCGAAGGTGTCTAAAGGCTAGTGGCAAGGGTTGAAGGAAGGGCTTGGTGAGTGGGGGAAGAACGGAGTTCTGGGAGAGCTTGATATTCGAGATAGATTGTTCCGTGAGGTTAAGGATGCTTTTCAGTTCAAGAATGGAGTTATGGATGCTCTGAAGCTATGTTGGCTGCTCTGAGGTTCAGAGTTTCAAGGTCCATAAGTGAAGGTTTAACTAGCGGAAAAGTTGGATGTGCTAATCTATGGCAAGCTCTCTCATGAAATTTGCCGTTTGTTTATTGGATTCCCGGAGGAGCCTCCGTCATGGTCTGTTCTCACAATATTGCTTTCTAATACAGTCCCTCACAATTTAATTACCAGACTATACAATGCAGTGATGGAGTGTGTGCCCTCAGAGGCCACCCGGACCTGTCTGACATAGGAGAACGATCTGAGTCATGGTGTTTCAGACGAACTATGGACATTTTGTTGTCAGCAAACACAGGAGGTATCCCCTAATGGTAGATTCCAACTTTATACATTACGAGTTTTTGTTAAGAGCATACCTCTCGCCTTCAGACCTTACACGATATTATGGCATAGATGATACTAAATGTAAGAGATGTGGGACTCAGGGGGCGGACTTTTTTCACTTGGCACAGTCCTGCTCAGCAGTGGCAACGTTTTGGAATTGGGTGACCACTGCCTTGCTAGACAGGACAGATAATGTTTTCAGCTGACTCCGGTGACTATTTTGTTGGGTTATGTCAAGGAGGTACTTAAGAAATGTCGCTGATTTATAGCCACTAGCCTGCTATTGGGTAAGCGTAGGGTGACTATGACGTGGGGGGGGGGGTTGGGGAGCTCCAAAATGTCAGGATTGATTAACGGACATGCCTACGTGTGAGGATTGGCCGGGGACCTATGCTGCAACCCTTCCATCGGCTTCTCACCCTAGAGACTTTAGGAACCCTGGGAGATCCTACCTTTTGAAAGCACATCCTACGTAATGGCCCACCTACCATTGTATTGCTGATGTTTTGTTGATTGTAGGGATTTTCTTGACCTGCTTCGGCATTTCAGGATGTATAACTCAGACGTGCAGGTCTTCTTGAGTATGTATTTCAATTAGTATTGCCATCGGGAACTGTGTGTGCTATTTGACCAATATCAGCTGTCATTACACTTCCTTTTGTTCCATACTGTGTACTACTAGGCTGAACTGTTGCTGGTATTAGTTATAAGTTGTACACTTTCAATAAAGCAATACAAAAATAAAATGGAATCTGGATGGTCTGTCATTCTTTTGTAAATGGAGATTAATGTTCCTTTGCCATTTGTAACCTAACATGCTGTGAAATTCCGCATAGTGAGTCTGTATTTGGTAGGCAGTAGCTTCCACAAGTCCTATCGAAGTTATGGTCCGGTCGATGGTGCTGCACGGAAAACCATCAAAGCGGTGTTGTTTTAGCTCCCATCCGGAGAGATGATGCCAGTGTACAGCTGAAAGAGTGGGCACATTGCACGATGATTGATTTGGCTGGGTGAGAATAACTCACCTAGGCTCAATGTGGAATCATCCACAATGCCATACTGGACTAATCTCTGGGATAATGCAAGGAAAATCCACTCTGCTCTTCAGAAAAAAAGATGAGAATTGGGTCTTAGCTATTACCATGCACATGGAGAGAGGCGAGGGAGGCATGTACTCTACATTGAGAAGGAACTATTTCTCCATTGCTGGCTATGTATTGGTCATGGACACTATAATGGGACATAACTCACAAGTTCTGGCAGGCTATTTCGAGAGCATTGTGTTACAATGAAGATTGTCTTTGTAGGTTATGAATATAGGTTTATTTAACTTGGATACAGCTTACAGGTAAAGCCCCAACAGAAGCAGCATCCCTGCTGCTCAGCTCATCCACTCCGACTGAACTCGTCCAAACACAAACACTCTGAACATCCTAATGACCTCACACACTGGCTGAGCAGCAGGGAAGAGAACATCAATGATCATCAATAAGAAGGATGCATTATACTCAACAGTAGATTACAGCACATTGAATCACCAATGTCCCATCCCTGTATTTAATATCTCCTTATTTGAAGTTGAGGAAGCATTATTGTGGTACCTGGCTGATGCTGCCCAGGTCTTTGGGAGGACAAACATCAGGACATGTGTGTTGGGTGGGGATGATTGCAGCCCCAGCCTGTTAGTTCATCAATCGGCCTGTCCTATGTATCTCTATGGATGTTTGTTCCACACTACTTGTTTAAGAGAGGGTGAGGTGGAGCGCAGGGCACTCCCAGCAGCAGGAGCAGTGGAGCAGGGAGCGGGACCAGCTCGACTAACACCACCTGTTCTGTTGTCCTTCATGTACTCTGCAAGGTCAAAATTGGGCAACTTCAGGCAATAGCTTTGGGAAATGTCTGCAAAGTGTTAACATCTTTCAGTATTTAACCCTGACATTCTGGATGTGGGCACATTAGAACCTCGCAGTGCCTTGATAAAACGTTTGTAGGCGTTTCTAACTTTAATAGTCATTGCTATCGCGTATATCTAGATTTTTGTTGCCTCATTGGTTCCCTCTCCACTGAGACCAGTCTGCTCGACCGTCACACCTTTAAACTTTATTAGAATATAGTGTAGGACACAAAATCGTGTTGAGATTGAAGTTGAGGTCATCATCTGGCAAAAAAAACCAATTTAAGTATTGACTAGAACTAGAAAAGTCGTTGCAAGTAAGGCCCAGGTGTTTTAGCATTCTCTGCAAATATGCCCGATATTGGAGCATTCTTCAATAATTTCTGACTAATACATCTCTGAATAGTTATTTTCTTGGATTAGGGATATATATATATATATATATATATATATTTTTTTTTTTTTTTACTTTATTTAGTTTTTAAATATTGTGTTTTCTCCATTTTATTTCTTCATATCCCATTTTTTTGTTTTTATGTACAGATAGTATTCATTGTTTGCTTGTAGTATCTTTGGCTGTGGTTCCCCTTACTGTATTTTCTTTCAGAGCGCGGTGATGCCATGCAGTTTAAGTGGTACTTTAAATAAATGCATAAACGTCCCTCTTTGAGAAATTAAAACATGTGAGAGGACTTAAAGCGGAGAGTAGGTTTCACCAGTCATTGTGATAACAACAGCACTAAACACTCCTGGTGAAAAACAAGCTAGCATAACCACCTCTTTAATTGTATGTTCTTATGCTTATGGGTGCTCACTGATTGGAGGCGGAGGGTGCTATAATAACATTTTGAACTGCCTTATTTCACTAGCTTGGTTTCACGCCCTATTCCGCCTCTTAAGGTAGAATAAATAGGAGGCCTATTCCATACATCAATAATAACTATGTAAACCAGCTCGCCACTTGGAAAGGGTTCAGAAGTATTTTTGGCCTGGGTACAAGCACTCTTTGCTGACAGCACAGCTTTAAAGCAGAGAATGAAACGCCTGCAGCTGTGCTGCCAATGTTTATTTTCCAGAATAGATTTTGCCCATATGCCTGGGCATGCGGCAACTCGCCGCGGGGCCTAGCGGCAACGCGCTGCATGCTCTGCTCCTTGCATGTTAGATAGGATGTGGAGGCACTGCCAGGAACCCAGTCCAAAGGAGGAAACCCACAAACTGTGCCCAGATCAAGTGACAATTATTATTAGATACCCGCAGGGTAATAAACAAACCAGAATAACTGAAGAAAAAAATAAACATCAGACAAACCACTCAAGCGACCCGGAAGCAACTGTTGTTCAGCTTAGAACGCTGCAGCCTCCTATTGTTACAAAAAGATCACACATTTAGTCAGTCAGTGCCAGGATCTCTCACAATAACTTATGGAAAAAATAAAATACTGACCGAACTGAGCTTTTCAAAGCAAGTAAGTTGAGACTGCCTGTGGCAAATCTACTCACACTGGGAGTTCGTAGCACCGGAAGGAAATCATTTCATTTTCAGATCACACGGTTCCTCTCAGGTTTGTATACATGATCTGATAGTAAACATTTCTTTCCTTCAACTTTTGTTTTCTTTCATCCATGGCCCCAGCAACAATCAACAGGCCTTCAAGGACTGAGTATGTTGCCTGTAGTAACACTTATCTAGGGTAACACATCAAGTATGTCTTCCTTACAAAGCATGTGCTTTCAACAGTTTTGAAATGACAATTTTGCTTGTAGTGTGTGAATGTGACCCAATTAATCGTCCGCTCTCCAGTAATATAACTAATTTGTTGTCGTTACAGTCACAAAGATGTTTAGTAGCTAAGTCAGCAGAGTTCTGGAGACCCCCATTGAATCACTAATGGAAGCTGGGGACCCCAGGCTTAGCAGTTTCTACTATTTGAACCTAAAACAAAAAATATACAAAAATACAGAAACAAGCATAGATCACAAATTATTAAATATTTTATTTAATTCCCCCAAAAATACAAAGATAAAAATTGTAATTTTAACGGGAAGGATGGAGTTTTTAAAAATGTAGTTTTATTTCTAAACGATGAAACGGTATGCTAAACTCTAGCGTTTCACTTTGTCCCTTTGAGCTACAAAATGCATGTTTTCTGTCAGCGCATGCCAGTGCTTTAATTGAAGCCACCATTTGTCCATACCATACACTCTGTACTGCTCCCACAAATTAAGCGAAGGATGCCAACTTCATTTTTAGCCTGCAGTTTTAATTTCCGTCACTTCTTGGAGTGGTGGAGGTCAACCGCCCTCAGTCACGAGTGAAGCATGCTAACATGGTTGCCCAATTGTCAATGGTACCTCATGTGTCCAAGGTCATACAAACTGTTTCTTCCACACACAAACCATCAGGAAGATTTTAAGATTTGTCTTTCCCCCATAAAGTAGGCAACATTGACACTGGCTCTCTACAGGTTAAAACCGGTCAATAGTGCCTATTTTGCACTACCTACTTATGTAGTCCAGAAGCTGCAACTCTTTCGAAATATTGGAGTCAGACTTATTTGCTACTTAAATTGGAGAGACCATGACGGTACTTGCTTCCAGACTCTGGATTGGTTGCCTTTGAGAGACAGTGAGGGAATTAAGTTTAAATCACTGTGCACTGTCCACCAAGCACTAAATTTCATAGCTCGACATTCATGTCGAACCAAACATTCTACTATAGGGCAAAGGGTACTGCACTCATCCTTGGACCTTTTGAGCATCCCAAAGTACAATAGAGCTACTTGTGGCAGTACTTCTATATCCCAGCAACCCAACTTTGGAATTTCCTTTTTCTCTTAAAAAAAAGTAAAGACCACTACATCTTTCACAAAGCTGTTAATCAATCTCCTGTGATGTCCTCAATTACCTTATTTTCTGTCTGAGTGCCTATCTGGCTAGTTCTGCAAATCCTAAGATGTTCAGAGTTAGTGGACAATCCCTTTGAGAAGTATTGCCTGTTATCGCTGGACCCCAGGGGATGGGTACTAAAGCATAGTTCAATGAGTTGCTAAGTACCTTCTTATTGGTCTTTCATTCTCAGGGGGTAGTGATGCAGAGCTGTCAAGGCCTACTCCAGGAATATGATGTAAGTTTAGAAACTAAGTACAGATAATACATGGAAAACACTATTAATTTGAAGGTCCAGACAGTGGTACTTTTTTTCAAATAAAGAATAGATTATTATATCCATAAAGTTAAAAAAGTATAGTAACTATAACTTGGCTCAGTTGCTCTCTGACTAAACTCTGACTAAACTCACCAACTAAGGGTTCATCATTGTCAATGGCGTTCTACGTCTACATGAGATCATCACTGGCTCAGTTAATCAATGTACCAACTTCAATTCCAGATTTATGCTGACAAAATCCACCTCGGCATCATAGGCGAGTTAACAATGTGGAACAGCAGTACATCACTGGACACCTAAGACACATTCAGCACTAGATGAAGAAGAGTTGTCTACACATTCACAGCACAAAGACAGAAATACTGAGCATTGGAGGCACCCGTCAAGGATACAGTCATTTTCTGGTGGCCAGAAGTGGGAGAGACCTCCACTCAGACTGTAAAAAAAAATCTCATGGTGTGATTTGACCCAAAAAGATTCTTTTGACACTAGACCACATAACTTTCAAGAACCACTAACTTGAAAATTCTTGATGATGAGAAAAATGTTTAAGCAGAATCACTACATTGTACTTTCCAGGCCAATGCTCTAGCCCAACTGCATTAAATTAACAGAATCTATGCTGGGCTCATAGTTTCCATTCAGGACTTCTACGTTATCCTCAAATTTTCCTGAGAAATGATACACTCCATTGTGCATGGCCCAACACAAACCCACAACCTAGGTCTATAATTGGCCTGAAGACTACACAATTGTTTCTTGATTTAGAAATAAAAGTCAACAGGTGTGGGGCCCGATTTAGTGTTTGGCATACAAGGTACTTCATCACAAACGTGACAGAGTACCCCGTCTGGCAGACTCTCTGTTCGCCCGCCCTATTGTAAGCTGGGCACGCCATCAGCTTTCTCTCAGCAGTGCCCCTAATGACTCCATTGACCATTGATGGAAAGCTTACTCAAATGGTCTGATGGAGTGCTGGCTGTCGGAGTAAGGGCATGGCACCACCCACCTATTTATGGCAAGTGGTCTGCTGTACTTTCTTTTCCATCCGTCACTGCCAGGAAAAACCTGGTGGTGATAAACAGAAAAATAAACATAATGATCCCCCAACACCCAGGGGACAAAGCGGTCTGGGTGTGTGGATCATTAGTTATTTGTTTAAAAAATAAACTCGCACTTTGGGAGTTTGTTTTTGAAAAACAAAACGTTTGGGGGACAGTAGTCAAAACCGGCATCAGCTATTCATCAAACCTTTGGTACCTTCCCTCTGAAGGTACAGAGATCACTACTGGGCAAGCGGTGATCTTTAAATATGGCAGTTGTCTGTCTCTCTAGGTGGAGAACATAACATCTCTTCCACCCTCACCGACAGAATAAATAAAGCCATACACTAAGCCAGGCCCATAATTATGTAAAACACTACAGAGGACCAATTACCTGGGTTATCATAATCACATTCACTGAGGAGCAAAAGATGGACTTAAGACACATTCTATACCCCAGAATCCTTTGAAAACAATTACCTGACTGTATATATGCAGCGACTACTATTTAATTTAAGATATATATGATTACTCTGATTAAATGTACTTGTTTACTGCGCATGTTTTATGTAAACATTTTGGGCCTGATTTACAAAGGACCTCCGCACTCGTCGCGGAGGCCCTGCAGTCTTGGGGGGAGTCTCTGCACTCGGGGCGGAATCTTCGCAATGAGAATTCTCATTGTGGAGATTCTGGCCCGAGTGCGAAGACTCAAACACGATTGCGAGACCTCCGCCATGTGTGTGGAGGCCCTTTGTGAATCAGGTCCTTAGCTGTTAATAAAAGATTATCACATTAATGTAATGGTATTAGAACATAAAGTGAATTTCCTCTAGAAGCTTGAACACCCGGGCTTCATCCTTACGCATTGAAAGACCACTAATTTTCTAGGCTTCCAAATGATAAAAAGCTTCAATGGCACTGCTAGGATCAGAAACCTTCCTATTATACACAGGTGTTTGCATTGTACGATAAGCCCAGTAATCTACCTGCCAGGTTATTAGAGTCGATCTCAGCAAAATGAATGGTACAGTGATATGAGAGGCTTTAATTTCAAGCAACTTAAACCAATGACCAATTGACTATTTGGATTTTCAAGATACATTTCTGTAGTTTTTGGGTTTGACTTGACAGTGCAGCTGTCACTAGACCATATGTGATCAAACGAAAAAGACATTTACTTAACACTACTGAGTGAGGGGCTTTGGCTCAAAAATATTGAAATCTTGAGTTCTGATTTTGATTGGGCAAAATTTGGGTGCTTCTGCCTAAAAAGAGTGCTTGTATAAGACTTTTTGCCTATGGCAACAAGTCATTGAACAGGTCTATAGGACTGATTGCTTTTTATTATGAAAAGTTACTGCAAAGAAAATAGGTGCAGCATACTTATTGTGATAATCATATGTTAAAGCCAATATACTCTTAAAGGGGTAATTGCCATTACACTGGGTTACAGCTTGCAGACAGGTATTTTGTTACAGGGATTCACACAGATTGGTGATGGTTACCGCGTGACAAAACCTCGGGTATAAGATTTGTAGTTCGAGAATCCTTTTTATGCCATCTTAGGAAGGGCTTTATATTCTTTTGCTGACTGTAATTTTGTCATATTTGTCATTTTCTGACTCTGCCAATAGTTACCTTGTTTGAAAGCTGATGCAGACCACTGTAGTTTTGAGTTGTTTATGGTGACAATCGAGTCATAAAACCTATAGGTTGAAGTTGTTCATTGGAACCAGTTATGTCAGAGGCCATAGGACCAATATTTTTATTACGAAAATCTATGACAAATGCAGTAGGCCCGACTTGTTTATTCTGAAAATTATATGTTAAAACCAATAGACCCTTGCAGGTGGATTGTTATTAAACTGTGCTAAATCCTTTAGACCACAGGTATTCAGTTACATAGATTCAGAGATACTGTTGTAGGCAAAAGTGTTGTTTTTCACTTCTGTCAAAACCTGCGGGGAGATGATTTTCCCTTGGATAATCTTTAGTCTATTAAAAGAGATTGAGTATTGTTTTGCCAACTGTAATTTTGTGTATGGTTATAATTTTCTGACTGTATGCCTGAGGATTGCTTGTGGGAAAGCTTATGGGGAATCCGGTAGGCCTCAGTTGGTTATTGTGACAAGCCAAGCGTGAAGGCTACAGCCCTGATTAAGTCTTTAAGAAACAATATATTTTTATTATGAAATGCCAAGACAAAGGTAGTAGGCCTGACCCATTTATTGTGAAATTAATTTCTTAAAGCAAATATGCGTTTAAGGGTGGGTATTTTTTCATGGGTTGAAGTCTGTAGAATTTTTCTTACATGGAATGTCAAAGATGATCGTAGCAGGCAAGGGAATTGGGGGTTCCCCTATAAAAACGCTTAGAGTTGACGATATGCAATGCAATAATCATTTTTTTTAAAAACTTTATTTAAATGTAATGGTCACGGTATCTTACATGTATAGCTTACCACATTACATTTGATGTAAGGAATAGTAAGGAGAAAAGCTAGAAAGAGTGGTAAAAAACACATTGGCTCGCATATAAGGAACATCACATTTTGAATACATGTTTAATAAAATAGCCCAGTTGGGTCGAAAGGTGTGCATAAGTCTAATGTTGTAACCCTACGCCAGTGTTAACCCGAGGGGGTATGTGCGGGGTGATAATCGTTGATAGGCCGTTTTCAGACGCATTTTCTATTGTTTTGCAAACTGTCATTTTGTCTATATTTGTAATGTATTAGAGTGTTGCCTGATGTTTGGCAGCTTATGTTCAATTTGGAAGCCTGTGCTGGTTTTGGGGACAAGGCAGGGATAAAGGTTATTGGCATCATTGGTTCATAGGGATGTGTGTGCCAGATGATGCAGGTCTGATCTGTTTATTATGAAACGTTCTGACAAAAGTTATTAAAATCATGTGTTTAAGCCAAAAGGCCTTTAAGTGTGGATTAATATTACATTGTGATAATGCCTGTAAACATGCGTTTTACTACATGGAATCAGACAGATTACTGTACTAAGCATAGATTTTTTGTGTTAGTTACTTCCTTTGACAAACCCTACTGGTAGAATATTTCCAATGTGACAATCCTTGCTAGAGGAGGTCTGGGCGCAGTGCATGAGGCAAATGGTAAGCCCATTCCTCCCATGGACTGTATTACCCAGGAATGGCATTTTGTGTGATCGCGTGTGCACATCTACTTGAAAATAAGTGTAATTTGCTGTCTGGGCCGGTGGCCGCTCCCTTAGTTTTTTATTATTTTTTTGCTTTTATAGGTGCACTTTCATTTCTTTTCTTCTCCATTTTTAGAGCATTCTGCAGCTCCCCATACAATCCTAATAGACCACTCGATTGCCACTCATTTCATTTGCAGAGTGCTATATCCTTTGCAGTCATTAGATCTAAACTGGTTGGCCATCTTGGAATGGTATTTGCATGGTGTATCATTGTTTTACTGCTCCAAGATAGCTAACATGTTGCTTGTAAACATGGCAGCCATGCTGGAACTTTAAAACAATGATATGCTCTTTGCAAAACTATTCAAGACGGACAGCTAAGGCTATGCTTAATTTTAATGTTGCATTGCAAGCATATGCCCTCCAAGTTTAGGCTGAGCCACGTTTTCTATTTTCTACTTTTGTTCTTTTGCTTTAACTCCCATATACTTGTTGAGTTTGCCTCCCTGTTTTATTGTGGATGGGTAGTTAGGTAAATGAAAAATGCGTCATTGATTGGATGAATGGATGCATGAGGGGAAGGGTGAGTGATAGGCGTCATGTGTGATGACTGCCTAAACTCATCAATGAATGAAGAGGCACGTTCAGTATATGCCCGACCTACTTGCATTGCAATGCTTGTTCTCTCAAGCGCTTTCCTCCATTGATGTCCCACATCAAAGGCCTACGAGCTCAACCTTAAACCTTACTCTGTGCTGTTCCTTGTCCAGCCTTTTGTAACTTACTTGCAGTGTCTATTTTTTCTCAGTTTAATTTCTGCTCAACTGATTTCCTCTGTGGCCTTAAAAGTTGCCAGCACCAACTGTACTTCTGAGGTCACTTCCTGTTCCTAGCTGCGGCGTATGCTAGTGGTTTGTGGCTTTACCACAGACTAAGCTTAACCCCCATCTGGGAGCATTACATTCTATTTCCTAATTGTGGTTTTCTGTGCTGCTGTACACAGCAAACAAACAAAAATCACACTTGATGTGTTGTGTCTGTAAACTGAGTCTACAGGCGGTGCTGAGGAGCTCACCTTCTGACAAGGGGTTCTCACTGCTAGGTCTGTGGGGCGGTCTTTCTCCACAGTTCTCATTCGTGCCAAACCTTCACAGTACAATAGTGGTTTCTTTTGTATGGTTCTGCCTGCCTTCCTGACAGCAGGGTGTTTGTGCCTCCTCCTGCCAGCCTAGCACTCTGCAGTCAGCATTGCAGCATTGGTCTTTTCCAATCATGCAGGTTTCCATGAATTGTCAGTCACCAGTGAAGGTCACCCTACTCGGGTCCCTTACAGTGGTTGGATAAGGGTTCAATCCAGGACTTGTAAGATGGAGGGAAAGCTATTTGTAGGTCTGTCTTGGCAGCCCTAGATGTCCACATGTTTACAGTGGACAGAGAATGGCCTTTGGGTCAGTCCCCTTCATCCATTGCCTTGTTATAAGCTGGATGTACTGTTTGAAAATCGTCTCGGTTGGGGCAGAGAGAAGCTTGCTTGTAGAGACGAACAGCATAATGAATGGATTAATTATTAGCAAGAATTAATGGTGCATGCATAGAGCTATGCTCTTCGTGTTCATGCAATGAATGCCAAAAGTGAAATGTTGCAAACCGTACACCACACAATTTACAAAATAAATTACAGGGCATTTTGAGCTTTATACGTCACGTTGTACTATGTTATGGTATGCAGATTTGTGCAGCGCCAACATGGTACTGGCGGCTTCAGGAAGCGCTAAGATAGCACTGTGGGCTTCAGGGAGCAAACATAAATGACATCTTTACACAGACCATGTGTAAAATACTGGCATCTGTTGTGCCTCATTGCATGGTAGATGTAATAAACCTATCAGTTGCTAAACCATTAAAGCGCCGAGATACACCTACGGGTGTGAGTCGCTGCGCTATAACAAGTGGCAATAACATAACCAACTAATTACCAACACTATCCATAACCATTGCATTAACTGTTACCCTTGAATTACAGAGGAGCGTGCTCCCCCGTAAAGTGCTTCAACACCTCGTATGGGGTAGTAAGTACAACACCATACACTAGTCTCAGAAGGTTTAAAGTCTTGGATGACGTTGCCAGGATTAGAACCTGCCAGGTGCAGAATAAAGACAGATTTTATCAGTGAGGGCTTAAGTCATTGAGCGATAGTGTGAGTGTTGTGAAGAGTCAAACTGTTTTTTGGAGTTAGTATGGCTTTTGACGGAAGTATGGCTAAATCGCTAAAACCCCGAGGAAGACATCTATGTGGGTTTTAAAGAAAGGAACTAAAATATATAAATACAAATAAGCCTGTTCATGCCAGCAGCAGGGGAGACCACAACCCCAGGGACCATCGCGGCAGTCACGCCGCCACGCCGCCCGCCCAGCAAATCAACGCGCCAGGAGGCGCTTAAAAATCACCCGGGAGTCCCGCAAAGCCTGGGCCAAGGGCCGGCCCATCTACGCCCGTCAGAGCCCGGAGGAGGCTGCGCTGGGCCACCGCTCTGAGGCCTACTTGTGGAAACTCCTGGTTCAAGTCTTACTGATCCACTTTGGGACCCAAGGTTAGTGCCACTACACCTTGTTTGCATATATTTTATCGCTGAGGCCTTACAGTTGCCCTTTTAATCCCTGGTGGCCGGTGCAAGTTGTGTTTAGCCTGCTGATCTATCCCTGTGTCTTGCGGGTTGAAAATGTCATCCAGAGCTAGTGACGGGGCAGAACTTGGTTAACAGGCACTCAAGAGTCTGACTACCCCAACCTGCTGCCCGCAAAATGGGGAAGCGTGATAAAGCCGGGAAAAAGCAAGCGTTACCCCTGCAATCTGCAACAGCCCACCAACCAACTGCGATTGACAGGATGTTGCAGAGGGCTATAGGGGTGGTGTCTACTGAAATTGATCTAACTGAAAGGCGTTTATCGCTAACACCGGATTTAGTTTTTCCCTTGACTAATCATGATACATCATCCACTTCACCAGTCGTGGTTTCTGACTCTCCTAAGCATCAGCCAAGGACTCGTGCAATGGTACACGAACCATCTATTGCGGACTTGCAGCCAAAGGCTGCCCTTCCAGGCCCCGCCAAAAATGGGAAACCTAAACCAGCTGCGAGAGTGGGGACCAAACGCAAGAAGTGCCCCACGGAGTCTATAGAGAATGGTGTCTTTGGTAAGGGAAGGCTAGGGGTCTGCTCTCCTGTAGGTATAGAGCAGCCGACTTGGGTGACCAACCTGGTGGTGGAACTACAGGTTCAAATAAGGGATATTGTCAAGGATAAACTAAATTCTCTGATTGCACGGGTAGATAAGCTTGCATCAATGGTTAAGACATGGGTGGGTAAGTCAAAAGTAATCCAAGGGGGGGCCCCGAGTCTGCAAATCATCCGGTATTGCAAGCGGCCCCTCCTCACTTCAGGTTGGATTCCACTTCTACAACTATTCTGACCCCCACCCTGCCACTAAATCCGACCAACCAGGCGGTTGCAAATAGAAGCATGATTAACTCAGTAAAGTCAACAGTAAATCATAGCACACAGTGCCAGGGGCCTAGCCGAGGGATGAAGGTTGGCAACAAACATAGGTCCCACCCAGCACTACCAATAGCTGGTGAAAATGTGCCCCAACAAGGGTTTAGTCAAAGGGTCGATGAGGGGTTTCTCGCACGAGCAGAAGCCACTAAGGAGAGGATAGCCCTGCCATGTATAAACCTTCCCCTGGATTCAACTCCTTATGTTATGATCCTATCTGGAGTATAAGAGTTTATTTAATTATTTATTTATTTAATTTGTAAGGCGCAGCAGCTACCCAAAAAGGGTTTCCCGGCGCCAAGCAGAAACAAAGACCAGATATTGAGACTTAGTAGCAAAATCATTTGTTAAAGAGCCAGGTCTTTAATGCTTTACGAAATTGAACGTAGACTGTTTCGTTCCGGATGGCAGTGGGAAGGGCATTCCAGAGTGAAGGACCAAGGAAGGAGAAAGAGCGCCCACCCATTCGAGAAAGCCTGAATCTGGGAACGGAGAACCTACCCTGAGAGGATGAACGTAGGCTGCGGGATGGGACATACAGTTTAGCTAGGGAACATAAGTAGTGAGGTGCAGTGCCAGTTTTGATCTTGAACATATAGGTCAGAGCTTTGAATCGAATTCGATTTTCCACCCTGAGCCAGTGCAAGTCTCGCAAATGGTTAGAAACAGAGGTGGTCCTAGGTAATTGGAGGAGAAGTCGGGCTGCGGAGTTTTGTACCATCTGCAGCTTGCGTGTCACCTCTTTGTTAGCACCGAGATAGAGAACGTTGCCATAGTCCAGTCTTGATGTAATTAGAGCTTGGACTACCGTTCTTTGGTGGACTCTGGTAGCATCCAAATGATCTTCTTGAGCCACTTGAGGATGGAAAAACAAGTGGCAGCTACCTTCACCACCTGGGCGCGCATTGATAGCGAGTCATCGATGGTGAAGCCCAGGTTACGGACTTGGCAGGCGGGCTGAGGCAAGACACCCATCTCACAAGGCCAATGTTGTGGGCTCCAAAGATCCTTGTTTTTTCCGAGGATAAGCACCTCAGTTTTCCCCCCATTTAATTTGAGACAGTTCGACTGCATCCATAATGCAATTTTTCTGAGTTGAACATGCGGCAAAGGGAATTACATTTTGAATTAAAAAACAAATGTATTTTTTGGCTGGCCAAACAGCTGTTATTTTCTTACAAAGATGCAGGTGAAATTATCTTCACACGAAGGGTGGGGTGGGTAGGCTGGAGGCCGAAACCCGTACCTGGGGATTACATAGTGATCAACTTCAGAAACCCATCGATTGTAAGGGCCCTCCTTGACCGGAACCATCAAAGGCAGGAGGGGGGTATAAGGTCGTTCCCGCTGGGTTATTTCTATCCCCCAGGGCTTGTCCCACAAAAAATAGAATGCGGGTGGTCAAGAGGTGGGGACATGGAGGCAGAGTAAGCAAAATACTATTTTGGGTCAGGAACAACCAAGCCCGTTATTTTTTCAGCTACCACTCACAAACAGATTTGCTACTTTAGAGACAGTAGATTGACTGGATTCTGGACGGCCCCCATTAGTGGAACTTAAGTATCAGAAGGAACCTTTGGGGAGCCTTATACAAAGGGGGGAGCCTTCTCAGCGGCATGAGCATCTTAGACAGGAAAAGGAACAGGCAAATGTGTGTTGATGGTGCGGGAGGAGTCCAAAGAGACGGTCAGCATGGGGCTCTTACTAACCAACCCATGCCTGGTTCACCCCTTGAGTCGACACAGGCACTTAATTGCCAAATGTGGGTGACCGCAAAATCTCTATCCCCCACGTTTGATCCAAGGCCAACGGGGGGTGGGGGGAGTTTAATGGCCCTCTCCAACAAGATCAAGGTACACCGTGTGAGCCTACATAGGCTGCGGGTACTATCATGGAACATTGCTGGTCTCACCACTAAACTGGACAATCCAGAATGGGCGGCTTTATAGAACAAAACGAGATCTGCATGTTCCAGGAAACCTGGGCTAGGGTGGATGCACACAGACTAGGCTATGCGTCTTTTAGCATAGCAGCTACTTTTGGGGGAAGGGGAAGGCCCTCAGGGGGACTTTGTACCTGGGTTGCTGTGCACTTGGGTTGCGCAGCTAAACAGATCGAGACATCCTCTCGCGATATCCTTTGCATCTTCATGAGCTTTCTTCAGGTCAGAATCGCTCTGATAAATGTCTATTCTTGACCGGTTGGCTATAGTCAAGAGTCAATGACTCTTGATCAACTAGCAACCTTTTTGCCTACTATTCCAGACAACATGTTGGTAATTCTTGGTGGCGATTTTAATTGTCTGTTTGAGCCCCTGAACAGCCTAAATGCAGGTAACCCCAGTGATGAGGACCTGCACTGGGCCATTCCAGAGCCCAACATCCCGCCAACCCGGGCATGGACCCCATTGGTGCTCCAGATTGAACTACTCATTAAGGGCATGCAATGGGCGCACAAAATCTGGCTCACCTGGGAATTACACTTTTAACAGACCAGGACGAGCCTCCATTTTAGAGTATATTCTGGTTGACACAAAATCTTGGCATAGTGTAATAGATCTTAAGATTGTGCCCCGTCATGACCATAATGCTCTTATTTTAGAGAGGGTTTCGCCATGTGATAAGAGTGCACTTGAAGTAAAACCTTCACATGACTCCCGGTTAACTCTGACTAATTGCAGGAGGAGAGTTCGATGGGGGGAAATCTGCCAATCGCAAGAAAAGTTATCCTCTCTTTATCAAATTATTATTCCATTTCTCATGGGCGCAAACCAAGTCAGTTGGATCGATGACATCTCAAGCTCCCTTGCCAAAATCATTGATAACCATCAAGGTTTAATATCTGCCATGGCCAATATCTTCTATCCCAGCAAAAGAACAAGGGAAAACAGGAGGCCACGGCATCCCTGGTATAGCGATGATTGTTGCAAGGCTAAGCTAGCCCTTATTCTTGCCATCAAACTCAATGACAGGCTATTAATTAGAGAGAAAAGGGCAGCATATAAAAACGTTACTGAAAAGGCAAAAAGAAGTTGGGAATGTGATAAGTGGGACATGTTGAGAAGCGCTCTATGTACCCACGATATGAGGATTTTCTGGAACATGGTAAATACGGGCTCCCCAGAGGGCAAACTGGCTATAGAGCCCAATATAGGGGCGGATCTATGGAAGGCTCATTTTGAATCTTTATATTTAAGGGTAGAGGGTGACGAGGGGTTAGTCAGAAAAGAGTCCTCCCCTTCCCAGACAATTTCTCTTAAGGAGATAACTGATGCCCTGAGCTCCATCTAAGGCTCCTGGGCTAGATAAGATCCCGGGGACCTCTTTCGCAGCGAACCCACTATCTGGGCCCCCTACCTTTGGATTTTGTTCAACACTATTCTTCAGGGAATGTTCATCCCTGCCACCTGGGCGGGGGCGGAAATCATACCAATTTACAAAAAGGGTTCGCCACTTCTCCCTGCTAATTATCGACCCATTAGCCTTATCGATGTCAGTCAAAAAATATGTGTCCGAGTACTCCTGGGGCGACTCCAGAGTTGGATGGATGAGAACACTGTTCTTAGACCCTTTCAAGCAGGGTTCAGAGCAAAGATGTCCACAATTGATTAAATCTTTAGGTTACAACTATTACATTGGAAGACAGTGTGTATAGAGGGTGGCAGCCTCTATTTAATCTTTGTGGACTTAAAATCCGCATTTGAATTGGTGCCAAGGGATAAGTTATGGGCCATCCTACTAGACTTGGGGGCCCCTCCTTACCTCTGCCACCAGCTGAAACGATTGCACGAAGGCAATTTTGCCCAAATTAGGTACGGCAAAAATGGTGAACTGACTGCCCTCATCTCTGTAGACAGAGGTGTACGCCAAGGCTGTGTCTTAGCCCCGACCCTTTTTTGCCTTTTTATTAATGGCTTAGTTGAGGCTCTGATTGCTGGGAAGGATATTGATGCCCCTAAGCTGGCGAACAGTAAAGTACCTGCCATGATGTTCGCCGACGACACCCTCCTGCTTTCAAAGTCAGCTATGGGAATTCAGAGGGCCTTAGACAGTTTTCATGTTTTTTGTAAAAATAGGGGGTTGGAGATCAATCTGCAGAAAACCAAATATATGGTATTTAATGCAGGTAACAGTGCCCGGTCAAATCCCCGCCTAAATGGGAAACCGCTTGAGAGGGTGACCATCTTTGAATATCTCTGAATCATGCTTACTGAAAAAAATGGATTGGGGTGCACAAATCAAGAAGGCAAGCCTAAAGCTGACCCAGACAATGGGGGGAGGGGGTGCTAGCAAAGGTATATGTGAGCTGTATCTACAAATCTGTTGGGCCGGTGGTGGAAATCTATAAAGCACAAGCCAGGGGCGCCGCCCTGTATGGGGCTGAAATTTGGGGCCACTTGACTCCGTATCAAAAATTGAGAATTCTCTGCCAGGCAATTGTTGGGTCTCCCCCAAGCTCCCCGCTCATACCGCTTCGCATGGACCTGGGGGTCAGACCAATTGCAGACGACGACGCTCTTAGACCTCTTTTATTTTGGTGACGTTTATGGAGCACCCCAGAACGGGCTGCAAATAGGGAAGAGCTGAGCGAAGTGTTGCAGTTACAAGGTGCGAGCAAACTACCATGGCTGGCTTTTATAAAGAATACTTTTACGGCCATGGGAAGGGGTAATCTGTGGAATAACGCAGAAGAAACCTACCTTATAACATCTAGGAAGGAAGAGATAGAGAGCCATAGGGAGTATAAACGTACCCGTATACAGGGGAGCTCTGCGACTGGTTCATTGACTGCAGTGTTCTTAGAGATAAAAAACCAGTACCGTTTAGAGCCTGCTCTTGACGATATCCAGCCGGCCCTTGCCAAGAAGTTATACTTGCAGTTCAGGCATGGGGTACTTCCGCTGCGTGCTTTTACAAATAAATGGGCAGGTTCGTCCAATCTGGGGTGTCCGGCATGTAGCAATACAGCGGAGACGGAACTTCATGAAATATTCTTTTGTCAAGGGTATAAGAAGGCGAGACACCGTTGGTTACTGCAGCTATGCAGAAATCTGGGAACTAAACACTGTACTGAGGCCTTTAGGATTCTGAAATATCACACCCACATACCTATTGTGTATTCAATCTCACGTTTTCTATACTCCATGTCATGGGCACGTCGAGCAATCCTAAAGTGGAGCCCATAGCCCTTTTCTGATTATTTTATGTCATTTTATTAAGTGGGTTGGTGTTTTTAATCTAGTACTTTTTTTATAATGGTGCAAAGCATCCATTTTGTACTTTTTTACCTGCTTATCCCTTTTAATCTGTGATCATGTGACGGTTGCGATATTAGTAATATGAACTCTGTTTTTTGGGGAAATTTGGTTTATAACCATTGTCCATATATTGCACTCCTATTTTTATTGGAATTTTATGAAATAATATTGTAATGCACGTGCACTTTTTGAGTAACTCTTATTTTGAGTAATGAGTCTTTTTAGGAAAAATCGTTCGAATGAAATGTATTGTGCTTTTTTTATTTGTGCTTTTATGGTCTTATTGACCGAAATAAAGATTTAAAGTGAAAAAATAAAATAACAATCTATGCAAGAATAAATGTTGCTTTTTGACTTTAATTAGTGTTTTAGTAGGATACAATCAGAGAATGTGTCCAAGGGCCATATCACAAAGGCATTTGCACGTGAAATTTGAATTTACATGCGCCAATGGACTTGGTTTAAGAGTCCAAGTTGAGTTTAGAAATTCATAGAATCAGAAATTGGCAGTTGTAAAGGGTTTTACTCATGCATATTTCCCCAGTGTGCTGTGATATCATTCTACATGCACATGGCATAGGTAGGTCGTCTCCCATGGGCGGGGTGTGGACGTTCCAGGTCGGAGACGCCGTGTAAGTTTGGTAACACCGACAAACTCACGAGATTGTGAGCAATCGCCAACTTCTCGTGACTCATTCCCACTCTGGGAACAGCCATAGATTTCCTCCTGTCGAGGGTAGGAGTAAATTCGTCGCCAGTGTGTAACTGGGAAGAACCACCCCTAAAAGCTGTAGGGTTGTAGAGGGAGGGAGGCTTCTACAAAGAACAAGAAAAAGTGTCATTGCACTAATGTGAAGACATTTCAGTGTGCAGTTGCACAGGATGTGGAAATGCTCCTACAGATCTGCCTTTGCATGCACAGAATTTGGAATTCACAAGTGAAGGGAGAAACCGATGGGGCTGGACGAAGGATGGGCAAGAGTGTCAGGGCACAGAAAAGGACTAATTGTGAAAAGGAAAGGGACATGCTGACGTCAGAGATCCTATGAGAGAATAATAGTGAAAAGGAAAGGGACATGCTGACGTCAGAGATCCTATGAGAGAATTATAGTGAAAAGGAAAGGGACATGCTATTGCGGACATCAGAGATCCTACGAGAGAATTTTAGTGAAAAGGAAAGGGGCATGCTGACGTCCGAGATCCTACGAGAGAATTATAGTGAAAAGGAAAGGGACATGCTGACGTCAGAGATCCTATGAGAGAATTATAGTGAAAAGGAAAGGGACATGCTATTGCGGACATCAGAGATCCTACGAGAGAATTTTAGTGAAAAGGAAAGGGGCATGCTGACGTCCGAGATCCTACGAGAGAATTATAGTGAAAAGGAAAGGGCCATGCTGACACCAGAGATCCTATCAGAGAATTATTTCGTGGCTTGCATTACGTTTATAAAATTTAAGACTTCCATGGAATCGTCAGCAACCTGCAGGGGAGGGATGAGTTACTCCGGATGCAAAGATTAAACTACAGTCAGACAAATAAAAAAGGAAAACATCACTTAACCACGCTAAGTGATATCTGCAAAGCTTAAATAGGTGCTCCTTGGAGAAGCCTGCGGTGAAAAGGCCTCTCTTAATCCGCCATAATCATAATCCTGTTTGAGCAAGGGAAGCTAAACTGCTTCCTAAAATAGAGCAATTACCGATGCAACAGGCCGCGGGCAGTGCCGAGGCATTCATTACTCAGGTGCTTGGGATGAGCATCTCTGGGACGTGGAACTGATGCCTCGACGCTTGGGGTGAATGAGCAGCAGAAGGGTTTACCTTCGCACTGAGTTCTAGCGCCTGCAGAGCCAGTTTCTTCATACAGCGCCACACCTGCGCTGCTTTCAGCCACTGGTGCACTTGGCGCGAGGAATGCTGCAAGACGTGGCTTGTTGCTGGGCACGGAAAACGGATGGGTGATATGCTGCCAGGCTGCTATAGTACTTTACAGTTGGAAAAACGTCCTTTATTATCAGGAACGATGCAAAGAGTTGTAGTGCTCCAGGCAAAATGACAGTTTGCTTCTGGGGCGCTCCCTGCGCAGAGCCAAGGGCTACTTTCCAGGCCATCTGCTGTTATTTGGTGACACCTCTCAGTGGTGCCTGAAGGCTGCTGCCAGGCCCCACCTTGTGGAGGCATTGGTACCCCTTGCTGTGCCTCAGTGCTGTATAGGAACACCATTAACTCTATACATGCATGAATATGTTGCTAAATTTACAAAGCAGAAAACTAGCTGGGGAGCAACAGAGCAATATGGGGAGATGAGGAGGTCGTCTTTAGGACAGAGTGGTAAGAGGACAACTCTGGATTGGGTATAGTGGGGGGGAAGGGAGATGAAAGGGAGAGTTTATTGTTGAGCTCGTAGGCCCTTATCATTGACCGATGAGGTGTCCCTTAAAGAGATGAGTCTTTCACTTCTTTCTCACCTTGACGAGGTGTGAAGAAAGCCTGATATCTGCCAGGTGACAGCTCATTGGTTATGCTGCACTATCACCTGGGAGGGTCTCCTGGCGCTGAGCATGTCTAAGTCTTGCCACACCGAGGGCCTAGCGGGGCTACTGGAAAAGTCAGGTCTTCTGCATCTTGTTGAATTCAAGAAGTGAAGAGGAGGCTCTTGTGTGTCGGCAGGTCGTTTCACGCTTTAGGGGCGATGTAGGAGAAGGCTTGACTGCTGGATCTGGTCTTCTGTATGAGTGGGATTTGTGCAAGTAGGAGCCTGGACGAGCGGAGGTGTCTGGAAACTTTGGGAAAGCAGATGCGATTGTTGAGGCATGCTGGGCCAGTGTAATGTAGTGTCTTGAAAGTGTGGGTGCTCATTTGTGAATAGGAAGCCAGTGCAGCTCCTGCAGGTGTAGTGCAATGTGAGTGCAAGCTTGGGGAGTTGAAAATAACTCTGGCCGCCAAGCTTTGAATGGGCAGGAGCCTTCTGGAGAGTGTTTTGTTGATCCTGGCATATAGCATGCTTATGTGGTCCAGCTTTCTTGTGACCTGGGCATGCATGACGGTTTTCCCGGTGCTGATTGAGAGCCATTTGAAAATCTTCCTCAGAATCTTCAGGGTATGGAAGCATGAGGCGGTGACGGCATTGACTTGGGCGGTCATTTTGACTTTGCAATCAATGATTGTCCTGAGGTTCTAGAGGTGGGTGTCAGTCCTAGGTCTGTTTGCCAACAGGTGCAGTCTCTTCCTGAAGATCACAATTTCAGTCTTGTTGGTGTTCAACTTTAGACAGTAGCTCTTCATCCAGTGGGCGATTTCAGTCAGAGGCATTGAACTTGATCTGGGTTTCTGGGCGTCTAGTCTGTGAGGGAGAGAATGAGTTGCATGTCATCAGCGTAGGAGAGGGCGTTGAGTGGATGATTCTAGCTAAATGGGTCATATATGTGCTGAAGAGGGTCGGGCTCAGGGAAGATCCTTGTGGAACTCCGTAGATGAAGTTGCAGGTGTACGGGGCTAGACTGACTGACTGGGTTCAGATGTTGTGTAGGTGTTGGATGAGGATGGAGCGTTGGATGTGTCAAATGCTGCAGAGAGGTCTAGGAAGATGAGGGCAGCCGTGTTTCTTCTGTCCAGAGTCAGGTGGATGACATCTGTGGCAGCGCTGAGGGCAGTTTCCATGCTGTGGTTAGGTCTGAAAGCAGACTGGGTGGTGTCAAGTAGTTGGTGGTCATTGAGGTATTCAGTTAGGTGTCTATTTATGATTTTCTATAAGACCCTGGCCGGGAATGGTAGCAGGGAGATTGGTCTGTAGTTGGTGAGCGTTGAAGGGTCTACAGAGGGTTTCTTCAGCAATGGGACAACAGTTGCATGTTTTCAGGCAACTGAGAATGTTGCAGAAGAGGTGGAGGCATTCAGATTGAGTGTGAGCCTGGCACTGCACTGACAGATTTGTACAACAGGTAGTCTTAATTCACATATATTTGAAAAATGCTTTCTTATGCGATAATGAAGAGTGTTTTGATGAAATAAAGGATTTGCTTAAGACCACACAATTTAGGGAGGAAGCCGAGATTTATCCAGGTTTTCTAGTTTCACTTTGTACACATCAACCAGGAAATGGGTCTCTATTTGCCTTTCTTTATATTAAGGCTTTGTTTTTGGCTTTTAGTTCATTTTCTGCAGTTTTAAAATACTGCATGAACTCGACCCAAAGGCTGAGTGCTTTACATGAGCATCGGTTACAAATAGGCTTGGGGAAGTTATATGATGTGCCAGGAATCACAAGATGTTGAGCCAATGCCAAAACGTGAACCTGGCTCTCCAGTTCCACAGTTGGCTGCTTTGACAGTAATGCCACATCTGGTTAGAGAGGGAGGCAGGCAGGCAGAAGCCACATGAAAGCTCGGCTTGTTATTGGCTCGAGGTTACAACAGGACCTCAAGCTGAGCCAGAGCCAGGCTTTAGGCTTGAGCCTGGCTCCATCTTTCAGTGGCTCGCCCACCTCTATTAGGAACAGAAAGTGAATACAGATGTGAAATGGAAGATGAAAGACATAAGTACAGGAGTTACTGTGGTCCAGGCGGCTAAGGAAAACCACCTAATCTCCCGAATAATGTGAAGTAATGGAAATGATTGGTAGAATTTTGTATAAAAGACTGATGTGAGAAAAAAGAGGAGAGAAGACTTTGTTAATCGGTGCAGATAGAGAGAAAGAATTTGATCCAAATGATAGCCAAAGTTGCAAACAGTGGATTCTAGGATTGGGGCTGGCTCGAGTAGCTGCTACACTGATTGTACCTGCCTTGTCGGTGATGAAGGCCTCAAGAGCAGTCAATGCAGGTCCATCAGGGTGGGATTGGTGTGATTGTTTATCTGTAGCTCATTGATGAGTCAGCGATATTGTTTAGGGCACCTTTCAGCAGGGACAGCATGACATCTGAAGCACCGACAAGAAAGTCAATGCTGTCTCCATCCCCTGGACCAAGGCGTGGACAGTGATCCTCATATCAGACTCTTGGTGATTTGGCATTGATGCAGACTGGGGAAGTGTTAGACTTTGAACTCCAATGAACATAAGAAAGGCATTTGACCCTTACTTTCTTAACATGGGGTAACACTAATCTCTTGCATTTACAAAAGTCCACAAAACTAGATGTACCTCCGCCTAGAAGGGGTACATTACCAATGTAAAACTTTGGGAAGAAAAAAATGGATTTACCAAAAATGGAGTCATATTGACAGAAAAAATAAGCCCTTTTGAAGAATTACAAGATATATTCTTTTTAGAAAACATCCAGAAATGCACGCAGCATAAGTATGTTGAAACAACAATTGATGGACAGAATGCAGAACAATGTCATACATTCACCCCAGTACAGAGATCTGGGCCTAAATCCATCATTTTTTTGCTCACCATGCCATTCCAGTTTGAACCCAGCCATATGCAAATCAGTCTTGACCCAGTGCCCTATGGGAACAGTGCAGCCCAAACTGCCTAGCCAGGTTCTCCCTGGACTGGAAACAAGCATCCTAGGACCGGTTTCGGGGTTTCACCCCTCATCAGCCAGGATAGCTTGACTCCAGTGGCATGGAGAGCACGGGACCCACGTCTGGGCATACCCGTCCCACTCAGAGTGACAAATGCAAAAACAACAATTGATGGACAGAATGCAGAACAATGTCATACATTCACCCCAGTACAGAGATCTGGGCCTAAATCCATCATTTTTTTGCTCACCATGCCATTCCAGTTTGAACCCAGCCATATGCAAATCAGTCTTGACCCAGTGCCCTATGGAAACAGTGCAGCACGAACTGCCAGGCCAGGTTCTCCCTGGACTGGAAACAAGCATCCTAGGACCGGTTTCGGGGTTTCACCCCTCATCAGCCAGGATAGCTTGACTCCATGTATGTTGAAAAGGCATAGTTTATCTTCTTCAACTATTAGATCTTGAACATTTTGCCATTTCTCTTCCCCTTTATGTATTTGTAGGAGCTGCGTTTTTCTGCACGACCTCATATAAAGATATTTCTTAAGATATTTTCTCAAGTATGGAAAAATACATGTCCATCAAAGATAATCTTTCTACCATCCATGTAGGTAGTGTGTAGTTTCCACATTTTTCCAGTGGTTGGCTTCTGCTGCTCTGTAGCCAATGATAGGAAGGGATAATAAATGAAAGAAAGAAAAGGGGCAGCCGATACTCTCAGCTATCACCTTAAACCTTCATGTTTTCCCTCATGTATTGATCAATAAATGGGTGTTGCCAAATAATTTAAAGGTTTTATCATTGATTCCCTGGTAGCTTCTGGTTGCCCCACTGGCCTAGTCTCCTTTTATCTACTTCCTCTGTACATTGGAATCTGGCTCTCAGAACTAATCACACTTGGAAAAAATCTAATTGCAGCAAAACTACCCAAATACGTATGTAAGTGAGAGATACTTCTTGTTCACCCTAATAGAGTATTCTAAAGTAATATCAGGTGATGGTTCATTACAGGGACGTGCTTCACCAATATCAATCATCTTCTCCGAGAAAACTAGTCTCTCAGGGACAAGCAAATAAGTTTGATTCGCAGGTCGAGACATGTTGTATTCTTTATGGATTAAGCCAACAAAGCAACTCAAGAGCAACATGTGTGCATTGCTGCAACTCATGAACCCTCCCCCCCCCTGGGTAATGTGCTTCAATCACAATGTTTTTTTTAACCGTTTTTTAATTACATTTTTGCATCTAAACAGTGAGCACAATACAATATGCATACTTTGGTCATACATCACATAGCAACTTGTAAATTAAGGAGTACAGTGATATTGGTAGGGTGATTCTCGGATGCACCTTTCAGGGCAGGCATACACTTATACATTAATTCAATGATATAATATTGAGGTGAAAAATATTGCAGCAAAAATATTGTGGACATAAATATGTACTTTATGTACGTACAATGTAAACAACAAAAATATCGACTGCACAAATATTGTTGACAAAACGTATCTACATGGTTTTGAATATATATTCAAAAGCATTTAACATTATAATAATAATGTAGCAGAGCTAGCTATAACTTGTGCCCTCGCCATGCACTGTTTATGACCTCACATATTACATCACTCACGACATGTTCTATGACATCACTGATGAAATCTCAAATTACATCATTGATGATATCATACAAGCTTTTTTTGTACACATTGCTCTATAAACGGGTATAGCATTATAGCTCTGAAAGTAAATACAGAATAATGAAGTTGATATGAGTAGAGAAATGGGTACTATAAGCAGTATTCACTCTATGGAGAGAGTTTACCTGTAGCACACTGTGTGTGGACAGTGAGACTCACGAGAAATACACTACAGAGTATTAAAAAGTATCTACAAGGAACAGTGTACACTTTATGCAACACTTGGCAAAAAAGACACTATTCACTTAAAATAAGCACCGTGTGAAGGTGCTAAAGTTTATACTACCTGCAGCCTTCATACTGTGGTGAAACCTTTACAGATAGCCCATCTTCTGAAGCAAAACAAGCCCATGTACATAACTTGTACCTGGTGCACACAGTCTTCTATGTTAAGTAGAAATTGTCATGCCTAGACGATTCTGTCTAATAACTCAATTCTGCTTACAATACTTAGTAAGTTGTATATAGAATCTTTCCCCTGTTGCAAACTTTTTCTGCAGAGCCTAAAAACCTGTGTGGAACATACTGGACACAAGTTGTCAACTATCACCTGCACACAGGGTTACTCTGCAATGGAAACATTTATAACGTGTTCAATACATCTACGCACCTATGATGCATTAGGAACACATGCATTTTGTAAACACTTACACCATCAGCTGGACACAGGCTGTACACAATTAGGTAGAAAAGTAATATGGTAGTTACCCGTCACTATGTAAACTGTAAAACAAACTATTGAATGATGTAATCAGTTATGTCATCAGTGATGTCATAAATGTCATAGAACATATGAGTGATGTAATATGTGAGGTCATAAGCAGTGCATGGCAGGGGCGCAAGTTATAGTTAGCTCTGCTAACGTAAACTGGTGTATTTCTGTGTTTTATTGTAGTTCAAAATGTTAATGTTGTCACTGACAAATTCACCTAAGTATAATGTTACTTTAAACTTTGATTTTTTCAGTGAATATACATACATTTATACATACACACACACCACATTATAATTAACTGAAATAAAATGTTACCTCAATAAGAAAATAATGAGGCACATACTATACAAAATTAATCAAATATTTAAGCATTTAACAAATGCATCAAAAATAAATAAACATATTTAAAAATATAAGGAGAAGGAGGATGGGAGCACACTGCTTCGCATCCCAGCACTCAATTTGCCCCAATGCATCATGGTAAATGCAGTGCATGATAACACTTACTTCAGTAGTAGTCTTTCATTTTTCACCCTTGTTGGTGCAGCCTGTGCTGTGTAACTCTAGACATTTGTTTCTGGATTTATTTCTTCATCAGTAGAGAGCATCAAGTTGTTTTGGGGGTGCTTGGAAATGCCGCCCAAAGTATTCTCAGTGTGCTCCCACCCTGCTTCTATTTGAAAAGGCTCCCTTGAGCTACTGAGTCGATGAGCTTGTGTTGATGCGCCTGCACCCAGTGAGTGGTACAGAGACCTGAGAAGACTTTGGGCAGCATTTTCAGCACCTCCAGCTTGAGGGGTGCAAGGATGTCAGTGCAGTTTGATATCCATTTGTTGAAGTTTGTTATGTTATGGTTCAGGTCATTGGTGGGGATTCGCTGGTTGGTCCCGGGGATGTTGGTCCAGTCTGCTTCAGTAATCTTACTTCAGCTGCGTCTGGTGGTGCAAGGTATAGTCAGAGGGGTGGCTGGTGGTATGTTGATGAGGAAGTGAATGATGGAGTGGTCCGTCCAGGTGAGCGGGGTGGTGTGGTTAATTTGATCTTGTTTCTGGAGGTGAACATGGGGTCCATGGTGCGTCCTACTTTATGTGTTGGACCCTGAACGAGTTCGATGTTGTCGAGGCTTTCTAGCACTGCTGCCGAATTGGGATCCGTGGGGTCGTTGAGGTGGAAGCTGAGGTCACAGAGGAGGATGAAGTCTTTAGAGCTGATGGTGATGGGGGCCATGAAATCTATGATGGGTTTGCAGAAAGCGGTGCACGGTCCAGGGTGTTTGTATGCGGGGGTTCCTCTGATTAAGGTTTTTCCGTTTGTTTTAAGTTTGAAATGCATGTGTTCCATGAACGGCATGTTCTTGTCTGGGGACAAGGTGCAGTGAATCGTACACTTGAGGATTATGGCACGGCCTCCTCCTGGCTTGTGGGGTCTGTCTTGGTGCGCGATCTTGTAGCCCATTGGGATAGATGTGGTGACGATGGGTGACGGCGCTGGATTGAGCCAGGTTTCAGTGAGGTAAAGGATGTCTAAGGTATGTGTTTCAATGAGGTCCCAGATCTCGGTGGCGTGTTTACCAAGTGAGCGTGTATTGAGAAGTATGCAAGCAAGGTTGGAGGGTGTTAGGGGTGAGGCACATGCAGAGGCTTGTAAGGAGGTGGTGCTGGGGTGTTGTTGCAGGTGAAGTGACAATGTGAGCAGGTGAAAGGTCCTACCACGGTGTGAGGCGCTGCGTAGAAGCAGTGGTCATTGCGGCAAGGGTTGAGCGCTCGAAGGTCATTGGCAGTGCAGCTGTGAACAGCATGTCAATAATTTCCAGATTATCTGAGAGAAAGAGGGAATCTTGGTCTCTGAGAATCGAGGAGAGACAAAGGTATGTTGGAGAAACTTCAGGGACGAAATCAGATCCCTCCTCTTGGCTCACGGATATGTGTATTAGTGTAAATAGAAATGGTGACAAATTTACTCCTAACTTCAAATTGCAATTAGTTGTTTGCACCCTAACCCAGTACAAGGTCCCACTCTTTCTACCCACACATCCAGGTTCTTCGCTTCCGGAGTACCAGAAATGGTTCCATAGCTCATGCAGCAAGATGCACTGAAGCCTGAGAGGTCCCACCCTTCCAGGCATGAGCTTCCCCAATACTGATGAAGGTGCACCAGGCCTAGGGTGCAGTAGGCAATTTACTGCCACACCAACAAGCTCATTACTTTAGGACCTGCCAGGTCGCCATACTGTTGATTTTTGGCCATTCTCGCAGCAAAATATTCTGCTTTGCCCCCGGGAGAGAAGTCCCGCATCGGTGTCATTTCAAACAAATCCTTAGATTGACTTCCTTTAAAGTCTCTAACATAGGAATCACTTGATGGAATTCTACCAGACTATTAGGCAGGAATCTTTCAATGTGATGAGAACATACCAGCTTTGAGCCAACACTAAGATACTAGCCACACATTCATTCAAGACCACACAAATTAAAGGATCAGAACGGACCTAGTAATAAAAGGCAATGTTAAGATGGACGCGAGACACTTCAGGAGGTCAGAGGAAGGTTCTTGCTGAAGCTCTATGGTAGGGGAGATGAAAAGCTCTGCAGTCAGCATAGAAACATCTATTGCTCCAAAGACGTTTTTGCATAAATGTCACGATGGCCTTCAGAAGAAAGACTTTTAGTACGTTTAGTTACTAGCTGTGGAGATAGTGGGTGGTCCTTTTCTTTTCATTCTTGCACAACACATGCAGTGGGCTGGTAATTGTGCTGGCAGGTCTCTTATGTTTACTAATCCCATACAAATATTTTAATACTAGTTTGTGGATCTTGTCTTTTTATGTTCCTGGTCTTTTGAATTTCGAGTGTTTGTCTGAATAATTATGTTATGTGCAGGATTCTGTATTTTATTTCAATCAATCAATCAAGCATTTATAAAGCGCGCTACATACTCGTAAGGGTTCCAAGGCGCTGGGGGAGGGGAGGGGGGGCTGCAGCTAGTGGTCGAAGAGCCAGGTCTTGAGTAGTCTCCTGAAGGTCTGAGGGTCTTCCGTCTGCCGAAGGTGGAGAGGGAGGGAGTTCCATGTCTTGGCGGCGCGGTGGAGGAGAAGGACCTGCCTCCGGAGGCGGTCCTGTGGATGCGTGGGACGGCAGCCAGGGAGAGGTCGGCGGAGCGGAGTCTCCTGTTGGGTGCGTAGAATGATAGTCGGTTGTTGAGGTATGCCGGGCCGGTGTTGTGGAGTGCCTTGTGTGCGTGGGTGAGGATCTTGAAGGTGATTCTTTTGTCGACGGAGGAGCCAGTGTAGGTTTCTCAGGTGGGGGATGATGTGGTCTCGGCGGGGGATGTCGAGGATTAGGCGTGCAGAGGCGTTCTGGATTCTTTGGAGTCTGCTGAGGAGTTTGGCAGGGGCTCCGCGTAGAGTGCGTTGCCGTAGTCGAGCCTGCTGCTGATGAGGGCGTGTGTGACGGTCTTTCGTGTGTCGGCAGGGATCCATCTGTAGATCTTGCGGAGCATGCGGAGGGTGTAGAAGCAGGTTGAGGAGACAGCGTTGATCTGGTTGGTCATGGAGAGTTTCGAGTCGAGGGATGACTCCCAGGTTGCGTGCGTGGTTGGTAGGTGTAGGGCGGCGCCCAGGGAGGTGGGCCACCAGGAGTCGTCCCAGGCTGAGGGGTTGGGTCCGAGGATGAGGATCTCTGTCTTGTCTGTGTTGAGTTTGAGCCGGCTTTCTTCCATCCAGTCGGCGACCGCCTTCATGCCGCGGTGGAGGTTGGCTTTGGCGGTGCGGGGTTCGTTGGTGAGGGAGAGGATCAGCTGGGTGTCGTCGGCGTAGGAAATAATGTTGAGAAACAAACTTGTCTAAAAAGTTTTATAGACAGCCCTATAGTGCTGGGAGAGAACCACTTGCTGTCAGGCCATACCTACCCTGTGAAAAGCTGCGCCTTAGGACCACCTTTTCGTTGGGTTGCAGCAGCCAGTGAATAGTCCAGATCACCTTTGCCCTTCTATGTTGATCTCTTTTGAAATGACCTCGGAATTGGATTATTTGTGATTCACTGAATATTCTCACCATGGCTTCTTTAAGGCATGCGGTACAAATTGGTTTTGTCACAATTGGTTGGTTGTTGCACAAATCTGGTAATCTTTCTGTAAGCAAATGTAAACTTTAAACAAAATATCTCAGAATAGGAATCCCAGTGTAGAAACCAGCTGCGTGGACTATGATAATAAGAAATACCATGAAGGGACCTGCAGAGCTGATAAAAGCTTCTGGCGTACTGAAAACCATACATCGCGCGCCTCTCTCCCACACTTCTTCGTCCATCACACTGCTAATCGCTGTGTCCAATACATGATAACCGTACCTTAGTGGTAATCACGCATGACATAGAAAAACTTTATGCATATGTACAAAACAAAGACAACACCCTTCCAACAACATACCATACTTGGCATGCAACCCATGAAGCGTGCTACCCATGTAGGCAAGCGATTCAGCGCCCCACATAGGGGTATGAAGCTCTTTGCAAATGTTGCAATACAATATAATACTGTCTTCAAAAATACTCAAGTTTATTCACATTTTGGGTACCAGGCTTGAGGTTCAAATACTCGCCAGCCATTACTAGGCCAACAGTGTTAACATGAAGTCAGCCTGGGACTGAACCCTCTGCAGTTTTTTATCTCTCTGTGTTGACACAAGCTGCAGACATGAGAATAAACAAAGATTATTTTGAGCCTAAAACTCGAGGCCACCTGCGGCTATCAGCCCTTCACCGTTATCACAATGTTGTAATCTCATGGTGTTTGATGATGAAGCAACACAGCATGTGGATCAGAAATGCATCCTTTAGTATTGCAGCTGCATACCTCCCACCGCCACCGCCCAGGGCAGTGGCAGCCACGGAGTCAGCCGCAACAACATGGCTGCCGCCTGACCACAAAGGTCAGACAAAGGCTGTGAGAGGCTGTCGACACTGCTCACTTGTGCCCGAAGATTTGTTACATTACATGCCTGAAAAACATGCTTACATAAGAAACTTTGTGTTTAATCTACAGCCTTAAAAATGAATCTCGTCTGGGAAAAGTTTTACTCTTAAGTGTTTCACGTAAAAGGATTTTATTTTATTACCGGGTCTAGTGGCTTAGTGGACTTATGCGTCCACTATAGGGGCCCGTGTTTGACCTCATGGTCACAGGTTCAAAGTCGGGCAGGTCCACTCAGCCTTCATCCTTCTGAGGTCGATAGAAATGAGTACCATTGAGTTGAGTAACAATAAACATCTACTATTCAGCTCCAAGAGGCCCACGGGTGAACATGCGCTTTACAAATGCACGTTATGTTAATACTACGCTCTCTCATCATTATTATTTTTAATGTTTTGTAACACACTAGCTGGTGACAGGAGCCACTTTGTAGCACTCTTTTATGATAAACGTTGTTGTTGAGTAGACCTCATCCATGGCTGGTGGTGAAGGCATCAACAGCAAGTCAGTTATACACTCTACAGGCAGGGTCGGACTGGGGCAGAAAATAGGCCCGGGCACCAAAATAAAAGTGGCCCTCAATAGTGAATTAGAAAGTTAAAACAGTGGACTATGTTTGCAAATAGGGGCAGTTTTGAGCTTGTAAGACACGCTGTATAAGTGTTTTGCAAGGTGTGGAAGACTGCATGGATCTTAGCTAGTAGCAGGAAACGCTTGTTTCAGTATCAAAGGCATCAACAGTAAAAACCAACCCAGCAGACCATAAACCAGGCCTACAAACAGCCAAAAAACCACTCCACGCACTGAGCTGTCAGACCAGCCCGGCAGGCCCTGCCTGATTGCCCCATAGGCCAGTCCGACCCGGTCTACCGGGGCCAGGTCCCTACAGACAGGTTTGGTGGTAGTCCGAAATGAGTGTCTAGTAAGGGGGGACAGCTTCTTTTAACAGACTTTATTTTATTTATTTTAACACTGCCAGGCTAGGGATGTACCTGTGGTTGGACACATTGGGACCAGAGGTGAGCATCCAAAATCAGACCGGTCTACCTCGGTGTTTCTTAAACTGAAGCCCATCTTGTAAAATCAAGTTTGCTTGTGTGATCTGGGGTTCTTGCTAGGTACATAAAGTATAATTATTTGCAGTAAATATATGACCAGTTTCTCCCAAGCTCTGAGGGTGGTACCCAGAAGTTTACATTTTATTCTAGGACATGCTGCTTGATATATGAAATGTTATTTACCGCATCATTATAGTTCTTCACATGCACCTTGATATTTTATATTTGGATTGTCTTCTCTTTAAACCTCAATAAAATCTTGTTAAACTTAAATTTGATTCTATTCACCACTGGCAGCAAGTGAAAGGATTAGAGGACCAGAGAAGTATTTTGTTTTATTTCATTTAAAGCAGACCTCCTCGGCTGTGTAATATTACAATATCTTTATTAAGAGCTCCAGCGCAGACAATGTTGCAGTAACGGAGTCTCAATAACACTAAAGCCCTGGGGCCATATTACAGAATACGGAACGCTCTCTTTGTTGCTCCGCATGCCATTCTAGTTTGAACCCAGCCGTATGCAAATCAGTCTTGACCAGGGGCGTAACAAAGGCCCCCGCAGCCCCCGCGGTGCGGGGGGGCCCGAGCTGCAAGGGGCCCCCTCATCACAGAACTCAGGCATGAGAGCTCCGGATTAAATCCGGAGTGGGGGGGGCCCCTCTGTGTACCTGACAGGGGGGCCCCCTCAACTTTCGTTACGCCACTGGTCTTGACCCTACACCCAATGGGAACAGCCCAGCCCGAACTACCAGGCCAGGTCCTTCCTGGACTGGAAACAAGCATCCTAGGACCGGTTTCGGGGTTTCACCCCTCATCAGCCAGGATAGCTGGACTTCAGTGGAATGGAGAGCACGGGACCCACGTCTGGGCATACCCGTCCTACTCGGGGTGACAAATGCGAAAAGAACAATTGATAAACGCCGAGTGGGACGGGTATGCCCAGACGTGGGTCCAGTGCTCTCTAGGATGCTTGGTTCCAGTCCAGGGAGAACCTGGCCTGGCAGTTCGGGCTGGACTGTTCCCATTGGGTGCAGGGTCAAGACTGATTTGCATATGGCTGGGTCCAAACTGGAATGGCATGGGGAGCAAAAAAACGATGGATTTAGGCCCAGATCTCTGTACTGGGGTGAATGTATGACATTGTTCTGCATTCTGTCCATCAATTGTTCTTTTTGCATTTGTCACCCCGGGGTGTCTATAATACAGCGCTTGCGCAGAGGCAAAGGGATTCCCTCATTTGCATGGGGCCACGCCCCTATGCAAATGAGGGAATGCACTCTGGTGATAGCGCTGATGCTATATGTGCGCCAGCGCTATATGTATTACAGAAAGGCCCGCACAAGCATATGCGGCCCTTTCTGTAACACTAAAGTGCCCCGGGGGTGTGCAAAGGGGGTGCACATTGCACCCCCGGGCACTTTCCATAATACAGCCCCAGGTCTGTTCAATGCAGTGTGAAATCTGAAGCAGAAGGAGGACTCTTATCAGAGGCATGAAATGGAAACTGGTGCAAAGCGAAACTGGAAAGAGCTGCTTTCCCTTGCTGATCAGCTGAGATACTTCAGTTGTTTTTGCTGAGACAGGGCCAGTGGCATAGCATGAGTGGGTGCGGGGGCGGTCTGCCCCTGGCGGCATTTGTTTTGGGGGTGGTCCCACCCCCCCTGCTGTTACCTGTGGCCGTCGCGGGGGCGGCAAACGCAGGGATCGCAAGCACCCCCCGCGCTCTTACCTGCGGCCGTCGCGGGCGGTAAACACAGGGACCGTCACAGGCAGCCAAAGGTCTAGCTACGCCACTGGACGGGGCTATGACACTACTCTTCTTGGGGCAGCAGACGGTGCACACATTCTCTGAGTTTGTGAGGGAGATAATCGCGCACAGCTGAATACAGTCTCTACAAGCCTGAAGAGGCACGTGTTTCGTTTTCAAGTATGGTTTGCCAGCAGGGCCAGCCTTTAGCAGGTGGGAGCGGGGCCCGCGCCCAGGGCACTGCCCTCCAAAGGGGCGCTGGAGCTCCCTGCAGCAGTCTCCCTGCCACTTAGGTGCAAAGGAAAGTGTGCTTGAAAAGTTTCTGAAGGGTGCTGGCGCCTTTATCTGCTTTTAGTTTGTTTTTTCTTTTCTTGGGACTCTTAATCTTGTACCCTTCACCTTCCTACTACTCCTCACAAATGTTCAATACATAGACAATTAAAGAGAGGTGGGAGGGCATCAAATTTGGTTTCGGCCAGGGCGCTCTCCGAGCAAAGGCTAGCTCTGTTTGACAGCTCAGCTGTCTGCAAGAGGAGTTATTATCAACTCCATAAAATAAACACGAAGTGCACTTGGGCTCCACCCAGAGAGTATCACTCTCTCGCTACATGCAGCTGTTTGCTGCATCAGTCTGCTTCTGTGGAGGGCTTGCAATGCCATTCATGAGGTATTCATTTACATCCCACAACCACACTGAATCATCAAAAATTAAATTCCTTATCTCATTTATACACTGTATACAGAAACCACTCTGGTTTTGTTTAGTTTTTTTTCACTTCTGCAGGCCTTCAAAATAGTTTAGCCTGGACAGAAAATGCAAGCCAGACCTATTGGCTTTGTCAATCCTTGTTCGCCCCGCTTCTTCCGCACAGACAGCATTCAGGCGGTCGTTCACTCCATCACAGCTTGTGAATGAATCCAGCACTCCGACCCGTGCCGGCTGAGCGATGACAGCGTGGAGACGTCACTACTTTTACTACAGGCATTTTCTGACGTCAGAACGTTCTTGCAATAGGAAAATAAAATATGGCGTGTATATATTAAATTGTTCTCCCAGCCATATTAAAGCAAAGCTAAAACAGCCGTTTAAGGTACTGCCAGAAAGAGCATACCAGATTGGCACTACAAGCAACAAACGGGCATATTGCCAGAGAAATTAATATAAAAATGTAACTTTGATTAGGAAATTAAAAATCCTTACCAGGGGCACGCTTCCAAACCACTAATGCAGAAGTTAAACTTGCAATTTATTTTTTGTTTGGCATTATTGCGCCAACACAGAAGGTGCTAGTCATTTGAATGGCATTGCATGCTAAATATTCCTGAAACATGCCCTTCCCGAGGGGAATTCTTCTGCATAGCACAGTATTTCTCAAGGGAATTATTGGTCTACTCTCTGCACAGTATTCAGATGAGTGTTAATCTGAATCGCAACAGCATACTTAGCGCCTGAGACACCACTTCACACGACTTATTTCCATGTTGAATACCAGGCGTTCCTAGAAGAGCCCACGTTTATGGCACTTCGGTCTTTAAACTGGCACTTGTCCCATCATAATAACGTGTTTTTGTATCTCATTTTGAATGTTGTGCATCAAACCGTAGTTCCGCCGTTTCTAAGCGCTGTAAATAACAGATGTTGCTATTGCATTACAAACACACGAAAACACAGAGAACAGTAAAAGAGAGCATTATTAAATGACGTTCCGTCTGCTTCCGTTTGTTCGCGGTCTTAATTGGAAGCGCTTAGAAACATGCTTCTAAAGCGCTAACAAAAATAATTCACGCTTGTGTTAGGCACAACGGCGACAAAAGCCAGTCAGCAACACAGCACTTGAAGACTGCAGCTTTAAAAGCCTAGTTGTTTTCGCCCTCGAGGAGCCACTTGTCACATGCAGCGTTTCAAGCCCACAAGTACAAACTCGCGCACTTTCAGCCAAAGGCGAGGAGGAAGGAAGCCAAGAAAACAGAGTGCAAAGAAGGGAGGCGAGGGCAGTGCTCCTGAAGTGTTTACAGTCAGCACATGATAGGTCATGCTGCGCCGCGGCGAGAAGCGGACTCAAGCAAGACAGCAACGCCCAGCCCTCCACCCCCATCTGCATGCAGCATGGAACCGCCTGGGCGATCAAGGGCTTCCGATTCTGACCGGAAGTGGGTGTGAAAAGAGGCTAAAAAAGCAAAAAGTCTGGCAAGGCACCACGGAACTTAATCACACGTTAACAGAGCAGCAGGACTGGTTTTTTTTGTTTTTTGTATTTTATGAAATACTTCTTTTACCGTGTGGAAGTAATGGCACTGTAAAAGAATTCAAAGAAGGCAAATTCGAACAATGGCATATAGGTCTCAGTTGGCCCTGGCTGGAAATAGCCCCTACAACCAGTGACCTTGTGACCCTTTTTATCCAGTACATTTCAATGGAAAGTTCAATCAAAGCCAGTGTTTCACTGTCATAGCCTGCTACAGCATACCTGTTAACCTCTTGAATGAAACAAAACCAGGTGAAGTCAGGCATAGAAGAGGGTAACTACAGCGGAAATCTAGAAGTGTTGGTACTCACTCTCCACAGTACATGTTTGCTCCTGAGAAGTGCTGGTACTATCCCCATTAAAGAAGTGCAGGTACTCTTGCTTTCAAATTAAAGCAGTGCAGGTACTCCATGCCAGACAATCAGTAGACGGCGTGTCCGGGCGCGCAAAAGAGGACGACAAGATGGTGGGGGGAGGCCTATATACCCCTCCCCCTGTCCTCACGCCCCGGAAGTGATGCTCGCCTAGCGCGCTGCGCCAAGGCTTGGGGGACTCCTCCTCGAGTCCCTGCGGGGGTGTGGGGTGCGCAGCTGGCACTAGAGGGCTGCCCTCATTAGTGGCCCCCTGCGGGGGCCTCGGACAGCCGCATAGTTTTGGCAAAAAAAGGGAAAATCTGTGGTATGAGTCAGTGCGAATGCTACAGTTGTAGTACTCACGCACTACAAAATGAAATTCATAAACCTACGTACGGAGACCTTCACCACTCCTGTCTTTTCTGTGTGTAGAACTCCGCACACACATGCCTGCGTTTAAGTAGCAAATGTGGGAGGGACCGGGGGAGGGGGTAGAAAATGGGCAATACTTACTTTTAAAAGGGTGGGAATAATGAAGGGATAATGAGGAATTCAGGGAGAACACGCACAAAAAACCATACAGAGCCACAAGAGTAAGCCCATTGCTGTTCACAAACTGCACTTCTAAAGTTACTGCAGCCAAAAAGGTCCCAAAACAGTTGTAAATATACCCCAGCTCAGCCTTGCGGTAAGTTAAGTATCACACATGGACGCACTGAGGTACTGCAAATCACTCCCATAGAAAATAATTGAGGCAGGAACCTAAAATAACACCCCTTAGGAAATAATGCTAGATAAATAAAATCAGAATTAGTTTGGCGGTCGTCAGCAGGTAGTTATAGTTAGGTCATAGTTTCCATAGGAAAAGTGTTTTCTGGTTTGCTTATTACTTTGGCGCCGTTTAACGAATATTCACAAAATTTTCCCCAAAAAGTGCCCACCTGTGTATAGTTGTGTATATACACAGGTGGGCCTAATTAGGCCCTGGCGACACCATCTCTGCCCCAGGCTGTCTGCTTTGTATTCCCCTCTACTGGGCCTTATTAGGCCCCATGGACTTCATCCCTCGTGGCCATACTTTCTTAAAAAGGGGAGGGAGGCCCCCGCAAACCCAATTTGGCCCTGGGACCCCATCCCCTGGGGCTGTCTTTTTAAAAATGGGGAGAGGGGGGCCGCACAGTCTGCTTCCCCAAGCCTGTTTTGGCCCCTGGGGACCCCATACCCCTGGGCCTCCACTATGTATAAGTGGGTGCCCCGTGCCCACCCAGGGCACCCACCAAGCACAGCGTTGGGGGCTGCAGGCATGGTACGGGAGCCGGCATTGCTCCCGCCTAGAGGTAGCAGCATAAATAGCTGCTCCCTCTAGGTGGGAGCAACATAGGTTGTGATTCCCTGCCCACATCAGTGCGAGCACGAAAGCAGAACACAAGTCGCTCCCAGCTGGAGGAAGCATCTTTAAATGTCCCACCGGCAGGGAGAAGACTCAGTGTTTGCTCCTGTTTGGCCGGAGATTTGAAAATGCTCTTGACAGATGGGAGCAAACGCATGTTTCCCTTCCCGCCATACTGCCGGCAGGTAAACTACTGTGTCCCGGGATGGGCTCCGAGGGACACAGTAAGTGAGCCGGCCCTGGGAGATTTTATTTGTCGAGATTTGTATAGCGCAAACTTTAACCAAAGGTATAAGAGCGCTGAACAGCATTTGCACATCCACAACAGCATCAGTTGCATTTAACAGCACGAGTAACATTTGTAACTTTAAATACATAGTGACCGTATGAAAACAAAAAGTACACTAGGCACCAGGATATACAGGTGATACAGTTTGTGGGTAGATATGCACGATGATAAATAAGGTAGCTACATAATTTAAATATATATAGGACACTTTAGAGGTAGATACATTACATATATAAATAGTGCAATACAGATTTAGTATAGCAGCAAGTGTACAGATTATATGTGGAGTACATAAAATACATATTAGTACGAAGTGGATACTGAGGTAGCTAAAGAGGGTGGTGTGGCGTGAGGGGGGGGTAGAGGCACAGTTTTCTCAGAGGTAGTGCTGATCAGATATATTTAGAGGTTGTGGGGAGTTAGCCAACCAACCAGTCTGATGGTTTAAGGGTGTGGGTTTAAGAGGAAAAGTTTCAGTTTCTTCTTGAAGTGAGGGAGTGATTGAGGTAGCGAGTACCTTATTCAAGGAGCGTTCCTGGAGAATGAGCCGGTGCGAGATTTCTCTTTCTTAAATTTTGGCAAAATCAGGGGAAGATTGTCAGAGCTTCGAAGAGGTCTCCTCTGGCCGGCTTTTGATCATTTATTTGCAAGGTAGGCTGGTGTTTCTGTGTAAAGAGCTTTGTGGGTTATGCAAGCTGTTTTGAATATAGCTCTTGCCTTGATTGGTTTTGTTAGTGTTGAGCTTAAGATGGTTGTTGGTCAACCAGGATTGAACAGTGGAGAGAATGCTATTTAAGTGCTGGATGTCTTTGGTTGATGAGATTCTCATGTAGAGTTGAGTGTCATCTGCTTAGAGATGATAGGCAATTTTGGCTTGTTTCAGGATCATTACGAGGAGTTCTATATAAAGGTTGAACAGAGCAGGAGACAGGATTGAACCTTGTGGGACTCCTTGTGTGACGGGTGCTGCTTTTGAGGTAGAGTTGTTTAATTTGATTAGTTGAGAGCGTTGGTTCAGGTAACAGGTGACCCACTAAAGGACCGTTCCTTTGGTGCCTGCATGCTGCGATATGGAGTTTAGAAGGATGTCTTGGTTGACGGTATCAAAGGCAGCCAAGAGGTCCAGGAGGATTAGGAGCCAGGCCTGGCCATCATCTAGAGATCTGTGCAAGTTGTCTATGATGGTCAGTATTGCCGTCTCCGTACTGCAGCCTCTCCTGAACCCAGATTGGAAGGTGTCATGCAAGTTATATTTTTCTATGTGGGTGTTGAGTTGTGCAAGCACACATTTTCCAATGGTTTTGGCAAGGAAAGGGAGATTAGTAATGGGTCTGTAATTGCTAAGGTCGTTTTGGTTTCCATCAGATTTTTTGATAAAAGGGGTGACTTGTCAGAGCTTTTAGGGGGATCAGCATGGAGCTGCTCGATAGGGAGGAGTTAATGATTTTGGTCCATATAGGGGAAATGATGTGCCCAAGGTTTTTGACAAGCGCTGCTGGGAGGAGGTCAGAGATGTGCGATGTCACCATCATGCTAGTGAGTAGCTTGTGGACTTCTTCCTCAGGGATAACGTTGAATTTGGTCCAAGTTGCATAATGTTTCTATTGCAAGAGGTTGAAGTTGGTGATCAGTGTTGCTGAGAGGGGGCGACAGCCATCTTTTGGCGTTAGTTCTTTGGGTGGACCCTTTTCGCATTTCGGTGCGTCCTTGGGCTGGCTTAAGAGAGAGTTCAATGTTGGATATTTTTTCAGAGAAAAATGTTGCAAATTCTTCACGTAGCTTAGAAGGGTCCTTAATTGAGAGTTGCGTGAAAGAAGAGGTTTGCTGTTTGATGATGTTGAAGAGGTCCTTGGGTCTGTTCTAGACTGGTCGAGTTGGTCTCGAAGAAAGGAGGCTTTTTCTCTGGGGTCCCCGGGGCCATTAAAGGCTCAGGGAGGGGGCAACGTGGCCCCCTCTACCCCCCTTTTTAAAAAAAGTAACTGGCCCCAGACAATGGTATCCACTGGGCCTTTGAAGGTTTGGGGATGGGGCACACAGCCCCCTCTCCCCTTTATTACACATTTGGGCTCCGGAGGATGGGCTCCCTGGGGCCTACAATGGCTCGGGAAGGGGTTCAGCGGGCCCCCTCCCCTTAATTAAAAAATGTGGCCCCGGGGAATGGGGTACCCTGGGCGCTTGAAGGCTCAGGAAGGGGGAGCAGCGCGTCCCACTCCGCATTTTGTGGACATATCAGCCCCAGGGGATGGGCAGCCCGGGGCCTATATTGGTTCGGGAGGAGGTTGTACGCCCCCTTCTCCTTATGGAATGTGGCTTCGGAGGATGGGCTCCCCAGAGAATAGAATGGCTCGGGGGGGCTGCATGCCCCCCTTCCCTTACTTAAAGAATGCGGCCCCAAGGCCACCATTTTTTTGTTCCTGCGATCCCGATCAGTGGTTTCCTCCTGATTAAATAGCCCACATTGGTATCAGCTAATAGAACCGCTTTGTTGCCTGGCATGTCTTAGATCCTAGTGGTCAAGCATTGTCTACTTTTATATATTTCAATATTTTGTAATCCTCACAAGTCAAGTTATTGAATCAGAACGTAACTATCACCATTCTGACGGCCTGGGAGGAAGTTCCTTCCAAGCAGATTTTCTTTAAGTCTAACCTTGGAGACTTTGAGTGCCAGATTTGATTTGATTTTGATTCTTAAGGGTTATAGTTATACTACAAATGTTTTTGGTTGCTGAATTAACACTTAAAAACTCGATAAGTCTTCTCATAGGCATGGGACAGATCAGAAGAAAGGGTATGTTTTCTCTCATATCTGCTCAAGTGCATTAAGCAATGCTTAATCATCCATTTATTTTTCCTTTAATTCATTTGCTCTTCAGTTGAAATTTCAGTAATGGGAAAAAGGACCTCTTTTGCATGGTCACCCTGATTTTTTGTGGACTGATGTGATGGGTCCAGTCCACAGTGTACATGCTCTGACCCCTAAATCATGGTAAAATTGGCTAGCTCCGAATTGGCTTACTTAACTTTCCAGTAAGGCTGTGGCATATGGTGTAGGAAAATACACCAGTGGCAGAGAAGCGTTAAGTGGCCACTGTGGACTGGAGCAAATGCTGCGTCATCCATTAGACTGAGAAAGAAAACATAGCTTCAGACCTAGCTGTGTAGCCTGACTCCAGCAGCATTTAAATCTACAGGCGTGCCTGTCAAAATTACCCTTTTGACAGGAAAGAATCCTACTTTTAAATAATAAATAAGTCACCCCTAAGTAGGACTTGTAGTCCACATGGTAAAGTGCCTAATATTTATAAGTGGTACATGCAAGATTTTAAATGTTGGCATGTACCTATAGTAACTAGGCCCCAAGGGCTATTTCCAGTGTAAAACAGCCACGCTTAATCCCAACTATTTAAACTCACTGCTTTGTTCTAGGCTGTCTCCTAGAAAATAGTTATGCAGTAGTAGAAGATGCCTAATTAGTTGTTTTTAAGCTCCTTAACTTCAAAATTATGTGACAAATGCTCTGAATGCATTCAGCAGACCTGGAAGCAGAAGAGGACTTTGTGACAACACTACTTTATTTTCTACATTGGCTTTACTGCCTACATTGAGAAAGGTGCCCTGATTTTTTAACATTTAAATGCATGCTCCCTTTTTATCAACAGAACAACAATTACGACTTAAAACATTGTAGGATCATAAAAAAGTTGTTCTTGTCTTACCATTTTCTATTCCTTCCACCGTCTTAGGGCCATTCACTGGCAACGCCTCTTTTATTTTAGTCTGCAATAAGAAACATATTTCAGCTGCATAGCAATGAGACTCATTTTCACAATTTCTGCAAATTGTTGACTTTTAAATGAATATATAGCATAAGACTTCATGATCACAGATCTGCTAACTCACACGGTGCCACCATGTGCCATACAATAGTAGTGCTTTTCACAAGGTCCCCCAGTAAAGGGCTGATATCACATGGTGAACGCAAGGACAACTGGAAAGAGAGCAGGTACTCTGCACCTCTGAAGTCCTTTAGATATTCTGCAGCCTCCCCAGGACACAGAATGCTACGGAAAGGGGCATGTATCGGAATGGATTCTGTGTGAAGTTTTCTGAAAAGAGATTTATTCATCACAAACTCACAAATAAGCACTGATGAAGTTCAGTGTAACTGAACAAAACACGTTGGCTGCAATCTTGGCTGTGGTTTAACCCCTTCGATGCGCGTGACCAGCTCAGCTCGTCATGCTGCGCGGTAGCGCTGTGCGCATGACGAGCTGAGCTCGTCACGACCACACCCGCGATCGGAATGTCCAGCATACGAGCGGAATTCCGATCGCGGTCAAGGGGTTAAAGAAAATAAAATCTAACATTCTCAATAAAGAAAATAACGAACATGCAAAAGGAATTTTTGACTTTTTTGATGGGTGCACCATCTTGTGGTTTATGTTCATCTATCTCTGATTAGCAGTGGTGTTCAGCAACGACTGACACCTTGGATGGAGTGCACCAATATTTAATTGAAAAGAATTGTGTAGGAGGTGTGGTTCCGGGAGTCCGTCGTTACAGGTGTTGATTATATAGGTTTTGTATGGGTCACTTTTTGGTTACTTCAGAGTGCTAAAGGAGATGACAAAAATACAGCTTCATGAGGGGGAAGGGAAAGTTAGAGTTCAATTGAATAACGTGGGAAGCTGTGAATGAAAGAATGATTAATTTATAAAGGTCATGGCTACTCCATAGAGTGTATCGGAGCTACAACTAAAGAACAGAGGCCAGCATTAGTACTGCTAGTATGATGCAAATAGGTATGCTTTAAGTGCCCTTTTGAATGAAAGTTCATGAGAAATGATCCAAAGTGACAGAGGAAGCCAATTCCATTCTTTACTTGCTAGGAACGTAAAGGACCGTCGTCCCTGTCTAGCCCGGCAGAACCTTGGGACTTTAACTAGTAGGGCAGCTGCGGACATGAGGTTTCTAAGCAGATGGTAATGGACTACCCTATCAATGAAATACTTGAGACCATGCTCATAAAATGTGTGTGAATAGTGGAAAGGGCCTTAAAGTGGATCCTTTTCTTAATCGGGAGTCGGTGCAAGTTACACAGATGTTGTGGGATTGAGTCTCCCTTGGTTATTTCCAAGAGAAGATGCGCAGCCACATTTTGTACCACTTGAGGTTTCTCGATCCATTTTTCTGGAAGACCGAAGTACATAATGTTCACTTCATCTAACCTGGAAGTTACTAATGTGTGGACAACCTTCTTACATGTTGCACAAGGGAGGCGATCGAGGTCAAAGTAGGTCCCAACCGTGGACTAAATATGCAGTTGGAAAGAGTTTATCATCAAGCTTAGCACCTAAATTCTTAGCTGTTATTGCAGGAGCTGGAGGAGGAGGGTTGGTAGGCCAGCAGTTATTTAGCCAGTGTCCTCTCACTTCACCAAAAAGGAGAATCTCAGTTTTCCCTACATTGAATTTCAGATGGATCTCACACAACCAATGCACAACATAATTCAGACAAGTTTAAAAGTAGCAAGCACGTTTGTACATGTAGGGTTGAAAGTTAGAATCGATTGGGTGTCATCAGCATCTGAAAACCCATTTGATTCTCTCACTTTAGCTGAGTGGGCCACATAGCTTTTAGGGTGCTGGGGTGCTCCTCTTTGAGTCATACATTATTTAACATCTAACTGTTTGCTGGCCGAAGAATAAGAAGCAAGCCAAATTTCTTGCTCGCTCTCTTCCAAAAAAGATTTTATCCCTCTCCAAGCGGTACCTCCAATACCGATCTCGGAGATGCTGTCAGAGAATAGGATGAGAGACGGTATTGAGCACTGCTGAAAGATCCAGCAGGATCAGCCAGTGGGGTAGCGAAACTTGAGGGGGCCCCCCTGCAAAGTACATAGAGGCCCCCCCATCCTCCAGACCCAGTCAGGAACTCTCAGGCCAGGGGTCTGCTACCCGTGCATAGTGCGGGAGGGGGTTCCCTGGAGCTCAGGGGCCCTCCCCGCGCCATGGGGGCTATTGTTATACCACTGGATCAGTGCAGTGCTCTTAGCTTTGTTCTGCATTGTCTTTATCACCTCAATAACTCCTAGAAGAGTTGTCTCTGTACTATGATGGGAACAAAAAAAAAACATTTTAGAGGCTGAAGAGAGCAAAGAGGTAAGGCAAAAATTTGACAGGACTGATGGATTTGCCATTGGTTTCTTCATTGCAGGGACCATGTTAGCCGTTTTCCATTGGGTTGGTACTGCTGCCAACTCCAGTGAGTTGTTAAAGAGCTAGTGAAAAATAGGTGCTTTGGCCACAAAAGAATTTACCAGTATGGCAGAAGGGCACAGGCCACTTGGGAACCCTAATTTACACTGCAAAAAGACCTGCTCAGTTTTCTTGATTGAAATAGGGGCAAACTTATTCAAAGAGCACACAGATTTAGGTGTGCTCGGTGCTCAAAACCCCAATTACCACTGGTGAAAAAGCTTGACTAACTCCCTGAATGCAAAAAGCCAACTTAAATATTCAGGATCTTATCTTCAGAGAATGTAGATAGCCTTTTACATAGCATAACAGAAACTATATGAACCTGCATATGAAGACCAGAAAAAAATGTACATCTTTATTTATGGGGTGTTTCTCTTTAAAACCGAGATATAGCTTCAAAATACACAGCAATACATTTTTTTTTAAACAAATTTTTAACACAAAAATAAGATCCCCCCCAAAAATGATTATCCACATTTATAAAGAAACTAGGCTTTAAAGCAATAAGGGAAGTCCTTAACATACACACAAGTAAAGCATTGGCAGTGGCTTCTTATGGTGCTGGGGTATGAGGAATGGTAAATATACAAAGTATTCAAAGAGTTTCTTAAATTCATCCTTTCCCTCCCCTCCAGCACGTCGAATTATGTAGTCCACACTGAATTGGGAATCCGTACATCTCCGATAGACTGAAGATAGCCCCTATATTGCTTTGGCATTCAATCTGGAAGCATGAGGAAACTAGTTTGAATAAACCAATACTCAGCGATGCAATGAATTTAGACCGCGCGATGGAAATCCATTGGCTGAGATATGTCAAATCTACATCCGAGGCAATTGGTTTATCGAAACTTTTTTCCAATCCGGAATCTAGTAAATTAATAGGTAAAGAACACCTAAAACAGCGCGCCCAGAACAACGCAATAGAAAGGAGATGGATGGCTGAGGGAATAAAACCATCCGTAGTCGCCTATAATAGAATGACCCCCCAGGAGGGTTTGAAATCATATTTGACCTTGGTATGTAATGACCAGCAGAGGTTTATTTTGACTCTATTCAGGGCAAAAATGTTACCATTGATGGTAGGATTTCCGGATAACTGTTATTCCACGTCTGAGTCGGTAATGTGCCCGTGCGTCACCTATAACCAATTTGCACATTATATATTTTTTGTAAATTTTACGATACACCTAAGAAGAGATATATTTTATCTGTTTTTAAAACACTTAATTTTAGACAATGTAGGCCAGCACTTGTATTTTTTACAACAATTACACACCCCACTTCTATGCTGTGCAATGTCTTCTTACATGTGGCAGGTATTGAAAATAAGAAACAGTATGCGGGCGCCCTTATAGGACAATTGTTGTCTCCCCAATTGCACTGTATATATGAAGAGTCATTTCAAAATTTTAACTGTTTTAACTTACTTTGTAGCACACTTTTATGTTACTGAAAAGTATCGAATAAAGTTATAATTGATTGATTATCTATGCTCCCTGGTGTGAAAATCTGGATATGCTGTATTTGGCCATCAGTAAGATCGGTGTTAGTGGCTGAACACCCATGGAGAGGCTTGCATTTGTTAGGGTGACTCAGCCTTTCATCCTGTCCAAAATGGAAGAGAGGAGTACCAGTTATTTGGCAGCAATGGCACTTACTTCTAAGTCTATTGACAACTATTTTCGGTAAGTATCATTATTAATGTATTATTAAGTACTGCTGTTAAGGCAATACTAATGGCAGATTGTGCCCTAAATAAATAAGACGTAACATACTAAACATATTTGGTACTTTCTCCCACTGACTTTAGCAGACCAGTAGAAAAAAGACTCATCTGTCCTTCCATGTTCCACAAATACTATATAGATAATAAAGGTGATGGGCGCAATTGCTAATGATATTAATTTTTTTTAACTTGGTTCAGTGGAATCATATAGGTGTAAAATTTCCAAGGGCCAAGGCCACTTAATTACCACACACAATATTGGCTTAAAGGGATCACTTCCTGAGCCAACACAATAGCAGTAGTTTACATCACTGATGCACAAACAGAAAAATGGGTTTACATCAGACTGGGTGTCTGGGTGCAGGTTTTATTTTTGCAATAGAGAGGCAGTCTCTGTGCCTCAACCTATTCTGCAGATACGGTGATCACTCTGAGCAACTTCTTCACTATCAAGTTGAATGTGATTTAATACCCCTTGCCTTATGAACTCCTCAGCTAAAGAGAGACAAAAGACTTTGAGTTAAAGTCAATTTGTAATTTTCCTTAATTCACCTACACATTTTGCCCCAGAGTAACAGAAAGGAATAGATTGCAATCCATAAAAGCTTATTAGCAAATTAGTAACTTCAATTGAAGCAATTAGACATAACTCGAAATTCGCCTGAATACATCATACATGAATATGATCTCAGTAATTGAGTTAGTAATGTGAAAGTTACATTATTAAATCAACATATTCAAATCAAGGCAAAGTCCTATTTCTATAAAAGAAACTCCCTAATGCCAAGTTAAGGTTGTGGGCCCGGTCAGAGAAATTCAGAACCAGCATTTGTCAGAAATATAGCATTGAAAGAGGAACAAGATAAAAGTTCCAAATAGAATATGGAGGAATGTACTTGCTCTCGGGAGTATCTCTATGAGCAGGAAAATCAGGAGCTTTGGTCTCAAGAGAAGAAGGGAAAAGATGTCCACTTGCAACGGTGCAAGTGATCGGACTAACAAGCTTCTCACTTTAAAAACATAAGTTCTATCCAAGTGATACAATCTTCAGATTTCCACTGGGTGAGAACCAATCAAAATCCAGTGTTATTTCCGTACTTGGTGTTTGCCAGGGCCGGACTGGCCATAGCAGGCACCGGGCATTTCCCCGGTGGGCCACCAGGGTGGGGGCCGGTTTTGGGCCCCTGGGGGGCCGTTTTTGTTACAGGGACGTTTTTGCAGCATAGCTGCAATATCGCCCCCTGTAACAAAATCGGCCGAAACCGACCCTGGCAAACAGCTCAGCCGCACTCCCAACCCTCCGGGGGCCGGCCAAGCACTTTGCCAGGGCCGGATTTGGTTCCCAGTCCGGCCCTGGTGTTGGCCTCCTTCTCATGGATAATGCAATGCCAACTTCTCCCATTTTAACATTCACGATATCTCACAAATCAGTATCCACCTCCTCAGATTCCCATCCCATGCAGGTGCTGAAGTCACTGTCCAAATCGACTAATTGCTACTCTAAGTCCTTCAAAATGCAAGCTAACAAAGAATAAAACTCTACATGAGCAGACGTAGACCCTGGCACCTGGAGCAGAAAAAGTGTTATGCACAACAAGGAGAAATACAATGCTTGTTTCAAACATAAAGTAAGGCACCTAGGCCTACTCATGATAACGTTAAATACGACATATGCTAACTAAAGTTAATCCAAATATATGATTCATTCAGTTTGCTAAACCTACAGATATAATATGAGAAAACAATATTCAAAATGATATGCATAAGTAATGAATAAACCACGTGTAAATCATGTAAACTATGGTTATGTAGGTTACAGGTTCACGTATTATTAAGCATAGGTAAATGATGATGACACTGCGTCATCACTTAGAGGCATGATATGCAGTACAGTCTTCCTTGGGATAGTATATGATACGCAGTGCAGCCTCCCTCTGAAACAGTGCATGATATGGAGTGCAGCCTCTCTCCGAGATGTAATGCAGCCTCTTTTTAAGAAAGTGTGCGACATGCAGTGCAGCCTCTCTCAGAGATAGTATATGACATACAATGCAGCAAGTCTCTGAGATAGTCTATGATATACAACGCAGCCTCTCTCAGAGATTGTTTATAATATACAACGCAGCCTCTCTCAGAGATTGTCTATGATATACAATGCAGCCTCTCTCAGAGATTGTCTATGATATACAACGCAGCCTCTTTCAAAGATAGTCTTTGATGTGCAATACAGCTTCTGCCAGATACAGTCTATAATATACAGTGCAGCCTCTCTAAGAGATAGTCTGTGATATGCAATGAGCTTCTGCCAGAGACAGTCTATGATATACAACGCAGCCTCTTTCAGAGATAGTCTATGTTATACAACGCCGCATCTCTCAGAGATAGTCTATGATATATGATGCAGCCTCTCTCAGAGATTGTCTGTGATATGCAACACAGCCTCTCTCAGAGATAGTCTTTGATATACAACGCTGTCTCTCTCAGAGATAGTCTATGATATACAACACAGCCTCTCCTAGAGCTAGTCTGTGATATACAATGAAGCCTCTCTTAGAGAGTGTCTATGATATACAACGAAGCCTCTCTCAGAGATTGTCTATGATATACAATGCAGCCTCTCTCAGAGATTGTCTATGATATACAACGCAGCCTCTTTCAAAGATAGTCTTTGATGTGCAATACAGCTTCTGCCAGATACAGTCTATAATATACAGTGCAGCCTCTCTAAGAGATAGTCTGTGATATGCAATGAGCTTCTGCCAGAGACAGTCTATGATATACAAAGCAGCCTCTTTCAGAGATAGTCTACGATATATGATGCAGCCTCTCTCAGAGATTGCCTGTGATATGCAACACAGCCTCTCTCAGAGATAGTCTTTGATATACAACGCTGTCTCTCTCAGAGAAAGTCTATGATATACAACACAGCCTCTCCTAGAGCTAGTCTGTGATCTACAATGAAGCCTCTCCTAGAGCTAGTCTTTGATATTCAGCGCAGCCTCTCTCAGAGAGTGTCTATGATATACAACGCAGCCTCTCTCAGAGATAGTCTATGATATACAACGCAGCCTCTCTCAGAGATAGTCTATGATATACAACACAGCCTCTCTCAGAGATAGTCTATGATATACAACGAAGCCTCTCTCAGAGAGTGTCTATGATATACAACACAGCCTCTCTCAGAGATAGTCTATGATATACAACGCTGCCTCTCTCGGAGATAGTCTATGATATACAGCGCAGCCTCTCCTAGAGCTAGTCTTTGATATTCAACACAGCCTCTCTCAGAGATAGTCTATAATATACAACACAGCCTCTCTCAGAGATAGTCTATGATATACAACGAAGCCTCTCTCAGAGAGTGTCTATGATATACAACACAGCCTCTCTCAGAGATAGTCTATGATATACAACGAAGCCTCTCTCAAAGAGTGTCTATGATATACAACAAAGCCTCTCTAACAGATAGTCTATGATATACAATGCCGCCTCTCTCAGAGATAGTCTATGATATACAACGAAGCCTCTCTCAGAGAGTGTCTATGATATACAACGCAGCCTCTCTCAGAGATAGTCTATGATATACAACACAGCCTCTCTCAGAGATAGTCTATGATATACAACGAAGCCTCTCTCAAAGAGTGTCTGATATACAACGCAGCCTCTCTCAGAGATAGTCTATGATATACAACGAAGCCTCTCTCAGAGAGTGTCTATGATATACAACACAGCCTCTCTCAGAGATAGTCTATGATATACAACGCAGCATCTCTCAGAGAGTGTCTATGATATACGATGCAGCCTCTCTCAGAGAGTGTCTTTGATATTCAACACAGCCTCTCTCAGAGATAGTCTATGATATACAACGCAGCCTCTCTCAGAGATAGTCTATGATATACAACGCAGCCTCTCTCAGAGAGTGTCTATGATATACGATGAAGCCTCTCTCAGAGATAGTCTATGATATACAACACAGCCTCTCTCAGAGATAGTCTGTGATAGGCAATACAGCCTCTCTCAGAGATAGTCTATGATATACAACGCAGCCTCTCTCAGAGATAGTCTATGATATACAACACAGCCTCTCTCAGAGATAGTCTATGATATACAATCGAAGCCTCTCTCAAAGAGTGTCTATGATATTCAACGCAGCCTCTCTCAGAGATAGTCTATGATATACAACACAGCCTCTCTCAGAGAGTGTCTATGATATACAACACAGCCTCTCTCAGAGATAGTCTATGATATACAAGGCAGCCTCTCTCAGAGAGTGTCTATGATATACGATGCAGCCTCTCTCAGAGATAGTCTATGATATACAACACAGCCTCTCTCAGAGATAGTCTGTGATAGACTATCTCTGAGAGAGGCTGTGTTGTATATCATAGACTATCTCTGAGAGAGGCTGCGTTGTATATCATAGACTATCTCTGAGAGAGGCTGTATTGCCTATGATATACAACGCAGCCTCTCTCAGAGATAGTCTATGATATACAACACAGCCTCTCTCAGAGATAGTCTATGATATACAACGAAGCCTCTCTCAAAGAGTGTCTATGATATACAACGCAGCCTCTCTCAGAGATAGTCTATGATATACAACACAGCCTCTCTCAGAGATAGTCTATGATATACAACGAAGCCTCTCTCAAAGAGTGTCTATGATATACAACACAGCCTCTCTCAGAGATAGTCTGTGATATGCAATACAGCTTCTGCCAGATACAGTCTATAATATACATTATAGCCTCCTTTTTTGGATAGGATATGATCTTTAATGCAGCCTTTCTCTGATCTTGTGCATTTATGCAACAAAGTCTCTTTGAAAAATAGTGTATATATTGAGTGCAGTGTCTTTTTATAATAATTAATAATGTATGATGCGCAATACGGACCTGCGGCAATATTGAGTATTCTATGCAACAAATCCTACTTATAGATAGTGCATGCGTAGATATATGATAAAAAGAAGCTCTGTGAATTACAATGTGTGTTTAGGATCACACGTTATCTGGTTTCACAATTTGAAATTCAGCCACCAGATGGGTAACTCTCTCTCTCTCCCCTTTACATCAAAGGACACTGTTTTGTCTTTCATTCTTGGCTCACACAGAGCAAAACCAACACAGAGATAGCAGACCCGACTCAGGGACCCAGACCCAACTACCAAGCCAAGAATGCATTTATTTGGGGGTGTCACACCCCACTCAGCCCCCTGAAGCTGCATCCCCGTCTGCAGATCATTAAGGACTACGCTTTTCGGCTGCACTTCATATTATACACTTGCTGATTTTGTAAAATTGAAATTGCAGTCTGCCTTTCTGTCAGGAGGGGGCGTCCACAGAATTCAAATGAGGCATTTTTTGTTATGTAAGAACATATCACTGTGAGCTAAAATAAATAAAATAGTTCAGCACAAACATATAAAACATCAACACCCATTCTTCATTCCGCTCTAAAATAAACAGTAACAACGCACGCCTTCTTTTCTTCACCTGTATGTAGCTCCTTAGTTTGCCTATTTTGCATTTTATTAAAATATATTCTCTATTGGGGAACAGTTACATCACACTGTATACCGAATATATTCTCTTTCGAGGCAACTAGCGAAATAATTTCCAACACTAAATGCAGTTTAACTCTTTGACGCAGGCTGGCTCTGGAGTAACTCAAATGAGCACAAAGCTAATGTCCTGAGGAAAATACACAGGCAGGAGTGTAGCTACCATTGGTGCAGCAGGTGCAGTGGCACCGGGGCCCTGAGGGGCCATTGACCCAGATAATTGCTGTATTTTACTACCCCAGCAACAGTCAAAGGGGACATTTTCCTTGCTTGCACCAGGGACCAGGGCATCCTAGCTACCCTACTGTAGTTAAGACCTCACAAGAATGCTAACAGTACTCTGGAATTAATAAGTGAAGAGTACCATGCCCCCTAAAATAAATAGCTGGGACAAGTGCTTTCAGTTGGATATGGTAAAGTGTCTGTCGGATTTCACCTGGGATCTTTAAATGCTCACACTGACAAAACCACACACAAACTTGCTCTCGTCTTTGTTTTGAGGGCCTTAAAAAAAAATTTAAATGCCCCTAGCAATAGGCCCTCCTCGCTCTTTCCACTGCCCCTTAAGACCCCCTCATGTCTACTTCTCATATATAATGTTTTAACAAGATATCCCAGCATGATTTTTGGAAAATTTGAAGCCGACATCCCCCCGAATCCTATTGAGCAAGCTATACCCCTGACCATAGGCATTCTAATGTATACATTAGACATAGCAGATATTATTCTGCGCAGCAAGTGCTAGATGTGATGTACATATTTAAAACAAGAGCATCATTGCCATACAGTGTGTCAGCATCAGCCTCTGATGACTTGTAAATCACTCTTGCAATGATGTGCCTTCAGTAAAAATCCCACAATGTCCTGGTTTCCAGGTCCAGCCTGATCAAGAGGTTAAAGGTCAATACGGTGCACTGCTTGGGTGCATGGATTTTATGAAAACCATAAAGGGTATGAGGGGTTACAGCTGAAAAAAAAGTGATCATTTTGGCCTGTGGCCAGGTAGTCTTCGTTCATGGCACGCTGTCTAATGTTTGGTGCCTCCAGAGACGCTATTACTGCGAAGTCTGCTGGGAGGGGGCAGCTAGAAACATAAAGCTTACACTGCAGCAGTGCTTAATTTGAGCCGGTGGTTTCCGATGCACGGCACCGGCACTTCATTGTCAACACCGCCACTTATGACAGCTGCCACATGGTGGAGCTGTTTGTATAATATAGACATGAGCACAACAAGAGTTTTTTATTAATCAAATAGACATAAAAACGAACAATACCTGCCTCCCAAGCCTAGTTTTGGGGGCCTCCAACAGTCTTAATTGCCACACTTGTCGCAGTGTGATGGCTAGTAGTTGTGCATGTACTGTCATTGGCAGCGCTGGCAGTGGCAATGGATGGTGCGACCTGGGGTGGCCTCCTGACGAGGGCTCTGGAACTTATTATTTAACAAATTAACCACTGCACTGCTGCCCTCAGGCCAGACCTGAGTAGTATGGAAGAAGTCCATTTACAAATACCACCATTTTATTAAGGGAACTGACTAGCTGTAGTGGTTGTCTTGGAGCACTAGGGGCCTCAGTTCCCTGTTGAGTATCTCAAATGAGGGGTTTGCGCGTATCACTGGGGGACTGGAGTTTTTAATTTCTGGGGTGTTTCTTGAAAATGTATACAGGTGCGAGCAAATGCCCATATATAATCATCCTTCACATTGCTTTCTGTGTAAACCTTCTTTATTGGCACCTTCTCCAGTACTTCCCAATATACAGATTCCATCTGACATGTGTTTCGTCTTGGCAATTTTAAGGCATTGACTTCTTAATGGCTAATGAATTCTTCTGTATTATAGTCAAATCTCCTCGAACTTGGTGTGCCAAATGACTTCTTGAGCCAGGCTCTATTGCTTACCTATAAGCAAGGCATGCATCTGTTTGAAATGTGTTAATGGCTTTTATTAAATTAATAAATATCCATACTCCTCGAGTCATTAGATGATGAGGCACGTTTAGTGTGGTCCTGATTGTGAATACAGACCAGCGCTCACCAAAGCGAGTACGCATTTGTTAGGATCCAGCGTGTTGTCCCAGCGAGTCGCTAGTATAGGCGGAGTCACAGTGCTTGGTGAGCGCTACTCTGTACTCTGGACCGCCATCATTGAAACCTGGTTTACAATTTCAAACTAGCTCACTGCATTCCTTTGGCTGTAGTGCTGATTAGAATGTTTTGTGGATTGACGATTATTTTGTCTATGCAATGAACTAAACAATACGATTTATATGTCAATGTAGGATGAGTATCTAAATACATTTAAGCATTAAGTGTGTCCCCTTTAGATGTCCCTTGTATAAGCTTAGAAAAAAAAGTGTACATTTTTTTTCTGTCTAGCAAAACGTGTTTTGGATTTTATATAAATATAAAAAATGCAAGACCACAACTCCCAGCAGCCTGTGCCACTGGGAGTAGGACCGCTTCCCGTTTTCCCACCGTTTCTGCAATAGCCAGCCTTTATCACAGGGCACCCCCTCCTGCATCGCAGGACGCGCGCGGGCGAAGCCCGTCTGAGCTCGGACGAGGCTGGGATGGGCCACCCCTCTTTCACCTAACCTCCAGCTTAAGGTACTGTGCCCGACCCCACGTCCCTGCGCTGCCTGCAGTGCTTGCGCTGCCTGCTGTCCCTGCCCGTGCGCTGCCTGCTGTCCCCATGCTGCCGCCCCTTTTGCAGTGCTGCCTGCTGTCTCTGCGCTGCCTGCTGTCCCTGCGCATGTCTGCTGTCCCCGCGCTGCCTGCTGTCCTTGCACTCCTTGCTGTGCTTGCACTACCGCCCACCTGTCCTTGTGCTGCCTACTGCCCCGGCCCCTGCGCTGCCAGCTGTTCCTGCCCGCATGGCCTGCTGTCCCTGCCTACAGTCCCAGTCCTTGCCCGGCGCTCAGGACCACTAGGACTACTAGGACCACCTATCATGAGCACTAATGGAGGCTGCTGCCCCGCCAGGCAGCGGATGCGTGCAGCAGGCATGCCGCCAATGCACTGTCGGTCGGACAACGCCCAGTGCCAGGACCCCTGGTCCTCCCTCCACCCAACGGTACACGGCCAAGGAACACCTGGATGCCAAAACAACAGCAGCGTCTCCTCCTCCCCACGATCCACCAAAGGACCCTTCAACTGTCGACACTGCCATTTCTCCTGCGACACAACCTACGAAAGATCCAACACCACTCCTGCCCACAAGACTAAGAACACCCCGCAACCGCTCCACTGTATCCTGCTCAACGCCCGCTTACTCTGCAAACACGTCACAGAAATCTGGGACACTATCAGCACCCTCTCCACAGACGTTGCCTTCATCACCAAAACATAGCTCAACCCCTGCTCAAACTCAGACATCACCACAGCCACTTCCGAAGGCTACAAGATGATACACCAAGATCGCACTAACAGACAAGGCAGAGGCATCAGCATCATTTCTAAGGAAACTATCAGATGCACCATCACCAACAACGACCCCATCCCTCTCATGGAACACCTTAAATTCCTACTACAAACTGACTCAAAGACCACGATAAGAGGCAACCTTGCCTACAGACCCCGAAGAGACCCGAGCAACACTCTGCAAAGCCATCCCCAACCTCAACGCCCCCTGGCAATCGACTTTCACCACTACGTCCTACTCGGCGACCTCAACTTCCACATCAACGACCCCAAAGATGACAACCCCATCGCCCTCCTGGAGAACCTGAACAACATCGGTCACCGAACCCACCAGTCACCCAACTGGTCATCAAACCCACGCACAAAGCCAGACACACACTCGACCTCATTTTCGCCTCCAGCGACAGAATCACATTCAGCCACACCACAGAACTCACCTGGACCAACCACACCATTATAACCTTCACCATCACCATCACCGACACCCAGCACACCATCACGAGGTGGCAGATCTCCTCCCACCACAGCTGGAGCAAGGTCACCGAAACTCAGTGGTCACAGGCCCTCACCACCTCCCAACCAGAGGCCTCAACAGACCTCGACCAGGCCGTCCAGAACTGCGCTGCCTGTATCACCGACAGAGTCACTCAAATGAAACCTACAAAATCCAACAAGACCTCCAAACATGCCAGCTGGTACATCCCAGAACTCAGGACCACCAAGCACAACTGTCACCAACTGGAGAAATGATGGCGCACCACTAAGAACCCCGCTAACAGAGCAGATCACAAAACAGCCCTCAGCAACTATCACCGGCACATCAAGGAAGTCAAGGAAGCAGCCATCACCACCCACATCTACTCCGCAGCTAGCCACACAAAGACTCTTCAAAATAGTCAAACAATTCTCCAACTCGGAAGCCATCGAGAACACCATCCACGCCTCCTAAGAATTCTGCAACACCCTCTCAGACCACTTCCACAGCAAGATCCCCAACATCTACAACAATTTCAACCTCCAACCCGCCACCTTCAACTCCAATGACCTCAACCAACAAGCGAACATCAGCCAAACCATCACCACCTGGTCTCCACTCACCGCCCTGACCACTTCAGCCATCATGTCATTCATCCACTCCGGGGCGCCCACTGACCCCTGCCCCACCACCTAGACAACGTTGCAAAGTACCCAACCAGCACGCAACTCACCAGCATGCTCAACACCCCCATCTCCACAGCAACCATCCCGGACAGATGCAGACATCATAACCCTCCTAAAGAAAGTCTCTGTCGACCCCAGCGATCTCAAAAATTATTGTCCGATCTCCCTGTTCCCCTACCCGGCCAAAGTACTCGAGAAAGCAATTCACCAGCAGCTCACTGAATTCCTAGAATAAAACCATCTACTGGATGCTTTACAATCAGATTTCTGTGCCAACCACAGCACTGAGACCGCGCTCATTGCCGCCACTGATGACCTCAGAACACTACTCGACCATGGAGAAACTGTGGCCCTGACCCTTCTCGACCTCTCAGTGACATTCGAGACCGTCTCCCACAACACCCTCATCACAGATTCCAAAACATAGGCGTACAGCAAGACGCTCTCAAGTGGATCACCTCTTTCCTTACAAGATGCACACAGAGCATCCGACTGCCTCCTTTCACCTCCACACCCAAAGATATCATATGCGGCAAACCACAAGGATCATTCCTCAGCCCCACCCTGTTCAACATCTACATGACCCCCCCTCGCAGACGTTGTTGGATCCCACGGAATCAACATTATCTCCTACGCAGACAACATTCAACTGATCATCTCGCTCAACGAGGACCCCTCTAACGCAAAAACCAACTGCTGCACCACCATAACCAACGTAGCCAAATGGATGAGAGACAACTGCCTCCAACTCAACTCTGACAAAACTGAAGTACTGATCTTCCGGAAGAACACCTCCACGTGGGACCACAGCTGGTGGCCGGCAGAACTCGGACCTACACCCACACCTACCGACCATGCACGCAACCAACATCATCCTCGACAGTCAACTGACCATGAAATGACAAGTCAACGCAGTCGCCTCCTCCTGCTTACACACTTCACATGCTCTGCAGAATCTTCAGATGGATCCCAATCAACACCAGAAAAACGGTCACTCAGGCACTTGTCACCAGCTGCCTTGACTACGTCACCACCTTCTATGCAGGCATCTCCACCAGCTCCTCAGAAGACTCCAGACCATACAAAATGCTGCAGCCAGACTCATCCTGGTCCTCCCTAAATGAACCCACATCGCCCCCCACTTGAGAGACCTCCACTGGTTCCCCATCCAGAAGAGATGCCAGTTCAAGATCCTCACGCATGCCTACAAAGCCCTTTATGTCTTAGGATCTGTCAAAAATTGACCGAGCTTCCACCAACCCTCTAGACACCTGTGCTCCTCTTTACTCACCGTCACACACTCCCTGCATCCTTCGCAGCCAAAGCGGTGGCCACTCCTTCTCCTACATCGCTGCCAAGACCTGACTCGACCTTCCCCTCCAGCTCCGTACAGCCACCTTGCTGGTAGACTTCAGAAAGAGACTCAAGACCTGGCTCTTCGACAGAGACAAAGCACCCAGATACCCCTAGGGGTGACAATGTTGTGCTTTACAAATGCTATTTGATTGATTGAAAGATTGACAATGCCGTTAGAGTGCAATAAAAAAGTAAAGCAAATAAACAAATTTATATACTGCGGCATAAGGATGGCAATGGCGTGAGCCTGAATGCTACCAATATGATCTTATTTTTCTTTTTATAATCCAGCATAGTATACCACATTAATAAACAAGCATTGGCATAGCCAATAGGTCTCGCCTTTGGGACCTTATAAGTGTTTAGTTATGCAGCACAATATCCTTGGTGCAACAACATCAACTGTTGCATGGCTAAACACTTATAAGGTCCCAAAGGCGAGACCTATTGGCTATGCCAATGCTTGTTATATAAATGTAATAAACCGCCATACAATCACTGACCTCGTGAAAAAAGCAGCCACTTGTTCACATATTCCACTGTCCTCTAATTTCATAGATTCCATAAGGCATTACTAGACTAAAACCCATCAAAACAGCATTTGTTATGGCCCCTGCCTGCCCTTTGATCACATACAGAATAAGCCCTTTGGTAGCGCGCATTGTAATCAGGATTAAAAGTCCCATATGTTTTATCATAGTCAGAAAAGCCAATGAAAGCGCTTAGATTACTGCTACTGTAAATAAAGTATGCACAATCAGAAGAGAACGCCTCGCGTTGTGAGCTTTTTTGCAGGCGGTAACAGGTTTCCCCTCCTCCCGCATCACCTCTTCCACGCCTTCCTTACTCCCTTCTCACCTCCCCCCCATCCCCTCTGACCCACGACCTCCTGCCTAATAATTGAATTTAGTCCCAATTGCTGTGAAAATGGCGCCTTTTGTTTACCAAGTTTCCTTGGTCGATGGGTGGGGGAGGGAAATGGAGGAGAAGGCAAATGTGGAGGGGGCCCCTAGTCCATGAATAGGCGAAAGAGGCAGGGGGAAAACAAACAGCATCTCCGCACAGGCCAGTATCTGGGCACTCAGGGAGACCCGACAGCAGAAAGAGGGTGTTGCGTTTGCCCAGTGACTTGCAGCAGAAGGAACAATAAATGTTTTAAGATAAAGTAAAAAAAAAAAATGAGGCATGTAAACTTTTCCCTAAATGGTCGGCAGCTTCCGCCTTAAATAGAGGTGCCAGTCTGTGGTGCAACTCGTGAACGCTTTACTAATGGTTCAAATGCACATAAAATTACTCGAAATATGTTTGAAGTTATATAGCGGTTAGACGCCTGCAGCTTCCAAGCACTGTACATCACGCATGCTGTTATTAGAGATGTAAACGCCCACTTTCAATATTATATTTGTTTTATCCCATATCTCAGTGCATCTGCGTTTTTTCAAACTTACCTAAATATATAGTTCATTAGACTAAAAGTGTCATTATTAACATAACAGTAAAATGCATAAAAAAAGAGAAAATCATTTTCGTTATTATTCAACAGGCTCAAACATTACATTTAGCAAAGTCATGCAAGAATGTTCCACCTGACAAATGCAATCGAGTGATGATGTATAGGAAATAAAACACAAAACTTTAATTCAGCTCTCTTGAGATGCAATTTTCTCAGTTTGTGATAAAAAGGACATATTCGTAAGCAATATGCCAGCGTATCTTTTCTACAAAGATGTAATGCACTTAGTATCAATCAATCAATCAATCAATAAAGTCTTTATTTCGATTTACAAAATCATAAAAGACAGAACACATCGATAATTAAGAAAGAATTTGGAATAAAATATAGAATCATCCAACTTGTAAAAACCACATATATTTTACAAATAAGTTAAAAACATTGTTTAAAATAACAGAATTGTAAAAATTAAAACACCTTTAAAAAGCCCTTATTTCGAGGTCTTGGACAGAAATTTATTTTGTCCAACAGGCCCATTCCATGCAATCTCAACCCTCGAGAATAAAAATGTCAAAAATTAGTGTACCCTCATCTTGTTAGCACGGATAACCCACATCCAGCTCAAAAATTTTGCCACAGCTACCACTATGGAATCTTGAGTGTTTGTCCTTAGGATCCTTAAGGCATCTATGGCCAGTCTTGTGCCCAAATTCATACAGATAGGTTTGAGCCATTTGGTCCTAGGTAGATCGTAGGCTGGGCATACGAACATAATGTGCGCTAGTGTCTCAGTTTGGGCCGGGCACGAAATACATTTGTCATCCGTTGGCAAATGCCAACTACTAGTAAAAGCTCTTATTGGAAGTGTACCTACCCTGAACTGGTGATACAGTTTCCTGTCTATTGGCCTGGTAATAACATCCCAATATGTTTCAAACTTGGTCTCGTGCTTGATCTCCAAGAATTCTCTAGTCAGGGTAGGTCTCGTAATAGATGAGAACCGCTTGGTTTTGACCATACTCCAGTAAGCTACCTTGAAGTTCTTTTTAGATGGAAATAAAGCAGCAGCTGGGTCCTCCCACAGGGTGCTCATCCCCATATTAACCAGGGTGGTCTTGATGTTATTAAACCAGGGGATCTTGTGTAGACGGCCCAGCCCCCGAACTTCAAGGAGAGCTTTAGCATACAGAGAAAGCTCAGGTGTGGTCCAGAGCCTTCTCCAGAATGCTATAGGTCTGTAGCGTGCCAAGTCCTCAATACTATAGCAACCCAGATCAAGATAAAGGGGCAAAAGTGGGGTAGATTTCGGAAGGCCTAATAATATTCTAACAAATTTATTTTGGGCTAGAGTCAATGGTGTTAAATCCTCAAAGCCCCAAAGTTCAGCACCGTATAATATTGAGGTACTGATTTTTAGGTTGTAGATCTTAAGGGCGGGGGCTATGGGTTTGGTCTGAGAGAGCCTCTGCTCCTTTATCAATACACCGGCTAGTTGTGCATGTTTTAAAGCCAGCATGTCGATCTGGGGTTTCCATTGTAGTTTCCTACCTAGTGTTATGCCCAGATAGGTAAAAACATCGGTCTGTTCCAGGGGGACATTGTTCATATACACTCTCGCGGTTATGGCTTTAGATTTGTGGAGCACCATAAACTTTGTTTTCTCCACATTTACCACTAATTCATGGTCACGGCAGAACACCTCGAAACGGGACAGAGCGGCCTGCAAGCCCTGTCGTGTCTTGGATATTATCAAGGTGTCGTCCGCGAACATGAGAAAGGGTATTTTCATACCCGCTAACACTGGAGCATCTGTGGGATAGGTAGAAAAGTACTGTACAACCCGGTTTATGTACAGGGAAAACAGGGTTGGGGCTAATACACACCCCTGGCGCACCCCTTGGAAACCGAGAACCTCTCAGTAACATTTCCCTGCTTTCCCCATCGGACTTGTGCATAATTTAAATTATGCAATTTCATTAAAATAGCCAACAATTCCGGTGGCATCCCCATATCCACAAAGGCGCTCCACATTTTTGTGCGGGGGACTAAATCAAATGCGGATTTTAAATCAATGAAAGCCGCATAGATTGCACCCCCTCCTATGATAACCACCCGCCAATAGATAAGCACAAATCTAAGAACCTGATCTAAGGTACTAGTGTGTGGACGAAACCCCGCCTGGAAAGGTGTCAGAATTTCTGTTTCGTCTATCCAGGCCTGTATTCTGCCAAGAACTAGCCTGGCCACAATCTTCTGAATGGAATCAATAAGACTAATTGGCCGGTAATTACCTGGTAGTGAGCGGTCACCCTTTTTGTAGATAGGTATGATTTCGGCACCTAACCATGTTTCAGGAATGGAAGCACCGCTAGCTATGGCGTTTGCCAATAACCTAATGTAAGATACCCAATGGTCCTTGCCATGGACAAACAAATCTGCGGGTATACGATCTGGGCCGGGGGCCCTACCTCTCGGGATCGTTTTTAGCACTGATTCGACCTCTAAACTAGTAAAACACAGGGTGGTTGTTGGAGTAGGCCATGGCGGTAAGTCATCACTGCCATTAGTGGCAGAGAATTGAGCCTCATAATGTAGAACCCATTGTTCAGGGGCAACATAATTAGTGGGTGTCTGATTTAATTCTCCACTGCCCCATTTAACAAGCTTCCAAAATTGGATCATATTTTTCTCCTTACTGGCAGAGACCAAATCTTGCCAGCGGTTCTCATCCCATTCCTTCTTCGCTTGTTGCTGGGCTTTCTTATACCTTACTCTAGCCTTTTTGATATCGCCCACAACTTTGAGTCTAATAGCCCTGGATAAAATCTTGTAGGCCTGTCTGCATGTGCTATTGTACCAGGAAGCCGCCTTTGCATAAGGTTTTTTACTTGGTTGACTAGGTTTAATAAAAAAATATTTCAATTGTTTAAACAGGTCGTTATGAACCTGGGGGATAATAGAATTAATATCCTTCTGGGAATCACAGTTAAGAAGGGAGGCGGTCGAGCAAGCAACCAATTCCTTCATTTGTTCCAGGGCACCCTCATTTTCAATAACCCTAACCCATTGAACTCTCCTCATATCGTTAGTGAGCATAGCCTCTGCTGTTACATATTCAACTACCCTGATGTTTGGATTTGAAAAGGTCGAAGCGTACAATTGTAAGACCAACGGATTGTGATCACTTTCGGTCCGCTCCTGCACTTTCATATCCACAAGAAATGGCCAGTATTCTACATTCAGAAGGATATAGTCTATGCGACTACTACGAAGGCCATTATCGAAGGTAGAAGCTCCTATCCTATCCGACTGCGTCCGACCATTAACTGCCCTTAGTCCCTTTTCAAGACACAACCCTTTTAACTGTAGTACAGCCTCTGTCCATTTGTTAATAGGACATAGTTCCAATTGCGGGATATTCCACTGTGCATCCTCCTCTGCGCTAAGGTTTCCATCTTCGTGGTCCAGTGGCTCAAAACAACAGTTAAAATCGCCTGCAATTATCAAGTTACAGTTGCCCCTTGAACTTTCCAAATAGGTATCGAGGGCAGTAACCACACTTGATCCCCTACCCCCGGCTGACCTCTTGCATATACGTTGACAATCAGGACATCAGGTCCATGCTCCCCGGCAATCCGTATGGCCATGATGTCCGGACTATCGATGAATACTTCCTTTACCAAAATGCCCGCTTGCTGCCTAACCCAACAAGTCAACCCGCCTATAGGTCTCCCTCTCTGTCCTCCCAAGGCGGCCTTCGAGAAGTTCAAGAAACCTGGGTGATAAATTTTGTCCAATGACCAAGTCTCCTGGAATATCCAGACATCATGACTGTCGATGTAAGTTGACCACTCTGTTGAGGTGGTTTTAGAAGATAGACCTGCGATGTTCCAGGAGACTATAGACATATGTGTTGTTGGGTGCCCCTGGGTGACGTTACCGCTATTTGCTTCGGGGCCAATTGCGTAATCATTTTCCACAGTTACCAAACTAGAAGTACTTGGTGGGATGAGAGATCTTGCAAAAAGTGTATGGGATGATATGTTCTTATCCACCCCAGTTATAAGTTTCGTCTGGGATTGATACACACCCCCTACAGTGTCAAGGCTGTTAGCATGAATGGCCTTACTTCTGGTCGCAGATGCAAATGCAGATATTACACTAGGGTCAGGAATACGCAGTCCTAGGGCAGACCCTCTCTGACCCATAGATACTGGTGTTCCAATTAGAGGAGGGTTTGTTATATTGCCTAGTCAATCTATATCCTCTAAAGAAGAGAAAATTTCGAATCGATTACTTGTGGTCACCGGTCGATCATATTGACTATATGGTCTAGTTAACCCCTCATCTCGCTGCACCCAGGGGTGCTGGGTGGTTGGTAAAAGAACCCCAATGGAAGGATGTTAATGTCATCCTCCTTAGTGAAGCGATTACCCGCCCTCTCTAGTATGTGCTGAACCAGTCTTGGCGACCTAAAACTTAGTACTACACAATCGCCAGGTGAAGACTTGCGGAATTTCCCAACCCATGGAACTCTACGAACCATTTTAAATTCCGAGAAAAGATGGTCCTTTAGGCCAATCCTGTTACCCAGCATGTATAAAGCCTTGTTTCGTAGTGTTGACCAGTGCTCCTGTGCATTGGGTGGAAGCACAGGAACATTGACCAAAACAACTGTATAGGGAGTGGATTCCGGGGGAGATGAAGGGAAGTCTGATGGTTCTCTGCACTGCCAGCATGGTGCTCGGGAAATCGTCCGCTAGACCCACTCTTCCCTTGATGCGAGATTGATGACAACAGCATTCCTACCTGCGGGGCGTTAACGGGTTTGGTGGCCTCCAAAGTTGTTACTAATGGCTTAGCTGTTGATGGTAGAGAACAACATGCATTTTCTAGGGATCCCTTTGGTACTGATACGTTTCCCCTCACCGGTTGGGTTGTAGACCCAACATACGTCAACCCATTAGCATTATCAGGGGGCTACTAAGAAAGCCCTGCTCTATTTTGCTAAGTCTATCTTCGATCTGGGTCAGCTTCTTAAGCAAGGGGTCGATCATAGTTTCCAATTTCAGTTCTATCTGTGAACAGAACTCATCCATATTAAACACTGGCGGTAGGTGGACGGCACTGGTAGGGGAGCTTGTGTCGATAATTGCCTTATCTTTGAACTGTTGACTCCTATTATTTCCATTGCCTTTTGTAACTGCCTTACGTTTTACTACCCTAGGAGATGGGGGAGTTGGCTTCAATGCACCACGGCCTTTCCTTTTTTTCGAAGGTGGTTCGCTACCTACGGCCCCAATGAGCTTCTTACCCCTGGTGATAACCATGGACGTATTAATAGAACAGTCCAGGTTAGGAGGAGTAGGTGCAATAAGTGGCACTGGTTCCAGTTGTATCGTCGGAGACTGGCTGGGATGCAATACCAAGTCATTGATGCAGCTTGTCAGCAATTGGGGGGGGTGGCCTATAGAACTCTGTGAGCAACGGGATGTTTGAGGCTCGAGTGACAACCTGCGCTCAGTGATTTGGATCTCGTGCATTAGCGCTGACTCTGCCCTAGATAGAAAGGCGTCGAGCGTACCCACAACCCCTGCTCCCACCTTCCGTTTACTCATATTGCTAAACCCTGACCTCCAAATGACACACTTCTAACAATAAACCGTTATACCCCACGGTGGCTTACTGTACAGACGTTAGGGAAGTGGCCCAGCCCAGCCTCTTCCAGTCACTGACGGGCAAGGACGGGCCCGCCCTTGGCCCGGGCTTAGCCCGGGCGCAGCCCGCGCGCGTCCCGCGCTGCGGGTGTCACCAGCGCCTTTTGAGCGAGTGTCAGTGGCGTGGCTCCTCCCTCCTGGGAGAGCTCGGGGTTCTGGTCAGTGAAGTCCGGTGGCCAGAAGCGGTAGCAGCGTCCGCGCTGCGGGTGTCACCAGCGCCTTTGAGCGAGTGTCAGTGGCGTGGCTCCTCCCTCCTGGGAGAGCTCGGGGTTCTGGTCAGTGAAGTCCGGTGGCCAGAAGCGGTAGCAGCGTCCCGCGCTGCGGGTGTCACCAGCGCCTTTTGAGCGAGTGTCAGTGGCGTGGCTCCTCCCTCCTGGGAGAGCTCGGGGTTCTGGTCAGTGAAGTCCGGTGGCCAGAAGCGGTAGCAGCGTCCCGCGCTGCGGGTGTCACCAGCGCCTTTTGAGCGAGTGTCAGTGGCGTGGCTCCTCCCTCCTGGGAGAGCTCGGGGTTCTGGTCAGTGAAGTCCGGTGGCCAGAAGCGGTAGCAGCGTCCCCTTAGTATCACATCCTGGCTTCCGGGTGGTCACTTAGGTCTTCCTTCAGTATCAAGCCCAATCATTTTTTAACAACAAGCATTGGCCGCGCGGCCGTGAAAGTAATCGTGAGGAAGCGGGTTTTGGAAGTGCAAACAGTGGCTTTTGCTGGCGACCAGCTTGCGTTCACGCGAGCGTCCAGATGGCAAGGGAAGCCATATGGCGCCTGATCGCGCGTGCACGCTCGCTTGAACGCAGGCTAGTCGCCAGCAAAAGCCACTGTTTGCACTTCCAAAACCCGCTTACTAAAACTCTCGCCAGAGCAGCGCATGCGCTGGCTCAGGCGAGACCTAAAAATGAATAAATAGCATACATTTATAAACAATGTTTTCACTGTACTGCTGATTTAAAGAATAAAATGTGGTCAACTTTTATTTCAAAGAACGTTATGTATTAGAATGCATGAAATGATTAAAGAAAAAAGACAAAGCAATGAAAAGGGCCTGGATGTGAACTATTACCCCATTTTTGCAAGTTTGAGAGGCACTGCTGCCATCACACATGCATGTGTTTCCCACAAGAGAGTGAAAAACTTGACAAAGGGGAAGAAAAACTCTTTTCGATTCACAAACTGTACTTGTAAGTCGTCATCTGCATGATTATCTGACAAAGGTACAGAATTGCAACTGTAGTGAATTCACATAAGTTTATGGTATAATGCCTGGAAGCCTGTAAATGTGAATTAACATTTCTGCATGCACAATTTTACAAAGCGTACCATTGCGCATGGGGAAAATGCCAATCCGTTTGTGCAATGGTGTTTTTTTCTCCATTTTCTTTCTCTGTGGGGAATTATTTTCCCCTTGAAAAAACCCTTCCTCTTTCAATCACACCAGTTATGTTGGTGTTCTCTTCCTCTTTCCACACTGGAATGCATGGTGGGAATTGACTCAATAAATATATGGATACCCACAAACATTCCAGTTTCTAAGGGTTCCGAAGATTTGCAGGCATCCACTCCCTGACACATTTACTCCCCAACCCTTGAGTGGGGTTCACTCGCTATCTTTGAAAGTAATAAGACTACAATTGCAAGGCCACTTTTTGCAACAACTTTACTCTCCTAATTTGAACCATCTGTGTGGGTACGTCAGATGTACACATATGTAAGATTTGTATGCGTTTATATTTTTGTGCATCATTAATAACGTGCAGACTGTATTTTTTAAACTCGATTACACATGTAAGCCCTAATATAGTACCGATGCATTTGAAACAAATTCTCTATGTTTACTAGAAATGTGTGTTTTGAACATGTATTTACTAGGCCTCAATTTAATACAAAGTGACATCTTTGTCAAGACCCACGTCACTCATGTCTCCCTCTCCCCCACACGTCGCTCCTCGCGGTTTCTGCAGCACACAGTTGAGATGAATTATCCTAGTTTATTTGCACTGTCTCTGTTTATGCTGCTCCTGATAAACTTTTTGCGGTTCAGTTACCTCAAGGATCCTTCTGCTGGTTCACGTTGCCCCATTCATTCATATAACACACTATTGTGAACGTGTCTAGTTTGTGCTGGCAGCTCCTGATGACATCAGCATAGAGGAGGTAGATTTATTATTCATGTAGTGGAATACTTGGGTGTCAAGGCAAGAAGATGTTTATTTTCCATACATTTTGATTTGCTGATGAAATGGCACATTTGTGCACGCCACACTGATTCTGCAGTTTTGGTAATTTCATATGTGAAAATTAATTATAAAAACCCTTGATTTTGGGGGTGAGCGAGAAGACTTTCCTGTTCTTCTTTGGATGCTGTCTGTTACGGTCTTGATTTTGGTGTCCACTAGGGAGTTAGAATAATTTCTGATTTTGCATGTCTCTATAATATTTTTCTATTGAGCGCATTTATGGCAATGACTCTTTATCTCTTTACTTTTGAATTTTGTCATTAAACTCTATTCTGTGGAGCTAGACCTCGATTATCGAATGGGTTCATTTACTTAAGAATTGTATTGCTGACTTTTCATGATTTGGGAGGTGTCTTAAAGCTGGAGACACATTGCCTCATGAAATTGAGATTTAACACCGTCTCCGATCCAGGAAAGGTGGGCGCTTTGATTAATGTGAATTTTGGAGTGTCTAGACTCTAGAGTGTTGGGGTACCCCGCGCCCACACACATATAGCTTAGGGAATATAAAGTGAGGGATGCCCAGATACAGAATAAGGGGACGTTGTAAAACACACACACACTTTGCTTTCAAAGAAAAACCATAGAGTAGAACAGAAGGTGAACAACAAGACATTTAAAATGTTTTATTGCGCTTTTAAAAAGCTAGACAAGTGCACAGCTATTTTTCCAAAGCAGCCTGCCTGCCCCTGCTGCTTCTTCCCCAGCTCTTGTAACAAACACATAAAGGCCCAGTTGTACTTTTATTTGGAAACTACATTCCAAAAAAGTCCATTATGCAAAGGAAATTTATGAAAGGTTGTTGCTGCCACCTGGTGGCAAGAAATGGTTCCCAGTGATTCTTAGCATGAGGAATAAATACAACCCTCCACGCCTGAAGCTTGAAACGGCCAACACCAGTGCCCCTGTGGACTCGATCAAATTAGAGCTATGGACGTCATTATTATGTCGAGATTCCTCTAAATCTAAAGAATTCATCCATGAAGCACTGGGTTCTGGGAGGAAACATTTGAAGAGTGAAAACGGGGGTTTCATGGGGGTACTCTGGGTGCTGCTGAATTGGGGCGCTGCGTTTGACAGCAGACATCATCAAGTATTCTGGAGCTTTAGCATAGCTGCCAAGGTTTCAGATTGCTATGAGTGACATTTTCATAATTTCAGTGTAATCATGAGTGACATTTCAACAACTATGAGTGACACTTTCTCGAGCAAATTCGCGCAATGAAGAAGAGGGAAACAAATATCAGAAATTACACTCACTTGAGCAACGAGAAACTCTAAGAAGATCTTGAAACAGGTGCAAAGCAGCTGATATTTGCAAAATGCATTGTAACCCTCTGTGCTACTTTTTGGTGAGTCAAAACTGCTACTAGAAGAAGTAACTCTCCAGCAGGAGCTTTTACACCCATATTATGTCTAAGCACAGCCCCCTCCCTCAGCTCAGCCACAGGTGCGGCTGAACCACAAGTAACAAAAGGATCTCTGTGGCATAAGCATTAACCCACTGAGCTTCCACATAAAATACAGTTTGGTGATGTCAAAGTATATCTTCTTTAGTCCAGGCATGTTATTATGGTGCCAGGCAGGAGCATTTCGCCATGCACCTGCAGTGCGTTATAGAAAGATCACAGCTGGTCAGATCTAATCTGAAAGCAGTTCTGCTCGGGGAAGGTACACTGTGTCTTTCCATAAAAAGAATGCACTCGGACACCCTGTTTCTCAAGGCCTACAATTTCCATGCAAGAATTATGGCTGCCCCTTCCAACCTCCCCCCTGAATAGATTCATACCCATACAAAATAAAACCGTGCAGGAGGCAATTTAGATTGTGTGTTTTAGCTTTCATTAATAAAATGCATGAGGGCTAGTTAAATTAGACGCCGCACACTTATAGCTCAGCTGTTAAATCTGAGATCACGCTGCACCGCAAACAATTACACCTATTATGCAAGAAGCCACAGCTCTACGCTGGCAACACAGCCGTCACTCAGCCACGACTCGAATCCTTTCCACGCTGAATTATTTTCGATTCGGAATTCCCAAATCAGAGAACTATTTTGCCTGCCATGAAATAACGCATGCGATTTGCACGGCTGCCTCTGATTGGTGGTTGTGTGTGGAGGGACTTGGGTACATTTTAAAACCCGGCTATCAGCAGGCATAAACAAGGCGCTATAAATGAAATACAAGCAATTACATTAACTAAGATTACTCTTTTGACCCCCCCCCATCCCCCTCGAGGCATCAAAAAACAAACCAAGGACGACCGAGCAGAAACCCGGGTAGGGGGCAATATTAATAACAGGGTGTCAAGAGGCAAATTTACCTACTTGGGCTGCGACCCGGCCGCAAATGATTCGGTGTGTGTCCGAGGACTAGGACTGGTGTTGCAGGCGGGTGGCGCTTGCGGCCGCGACTCTCTCTGGCCTGCAAGGGCTGGCTGCGGCATTGCAGGCAGGTGGCTGAGTTCAGGCGAGGCCTCTATTCCACCACCAGGACCGTTTGCCGCCCTGCCTGATCGGGCTGCGACTGTCAGTCCTGACTCCACGTGAGTTGAAATTAAATGAAATCCCCGGGTCACCTGTCTCGCTCCGAATCGGCTGCATTTGAGGGGAAAAATTAACTGTGAGCTAGCACGGCGGTGACCCTCGTGACTGTGGATGTCGTCGATCGATCCGGATCACATTTTTTAAAAATATAATTGCGAGCAGCAGTGCTCATTGCCACTGCAGCACCTACCACCGGCAGAGTGGCTCACTGTGACTGATTGGCGGGAATTTCGCAGGCAGCAGGGCAGAGATATTGAAACATTGTAGCACTAGAGTCTAAGAGCATATATTTAACTGTTGAGCTGCTGCTGGCAAGTGAAGTCTGCTGCGGCCCGGGGCACACAGGTGGCGCCGGCGCGCGCTAGCTCCCGGCGTAGTAGGCAGCCAGTTTCAGCGCTGTCAGCAGAGTGGGGTCAGTGGCAAAAATGCGTGACAATGCATTTCAGTGCGGTGATGCGGGAACACCACACTGAAATGCGTTAGCGTCACGCCTGATGCGTGATACTTGGCAGGCCTGCTTTTGGCATTGTGCCAATATCACCTCATTGCCTTTCATATACTTGAAGTCAACCAATGAGACACAAAGCCGCAGGGGGGGCTCCTCCATTAGGGCGGAGGGGTGTCGCCCCACTGCTTTCTTGCAGTGCGAGAAGCAGAAACATAAAATGGTAAAACTACCAGTTTATGTTTCTGCTTCTCGCGCAGCGAGAAAGCAAAAGGCACTGTATGCCTGGTTGGGGGCGGGCGGGAGCCGGGAGGGAATGCCTGGTTGGGAGCGGGCGGGTCCGAGAGGAGTGGCTTGCCCACTGTTGTGGGCCATGACTGTTTGGTAGGCCCTCTAGGGGCCGACCAAACCAGTCTGTGCACTCTCCCTTGTCTCTATGTAGGCTGCGAAAATGGCCTCCCCGTAGGCGCCCGCCTGGGCGCCGTCCGCACCAATCACAACGGGCAGCGTTGTGATTGGCTTAGGGGAGGGAGGCTGCTTCCTGTTCAGGAGAGCAGAGGAAAACGCGTGAGTCGGGACCCGTCCAGGAGCTGAGGCGGCGCAGGACCCGGGGGAAGGTAAGTTTAATTCTTTTTTAATTAAACCCCTCGCCCCGCCTCCCTCCCAGCTGCCCGTCATTCCGCCCGAGACTGCCTGCCTAGGCCGCCGGCCTCAAAGGCTGCTCTGTCAGACCTCCGCAGTCCCCCAAGCCTGCAGTCTGCTTGTCCCCTCGGCCTGTGACGTACGTTGTACATGATCTGTTAGCCCTTCAAAGGCCCCTAGTACCTACCCCAGTGCCTGTCCCAGCCTCACAAGAGCACGGACTCTGCCACAGCCCTACCAACCTCGAATCTATCCTCGAAGGCCTGATCTATGACTAGCCCTTATGACTCCGACTACCCTCTGCCGTATTGGCCTCTGCCCTACTGGCCTCTGCCGTACTGGCCTGTAAACCCCAGAAGAGGCGCGGCGCAGTTCTAGCGCTTCACCCCCACCCAAGGCTCTTTGAGGCACCAAGAAGTGCACGCATCCCTCCCCGCCCTGCAGCAGGCCTTGTTGCCCCCATCCACGGTACATCTGGTCATCTGTAAAGCACCTAGAGGCGATCGCATTTGCACTGTGGGCTATAGAATGAGAGCCCGGGGTTTACACCCCTGATTCCACGGAGGGAGTCTACATTCAAAGCAGTGTCCAGAGGGCCCTGAGCGGGGGCACCCCCGCCCCCGAAGAGGTAATCGCATTTGTGTCGGATCCCAAGCTCATTCTGTGCCCGTGGCGGGGGGCAGGCGCTGACAGGCTGAGGGCATTCAATGCTAATACACTATACACCCCCCCCCCCCCTCGCCACCCCCGCCGCCTGCGTTTCTTCTCTAAGTGGATTAACCTTTCTGGGGATTGCTGTTAATTGTGTTTTCACCGTGCCCTCCGGCGGGGCTCCCGTGTCTGGCACCTGCCCTCGCGCTGGGTGCCCTGGGCAGGCCTGAGGGAGGGGTCTTGTTAACAGAAGACCCCCTCCCCCCCCCAGCAGGGCACAGCCAGCCCTGGGGAGGCTCACACGCCTGCCTTGTGCGTCAATAAACATCTGGTGTGCCTGACAGCCACGAACAGGTTGCATTCTGGGACGTGTAGTTTGTAGCGGTCTAGTGGCTACAGGAGGAGATGACCCCCAAGTCCCTGGCTCGGAAGGGCCTGCACACAATGTAACACTCTCTGGCCAGGCGTGGCCAGAGAGCTTAAATAAACGGGCGGAGGTCGCACGGGAGTTCCGGCCCACACGACCAGCAGAGTGTGAGGTGTGTCTGATTACTGCTGCGCTAAGCGAGGCCCTGTGGCGGAGCCACATTACACTGGCGACGAAGGTGGGCATCGGCCCACGACAGTTGTACCCCCAGTACTGTCTCCTCACCGTGGTTACGGAGCGTCCCTACCCGCTGCTCTGCCGTCAGCTGCCCTGCCGTTGCAGACTTCACGAGCGGCGGAACTGAGCCGCAGATGCCCGGCGGTGCTCCGCATTCCAGCAGGTACCGTGGACCGCGAGCCGCTGGGCGCTGGGGAAGAAGCGCCGTCGCAAACAGCGACCCATTGGCTGATATCGCGGACGCGCGCATGCGCGTTGATGCCGGCTGCAGTCGGCCTTCAGCTTCAGTGACGGCCCGCCTGTTGTGATCGCCGCCTCCCGGAGCAGTACTGCAAACGCATCAGCTGTGCGCGCTAAAGCGGCACGGCCCCGCTACACGCCCCGACGATAAGTGCAGCAGTGAGGGGGCCAGAGAGAGCGCGAGGGAGAGGAAAAAAAAAAAAAAAAGAATTATAAGAACTACACGCAGACAGCAGTCTTTCAGTGCCTCAGCACATCGAGCCCTGGCAGGCTTGATTGGGAAGCAGCATACACCATCACCACAAGCAACAGGATCAGCAGCAGGTTGGTGACGCCAGGACACTTGCTGTCCAGCATTCAGACATGTCAAACCCAGCAGCAGCTGCGCAAGCCACACTCCCAAATGTGCCACAGGTAATGCAACCAGTGTCTCAGCACTCCCAAATCAGCGCAATGCCTCCCTTCAGCGAACTTATTGACCCGGCTACTGCGTCCCCCAGATGGACAGTGTGGGTTGGCAGGTTAAACAACTACTTCACTGCCACCAGAGAAACAGACGGCGCAGTCAAACGGTCACTTCTGCTGCATTTCGGAGGGGAAGAAATCTACAAGCTGTTCTCACACCTGCCAAACACCGGAGGGCCCACCGACTACGACGCTGCGGTCGGAGCGTTGAACGCCCATTTTGATCCTCAGCTCAACCCCGACTATGAGCGTTTCAAGCTCCGCCAAGCGCGTCAGAGGGAAGGGGAAACGATGGACGCGTTCCACGCACGCCTACGTGAACTGGCCAGTACATGTACTGATGATGACCAGAACAAGGAGGTGAGGGCACAACTTATCCAAGGGTGCCACAACAAACCTCTCCGGACCCTCATTCTGAGACAGCCAGGGATCACACTGGAGAACATTCTTATCCTAGCACGGTCCCATGTCCTGTCAGAGGTCAGAACAACTGCGATGGACGTCGCCCTCACTCAACCAGGTGAGAAGACGGTAATGATCAAAACCGAAAGAGCGGATGCCGTGCGCACGCAGAACAGGGGCGCCCGACCAAAGTGGCCGACCAGGAGCGCGCGCAAGTCGCAGTGCGGATACTGTGGCAAAGAGGAACACCCCCAAGAAGAATGTCCAGCGCAAGGCAGAAACTGCACGAAGTGTGGCACCCCAAACCATTTTGCGAGTGTGTGCAGAGGAGGTTATCGGACCAGAGGAACTCGCGGAAGAAGGCCACCATCCAAGGCTGTAAGACACCTGACACTAGACGAGGCAGACTACTCCAAGTCGCCCAAAACACCAACGCAGCGCAGACAATACCTAGAAGACTCATCCACCGAAGATGAGGATGAGTGCTACCTGATTTCATTCGCTAGTGATCTCAAACGAAGACGGCGCCCACAGCCAACGTGTGCCATCGAGATTGCTGGATCGACAGTCTAAGCGCTAATCGACACGGGAGCATCCGTGAATGTAATGGGGTGTCAGCAATACCGACGGCTGAATCCAAAACCCATACTGACCCAGTCACACGTGAAAATCCTGACGTATGGCAGCCAGACGCCATTACCTCTCAAAGGCAAGATGGCGGTACAGGTCAAATCAGAGGAGCACGAAATCACCACAGTGTTCCATGTGATTGATCGGGAAGCGGACATACTCGTGAGCAGTCACACGGCGGAAGACCTCGGCCTGGTCACTTTTGCCAACGCTGTCAAGACGCTGCAAACTGCAGACATACTTGAAATGTTTCCCCAGCTGTTCAACGGCCTCGGAAGCATGAAGAGACCACCTGTGAAACTCCACATCGACAAAGCAGTGAAACCAGTTGCGTTACGACACCGACGTATACCGTTCCACCTCCGGCCGCTTGTGGAGCAAGAGTTGCAGAACCTAGAGCAACAGGGAGTCATAGAGAAAGTCACGGGACCAACTCCGTGGGTGTCGCCGATGGTAATAGCTGAGAAGCCGAAGCAGCCAGGAAAAGTCAGGATCTGCATAGATATGCGCATGCCCAACCAAGCCATAAAGCGCGAGAGACATATCACGCCGACCGTAGATGATATCCTAACCGACCTCAACGGAGCCCGCTGGTTCTCCAAGCTGGACCTCAACGCTGGATACCACCAGCTGAGACTAGCGGAGGAGAGCCGATACATCACTACATTTTCAACCCACCTGGGGCTACGCCGCTACAAGAGGCTGAACTTTGGTATCTCCTCGGCAGCCGAGATTTTTCAAAATGCGGTCAGAGAAGTGTTGTCGGGGCTCGCGGGAGTGTTGAATGTCAGCGATGACATACTGATACACTCGGCTACCATTGAAGATCACCACCGTCATCTCCGCGCCACTCTCCGACGCCTCGCCGATCACGGAGTAACGCTTCACGGTGAAAAGTGCCAATTCTTTCAGAAATCTATCGAGTTCTTTGGCTACGTGTTCAGCCAAGAAGGGGTGAAGGTAGACCCCAGGAAGTCGCAGGCCATTCAGCAGGCCCCCGCTCCCACGACAGCGTCCGAAGTCCGGAGCTTCCTAGGCATGGCCACATACTGTGGACGATTCATACCCAACCTGGCTTCCATATCTGACCCTCTACGTGCTCTGACAAAGAAAGAGGCCGTCTGGAAGTGGGGAAAGGACGAAGAGGAAGCATTCCAAAAGGTGAAATCAGCGCTGTTAGGAAAAACCACCATGGCTTATTTTGATACCACCCGGCCAACCGAACTGGTCGTAGATGCTAGCCCCGTGGGGCTAGGAGCTCTCCTCGCCCAAGAAACCGAACCAGGGAAGTGGGCCCCGCTGGCATTTGCGAGTAAAGCCCTCACCCCGACAGAAGCCCGCTACTCTCAAATCGAACGAGAAGCACTGGCGATTAAGTGGGCCTGTAGCCACTTCCACCTGTATGTCAGCGGACACCCCTTCAGGGTCGTGACGGACCACCAGCCGCTGCTTCCATTGTTCAAAGGCACAGCGCCACACCCGCCGCCACGGATCGAGCGGTGGGCAATACAATTACAGCACTACCAGATGGAGCTTGTGTATAGACCAGGAGCCTGCTGATTTCCTGTCGCGACATCCCCCAGCTGTGGCGGATGTGAACCCAGAACATGAACAACAGACGGAGGAATACATCAGCATGGTGTCCCAATGGGCTTGCCCACGAGCTCTATCCTTGGAGGAAATCAAGGCAGAAACCGGTACTGACGTGGTACTCCAGAAAGTGACGGAGCCCCTGCAGAAGGGGTCGTGGGACGACTTCCTTCACGGCGTCAATGGATGGAACGAACTGGACCGAACCCGACTAGGGAAAGTCTGGCGAGTCCGAGACGAACTGTGCGCTGATGCGAGCGGAGTAGTACTAAGAGGATCTCGGATCGTTGTTCCCGTGAGTCTCCAGGAACGCGCCACCATCCTAGCACACGAGGGTCATCAGGGGACCATAAGGATGAAGTCGAAGATGAGAGAAAAGGTGTGGTTCCCTGGCCTCGAAGCAGCCGTGGAAGCCGTAGTCAGAAACTGCCGAGCCTGCCAGTTAACCAGTGCGTCGGAACACCCAGCACCAGTCATCACGGAAGATCCAGCCCCGTCTCCGTGGACGTGGGTAAGCTTAGACTTTGGGAGTTTCCCGGACGGCCGGGTGACCGCTGTTCTGGTTGACAACTACACCAAATACCCAATAGTTGACGTCTTACCATCCACCTCATTCAACCACCTACAACCGGTGCTGGAAAAGACGTTTGCTCTTTTCGGACTACCGCACACTATCAAAACAGACAACGGGCCCCCGTTCCAAGGGGGAGAGTTTAAAGAATTTTTAACTCGATTGGGAGTAAAACACCATTGCATCACTCCACAATGGCCGCAGGCCAATGGCGAAGCTGAACGCTTCATGCGAACTCTGAACAAGATCCTGCGGATAGCAATGGCGGAGCAATCTGACCCGGAGATAGCACTCCAACGATTCCTGCGGGAGTACCGAAGTACCCCACACTGCACAACCCAGCGGTCACCCTTGTCGTTGATGCTCGCTGGGCCCCGGCGAGATACTATCCCGGTAGCTGACAGTTGGACACCGGAGCCATATGACCCAATCCAGACCCAAGCTCGACGGACGAAGTCCAATGAGAAGGCTAGCAGTCGGAGGAGAGCGAAGACTCACGTCATAGCGCCAGGATGCACCGTCCTAGTACGGAACCGCCGCAGTGGAGGAAAATTCCGCACAGCATATGAACCTGGGTTGTGGACCGTGGTGACTCTAAGTGGGACTGCCCTCACCGCAAGGAAAGGAGTCGAAACCATTACCCGGAACATATCCTGGTTCAAGAGAGTACAAGCACCGGACGTGGAAGCGCAGCAGCCCGAACCACAGGAGGCTAGCGAGTCTATGGGCGGAAACCCGGCCTTGTGCCTGGAAGAAGACCAACCGGGAATCCCTGCGGTCCAGACTCAAGGTGTGGTAGATGATCCGAACTCTGTCTTAGAAACCAGGGGAAACACCAGCCCGAGAGGACGCCAAGAAACTCATCAGCGCCGATACAACCTGAGGCCGAATCCCAGGCCAAACCAAAGACTTGCAGACTTCTTATGTTGAACTGTTTTATGATTTTGTTTGAACACTGACTTGGGATGGGATGTAGCGGTCTAGTGGCTACAGGAGGAGATGACCCCCAAGTCCCTGGCCCGGAAGGGCCTGCACACAATGTAACACTCTCTGGCCAGGCGTGGCCAGAGAGCTTAAATAAACGGGCGGAGGTCGCACGGGAGTTCCGGCCCACACAACCAGCAGAGTGTGAGGTGTGTCTGATTACTGCTGCGCTAAGCGAGGCCCTGTGGCGGAGCCACATTACATAGTTCACCCTGGAATATGCTGCACTTAGCGCACTGCCGTCGGTTCAAAGGTCAGGCGAGGGGGTCGGGCGTGGCATCCATGGGCACCGTCTCTTGTAGCTGGTTCGGGATAACGTGTTAGTTTAGTGGGTGAAATAAGTGTGGCGTCCATTCAATCAGTCAGTTAAGTGTTGTAAGATAAACGTTTTCATCATTGTGTATAGTACCAAAACTCTCCTTTGTACGAGTTTGTAAGACTGGAGGGCGGCCCACAGGCGGGGGGGGGACGGGGGTGCGGGGTGGAAATATGCACTCTGAAAACATTTCGCACGAAGGGTGTGACAAAGAGCGGTCTTACTCTTTCCCTCCAGGAGGAGAGTGTATTGTGAGCAGCTGTGTCAAAGCTTGGAATTCATCTGATCTATTTACGCCGTTTATAGAGCGCTGCGCCTGTCAACAAGAGTGTCTTGGCTAGGGGCGTAGCTTCAGTGGGTGCAGCAGATGCAGTGGCACCAGGGTCCCACTGAACCCAGATTAGTGTTGCATTTTATAATCAAAGCAGCATTTTCTTCCTTGCAGTAGGGCACAGGGCACAATGTCTACACCACTGACCTTGGTTTCAAAAGACACACTAAAGGGAGCGCGGTGCCTGAATTCACCAAATATATTGTGTGGTGTGATTTTTTTTTTTTTTTAGCTTTTACACAATCACTGTCACTGCTTTCTTACATACCTTCGAACATGCTGCTTGAGAAGCCTGACGCACAACATTGTTTTGCATACTCAAGTTGAATTTAAGGGTATCTGGGTCACTGGATGATGGTGTGTCTGGGGCAGTGAAAGATTGGGTGTCTGAGCGGTGAAATATGGACTGTCCGGGGTAGTGAATGGGGATATATCTGGGCAGTGAATGATTCTATATCTAGGATAGTGGATGAGATGGGGCTAAAGGCAGTAAATGGGGCGTATGTAGGGCAGTTAAAGAGGGAGTATCTCGGGCAGAGATTCCCAGGTGCCTTCTGTTTATTGGCTCAATTAAAAGGAACCCGCCTCACGGCTCAGAAAACGCACCGGTTTGTCGCCTCAAACCCCAGGACAGAGCGCGCTCTCCTTCAAGATGATGTTTGTAGCTTGTGAGCATGAATGGCTCGCGTGGGCCCTGTGATCTTGAGGCGGGGGCCCTGGCCTGACCGTGAGTGGACTCCAGTGTCGAGAGGTGGCGAGTCATGACGTATGCCATCCCATGGATGAGTGAGAAGAGGGAGTAGGAGGCTACCCTTGGAGGGTGACAGGGAGTCTCCACTGACTCAGTGATTTCGCAACCCAAGGTATGCTGTGGTGGAGTCTTCTGGCCCACTGGCCCTGTAGGCCCTGCTCTAGTGTTGGTATGGGGTGGTCTCCCAGTTTTGCAAGTCACTGTCTTTGTTAGAACAGATTCACAATTGCTTTATTAACCTTGTTGCTTTCTCAAATTTGCTTGAAAATGCACCGTTTGGCCACTCTTTTTTCAAAATTTTCACGGGGGAGAACCCCCCCGAACCCCTGTAGGTTGTTCAGGCTCACTCGCTACGCTCGCTCGCCGAGGTGCAGTACGCCAATTATTTTACGCTCACCACTTTCAAATGTCACCAGCCGCCACTGCACAAAGGGCCAAAGACATAACTGCCAAGTCCCCAGTTCCATGCATGGGGAGCCGGGCAAGTCCACATTTTTTCTTTGGATTCTGGGACTTGTAGTGGTAGTTTAATAACTGGCTAAATCTGACTACAAATCCTAGAATGCAAAGAAAAAAAACTGGACTGGAGCAGCTAGTAACACTGGACCTGCAAAACTTGGCAGCTATGACAAGAGCGGGGCGTAGCTTGATCAGTAATATAGGGGGGGGGGTGTGAGCTTCAGATTTTCCGACAATCAGGCTGGCATATAATGATTAAATACATTATACAGCAAGCATGGTGCATGAGAGGGTCCTAAGGAACAGTGGAAAGGGGGAGGAATGCGGATTTGTAGGAGTGCTAGGAGAAAAAAAAACACTTTTGTAAAATAACCAATATTTTGAGGAAATTCAAATCAGAGTGAGAGAGTGAGTGTGTGTTTTTGTCTGTGTGTAGGTAAAAAATTCCTGCTGAACTGACTCACATCTCACAATACCCGACTGAAAGCACCTATACCCAACTATTTATCAGAAAATGCATTCATTAGGAGGCTGTAACACCCCAAACACCACCCTGAAGCTACGCCCCTAGAAAAGAGTATTTTTTTCAGTGTCTATACTGTGTCGGGTCCCTAGAGGCTCGCTCATGTCTTCAGTCTAGCTCAACAACTACCTCATGCCTTTACCCTTCATCTTAGATTGGGGCAAATGTGTATGCTTAGGACACCCCGACAGATGGAGAGAGTGGAGCTTTGAGACGTGTGGGAGCGCCTAAGCAGCTCTCAGCAAAATCAAAGTCACCCATGGTACAATACAAGGCTGCATTTTACCTGATACTTTTTGGCCTCTGTGTAGCGGACCTCTTGGAGGAAATAGCAGAAATCAGCTAAATTTTCACCTAAAGCAGGAGGAATGCAAACCACTCTTATATTCACAGATTCTGGAGTTTTATTGGATCTATCTGCTACTGGGCCACAGAGGATGCTGGCAAAATGAGATTCACTGAACGAAGATAACTACATTGGGGCCAATAGAAGCAAAACAAACATTGTGATATATGGACATAAGAGGGGGCAGTGAAGATCACACACAGCAGCCATTAGAATAATCTAGGCGTAACTCTCTCATCCTCACTGTGTCGTACTCCATGTTAAACACAACAATGTATGCTTTATTAAAACTATATAGAGCATTGCTGGATATCTCAACTAAACCTCTACAGACAGTCCCTAATTCTAAGTCCCTACGGCAGCGCCTTGACACCTTTGGGCAATTGATTGCGCTTTATACGTTTATTTCATTTCAATCACACACACACCCCTAGACAATGTGGCAGTGTGGTTACTCAAGAGGCACTGAACGAGAAGTATAATGTTTTGTTCTGTAACAACTGGAAACTGTTGTTTTATTGCCAACACTTTTCTCTCTATCCTAAATGTATCTAGAATTTGGGTTTATGGAATCATAGGAATTAGCCAACAAAGAACGTGTATGGAATCAGCAAAAGACATTTGTTTAAAAAATCTAATGTTGATTTCTAATGTGACTTACATCTCTGGGCGAAATATCATTTGGTACATTTGCAAAAAAACAACAGTGGATTGTTAAAGAGCATGACAGCATGTTTAGAGATTGCAAACAAAAACAAGGGACACCCTACTCACTAGGAACCAGGGTAAATTATGTGTGACAGAAACAGAGGTTCCTGTGGAAAAGTACTTGTTAGTATTAATAATATTATGCACAATCGCAATGATTATGGGTTATGTGGATGTCGGAAAGAAAGGAGACCCAGAACACTTCCGTTTGTGTTTGTAATGAATTTTTGTTTTTATAAAGAATATACAAATATATACATAAAGCAAACAATTTCAAGTAGTGCTTCGTGTCCCCAGTGTGAATGGAACCAAAAACAAAAACTAGTGATTTTGTGACACATAAAAAAATGTAAACTCGGTTTCCATCATTTTGAAAGGCGACCATCTGTTATTTTATATTAGTCACAGCCATGTATACAATAATCATATATGGACCTTGACAGAACACCTGAACAGACACCTGAAACAATGGCATGGTCAAGGGCTACTGGATGATAATGAGTACACATATTTGAGAGTAGACAGGCCAAAGTACCCCTGCATTTATACATTACCTAAGGTTCATAAAGATATGCCCTTTCCGCCAGGCAGACCCATCATCTCTGGTATTGATGGACCGACAGAGAGAATCTCAGAGTATGTAGATACATTTCTACAACCAATGGTGAAGAATTTACCATCGCACCAGAGCAGGCGCCCTGTGTGGATTCAGCATAGCGCAAGGCATGCTTTCCACATTCTGCTGATTCATTCAGACAAGAGAAATTTTACAATTAATTTACAGGGAAGTCCTGCTTTTACACAATAGCAATTGCCCTGCTGTGCTTATCCGTGGCTGCCCTTCAGCCCGTTTTCTCACACTGGGTACCCGGCTGGGTCCAGTGTGAGTATTCTTTTATTTCTCTTCTTTCACTTGACTGGTGTTTCACACTTTTCACGTGGCTGCGCAAACCGATTATTTCAGATGTCCCTATATCCGTAGGTCCTGAAGAGACCCCATATCCCTTGTAGGGTCGAAACGTCGTCGACAACTGTGTTAAGCGAACCATTGTGAACAGCTATGATTATTGTATACATGGCTGTGACTAATATAAAATAACAGATGGTCGCCTTTCAAAATGATGGAAACCGAGTTTACATTTTTTTATGTGTCACAAAATCACTAGTTTTTGTTTTTTGGTTCCATTCACACTGGGGACACTAAGCACTACTTGAAACTGTTTGCTTTATGTATATATTTGTATATTCTTTATAAATACAAAAATCCATTATAAACAAAAACGGAAGTGTTCTGGGTCTCCTTTCTTTCCGACATCCACATAACCCATAATCATTGCGATTGTGCATAATATTATTAATACTAACAAGTACTTTTCCACAGGAACCTCTGTTCCAGCATGTTTAGAGAAGCCTGTGTTCTTTAATGCAAGCTGTGCAGCTCTAATGCAGCTCCAACTACTAAAAGTTTTGAAGTATGCTTTAGTTATACTCCTATGGAACTGCAACGCTGTTTTACGAGTAATGTTTCACTTTCTGTGAGGCACGTTTTTTATAACTCCCTATAAAGGAATTTTATGGATCGGGAACTAGTGACTGGAGTGAAAGCAAGAAGGTCAGATGTTACAAACACAAATATTAGGTCTGCCCTGGCATTTTTACCTGTACGGAAATAGTTTTTAAAGCCTTTATTTAGTATGTAGTGGCAGTAAAATCTTGGTTGCTGGGGCAAACGTGATCTCTAGCAGACTAGTAAAATTGATAGATCTCAGAAATGTATTAATATGGTAACCGTTTCAGGGCCTGATAAACTGAATCTTTTAAATAAATCATGATTTAATTCTCTAATTTGTATTCCATAATATAAAAAACTGAAGTATGTGCTCTGTGACTGATACATTTTAACTTCTGTGATAAGGGCCAGGGCTCCTATTTTCACATGCACATTTGATTTTTTGGTCTGATTTTAATGTGTGATGTATAGTTTGAAGTATGTACTCAGTATTTAACAAACTTTTAATTCTGAAATAAGGGCCAGGGCATCTGCCTACAGCATAAACCTTCAAGTTTTTTTTCACTTTATATACATTGTTTTATATTGTCATAGATTTTAGTAAGCGGATAATGCAATTTTACTTACATCATTGACAATCGAAGTGCGATAGGTAGCAGAACTGGTTTTCCTCTCTCACTGGGACTGCAGATGGATGGGCTGAAGAGGAGACGCTCTCATTTGCATCTCCAAATCGAAAGAGGTGGTGGAAAAGCTACCCTTTTCTTTTGCCACTCTTCCTATTCTCTCCCATATAGCTAATTCCTGCTAAGTGGTCAGCAATTAACACCCTTAGGCCTTTCCTGGGCTCAGAGGCAAGCCATTGTCCTCTGAGCCAGGGTTGTTAAGTGTCTCAGGCAAGGATGTGTATTCCAGCTCTGGAGTTGTGATGACTGGCAGCCCAAACTACATTTTTACGAAGTTACTTTTCTCCTTAATTTATCTAAAATCTGATATTACCATTAAGTCAGATTTTTACAACTAAGCAGAGAATAACTCTGAAGCATTTTTCTAGGCTTTCACAAGTGGAGGTATAAAATAAGGATTTAAATCCCACCTAAACTTATTGGGAAAAGGTCAGGACAGGCCTACAAAGTGAAATAGCTTTTGGGTTCAATTTCACTGCGAGGGCACACTAACCCCAATATGTAGTGTGCACTGCTGTTTTACATTAGCACCCTCTCCTGGGTGCTTACAATGCGGGGGAACTTATGAATATATAAAAATAGGCTTTTCCTACATAGCAAAAGCATTTTCCCTGCCATGTGTCACTGCAGTGCATTTAAACTGCAAACCAGTCAGAGTACAGTGATGCTCCTGGCAGATGGAGTTTTTTGTCCTAAATGTAGGTGGTGAAAATACACGCTACCACCCACATATGACATTAAACTTTCCATGTCATATGTGCACTGAAGGCACCCTTCACAATGCTCTTGTAGGGAAGATAAGTCTGCCAAGTATGGAGTTCCAATGTACAGCACATGTTTTAGAGGGAAAGCACATGAACTGTACTACTTTGTAGCAGTGGTAAAGTGTACAGAGTCCTAAAGCCAGTACAAACAGGGCCCAGTGAAAAGGGTAAACAAATCTAGGGTGACCATGGTGAAAAGACAGATTTGCTACACAGAACTTCTGCCCGAAGTTCACAGATGTGTCGTTCTCCCTAGTTAGACTGTAAAAATAGGTATAATCTGTACCCTGACCAGCTACGTGTGTGTGTGTATAATTATGCGATTGGGGTGTAGCACAAGTTTTCCACACAAGAGCCACTGAACCGGTTCAGTGGATCGCTTGCATAGCGCCGCCAGTCCCATCACTTCTAAATTATAAATTTGTACCATAATTATTATACCAGACCTGGTGGCCCATATCTTGTTCATGTTTACAGTGTTTATAAAAGCTTTGTTTGAAAAGCTCAATTCTGGAAATGGGGATTGATTAGCGGTTATAGTTTTTGCGATACAAAATATGAACCATTTTGCACTTTTAAAAGTCAGAGTGAATTAATGAGGATATTAATCCCTCTTGGTTGTAGAGAGATCAAGTTACTTCTGGAAAATGGTCAGGATTGGCTATTTGCCTCCGTTAAAGCTACTGAGGGATTTTACAGAATGCAAGGAAAGGAGTGGAAAATGCTGCCTGTGCGTACCTGCCTCACGAGCTAGATTAGAATGGCATGCCGTCTCCTAGGCCTGTTCAACTGCAGACAGGTTCAAGACTCGGGTTTTCTTTTTATGGATGATAGAGGTCATGTTATATCAGAAAGTGCTGACATCATCTTTTAAGACGCAAGAGGTTAGCTTAGTTACTAAGGGGTGGACTTTGGATCTGCTAAGAAAGTCTAATGAAAAGTTGGATTTTTCCCACAAAAATGCACTCTTTCAGAACAGAAACAGCATCATGCTGTTGGGAAAGTTATAGTGGGGCATTTAGGACCACTTAAAATTGATTTCAAAACTCCAAGAGAGGATTCCAGGCTGCTTTTGAGAAGGAAGCCTCATCACCTGTTGGAGGAAGCCTGCAAGGGTTGCTCCAACCCGTGTTCTGTGTTGGCACTCCAAGACTTTCTCCAACAACTGGCAGTTTTTTGAGTGGAGCCACGTGTACAGTTTAAATCTTAGTCTGTTGCGGACATTCACTGATGGGGAACTTGCCTCCTGGAAGCATGTTTGCTTAGGAGCTCAAATAGTTGTTATACGGTGAACTTCTGACCTAACAGAGTCTTTAGTTTATTAGTTTGTTATTAAAAGACTGACCATTTCATTTTGTGACTCGCAAGTTGCGATTTTTAGCGACTCAAAATTTGCGAGTCGCAAAATTAATTGTACCAACGTGTCCATATCCCTTTCTAAGAGAAATGGGCTCACTGGGACCAATGCAGAAGTGTGAAGAAGAAACTGATATACAGCTTGCTTTGCCTTAATAGTTGGATTTGATGGGCCTTTTTTCATTTTTAGAGGTTGTGTGAAACCAGGGAACCCAGAAGCATCCTCCTAACAAATAGAAAACCTCATCAGATTAATCCCTGTTAAAGCATTTTCATCTACATAAAGTTGCTAAAATGTCACAGCAGAGGTGTACCACTTCAAGCTCATCTCACTTGAAGCAGTCCACTAGGTGGATCCAGTGCTTCCAGAGCTCTGTAAGAAGAAGCTGTCTGAGCTGTAAGTTTATCTCACAGGCAACATCCTCACATTGGGTGGTGGCACCAAAACCCCCTTCATCATCCTCAAAACTTTTAACACCAGAAGCCATATTACATAAAGTTCCTGGGTGTGCAACAGGCTTATGTGCCCACTTTCTGCATTCCCTGGGGCACTTTGGTACAGAAGGGGCCGCAGATGATTGAGTGGTCCCTTCTGTAATACAGATCACGCTGAGGCACATATAGCACTGGTTTTAGTCTAAGGAGGTGTATAATGTATGTGGGTGCATAGGCAGAGAGATTGTCAGGGCCCCAAAGAAGTGGTGCATAGTCAGTGTGCCCCACCCCCTTGCAAGTACAACACCTCAAAGAGCCCCCGTTCCAAAATCGGGTTGGGTACCACCTGCCCTGTGAAAAGCGAATTGTCTGCTTGAAGCAGTTGCTCTGCCTTTTGCTAATGTACTGCCCCCAAAGCAGGCAGAAATTTGCGAACGCCACAGAGGCGTTACATTGTCTGTAGCAGGGTCACTGTTTGCATCCGGCGCGCCCAATTAAAGATAAGCTGAGGCGCAGACAGGATCACTGCACCCTAAAAGTCCAGATGTCAGGCACTCCCTAAAGATTCCTACACAGTAGTACCTTTACCCCATCTCAGAGACAGTCTCCAGGTTGGTCTTAATGGAACAATCTTTGTTCCAAAACCTTTACAAGAATGAAAATAAAAACTCCAGTCTCACGTCATGCAGTTGTGGGTTGGTCTATTCATAAACTGATTGGGCTGTGGAACTTTAATATTTACTATCTGGATGGTATAGCTGCTTTAGCTCTAGTTGAGAAGAGCATTTTGATGCACATCAAGAGAGTCTTTCAGGCTCGGGCTGAGACAGAGCTGAATATCAAAGTCAGAAACCACCAAATAAGGCAGGTATTCACTGAGCACTGAGTGGTAGACAATGGAAATTTGAAGTCTTTTGCCCACATTTTAGACTATTGTGGACCGGGAGTCTCTCAAAACAGAGAAACGGCAAGTGGCCATACTGGGCCTCTCAGGGTACTATAGGCGAGTTGTTAAAGGGCTTGGAGCATTACAGCGTGGTTGGCGACCAAATTGGCCTCAAGACGCCAACCAATATTTGGGAACTGGATCTAAGAGCCGCAGAAGACCATTTGCATTCTGAAGTACATCCAATGTTCAGCCCCTCTGCTGAATGTCTCGGACGACAACAACATATATATTGTACAGACAGATGCTTGAGGCCATGGCTCAGGGGAAGTGACATCACAGCTAAATGAGGATGGGAAAGAACAATATGTGTCTTCATCAGTGGGGAAATATGCCTTCTGCTTACAACCTTATGAAAAGAATTCTTTGTTTCTGAATGAGCATGATCATTTCAGAAGTTTGCAAACTCCGTCAATGGGGCCCTGAAGCACATCATGGGCCACGTGTTCTTGGATGCCTGCCAAATGGAAAGACAAGTTTATGGAATCATGCGCTGGGAGCATGACCCAGTGTTCAATTACTCCTTGAAGGCGTATGTTTGAAAGTTTGGATTTTGTACATTCACTGGCATGTCACTACTCCGAGGGAACACTCAGCTGAGAGCATCTACTGCGCTGCCAAAGAGTGCTTTTTTGGAGCCACTAAGCGCTATCCAAGTGCTTTCCCCATCCAGGCCAGAATGGGAGAATGAAGACAGGAGTAGAAATGAAGGAATTGGCCATCCATATGTTGAATCATTATAGAAGGCCATGTTAAATTACATGCCCAAGTTATATGAACAACATAAAAAATCTCAAGTTGTTTAGCCATTTCACTTTAGGGAAATTGTGTTGAAAATGCCCTGTTTGGTCTATGTTATGGATGATATCCTCAGGAGGGAACACTTGAATCATAGCAAGGCCAGGGTTGGCCCTGCATTAAAACTACCTATATAACAAGTTGATTTACATGCACTTTATTTGAAAATTACGCAGTTAAATGCACAGTTTGTCCCAATTTAAAAAAAAACATTCTGTGGTGTGATCCCATTTCCACTGCAGAACCCTCATGCGGGCAGGGGTCTTTCTTGTTCACAATCTAGGCTTGGTCTCTGTTGCAGTTTGGCCCACGACTTTCCCATTTCTCAAGCTGACTGTGGGGAAGTCACTGCATCTCACATTGTCCAGATGTAAAAAAAAAAGTGTGTACTACCAATGTGTTCATGAGCTGTCCCCGAATTCTTAATGCTGGGTGGTTGGCTCTATATCCCCGGTTACTTACCCGAAAGAGCAGGTAAATGAGAGTCTGTCTGAAAACTAATAAGACAATAGTGATTAAAGGGATGTGGAATTCCAAACACTGTAGTAGAGGTCTGACACCTACTTCAATAAGAAACGACAGTGCAAGAAGTCCAATACAAGATGTGGAAGAGAAGGACATTCATTTAAGGTTTTTCATATTCAATTTTTTTGAAGAGGATTACTTTCAATTTATAAATTTACAATAAATTCTTTCCAAAAAATTAAATTAGGTCAGAGATACTTATATTTGGTTACCATTGGCATGAGCTGATCTCAGCCTTGCTTCAAAGTTCCTCTAACGTTTTTCATTGCCCCAGATTAATATGTAACTTTTTTGATTGATCACGTGAACGTGATACAGCCATCAGAAAAGTGGTTCTTGATCTGCCTAGCTGAAGAGTAACATCCCTTTTGGAGTCCACTTTCAAAATATTTTTCTCACCACTGTTTATACACACTGGTGCCACATAATTCTTAGTATTGGTCTGTACAGGCTGTAAAAAAAAAGCAGCGAAAAAAATTCTTTCCTACTCTGCTTAAATCACTTATGACTTTGTGCCCTTTAGATCTTTACTGAGTTAGATTTTTTTTATTCATCTGCTCTAATGAAGCAACTTAAATAGGGTTGATATGTCAAGATGGGGATACCATAGGAACTTACCATAGGAACTTAAGCGGCACTTCACTAAAAAAGGCCCAAGTATGCTGAGAAAAGTTTGTGTTTCTTTTTAAAATGTCAAGTTAAGAATTCTCCCTTTCCTGGTGGGACCAAGACTAATTTGCTTATATTTGGTCCGTTTCTATAAGGGCAAAGACAAGCAGAACCGGAAGTAATCACAAGACGTTCCCCTTGATTCAGACACTTTCATCCTTCACTTTTGTAAAAGAAAAATTGCAGGATGGATACAGAATTTCTCAAAAAGGTCAAATCTTCATAACCTCTACCACGCCATGGTTCACCTACCAATCCTAATTGCAACACATCTTCTGAGAATTCCACAAAAAAGACAAAGAAAATATCTCTGATCCAGAAGACAAAAAATGAAAACAAGCCTGTGTACCTTCCATACCACCCAATCTACTAAGATGCTTCTAGCCAGTCATCCTTAACAAACACACCTCTCCACCCTTAATAAAAATGTATTAAATTCAAGAATCGTTTCAAGCCAAATTCACTGAAATCTGAAAATACACTCCGCCTTGGTTGGCTCTCTGGAAGTGTCAGCTAGCAAGCCATCCAAGAGGGGAATATCCATGACAGCATTTATTTTTCAGACATGTCGGACACAATTCATCCATGGCCATGCTAATCCATTGCTCTCAGGTTGATAATTATCTTCCTGATCATCTCTGGACACCTTTTTTGAAACCAGAAAACACCTGTGCCTTTGCACCATCAGTCCAGTGGATTGTAACTTCCTCTTTTCACATAAGTGTGTTTAAGAGTCAACAGTGTCTTCTCTCCTCCTTCAGTGGCTACAAGTAGCCACTGTCTGGAATCATTAGGAAGCGTCCTCTGAATTGCCGCATATATGCGGAAGGCACCCAACCTAGTAGTGCAGATTCAGAAATTCCTTATGGAAATGCAAGTCTGGATGAGGCAGAAGATGCTAGTCTTGGATTTAGCATAGACTGAGATGCCAATGTTCACCCCTGAAACTCCAACTACTCTTTTCTTCAACAAGCCGCTTTGTTGGGCCCAGCATTTCTGATCCACGGTGGGTGAAGAACCTGAGGTCTTGGTTCTATCATGAGACTTCTTCATGCGCTGGGATAAAAATGTATTGCAAGTTTTTTAAATTAGCTGAAATCTTGGATAAAGAAAAACTGGTTTAAGATTAACGGTGGAGACACTGAGGTGGTATTTAAAGCAATGGTGCAACAATGGCCCCCGCAGCCCCTGCGGGGTGGGGGGGCCTGCTGTACTGTGCACAGGCCCCTGACATGAGAGCTCTTTCTGTGTCTGGAGCGTGGGGGGCCCTCTTCATGTACTTTGCAGGGGGGGGGCGCCCTCAAGTTTCATTATGCCACTGATTTAAAGGCACGAGAGCAAAAGAAAAGACATTGAAGTTATGACTGTTAGAGAGACTGCAATGTATATTCAATCAGGAAGAAACACCTGGATCACAAATAAAAATCATGGGATGTTTCTTGGATGAGTTGCTGACCGTAAAATGACATAAGTGAAATGGTCATCCAAAAGTGAGATCTCATTGAAGGAGGCTATTGTCAACTTGTGAATTGGGAATGGGAAGTAACTACATTTAGATGTTTCAAAGAAATGGATCAGTCATTTGCAAAGAATGTAAAACTCAGAAGAGTCAGAAGAACAAATAAGCTGATTTGATCAATCTCTGGGGTTAGGCAAAACCTCCCTTGGCTCCAAGCATGGTCTGGAACTTTATCCAAAGCACTATGCACAAAGTACAAACACGTTCACTCGTGCACCAAATACCTACAGGAATGGGTTACACTCTGTCTCCGGACCATTTCTTAGATTTCTTGATCTTAATCCGTGCTCTCGTACTCACTTCAATCTTTGTTCTGTGGTTGGTAGGCCCTTTGGTCCTCTGGGATCTTCCATGACTAACAAGTTTCTCCTAGACTCATGAACAACTCACTTTCTCAAAGCCTTTAAAAACAGACTGAAGACCATCGTCTTTTAGTTTCCCCTCCTCTGTCCGGAGGTTGGCTGGTGACCGTATGTGCAGCCTAGGTCCGGGATTCAACTTTTAGACATGGAGCACGCAATATAAATGTAATGTTCATTCATTCATTTGTTCATTTTTTAGAAGCAATTCACTGATATTGTTAAGACTGGCTGATGAGAGCTTCACTAAAAAAGAATGTTAGGCGCTAAGCGAACACTCAAAGAATGACCTTCTGGATGAGAGCCGCCATTTCATGAATAGGGGATTATGGGAACTGTAATAGCATGATCTACCTGGTTTTCCATTGCTAGACTCTGGCAACTCCAGAACAAAAGTCGTGGGGGCCTTTTGCAAACTGCAGACCATATTTCTGAAGACCTCACGTGACTGCACTGGCAACATGGATCCGTAAAGAGGTTCAGAGAAGAAGATGCATTTCCAGGAGGCACTGTCACATGCAGCAACATGGCGCTATGGTCCATAATGCTACCCTCGATCAGATGCCCCAAAGTGAATGGGAATGAGATTGGGAAGCCGTACTCGGGCAGTGGTGGGAGCTAGGTGGACCCCCAGCAGGGCTCAGTGATGAAGAGAGCACATTTTCTTGATGAAATTACTGCAGGCTGAACTTTTCTGTAGCTCCAGTGGCAGGCTGACAGACACCCTGCCTGACCTCCTGGGACAATACTGTCAAATTGCTATGAAACCGTCCATCGGGTCATTAATCCTACACACTCTCCAGCGGTTCAAACGCAGAACTAGACAGTCTAGAGAATGTACAACAAAAACAAATAACATGAGATAAGATACAACATAAGAACCATAATGCAAAAAACAAACAAATATAACACAATCTGCATAACATGAAAAGAACATAAAACAAAACACAAACACATCCCATAACATAATGCGAAAACATAACATAACGTTACGCAGTGCCACATCAGATGGAGTAGTTCATATAGTCCTGATTTTGCCTTTGCTTTGTGCCACTTGTTGTTTTATTCTTTACATTATAATCCCAGGTATGAAAGTATCAGAATGCAAAGAAAAGAAAAACTGGACCAGATTAAGTACACAGCCGACATAGGACAGTTAGAGTTCGTGAAGCGAACTAAAGAAGGCGTGAGGTCCTAGAGAACAGGAATAAAGTACTATCAACAATAGGAAGGTTTGGAACAACCTATGCTTTGCAATCAGTCCAATACTTCTTTCCAATGCCAGTTTCTATTATTGAAACTTCTTCTATGCGGTGCCATTCTTGTGAAAACTTTATGGGTTTCGCTTTATTTAAGTATGTGAGGCCTTGATTTTTAAAACTTTTTTTGCATATTGCATCTGTACCAAAAAAGGAACAATGTATCATAACTGAAAGTGATTTTAAGGTATAAGTCCCGGGCTCTGTCTGCAGCCATGTTCCATCGTGCGCCTCATTTCCTGTTCCGGTTGACCTGGAATGTTTACCTGTGCAGTAGACTCACGTTCGGAGTCCTTGAGAAGCGCTCCCCATCATGCTGGATGTAGCTCACTAACAGAGTGCTTACCTCTTTGGGAATATAAGAGTACACGGAGAACGCAGCACACTATATTACAGTTCCCACAACCAGGCAAAGTCATGACTAGGAGTTGATGGCATCTGATTTAATAGTTGTGGGGTTGTAGTGTTGTGTAGTAAGGTAGAATGTTCTCTATGTTCTCTAAGTGTCATTCCATGTTCTATATTCTCTGTATATATTGGTGGGGTGAGGATGTCCATGCATTCTTTGCTGGCTGAGATGTGGATGCTGCACCTGTGCTCCTGGGGTTGAAATAAAGGAAGTTCCCTGTGTGTTTGGAACTTTAATGCCAAAGGGAACACTACAGGGGTACAGGCCTACTTACCCGCACCCCAATGTGGAGACTGCCTACTGGTGCGCTGTGTGGGATCTTTCATGACTGGGCCCCGGTTTCCTTCTGATTGCATCACATCTCATGTGTGGGAGAGGTGCTTGGACCCTTGAGAGATGGAGTACCCCTAGGTTGGGTGTTCCCCTGAGGTTGTATGTTGCTCCACATTCTTTGTGGTAGCCAGAGCAGCTTTCTTCCCTTTCCCCTGCATGCCCCCCGTACACTCCTTTCCTCTGCCTCCTGTTTGCAGAATCCTTTGTAAATCCAAGAGTGTCACCGACTTGCAATCGCACGAACTTGAGTCAAGTGGGGAGTTTTCTGTGTTCATCTTCTGGAGGCCAGTTTATGCAGCTCAGTGTGTGACCTGAAAGTTTGAAACCTGCAAGACCTGAACAGTAAATTATGGCCAAAGCTGCTCTCCTACACCAAGAGATGAGCTGCTCCTTCAGTCCAGGAATGCTGCCCACAAGGCCAGGACCCAGAACTGTCCTTCGCTGGACAGCGGTCGCCTGGCTATAATCTCCGGAAGAGCAGTTCACCCTGGTAGCTGGTGTCCATGGAGCTGTATCACACCCGAAGGAAGTGAACATTTAAATCATTGTTTTCCTCCACTTTTTGGGGCAATTTTAAATCTCATTGGTCAGTTGGCTGCCAGTGCTTCTGAATATAAGTGGACCACTTTGGTTTATTCAGAGTTCACTATTTTTACTTGGAAGAGCTGTGTACACCTGTGCAGAGAAAGTCTGAGACCAGAGGCAGGAAACATTGTCCGTCTCCCCTGAAGGAGTAGGGAACATGAGCCGGGTCTGAGGAGATACTTTGATCGTGCTGTAGACTGAAGAAGAGAAGAAGGTAAGCATACAAAGAACTGCTGTACCTGGTAGGTACATATTATGTTAGAGCGAGCCCGTTTCTCGCTGTTCCACGCGTCTTTGTCTCAACGTAAGTAGTGTTCTGCTTGGGGAATGCTTATTTTTGTATTCTGTGTTTCTACGCAGCACTCCTCGTACCCTTGAATGCGGACGGTTCATGCCTGCCCGCCTTGGGCGTTGGTGAGCTGAGTTCTCGCTGAGCGGCCGGTGCTTGAGGTACGCTGGTCGTGGGCTCCATGTTCTTCTGTACTAGAATATTAAACTTTAATGCCAATAACTTACCTGAGTGATCCTGAAGTCCTCTTTATCTGTATGCAACAAGAACCCGTCTGGCTGCAGACCAGAGCTAGCGTTCATGTATTCGGAGTGCTGCCTTGAGGAGTCTAGTATGATAGACACTACCGAGACTGAAATCCTGCCTCTCCGCTGCAAGGTGGTGCCTGCAGAGCCACAAGGGCAGGAGAGAGAAGATGGTGAAGCTGACTGCAAATAGAGTGCATCCTGCTAGAGTTTCCCTTTGTCCTCTGCACAGACCAAGAAGAGCGCCATTTCCCCCATCTGTGCCGGGGGCATAAAGCCCCTCAGGAGGCCGTGTGCGCTCCCAGGCTGCCCTCCTTGATACCCAAGGAGACCAGGATCATTTCCAAGTGCTGACATCGTTGTGAGAGGTCCCTTCCCTGCATCCCACTGCTTGAGATGATGCAAGGCCTGTGAACCTCCACGTTGGTACCTTAGTCATCCTGGCACAGAGGACATCTCACTGCCACCTGAACTGAAGAAGTCCATTGCAAGCGTGAAGCAACCCTCACGCCTGAACACAACCATGACCCCTACGAACTGAAGGGTGAATGAGTGCTGGTCAGGGTCCTGCCGGGGCACAGCAATTGCCCATTAAGCAGAATCTAGAGCAGACGTGCCATGAAATGAGCCAGGCTTTCACACTCCCAACACCTTGGTATCTCCTTACACAGAGACACTGCTCTTTGGCAGCTTTTAAAACTTGTCACCCTGCTTGACAATTCTTGATTGTGTGTAGTCCAGTAGCACAAAGTTTGATGCAAAATATCTGTCTGCCCATATTCAGAACCTCTTACAACACAATAAATCTATTACTAAGCAAATCATATTTTATAGAAATAAAGTCTTATCTTTTTTTCTTGTGTTGTTCAGGCCCCAGAGAATTGCCCTGACAGTGTTGGATTCTACTCTATGGGCATATATCGGGCACATCCAATTTTGGAGTGTATTTTTTTCTACTTTCCAATCAAAGTTCTGGCGCATGCATCATCGGTGAATAAACATTGTTTTATCTCCCTTGGGAAGGTAGAAGAAAGTCTAAGCACCTTCTGATACGACGGTTTCTGCACTTTGAAACACGCCCGTAACACTGGGTAGTAAGTGCTAGACAAATGCAGTCACAGTTCAATAACACGGATTTGCTCACTGTAGGATACCAAGGCATTCCACATGGACCTGCCAATGTTTACTTCTTTTCTGCTACCCCCAACAAAGGCCACTTCGGTCACTCTGGCATGCCTGCCCCTCTTGCTCCTCCCCCTGTAAAACATCACAGGTTTATAAACCCAAGGGAATGCATTCTGCCTTGTGATTGGACAGCTACAACTCTGCATCGGCTAATACAATATTCAATTATTTTGTTGGCTCAATAACCCGTTAAAACTATACCATCAATTGACGGTCATTGATTTTTGTTGCCCTTTCAAATCATAATAAAAAATCTTCGCATTTGTAAATACGTGTGAGGCGAACAGCGCGTTCCCTTGTCTCCATTTCTTCCTTTGCTTCATTGTTCTTAGCAATAGAGACAATGTTCACAGAATTGCTTAAATCAGTGTATATGGATTAAAGGATATGGACGTATGTTAGCGCCATGAAACCTGCGGGTAAGCACATGCTTTATAGATAAAAACGTAATTATTTTATGCCGTGCTTAATAGCAGTAATGTATAATGTCTTTGGCTTTAAATTGCAGGTATCGTTATAAAGCAAGGACAGACATATTGTTGGGGATGGTACTCTTGGAATTCTTTGTGAATTCCATTTATAATCTTGCAAAAACATTTTGATGCTAGAATTGTACATAGTGTGAGAAAAGGCAACGTTGCAGTATTGGGGGGCAGGGTGGGGGGTGCGGAGGGGGTCATTCACCCCGTGGAGAAACCCTTTCTACTACACCCCGCCAATGTAGATCGAGAGGAGTAGTTAATCCATTCTTAGCTATGGGGCGTGCTCCATCTTTAATCCCACCTTACACACACACTTACCCCTACTCTTGACAGGAGTAAATACCCAACTGTAATCATGTTGGGAATGAGTGCTGGTAAATGATGTGATTACTCACATAAATGCTTGTTTGTGGGCATGCACAGACTTTCCAGACATTAGTTCCTTGGAATACCCTCTCTTAGCTCTTTGGAGAAGATATACCCACCCAAAAAGTGTGTGTGAGTAAATCCTTTCACTTTTTCATCCAACCCCCTAGCACACTTAATTTCAACTCAGCTGTGCAAATGACTTTGTGAGAGGAGCCCACAAGCCGTTCACCTTGGAGTGATAAGTGGTCAACAAACTCACCAAGGCCTAAAAACTGGATATGTTTTTGCCTCTAACTTTCAACAGAAATCAATACACACAAACTAAGTGCTTGACGCACCTGGGCACAGTGCCAAATAACTGCACACAAGAAACAGGCCATTGTAAATCCATAAATAAAACAAAAATTATCACGATTATTAGCGTCTCTACTTTTTTATTTTTTATTTAGATTTTATTCAAAATACAAATACAAACAAGAGGAACCATAGTTCCAACCAAAACCAGCCAGCACATCGTCACATAGGTACAAAAAGTATCATAGTACAATATTTCAGAATGTCACATATAAAAAAATACATCAGACGAATGGCATGCACATTTCAGGGAGCAATATGCCCATATACAACATCACAGTCTTTAGCATGGTCCATCACAGGAGGTAACAGCATGTACATCGTTGGTGGTGATCAAACAGCAGGAAATAGCCGAACCCGCAGCATCAGAAATACACACATGTGGGGAGTCTACAAGTGCAATCCACATTAACCCAGTGTCTAGAGGCCATGTACCACTGTGCGGTCGCACTGGGGCTGGGAACAGGGGACTCAGATCTGTCTCGCGCCCAATTTAAGAATGGTTCCCATATGTCCCGAGGTCTCGAGGTCGGGGGCATTAGTTCCCAGAACACACCAAGTTGCGTGTGACCATAAGTCACATCAGACAGCCAATCTCTGAAACTAGGTATCTTCTTCCTCCCCCACCTGATAGCAACCTGCCTTCTTGCGTAAAGTAAAAGAGGCGCATGCAACTTGCGCTGCTTTGGCGGTGTATCCTTCACATAACCTAAAAGTCCTAACGTCGGGCGGGGAGCATCTGTTCTGCCAACAATCTGATTAATCGCGGTAAAGATCTCCTGCCAGAATTCAAACAGCCGTGGGCAGTCCCAAGCAATATGTAACAAGCATTGGCATAGCCAATAGGTCTCGTTTTTGGGACCTTAGAAGTATTTAGTTTTGCAGCACAATATCCTTGGTGCAACAACATCAGCTGTTGCATGGCTAAACCTTGAACCTTATAAGTGTTTAGCCATGCAACAGTTGATGTTGTTGCACCAAGGATATTGTGCTGCATAACTAAATACTTATAAGGTCCCAAAAGCGAGACCTATTGGCTATGCCAATGCTTGTTTAAAATATAACTTAGATGATTGCGGGGGCAGTGCTGGCTCGAGCTGTACCCTGAGTCCTAAAGGGCAAATGGTCTTTCTGCCTACGAAACGCTACTTTCTTTAAGTTTTAGGCCATAGTTTATTTCCATGTTGCCCATAGCGGTTTTACTTACCCCGTTATTAGTATTTTAAAAAAATATTGCCATGCTTCAAACGTATTTTACTCATTGTCGTCTCTATGTACTGGTGTCTAAAGTTGCAAAATAGTTCATCAAAATATTTAATTTTCCAAGTTGCAGTTTCTTGTGTAAATTTTAAAACCAAAAATCGCCTATTTTTCTTTCAAACTTAGGCATGCATTTGCGTTTAACCAGGGAGCGATCTGGGAGCAAAATAAGTAGCTTCAATTACTATATTTTGCATACATTTACGCATTTTTGTTTGTTGGCCTCACTGTTAGTAGTGCAAGCTAAGCTCGCATATCCCTGCATTTCCTTAGCTCAACCTAATAATAAAGGGGTTTACATCAATGAAGCATAGGCACAAGCTTGAACAACTTGCACATATAGATAGAAATCTTGCCTTAGTTTGCCAGTCAGTCCTCTTTCACAGATCCGTACTGTTTTACTGTAAACTGGAAGCCAATGGGTCTGCAGTACCTACGTGTCCAGCGGACAAATAAACATGAAAACGGGTTGTCCTTGAGCCCAAACAATATGGCCTGGGCGTGGGCGATAGGAATTCTACACACCTGCGTCAGCTGGTGCCATTGCTTCCCGTTAAATACTTCATATTTGCTAACCCATACTATGACTGTTTTCCGTTAAATTAGATGCTAAATGTTTGGCATTCTCTTTCCAACGTTATCTTATTAGTGGAAATGGCAGTGTAACTCCCCGGAAGGGTCCCTTTGCTTGGCTGTGGGAGGGAGGGAGGGGTGGACTGCTGCAGGTAGCCGCTTGGAGGCGTCGCGCGCTTTGACCTTGTGGTGCAGGCGCTCAGAGGCTGCCCCTCTGCTTGCCGTCGAGCTTCGTGCGTCACAGGGAATCCCTCCTCTGGGCAGCCCCCAGTGATGTCAGTGCCGGCGAGGAGGCTGCTGCTGAGGAAGCTGCCTGGGGATGCAGTCTCTACTGATGCTGGGGAGGAAGCGCTGTTCAGAAGGTGGTTTACCTCCACCGTGGCTGGTGGTGGCATCCCTGGACCAGTTCTCTTTGGTAACAGTAAGGCGACCAGAACGCCAGGGGTGGGGAGAGTGGTTGGAACAATGCGCACGTGACAGCTCAGTGTGGATGCGCAGCTGGTGTCTGCCTGCCGTTGCGTGTTGGTTTCTGTTTGTTGTCCCTGAGGTGCAGCTCGTAAATTGGGAGTGGTATTGTATTGCAGCATTTAAATAGCGCTTGCTACCATCTTCTCTTTCGCCTACCGCTTTGCAGCCAGTTCAAAAGCAGCGACAACTGGTCCGTCTAAGTAGTGACCTGCAGTTGTTTATGTGGAAGGCGTTTCTAAAATGGGTACTCCGTTGTGCTCCTTCGTTTTATCTTGCATGTTAATTGGCGCAGTAAGCCCACCGAACTATCCGCTGCCAGAAGTCAGACTTCACGGCATCACTGTCTGCATGCAGGAAGCAGCAGTTCAATGTAAACAAGAGAGGAGCGAGCGCGGCAGCCTGCAGAGCTGACCAGACGCTCGTGCGTCATGGCCTTTTGCCTGCGATTATACGCACCGCAGGCATGTGTTTCCAATTATCGCGCCCGCGTCTGGGCACGATAATGGAAAACACATGTCTGCGGCGCGCGTAACCGCCCGAAAAAGGCCACGACGCACGAGCGTGTGGTCAGCTTCTGAAACCCCCTTACATAAAGTCTCGCCAGAGCAGCGCTTGCGCGCTACTCGAGGCTCGACCTAAAAAGGAAGCCGAGGCATACCCACACCGCCAACATCTATCATCCTCCCTTAGCTTCATGCGATAGAGGCCAACTGGCGTTCTGTAATATCTGTGCAGAAATTTAAAATGTATCAGGCGAAGCCTGTAGTTTGGGGGAAGGGCGGTCAGCTGCCTACAGCAGAAGTCCCATTGCTCTTCTGTCAATTGGGGGTCAAGTTCACTGTTCCACTGTAGCAGGGACCTCGGCTGCACCACCGGAGCTGTATTTTGCATACTTGTATAAAGACGTGTAACTAATTTGCGCGTTGAAGGCAATTTCAGGATTTGCTCTAGAGCTGGCAATGTTGGGGGAGCCTCGGGAAATCCCGCCCATAGTGCACGACATGCAGCTTTCAGTTTATGATATAAAAACAATTCTGCGAAGGGCACAGCGTGACCCTCAGTTCCAACAGGGGGGGGGCCTAAACTCACCATTTGGATATAAGTCAGCGAACGTGTATAAGTCCATGTCCTTGACCAGGGTTTTACTAACCCCATCTTCAATGCAGGGCAACATGGGGTTCCGCGCCAACGGCACAGATGGCGCATACAGTAAGGGGACATTAGCTCTCTTCCGAAGCATATTCCACGCCCATCGCAGGGTGCCCGCCGTGTCTACATCTCCCCTGGGGCGTTGTGACTTCTGATACAATGCCACCCCAAGCGGTACAGGGGCCACTACATCCATCTCAACCGCCACATGAGGCTGATATGGCGTCTGATGCACCCAGAAGTGGAGAAACTGTGCCTGGGCACACAGAGCATATAATTGCATATCCGGAGCACCCAGACCACCCTGCCTCAGCGGAAGAGTCAATAGGTCCCAGGAAACCCTGGCTTGCCCCCCAGCCCAAACCAGCGACAGCAGCTGTGATCGCAAGCGTGCGAAAAAATGTTGTGTAAGGGGGATTGGCACGTTAACAAACAAATATAAAATTTTTGGTAATATTACCATTTTCGTCAGCGCTATCTTTCCAGCTATGGATAGGGGCAATTTGGACCAGAGTGCCACCTTTCCCTCCAGCCACGTGCACGCCCTGCCAAAATTTAAATTTCAAATTTCCTGCAAGCTTCTACTTATCCACACCCCTAGGTACTTGACGGCCTCAGCCTCCCACCTTAGGGGAAACTCGGATGTCACCATGGGAGTACCGTCCGTCAGTGGGAAAATCACAGATTTCTTCCAATTAATGGAGACGCCCGCCAGCCCTCCAAATCTAATAAATTCCCTAAGAACCGGGTCCAGATTTTCTTGTGGTTTAAGAATGTACAAGGTCACATCATCCGCGTATAGTGAAATAAGAAGGCTGCGCATGCTTAAACCGATGCCCCGTGTCGTGTGGTGTTGCCTAATTCTAGCAGCCAGGGGTTCCATGGCAATGGCAAAGAGCAAGGGTGATAGTGGGCACCCCTGACGCGTGCCACGCATGATGTGGAATTGATCGGACAGAAAGCCATTCACCCTAAGTCGTGCTAACGGCATAGTGTACAATAATTTAATACGACTTATAAACAGGGGGCTTAATCCCATTCGTGGTAGGATTGTAAACAAATATGGCCACTCCAGCGTATCAAACGCTTTGGTAGCGTCTAAAAAAATGGCAGCAGCCTGCACGTCTGGGTGGAGGTAGTGCAGCACCGAGAATAATGTACGCAGGTTGTGTGACGTCGACCGTCCAGGAATAAATCCTGATTGGTCCGGGAGTGCAATCATTTGAAGGAGCGGTTGTAATCTGTTTGCCAATAGCTTAGCATAAATGTTTATGTCCACATTAATCAGTGACAGTGGCCTGTAGGAGTCCAATTCTGCCTCTGCCTTCTCAGGCTTCAGCAGTGTTATAATTATAGCTTCTCTCATTGAAGCCGGCAAGACACCCACCTCCAGTGCCTCCTCATACACTGCAAGCAACCTGGGGGCCAGCTCCTCAACATAGATCTTATAAAAAGCGGTGGTCAGGCCATCCGGTCCAGGGGCTTTGTCGAGCGGCAAACTTTTGATGACCTGAGCCACGTCTTCCACCGTTATGGGGAGGTCCATATATTCTCTATGCGTATTATTAAACCATACTAAGGCAATGGAGTCCAGAAAATCCTGCAGACCCTCTGGGCTAGAGGCCTGGGTGGCCGTATACAAGGAAGAATAAAAATTGGAGAACTCAGTCAGGATCTCTACCTGGCCCCTTACAATACCCCCATCGGCTGTGTTTAATTCATGTATAAATGTTGTGGACCTAGCTGAACGGATCATGGCCGCCAGTGTGCGGCCCGGTCTATCTCCCTCGCCATACCGCCTCGCCTCAGCATATTTGTCCAAAAAGTTTACCTCTCGCTGCGATTCCTCAGCAAACTCAAGAAGTTTCGCCTTTAGGAGTGCAGCTGTATTGGAGTCATTTAATGAATAGAATTTTCCCTCCAGGTCTCTTATCTGTCCCTCCAGGTCAGCGATGGTACCCCTGATGGCCTTCAGCACCCCGGCCTGTCTTGCAATGCATTGGCCTCTTATGACAACCTTGAAAGCCTCCCAGAGCGATGCTTCGGTGTCTACCGATCCCGAATTGAGGGTGAAGTACTCCGTAATGTCGGATCGAATCTCCTCCTTGAATGCCTCATCTAAGAGCGTGTGGGGGGGGCAAACGCCAAGTGAAAGTGCGCGGGGGCACACCAGGCAGGCGCAGTTTGAGCAAGCAGGGGGCATGGTCCGATAACGAGCGCGCCAGTGAGTCACCTCTAGCGTCCAGGTAGCAACCTCCCTCGATATCAACCAGTAGTCCAAGCGGGACCAGGCGCTATGGTGGCTAGAGATGCATGTCCCCTCCCGGACTCCCGGGTGTCGAGTCCGCCAGACATCCAGCAAATCGCCATCTGATATATCTTGCAGCGCAGCGCTAGCTTGTGGATGCAAGGTGCGGGCCGAACCCTGTCTATCAATGATGTCATTTAGCACTGCATTAAAGTCACCACCCCAGATCACCGCACAGCAGCCAGTTGCCTTAATGCGCGACCAGACTTCACGGAAGAATTCCGGAGAGTCCAAATTTGGACCATATACGGCCGCCAGTACCATTGAAGTGCCACCCAGCCTCCCTTGTAATATTATGTACCTCCCCTCCGGATCGACATATGCATCATCTTCTCGCCAATCCACCCCTTTGCGAATTAGCACCGCAACTCCCCGTGCGTAGCTAGAGTAAATTGCTGAGTGTGTAGTCCCCCATCTGTTATGGCACAACCTTTGTGAGGGCTGTACATTTAAATGTGTTTCCTGCAGAAAGCATATATCGATGTTGTGCCTAACTAAATATTCATGTACAAGTCTGGCTTTCCTACCATCGTTCAACCCCCTGATGTTCCATGTGAGGACGTTTAGTGTATTAGTGTGTGGTTAATCCTGAAGAACGAATTCGTAGCCATTGCTACCCAGCCGCACAGCCATCCACCAACCCATCGTAACACTCCAGATGTACTTGTAGCTGTGTGCTGGCATACATTCAAAAGACTTGACCCCAACTCCCACCCTCCACCCACACCAACCCCCCAATCAGGTTGTAGCGTACCCATCCCAATTCTAACCTTTGAAAACACCAAATAGAAAAAAAAAGGGAGATCTCCCATGAGGGCGAGGTAAAACTGGTGTGCTTCCCTGCCTGCACAGGGTGGCCGGGAGTAATGCGGGAAGGCCTACAGCGGCATTCAGCATATATGAAAGGAAACCAAAAGATAGACATTCACACGCCCTGGGGCTACCACACCCCAACCTCTAGTTGCGCAGAGTCAGCAGGGCACATAACGCAGCAAAGGATATTCTTCATCCAACATATATAATAACTGCAAACCACACCACCCTCCGTTACAGGTGAGATAGAGCAGGATTTATACACTAAATCAGTCATTGTCACTGAGCCTGCCTCCCGCGTGTTCCCCAGTGGCACCAGTGGATTTGGAGCTCTTCCCACCAACATGCCTGGCGAACTTGAGGGCAGATTTCGCATCTGTGAAATAATGCGCCGTGCCATCGTGCGACACCTTGAGTTTAGCAGGGTATAGCAGGGAGTAGGGGATCTGCGCCTGCAGGAGAATGCGCTTTGCCGGGAGGAATTCCCTGCGTGCCGCCTGCACCGCCGGAGTAAAATCTGGGTAAAAGGAGATGGTATTTCCCTTATGAACGATTTGGCCCTTTTCTCTCGCCAGTCGCAAAATAAGGTCTCTGTCTTGGTAGTTCAATAATTTAGCCAGGATTGGCCTTGGCGTCCCACCAACAGGTGGTTTCGGCCCCAGGGACCTGTGTGCTCTCTCAATCATGAAGACTGATGACAGGTGAGGATCAAACAGCTCGTGCAAAAGATCCGACACGAAGACCTCCATTCTGGAAATAGCAGTGGTCTCTGGAATTCCAGTAATGCAGAGATTATTCCTTCTAGACCTCGCCTCCAAATCATCGTTCTTGGCCCTAATAATACCCAGCAGTTTATCCATATTTAACAATTGCTCCTTAGTTTCCATCTGGAATTCATGGAATTCTGTGTGTCTATTCTCCAGACTCTCTAATCTGGTCTCATGGGTATTCACCTGCTTCTTCACGGAATCCAACTGCTCAGTCAGGGTGTCTTGCTTTGTGTCGATATTCCGCAAGCTGGAGCGCATTTCCAGCATCAATGTTCGCAGATCTTCACCACGATCCTCAGCCTGGGAGCCATGCTGTGAATCACTCTGGGCATCTGGATCTGGTTCCGTGTTCCTTGTTGACCTTTTGTTCTCGAAATTCAGCTTGGGCTGTTTAGTGTCAGGCTTACCCATGTTGGTGGCAATCAATAGGCGACGCAGGGCACTCAAATCAGCTCTCGTAGGCCCCTTTACCCCACAGAATACTGAGTAACAACAGGTACAGCCAAGCTTCAGATTTCCGGGCACTTCCGTATCATCAGCGTTCTGCGCCAATCTCAATCGTACACCATTAACAGATAGATTGCAGCATGTGCACTGACGTGGGCCCCACCGGCGCAATCTCAGCTTCAGTTGCTCCAGAACAGCACGCTCCACACTTCTTCCTCAGCGCGGGCAGCAGGGCCAGTCATGTACAGAGTGGGTCGATGTCCCCCACCGACAACCACCCTTCACCGCCCAGGCACTATCACAGTGGAGGGGGCAGAGGCGCAATGCGATATAGCAAACTATCCTTGTTGCGCTCCTCGTGTGGCCGTCTAGTACAGAGGCACCATCGACCCTCCCTTGTCGCCAGCAAGTGTGTACGCCTCGCAGCTCACCTTCATGCACCCCAGCACCTCCAAGTGCCAGCGCTGATAACGTGGCCCAGTCTGTTTAGGTGGAGCTATGGTCCATGCACCGATCCCGGCTTGCCCTCTACACTCCTGGGTTGTTTAGTGCCAGTCGGGTCCCCAGATCACACCACCTGTCTCCACTGTCTTCCCTGCCAGGCATCCACCCCAGGTTATCAAGAAAAATGGCGGCCGGAGGGCCTCCCGAGGTTCGCCTCGTTTTGTCTCCTGAGTGGGCCTTTACTATGCAGTGATACCACTATGCCCGTGTACCTGCGGGTCGCCCGGCACCGACAGCCGCCGCCTCTGCCCCTTCTTACGAGCTCCTCCTATGGCGTATGAGCCTTCGGGCACCCTCAGCTGCCGCCGTCCTCCTCACAGTCGGGCCTGAGCTGCACTGCACAAAATGGCGGTCGCGGCCCCGTGAGGCCCGACCCACCGGGTCGCGTTAGCGGACAGCCGCCTCGTAGAGGTACCCTGGTGTCCTCTATGGCTGCAGGAATCAGTGCATGGCCATCCGCCGCTTCTAATTCGCCGCTCCGCCTCTTGCCGACCTTCAAGGCGCCTCCGGCGCTGCGGGCCCCCGCAGCCGCGGGCTCGATTTTCAGTGCAGCCCGGCTGCCTCAGGTGGCAAGCTCCAAGGGGCTCCCCGCTGAAAAATTCGGTATCCAGCAGCGCAGCCAAATCAAGTGCCCCGCAAACCGCAAAGGTGTCGGTGTTTGCGCCGGAGCCTCCACAGCCCCAGGGGACAAATATTGTGCCGTTTCAGCCCTCTGGTTTCAGGATTATGAAAGGATTTGTTCCCAGCTGGCGGAGCTCGCTTACAAAGCGGCCATTCCGCGGCTCGGCTAGCCACGCCCCCCATTAGCGTCTCTACTTAATACAAAAATACTTGTCAAATCTTATTGGTTAATTAATAATTGTGAGTAGAGAACATTTTTAGCTTGCAAGAAGGAGCTGTTCTCAACACGATGCTCAAAGATGTACAGAGGTGGATGACTCTCTTTCCAGATCAACCAATGGAAATGCTCCAGGCCTAATAGAGTCAGCAGTTGGTAAGACTTCCCTTTTGGTATCCTTGGCACAATCCTGGCTAACCCTGGTGTCTTTCTGGAAGAGGCAGAAACAAAGTAGACGGGTCTCTGACTGCTCTGTTTTCTTTCTTTAGCTTCCTCTACTTGTCGTTCTCCTTCTCCCTCAGCAACAATGATGGCTAAGCGTGGACAATGGCTCAAATCTGGATTGTCATCAGATGTCAAAGGCTGTGTGACACGCCTTCTGCTACCTCTAACATTCTGGTGAGTTTATTTATGCGTTTTTATATAGCGCGGACTTTACCCGAAGGTGTCAGAGCGCTTCACAATAGGAACAGTGACGTTACATGAGGAGAAAATTACAAGTGGGCATGTTACAAAAGCAAACGTTACATTACAAAGTGACAATTGTGCAAGTAACAAAAGCAAACAAGATACAAAAAGAGGTAGCAAACGATACGTTACAAGAGGAAAAAGTGACAAGTGTGCATGTTACATAAGCATACAAGATACAGGTAGAGGTATAATACTGCAATAAGTGGCAGACACTCAAAACACAAGAACACACTAGGAAGGCACTTCTATAGGCATGGAGTACAGAATTTCCTATAGTGAAAGAACTTCCTTGAGGGAATAGAGAGGGCGTGAATTAGATTTGGAAGTGTCTTTGAAGGAGGTGAAATTTGAGGTGAGTTTTGAAGGACCGGGAAGAGGTGGTGGTCCGGAGCTGAGGCGGAAGTGAGTTCCAGATTCTCACCGCGTTGCCTGAAAAGGATTGGGCCATCGATCTTTCCCTTTTGAAAGTGGGAGGTTCAAGCAATAAACTTTCCGCATTACGTGATGGGCTAGAGCCTCCAGAGAGTTTCAGTTTATTCGCAAAGTAGCGAGGAGAGGAGGAGTGCAAGGCTTTGTGGGTGATACAGGCAGTCTTGTAGATAGATCTTGCCTCGATGGGAAGCCAACGGAGGGAAGATAAAATGGGTGTGATGTGGTCGCTTCTTTTGGCCCCATATATGAAACGAGCTGCTGAATGGAGAACAGATTTAAGGGGGAACAGGTGGGATTTGGGGAGGCCAGTAAGAAGAGAATTGCAGTAGTCCAATCTAGAGAGAACCAGCGATTGGACCAGGGCTTTTAGGTCTTGCTCCGGGAAGAAGCGTCGAATCCCCAAAAGAAGGCGCAGTTGGTATCGAGCAGACTTTGCAATGGAATTGATGTGGGAGAGTAGATTGAGTCTTTTATCGAGTATGACACCAAGGGATTTTGCGCTGTCGACAATGATGGGTTTATTGTTAAGTAGATTCATCCGATCCATCCATGATTGAACCGGAGGAGGAGAGAGTGAGGAGGAGAGGAGGAGGAATTCAGTTTTGGAGGGATTCAGAATGAGTTGATGAGTTAACATCCAGTTTTGAATGGAGTCGAGAGTAGAGTTTAGGATGGAGAGATCGTGTGTGGAGGACACCTTAAGGTAGATTTGGGTGTCGTCCGCATAAAGATGATAGAGGATCCCAGATTTACTTAGGAGATTTCCCAATGGTTCCAAATAGAGGTTGAACAAAGTGGGTGCAAGTATAGAGCCTTGAGGGACACCTTGACCTACCGCCAAAGGAGATGAAAGACTTTTCGCTATTTTGATCATTTGGGATCTATCACAGGAGGAAGGAAGCAAACCATTTAAGCACTGTGCCTTCCACGCCCATTCTCTGTTGAAGAGTGTTAAGGAGAGTGTTGTGATTGACAGTGTCAAAGGCTGCAGAAAGGTCAAGGAGAATTAGAAGACAAGACCCCCCTGAACCGAGTATCCGCAGCGCGTCATTGATCACTTGCAGCAGGGCTGTTTCAGTGCTGCAGTTTTGAATGAAGCCAGACTGGAAATTGTCAAGAAGATCATTGTCCTTGATATGACGGGAGAGGTGTTTCGCTACACATTTTTCTGTGATTTTCGCAAGAAAAGGTAGGTTAGTGATGGGGCGGAAGTTGTTGAGGTCGTTCGCATCAGCGGTGGGTTTTTTAAGAAGAGGGGTAACCTGCCCGGTTTTGAAGGAAACAGGAAGGGAACCTTGACTGAGGGAGAGGTTAACCAGAGTGGTCCAATAGGAAAGAGAATGGGTGTAGAAGTCGATGGCAATGGCACTAGGGATGGGGTCAAGAGAATGGTTGGAGGGCTTTGTTTCGAGGATGCATTTGAGGAGGGCAACTTCAGAGATGGTGTCAAAGTTCTGCCAAATGGCTAAGGATTTGCGCTCCTCTGGGGGTAGGATGAATGACCTGATCCACAAGTGATTTCACTTTTTCGTCAAAGAATATAGCGAATTCCGCTGCTTTCTTTGTAGAATCCTCCAACTTGGAGGTTGGGGGAGAGCAGTTTGGATTCTTGATGAGTTCGAATAGTTTTTTGGGTCTATTTTTGGCTGAGTCGAGGAGGGTTCTGAAGTGCAATGCTTTTTCAAGGAAGATGTGCTTGTGGTACTTGGATCTTGCTGAACGAAGCGTAGCAAAATTATTGGTGGAGGGCGCTTATCTCCATTGTTTCTCCAGGATTCTTAGGTACTTCCTTTCTTCATAAAGGGATTTGTTGAACCAAGGAGCTGAGGGAGTAGGCCTTTTCCTTTTGCTTTGAAGAGGAGCGAAATTATTGATTTCGACTGAGAGGCATTGGGAGGTGAGTTCGTTGACATCCAGGTTCGGGTCTAGCCTTGGAAGTGATAGCAAAGCCGAATCACAGAGAGTACCGAGGTCAATATTTTTAGTGTTATGGAACCAGGTAGTAGTCCTCTTAGGTTGGCCGAGAGTTATAGAGTGTGATAGGTGAAGAGAGAATGGGATGAGGAGGTGGTCAGACCAGTCTACATGAATAGGGATAGCGATAGTAAGCAGGTCTGCTTTAGAAATAACAAGGTCCAGGATTGAGCTCTTAGAGTGGATTGTTTCTGTGCAGTGTTGGATGAGATCGTTTGCAGAGAGAAAGGTGGCCAGCATATTCGCAGAAGAGTCTTCCAGCGAGCCCCAGTGGAGATTGAAGTCACCCAGGAAGATCTGACTGTCACTTTGCGAGTATTGGTCGCTGATGAAGTCAGTGAGTTCCTCCAAAAACGAAGGGCCGCTACCAGGCGGGCGGTAAATGGCATGGAATCTGAGGGGTGAGCAGTGGTGCAATTGAAGCTCAAGGGATAGGCATTCAAAAGTATGGAAGGAGCTGTTAGGAAAAGCCTTAAGTTGAAGGGAGTTTCTAAAGAGGACTGCAACACCTCCCCCAACTTTGTCTAATCTGTCATTTCTAAATATAGAGTAGCCTGTGGGTAATAGGAGATCAAACAGAGTGAGAGGTATCGTTGAACCAGGTCTCTGTGAGGAAGAGCATGTCAATATTGTGAAGGATGATGGTATCGGAGATTTCAAGTTTGTGTTTTATTGCAGATCTGCAGTTGTGGAGCAGACAGCGCAACTCTGTCGAGACTGTTTTGGTGACGGGGGCACTTGTGCTATGAGGGGTGATAGGGATATTGTACTTATACGAGGGTGCCCGGGAGGATTTAGGTGGATGATTGGTTCTAACAGAGGAGATGGTCGGAATAGTGTAAATAGTAGGGTTACTTGGAGAGGAAAGTGGAAGAAGGGTGGCGTTCGAGGACTTGTGTGAGTTCGCGATGTTTGCAGACGACAGATTATGATTGGCTATTTTGGGGTGTGGGGGCGAGGTGCATCTCGTGGGTTTGGGAAGGTGAGTGTTATCCAAAGGAATTGAGGTGTATGGAAAGGTGGAAATCTTGGAGCTTAAGAGTGAAATGGTAGCTTCAAGCTGGGAGATGGAGGTGATGAGAGATCCTAGCTTGTTTTCCAGAGAGAGTAGGGCAGAGCACGGCATGTTGGGTGGCTCGATGGAGACAGTTGGAGATGGAGGAGTTGATGTCCTTGAATCAACTCGGCTGTCAATCAGAAGAAGGAAAAAAAAACAGACGGCTATTCAATCATTACAATGCCTTACGTAGGTGAATTCTTCCAAACAAGTTGCATAATTGCTCTGCAAGCGGTGTAGTTGGATTGGCTATGTCGGCTCAAAGTCCATAAGTCAATTGTGTCATAGCTTCAGTGATTTTTCAGCTCAATCGCCCCTCTTCTTTGGTGGGATGAGTGGGAAAGACAAGGCTATATCATGTTCCTGGATGGCTGACCATGTGCAGAACACCGTTAACCATGGATCGTGCATGAACACAAGAGCTAAGGCCACACTCCTGGCCCCATTACAAGGCCTTAGATTATCTACTAAAATAGATTTTTCAAACAACTACTGCTGGCAACCTTCAATCGAGGTCCTCCTTCGAGTTGAAACTTCTTCATAGTCAAAACCCTTTGTAGGAATGAGTCCTGCAGTCGCGGGTGCCATCTGTGGAACTTGAAACCGAAAGTAATCGATGGATATTGAAGAAATTAAAGCACATACTGTTCTAGCTTCATATCTTAAGACTATCTTCCCCATTGGTCAGCAATTTACTGTAAAATGGCAGAGCTACATAAATTGGCCCTTTCATATGCAATTTTGGTAAGTAGAACATATTCAATCATGCCTCCATCTTGTATTGCAGTTACCTTCAGACAAACCTGGAATTTAACAATTACACATAATTGGCAGTGTACTGCTACTTACAACTTTAGTGAGCTTTGTTGGTGCTCTGTTGAGGCTGCCATTTCTTGCGCTTAAGGAATGTGATCCTTGTTTCCTCAAGCTGGAAGAGAAAGTACAAACATATAAGATAGTCTTTCTTTTGTGTTTACTTTAATACCACTACCTCTAGAATGTGCAGCGATGGAGAGGGTGGAGTACTATTCACCTCCTCACTAGGCAGCAATGTCTGAACCTTAAAAATGACTTAAATTTAACTGACAGTGAAGTTTTAAAAAGTCAACGAAAAATTGAAATCTTTCCTCCCTATTAAAACAAAATTATACAAAATGGGATATAAACTGTTCCACAAGTACACATCTATACACAAATGGTTATGAGATGTTGGATTCAGTTCAGGCTAGCAACCATTTCTGACGTAAAACAAGAGCAACAATTGGAAAATGCTGAAATTAGCATAAACGGGCATCATGAAATCCCAAAACAGGATGTAGACCAAGAAGGCAATGGGATTGATGAAAGTTGGTGATAAGAATAATAAAAAAAATTAACTTTACTGATACACACGTGACTGTGCGCAGATGACATCCACCTTATTTGCATGAACAGCCTCTCCCTATTGGTGACTTTAACTGTCCAGCAAGCACCATCTGGGCCCACACCCTCAGATGTATCCGTCCACTTAGACATTGTAGTGAACTTACCTGTGGCCTAAGGAAGTTCTCCTCTCCCGCTCCCACTGTAACAACTACAACTACCAACTACCACACAGGGAACGCACTGGAAAGCTGAAACCTCAGTGGTACGAAAATAGAAAGGCAAGATCTGTACAGTGCAAATGGAAATGAGCACAATCACATGTGAAATGCAACACCTGTACCACTGCATGCATCATCCAAAATAGCATGCAAATGAAATTAAGAACATATGAACATGTATCTGTAAAGCTGAACATGCTCTTTGCGATGCCAGCCACCCTCCTGCAAGGTAGGCTAGCAACTCACAAAAACACATTGAGCTGAATGAAAGAAGCATTTATGAGTATAGGAAGCAATACTAAAGTGGCACTTTTTCACATTCTTTTACATGCCCTTGTGAATCAGCCACGAAATGTCCAGCTCCTTACCAGTGAAAGTGCAAAGCAGGCACAGTGCTTTCTATTTTTACTATTTATAGATGAATATTCCCTTAATATTCCAATTTGTTTTTTCTATTTTAGATTTTTTGGTGGCCATTTCGCAAAGGGTTGTAAGTACATAAAGAGTACTGCAGGAGTACTAATTTATGTACTATGAAATGTTTTTGTGAATAGGCCCTCTATGCATCAAACTAAACATCTCAGAATCTCTCAAGCAGGAGAGTATATTCCACTTTTACTTGACTGTCTTTCCCCATACTGAAACACTTTTCTATAGGATACTCCACTAGCACACTACATTAACTATAACTCACCACTCTACCATGCACTGTGTTCTGAGAAATTATGTCATTTCAGATGTCATAAGTCTTATCCTGACTACTATCATTTCACATGCTATTAGTTATAAAATATGCAAGGCTATAACCAATGCATGGAGAAAGGGTGAGATAGTTAATGTAGTGTGGCGATTGATGCAAGAAGAATGTGTACGGAGGTGCACAACATATAGTAAACTGAAGTTGGAGCGTAAATTAGAAATGCAAGTTCTAACTAGTGGTGCGTAAATTAGAAATGTAAGTTATAACTATAACTTTCTAATTTCTCCAGTTTGTATAGTTTACATTGGCTTTGTTTATAAAGAATAAATTTAGGTTTCCTAACGATAACTTTGTTTTAACCTTTTGTTTTTACAAAAAGTATTCTCTCTCTCTCTCTCTCTCTCTCTCTCTCTCTCTCTCTCTCTCTCTCTCTCTCATACAGTTCACCAAAGGTTAATTATATACCATCATATTTGTTTAAAAGCTTTAAACTATATTACATATTTTGCAAGTCTTAGCAGTTCTTATATCCACATTTCAGTTAGAGGGCTCAAGCATATTAAAATTGAAGTTGTCACAAATTTCTAGTTGAAGTCTAAGTATTAGCATTGGGAATGATCTTGACGCTCAAGATCATTTAATGGCTTCTAACAACACAAATGAAAAACTTGAAGATGGTGATTGTGGTCCCGCCAGCTTCTTTCTTGGTTGATCCATTCTATCTAGCCCGTAGCATTCTTCCCTGTCGCCTGACATCTTTGCTGGCCCGGGCCGTGAGGCACAGAGGGTAGGGGCAAGAGGGCAGAAGCAGCCGCTTAAGATAGAACTGGTGGTATCCTGCAGCTGACTCCTCCTTGAGGCTTTGAGTCTGCCAGACAACCTGCTGTTTTTGCAATGCATGATTGCTAAGGAGGGAGAAGGATGCCAATTGGTACAGGGTCCTAACAAAGGCAGCAGATGAGTCTCATGTGTGTGGACCATTCATCCCTCACCTCCTCCACTGCTGGAAGCAGACTTGAAAGGATACCTGATTCTCATTATACAAGGTGCCCTTGGGGGCACAACAGGCCTGTGCACCTGGTTTTTGCACCCGCAGGACACCTTCGAGGCGCAGACACGTGTGCAGACCCTTCCACAATATGGATCGAGCCAGCACAAAATATGTACTAGTGTGATCACAAGGGGGTGGTCCCTCATTTGCATGGGGACGAAACTCTGTCTTTCATCTGTGCTGTGTTACAAACGTGAGCGTAGTGGCAAAGAAGATAGAGGGTGGTGTATGGTCATTACACTCCATGAAGGTGCACATTGGGGGGTGGGGACAGGGGTGTTCAACATCCTCCAGGTATTCTCCTACCGATGGGTGCAGCCACTCACTGGACCGGTCTGCTTCAAACAGCAGATCCACCTTTCACTAATGCGCTGTTCACAGCTCATGCTATAATAGATCGCACTGCCCAAGTCTGGACATGGTGCACCCAGAGTGGAATAGTGCGCCCTGTTTGCAATTGGGAAACTACACCGTGGAGCCCAAACACCTGCCCCGTTTAACCTTTCTGCAGACAAAATAGATGGACAATAGCGGATGAGAGGGCAAGGTTAAGGCAAGGGGGTCAGCCCTGTGATTTCACTTCCTTTACCCCTGCCATATTTGTGATTTGACGTCTAAACAGCACTCCAACATTCTCATGGCCCAGATATTGATTAAACGAGACTCCAAGAATGAAATGAAGTTATCAAATGCATCATCACAACATATGTGTTGATAAACAAAATGACTAGGAGTGCTAGGAACTGTTTATCCTGGAGAATGCGGAGGTAAGCTGTTCAGCCTCCGCTGCACTGTGTCTGAGTTTACAGATAAACTCCACACCCATTCACTGTAATTGAAAAATGCTTGTATTGTCCTCGCTGTTTATCAAAACAAGCGCGATCCTGCGAGTCCAAGATGGCCGCCACAGTATAAATAAATCACACAGCTTGTGCCGCCTGTAGAGAGCCGGATTGAAAACTGTTGCCAGAGTATTTGTTCTTAACCCCTGATGTAGAAAATATGTGTGCCTTAATATTGAATGGGACCGCCCATCGTGCACAATGGGCTTCAGCTCAGGCGTGTTGCCACTTGTGAGGAAGGGCAGGGAAAGGCTAAAGTATCCATGCTTTGTAGCAGCGGCAGGACATTAGAGGCTGGATTCTGGTACTGCCCTGTACTCACAGCTCTTACGACTCATGTACAAGTGCTCTGCGCGGTGATCGTGTGCATGTCTGAGAGGAACAGTGAGCATACATGCCAACATTTTAGAAGAGGAAAGTGGGAGATTTTTTAAAAACATTCGGTAGAATGTAGTTCCCCCATTGACTTCTATTGAAGGAGAGGCAATTTCAGACGGGAGACAGCCAAAATAAAGCCATATTTTGCTCTGAAAATGGGGACTCTCCCACCTGAACTGGGTCTATTGGCCTGCATGAGTGAGCTGTCTGTTATGTTCTGTGGGGTATGCAAGGGTGGGCTTAGGAGCAAGGCATAATTTGAATTTCATTAACGAGAACTGTAGATTTTGTGTGCATCGCACATGGGCGGTCACCGGCATGAAAAGTGCATGCATGCTGCGACTGAACTTGCCTAGAAAACATATGCTAGATACCATTTCAATGTATTGTCCATATAGTTTCAGAAATCATGGGGTCCATGTTGCTAGCTCAGTGTAAGTAACCGTCACACACGACATTTTCTGTTACACAAAGTGCAAGAGTGAGAATTTACAGAAAATAATCACTTATAAATTTCACGCGAGTGTAAATTTACTTCAGAACTTATCCTTGTTCACAATTAAATCTGCTCCACACGGTATTTGTTTTCAGGCAGGACATGCTCTGTAATGCGCGGAAATCCCCAGCGCAGCAGATCCAATGCCATGGAATTTAATATCTTCCCATTTCTGCACACTACAATGAGAAGGGAATAGGCCCAGCTGTATGGGCATCATGGCTGAATGACGGTGGGAACCCTAATAATAATAACTTGTTTTTTGCATAGAGCTCTTTAGCACGCTTTGTCACTTCTAAGCACTGTAAATATATCTCACTATTACACAGTTTCATGGCACTCAAATTACCAATTTCAGTAGATTAGAAGATTGAGACTTCCTTGCCAGGATTCAAACTTGTGACCCTCAGATCACTGTAGACATCATCGATGAGGGTTTACTAGCTGAGCCATCTTACTGGCTATGATAACTTTGCATGAGAAAGATAGAGGTAAAAGCAACAGTTTTTTTTAGCTCCCACATATACTGTCTGTTGGATTGCTTACATTTTATAAGGGTATTCAAACTTAACAATATAGTACATAGGTACTATGTGAAAGCGTCTTTTGTATTACAACTACGGCGGATGGACCGCCATAAGATCGCCGCAACCGCTAGGGATCCGCGATCCCTGGTGGTGGCGCAGCGGTCTGAGGCCACAATATGCTTGGCAGTGCTGCTGCGTCACCGGCAAGCATATTACGAGTTTCCGGACCGCCTCACTTTTCATGACGGTGAGACCGCCATGAAAAGTGTGGCGGTGAGGAATCAAAGGGGGCCCTACAGGGCCCCCTGTTGACTCAGGGCCATGGGAAGCATGCAGGGGGGCACCCCCCATCATGCACAGCATGGACTGAACAGTCCATGCCGTGGAGAAACTGCTTTGGCGCTCCCATTGCGGTGCCTTTTTAATAGACCAAAAGGACCAAAGGGCCGCCCGACAGACCACGAGATAACTCATAATCTGGCAGGAGGCTGGCAATGAGGTTTGGCCGTGTGGGAGTGGGGCAGTGGCGTGGCGACCCGCTCCCACACCACCAAACTCATAGTCAGGCCCTAGGTCGATTAGTGGAGTATGGTATGTATGACAAAAGCTGATAGTGCATTTACTTGTTATTTTTTGTTTTTCTTTTCTCTCGCCTCCCTTATAATATTTCTATTTTAACTATAGATTTTTTCACAATACAATTCAAATTAGTGTTATGTACAATGTGTAAGTTGAGTAGTGATTTGTGCTGAATAAAAGGCCCTAAATTATTTTTTTTAAATGTCATCTATATGATCTACCTAAATCACTGTTCTTAGTGAACATGAAAATGCACATCAAAACAAGTCTACTGGATAGATGGGTCCCTGGTTAAAAATGGTGGCCACTGAATGAATACAGGATTCATATAATAGAGCAACGTACAAAGGAGTAATCCTACTCTATGAGGCCAAGCACAGCACTGAGCTGGACTAACACCCACGGTGCATGATATCAGCGGTGATATACAGCACTATGACTATTGACTGCCGCCTGATAGTAAGGGGAATGGTACAGGTGCTCTTAGTCGGGTATGCTACAGTACAGCCTGTTGGATTTCACCTAGGATTTTTACATACACACACACACAGACATAAAAAAATGCACTCTCTCTTCCTCTCTGTTTTGATGATCTTCAAAAATTTTGCTTATTTTGCAAAATACTGTGTTTTCTTCCATGAAGTACCCATAACAACCTGCACGGCTCCCCCTTTCCACGGACCCTTAAGCGCTGCTCCTGCCCTGCTTGTTGTATATCGAATGATGTCACAATACATCTCAAAACCCAAGCTGGCATCAAAGAAAGTAACAATCTAGAATGCCCATTGTTGGTCATTGTTAGCGATGTAGGACTGGAAGAAGATAATTTTTTTCTTTCCAATGGATGGACCCTTTAACCAAGTCAAAGAAAACTTGAGGGTCAGGTGCCTGCCCTCCATCTGGGGTCTACCCGGAAGTGAATCACTCACTGCTTAGGACCGGAATCCGCATAGCTGGGATCGGAAGAGAAAGGGAGTGGTGGAGTGAAGGAGGAAGGTGGCAGCCACCTTTGTACCACTCCACAGCTCACCCAACTGTGTGTTTGAACCATTAAATATTTATTTTGACCATATATTTATTTATTCTGACCATATTTGTATCAAATGTAGTTAGGCACTAAGTAGGTTTGCATTTTCCACAGCTAAGTTCCTCTCAAACGCATTTACCAGTACTGGGGAAGAAGCTTGCCGTTTCTTACTAATTATATATTTGGTGTTACTGCTACCCAGTAAAAAGTAGTAATTTAAGATAGTAGCGGCAGGCAACTTATTATACACACCCAGCATAACTGATCCAAGAAAGGTTACTCTGATATTTCTGCTAGTTTAGTAGAATTTCAGCCAAAGGTGCTGGTGGTCGCGAGTCAAATGCAATGGTGCTCAGCTGGAGGTCACTTATGTAATTCTATTTAAAGGACAAATGCCCTCCCCCTCCCTAGGGTGGCATGCTTCATCACAGTGTCCCAACTCAGGTTTCAGGCAAATTAGCCAATTATAACAAAGGATATTGACTTTCCTTGTTGCATTCATTGTGTCTTGGGGATGCACAGATCAATCAATCAATCAATCAGTAGATTTGTAGATCGCTTTTCGTCACCCCCGAGGGTATCGAGACGCTGGATGTGAGGCGTCCCCTCTTTCTCACTCCATGAATGAGTGATTCTGCTGGTTTCCTCATGAAGGATTTTTAATGTTTGCTTTTGCAGACAGCTCCTTATATATAAATAGGATCCCTCGCTTTCTACACTTATAGTTAGGCTCAGCGGCGGCTGCTACCTGTTAGCAGCAGTGGGGCAGGGTTGGGGGAAGGGCCGGGTGGAAAAAGGTAAAAAAAAAAAAATCACTTACCTCCCGGCCGGACGGCTGGCCGCCGCCTCTCCTATATCCTCTTCCTGGCTTCTAGGGGGAGGCAGGAAGCACCGGGGCTCCCAGGCTCCCTGCAGCCAATCACAATGCTGCAATGTAGTGTTGTGATTGGTCTGAACGCCGTGACACGGCGCTCAGCCAGGGGCTGGAGGGGTGGGCATGTTATCCACGCAGGCTTTAATGCAGCCTGCATGGAGAACACTGTATGTGCGCATGACTGTTTCGGGCGGCCCGAGAGGGCTGGTCAAGTACTCATGCTCACTTAGGGAGAGCAAACCACTCCTCCCCTGCTCTAAGAGAGTCCCGCCCCACAAATACGCCGCAATGGGGAAAACTAAAATGATAATAACCTCAGGTTATCATCATTTGATTTTTCCTTTTTTTACACTGCAAAAAGGAGTGGGGCCACCCTCCTCCGCCTTAGCGGAGGAGCCGGCACTGGTTAGGCTGTGTCTTTCCACGTTCTGTTGTGTTTTTTTGTTTACACAGCATTTATCCCAGTCGAGGGCTGAGAAATGTTGACACGCCAGTCTTGTCGGAGTGACAATTTAACTGTAGGTCAGAGTAAGAAGGATTTAATGATTAATTAGACATGTAACTCTGGTGTCAATGCTCTTTGATATGGTGCAATGGGATGATGTCACAGCAAGGAAGTGCAGGCAGCCCAGTTGACAATGGCAGTGTGTTAAAAATTATATTTAGACAGAATACAAATGCAGCACTTTCAACTGAGCTTGGTGAAAAGTGTCACAAAGAAGGTCTGTAAAAAGTTAACCTGCAATATCTCTTGTTGCAGGTTTCTCAATTATACGTCTGCGTTTCTGTTAGACAGATGTATTGTAAGACAGCAGCCATTGAGACTAGGAGTCACTATGCAGAATTTAAGTTTATCAGTGGGAGAAGCAGCAGCAAATAATCAAAGGTAATCAAGATGAGCTTTGTTGTTAAGCTCAGCATCTTTGTTGCGCCTTCTTTCCCACTGGCGAAGGGGCCAATCCACCTTTGGCAACAATGCACGGGTGTCTGGCAACCATCAGCACTGTACCATGGCTACGGGTAAGAACAGTGGCTTGCAGTAGGATAACAAAAAATAATTCTCAGAATTTGAGCCAAATCAATGAAATCATTCTCTTGTGACCAGATCTGCCCGGCAGCTTCTTTTTTCCTTGACACATTGCCCATTTGCTTTTTGGTCACATAATTTTGCCAAGAAGTGATTGGTAGTGAGATCTGAGGCCAACAACCACCTCAATCAGCTATAGGTAGAGTTGGAACTACATTATCCATAGATACCAGCTTTTGAGAGACTAATTGGCAGCCATTTTGAACTGTGTGGTATAAGCGCCATGATGGTGCTGAAAATAGAAGGGGTCACTCATTAACCTCTGTGAGTTTGCCTCCCTGGCCTGGCTGCATCAATCATTTCTGCTTCCTTTATTGATTGTCCAACAAGTGATAAAGTTTCTGTGACAGTATGCAACCTTTCTGCCAGGAAAAGTGGTGTGTGGGACATTTTGCTGCTGCACTCTACTGACTGCAAGAGCAACTCAGCAGTGGCAGGCGGAAAAATGTTACATGCTGCAGTGCAAGGGAGCAGGGGAACATGATACAAAGCTCACCTTATTCACCACATCAGTCGAGATGGTGGAGGGTGAGATTTTGGCTATTTTGAAAACTGTGGATGCACTTGAGAACAACTTAAAGTGTGTGAGCGTAGAGTGCTGGGGCAAGAGTATGCACTTAAGCAGTTGAAGAACTATTCTGGCCATAATAATATCTACGTAATCACTGCCCCAGAGACTTTGGAAAATCATTGAACCTTTGAAATCCTGTGTTAGAATTTTTTTTTTTTTTTCAACTTCTTTCAAGAAGATTGCTCAGACCTAAAATAAGAAATTAAGCAAAATTCAAAGCGAACCTCGCTTTGCTTTTAGCAGGGTGAGGAATTGCAGTGTAATATTTCTTTTTTTGTATTAACTACAGGTGAAAGACTTCTTACGCAAGCTGAGAAATCCATTTCTATGACTTGGGCTATCAATGCTTCTCTCATGGAACACGCTAGGACTTCCCAACGGATTGCCTCTGATAGATACGCTTATTCACCACTTTATAACTATATGCGGGATACCATTCCACCTGTTGATTCTTAAAGTTGCATACCTAGGTCATGAGACTGGTTTTCAGTATTTTGAATGGCCCCTTGAAGATGCATCTGGACTGTGGCAGTTCTCTCCATGTAGAATCCCCTAGTGTATGGATGCCCAGGCTGCATTTGGTATTTAATGTTGCAATGACTTTGGGATGTGGCTTGAAGATCATGTTTCATAGCCAAAGATTTCTGTTCACTGCCTTCTGGTGAAATACTTTTTTAGTTTGCCTGTTTAGCCAACTAACCTAAGCAGGACACATTATCACACCCACTCTACCACGCAGACTTCCACCGGATGACTCCGCACCATCACTGATTCTAAGCTGCTGGGGTGATGTACACACCCAGGAAAACTTTGCATGGGTCAAAGTTTGGAATTTCCTAACCAAAAGTCGTCGAGGTATTTCTACTCTGCGTTCTTTAAAATTACAAAGAACTCCAATTTAGTTTCAAAGAGGCTGGATTTGTCATCTTCTGGGTATAATTTGCGCAACTCTTTCTGGGCGAGGGTCGGGTTTTGATTAGGTTAGGATGTCCTCAATTCTGGGAGCGGAGGTTAGATAATTTATTTTCTTTATATGTTTGTATATGTTTTTGATGATATATTGTATTGTGACTGGAAGGTTATGTATCAGTATTTGTATAAACGCCTCAAAGCTTAACACAATTTGCATTGCTGATCTTTATAAACAAACTAAATGAAACTCTTCTCCGAAGCTGTCATTATAATCTTTCAAGGTCATTATGAAGGTCGAGTGTAAGAATCCAGGAACACAGATTGAAGTAGAAATTAGGTTTATTCTAGGTAAAGGATCCCATCCACAAACAGGCTGTTGCAATAATCCAAACCAGGCTCTAACTGATCTCTAAGCAGCATTACATCATAACATTCTCTAGCACCTGGCAACAAGTGCAGAACCTCAGGATGCCACACATCTCCTTTCTTTCCAATTTAAAAATAGAACTTTGCTAAGATAAAATTACAATAAAATGAAAATGAAAAATAACAGTAAACACAGAAACATGTAGAATGGAATGCATAAATCTACTTAACAAAATCCTTTAAGTAGCTTGGAGGTGATGATACTCTCGAAGACTTCCGGATGACATGTGGATCACTAGAGGTGTGGTCCAACTCTTCAGAAGATTCCTTTGAGCCACAAATAAAATCCTTTCTAACCACCACCACCACCCTGTTCAAATTCCAAATGTGGTGGTCAGCAGTCTTGATGGCATTGTTGAAAATCTTAATGACCTGAATAGGTTTCAAAAATGCTTCAGATGACTTACTCTTGCAGGGATTTTTTATCAATACCCAATCCCCAACTTTCACAACTGTTTTCTTTACACATTTCTTAACATCATGAAGTTTTTTCCTAGATTCAATTCTTTTGGACTCCGCTAACCTCCAATCCCTCTTTTCATTCTCAATATGTCGATCTGGTTGCATGTCATTAACCCAAGTAGGCGTAACTAAAGTGTTCGCACACCTACCCCTAAACAACTCAAACGGGGTCCTTTTGGTGGTAGCATAGGGGGAGAGCCTATAGACCTCAACTTTTTAAAAAACCTCTGTACGCCAATCCGAATTTGTAGACCTAGCCATTTCAATAGTTTCTTTGAGCACCCGATTAAACCGCTCAACCAATCCATTGGTCTCTGGGTGATATAACGAAGACTTCTTATGCTTAATACCATGTCCAGCCAAGAATTCTTCTATTTCCCTGGAAACCAATTGTACGCCATTATCTGTAAGAATGGCGTTGGGTATGCCCTCTCTAGCTATGAGTTTCTCCCAAAAAACTTTAATATGTTTTGTTTCAATTCCCCGTGTTATGGCTATTTCTGGCCACCTTGAAAAGAAATCAACAAGAACAAGTATATACCACTGTGCCTGACGAACGGATTGGGCCAACTATGTCCAGTCCAACCTCCTTCCATGGACCATCAGGGCGGTCTCTTATGACCATGGGTTGCACCTTAGGTTTGGCCACTCTCTCACTCAAAGCGCATTTCATACAATCCCTAATCTTCCGTTCTACCTGTAAATCCATGCCCGGCCACCAATAAGACAATATTAATCTTTCTTTAGTCTTAGAAATTCCCTGATGACCAACATGTGCTAATGAAATAAGTTCTTCCCTAAGAGAACTTGGAGGAATAAGCCTCTCCCCCCTGACAAGTAAACCATTTTGTTCTGATAAATTGGTCCCTCACATGCCAAAACCTTTCCACATTTTCATCACCTTTAAGTTTAACTTTCCAACCTGTTTTGATACTCTCTAGGACTTTTAATAAATCATTATCATCTAATGATTTTTCCCATCTCTTTCTCAATGATACTTCCCTCAATAGTGCATACCATTTCCCCATCTTGTTCATACTCATCATCAGGACAAACATCGTCTTTAACAACTAGGCGAGATAAAGCATCTGCCACTTTATTCTCTACACCAGGTAAATACTTTATATCAAAATTATAATCTTGTAGAGCCACAACCCATTTGGTGATTCTACTGGAGACCGCATCAATGCCCCTTTTTTTGAAAATTTCACACAACGGTTTGTGGTTGGTTCTAACTTCAAACACACCTCCCCACAACAAAGTTTTCAATTTCTTTACTGACCAGTAAACGGCAAGAGCTTCTCTCTCCACCACTGAGTATCGCATTTCAGCTCCCCTTAAACTCCTAGACAAAAAGAGTATAACTTCATCATGCCCATTGTCCCTTTGCAGGAGAACAGCTCCTAGACCTTTCAGGCTAGCATCAGTTATCAAGATGGATTTCTTCTCTGGGTCAAAACTACTTAATTTAGGTGCCAAGCTTAACTTTTCCTTAAGGATGTGAAATTCTCGTTCACACTTTTCGTCCCATAAAAATTCACACCCTTTACACAACAAAGCTCTCATGCAAACACTTAATGAGGCAAATCCTTGAATAAATTTACTATAATATTCTGCCATTCCTAAAAAACTCATTAGTTCTTCTTTGTTAGTGGGAGAAGGCATTCTCTGTATTGCAAACACCAAGTTTTATTTTGGTGAAACACCACCCTCAGAAATTGTATGACCTAGATAGTCAATGGATTCTCTTCTAAACTTGCACTTCTCAATTTTGACGGTTAGTCTAAATTCATCAAGCCTGCTTAACACACTCGTTAGTCTCATGTCATGCTCCTTGTTATCCAACCCAAAAACCAAAATATCATCCTGATAAATTCTTACACCAGGAAGTCCTTTCAAAACATTCTCCAACGCCCTCTGGAAAACCGAGGCAGCTGAGACCAATCCAAAAGGTAGTTTTACAAAACGATACGTGCCAAAAGGAGTAACGAATGCTGTCAAATCTTTGACTCCTCATCCAATCTAATCTGGTGGTATGCGGATTTCAGATCTATTGTACTAAAAACCTTTGCCCCTTTCAACAGCATTAACATATCTGCTATTTTTGGTAGAGGGTACCGGTCCACCACCACATTTTTGTTTAACTCTCTAAGGTCCACACAAAGCCGAAGAGAGCCATCAGCTTTTTTGGCGGCTACAACTGGAGCAAGCCATTGGGTTGCCTCCACTTCTTCAATGATGCCATCCTTTTTTAAGCGTTCTAATTTTGTTTGTACTTGTTCTCTGACTGCTATAGGGACATTTCGTACCTTACAACAGACTGGGTTTGCACCATCTATCAAACGAATGTGATGAATGTAGTTTTTTAGACACCCTAAAGTTTCACAAAATACTTTTGGAAATTTTTGTGTTAACATTTGTGTAAAGGTTTTGTTTGGATCACTATCTATGACAGCAATAGACTTAGGGTTAAAATTCTCTTTCAATATAATGGGTGGTGAAGCATTCGGGTCTAGAATTACCCCAAGATCCCTCTGGTGAAACCAACTCAATATACTGTCACCTCTCTGTGATATATAAATTTTAGCACTGGCCAATCTGTTTTTGTAATCAAGCAAACCCCAGAAATAACCAAAGAGTTTAATTGGTTCACCTCCACATGCGAAAGGTCTAATGTTAGGGGAATAAACCTTAGATTTCTCTTTAATTTCTTTGAGATAGAATTCCTTGGATATTATGGTGATCTTGGCACCTGAATCAAAGAGAACATTGGTGGGTTTCCTTCCACCAGAATTTCATCAGTAGGACAATTCTTGCTTTCCCCATTTTGGATAACCTGTACTTGAATTTGACCACAATCCACCTCATCACAATATTCATATGTATCATTTACATCACAATATATTTCACTAACCTTCCCTTTGTAGGTTCTACCTTTACACGCAACAGAAAAATGACCTTTTCTTTTACATTTACTGCAGGTAGCTTTCCAACCTGGACATTGTTTGTCATTTGCTAGATGACCAACCTTTCCACAGCGGAAGCATTTTAAATTTACCATTCCCCTCAGAAAGCGTACTTTTCTTTTTAAAGTCTTTCTGCCAATAAATTTCCTTTGGGTTTTGTTTAACAAGTTGTACCGAATTGTTTTCTTTCTTTTCCGAATCTTTCTTAATAACCTCAACACATTTTAAAGAATGTTCAATCCTTTAGGCAATAACAACTACATCATCTAAGGTTGGTTCATCCTTCTGCCATAGCTCTTCTCTGACCCGTTCTATGCTACAACCCAACTTTCATCAAGAGTAGAACCAAACTTACACGATGACGCTAATTTCCTGAGAGATGTCACATAATTTTCAACTGTTTCGTCATCTAACTGAGATCTACGACCGAAGTGATATCTCTCAAGAATAGTACTGACCTTTGGTAGATAATGCTTATCCAATTTAGCTAGGCATATTTCATATTCATTTAGGTTACGATCTTCAAGCTCAGGAAGATGGTCAAAAACCTCCTGATCTTCAGATCCTAAGCAATGTAACAACAAGGCCGTCCTTCTCTCAGCACTTAAAGAGGATCCACACACTCTGGCATACCTTTCAAAGGAATGTATGACGTTACTACGACATACAATCCCACGCAGAAGGTTACAACGCGGATGTTACATCGTCCGCGTTGTTACCACGCATGGTTTTACATCGCAAGTCGTTTCTACGACTTGCACTAGATGGCGCGCTGGTCTTAGGAATAGTATAAATTACTATTCCTACTCCAGTTAGCGCAACAGTAGGGAATGTGTTGGATTTAAAATCCAACACATTCCTTGGTGTTGCGCGCCATCTAGCGCAAGTCGTAGAAACGACTTGCAATGTAATGCCATGCGTGGTAACAACGCAGACGATGTAACGTCCGCGTTGTTACCTACCCGCGTGGTGTTGACAGCGTTATAAACGCTGTTTCCCCTTTCAAAGACCTTATGCCATTTTTGCCATTTTATTGGTGGATCTCCAGGTGATGACAAAATCCACAAACAGGCTGTTGCAATAATCCAAACCAGGCTCTAACTGATCTCTAAGCAGCATTACATCATAACATTCTCTAGCACCTGGCAACAAGTGCAGAACCTCAGGATGCCACATCGAGCATCTTATGTTCGACTGTAGCCCTGTTGTAAACTTTCTTCTAAAGGGAGGCAATGGTTTCTCTGTAGAGGCCACGATAACCTGGACTACCCTGGGACATAACATCTAGGTATCAACTGGTAGGACACCAACTGCTGCCTGCTTTGGGTAGATTTGCTCTGACTTGGCATGTTTGAGGCCACCAGAGTCAGGTGGCGCCCTCCCGTGGCAGACTTTGCTACATAATTGTGCTCATTCAGTGGTCCTAATCAACAAATATGATTTTGAGTTTTGCTTACTTTAACCTCCATACAATAATTGCTCTATATTACAAGTTGCATAGTGGTGTGTTGCACAGTAGCGATGCCTTGTGTGTTTTAATTTCCGGTAAACAATCCCTTGCATAAGAGGGCGCGTAAGACCACCACTGAAACTAAGATTGGAGAAAAGTTAGTGTCGGACAATGAACTGTAATAAATCCATATTAAAGGGTATCAGAAATCCTCTGATCACCTTGACATTATAACGACCCACAGCCTTTAGCCTTATTCCTCTATTTGATCTCTGAAGTCCTTGTTGACTTGCGATATCCTTATATTTCATGAAAATTGCAACTTATAGAAACCTGTGAGCATTATAAAAAACCTGTATAAAGCCGGGTCTGGTGGCTTAGTGGACTAATGCATCCACTGCAGGGGCCTGTGTTCGACCCGATGGTCACAGGTTCAATTCCCGGTGGGTCCATTCAGCCTTTCATTCTTTCTGAGGTCGATAAAATGAGTACCATTGAGTTGGGTAACAATAAACATCTGTTATTCAGTGCCAAGATGCCCCTTTGAGGATGAACATGCGCTTTACAAATACACGTTATATAGTTTATTGATTGCGGTCCAGTCATGACATCAGTGCACAACTGTAATAAGAAAATGACAACACTACCCTAGTGTCATCATTACATCGGGGTGGTGAAGTCCCCTTGTGCACTGGTAGATCCTGCAGAGGGATGAAAAGCAGCTTCTTGACCAGAACACATCCGCCTCGTATTGTACACTTAATGAAATTGGTGACTTTGCTTTAGAGGGACCATAACACAAGATATTGAGATGGGTGGGAGACGACTGTACTCTTGCATTATTATGAATAAAATAACCATAACTATCCATAAAAGGCAACATTAGAAGTCACAGCCTCCATATAGCCACAGAATGTCTCAGTGGCTTGCAATACCATTATGTTTTTTTTTTTATACTATATATATCGTAAATGTCAATACAATGATAATCAGGGGAGGCACTTTGCATATTTGTTGGTCAATCTGAAAGCCAGACTCCTGAGAGCCGAGGATCCCAGACCGACCTTGGATGTCACAATGGGGATCTCGTGCAAGATATGAGAAAAGAGTTAAATAAGACATTTCCGCTGACTTCTATGAAAACACAACATGATTATGACTTACCGCCTACACCGTCCGCACAGGAGCAGGAGGAGGACAGTGGCTACCATGGTGGCCATGGACATCAGAGCCCACTGGAAGGCGGAGTGGCTGGTAGCGGCCATGGCTGGCTCCAGGCTGCCCGCCATCGTGGGGCTCCTGGTGTATCACACAGGATGAGCTCCAGCGGCAGCTGAGTCTACAAGAAGAAGTAACAGGCTTTGGATGTTTGTTCATTAAAAGATGCATGAATTTTTGCAAGAGCAGACCACATATCAGTGAAATTATTCATGTTAAAAGTAAATTAATGAATCAAAAAGTAATAATATAACGAAGCTTTTATAAATATCTGCAAGGAACTTTTAGTAAAGAATATGCTTAAATGTAAATATGAAGACTAAACTTGTCACAGAAATTAAGTTGTTCGCAGTGATTGTAGTTTCCAGCGGTTAAGATCATTGCTCGGATAGTGATGCGTATACTCATGAGTGTCCACCCTCTAGGCTCTGATGAACACTATACTATCCAAGAATAAGGCATTCCTTGGTGAGAAGAATTGTAATACTAGGATCCCCTTATGATTGTATGCACATTTTTAGCAAGAGTATGAGAATGAACTTGAAGAAAGGTAAATGAAGGAGTGATAAATCCTTCATTAGATGTCTTTTAAGGCTGTCATTTATTTGGGTGAACCAGTAACTTTGTGAATTGGTTCCTCTGTTCTTAAGAGCAGACAAATAAACAGTGTTAATTGTTCCGATTTGAAGAAATGCACAAGCACATTTCCATGGGAATACAAGTATGTTTTTCATCTCATTGTGAAACATAGCGGAGTCTCTCTTGATTCCTATAATCCTCTGCTGTGGTTAATGTGATAAACTCACCCAGACCAACCTGAACAGTGAACAGCTTCAGGCCCCCCTCATATATCTGGGTGCAAAATGGAGGACAGGTGCAGTTGTACGTTGAGAACGAGAAAAGTGTATATGCAATGATGTCTCATGGCCAAAGTGTTATGCAGTGTGCGACCTACTTTTCAAAGGGCCCCATTAAGCAAAGGCCAGTGAATATCTGTAAGATATGGGAATCTTAGGGGCACCTCACCACATTCTGCAGCGAGGCAGTAGCCTTAAAGTGTCTGAGCACCATCACCATGACAACGCCCTGAAGCAAACATGTAGAAGAATGGGGACGACCAGCAGAGGTCGCGAAATATCGTTGTACATCATTTGTCAAACTAACCATGCTGAGTACTGTGTTCATCTTCTTAGGAATATTGACAGGGGACTAGGAATCAAGAGAAGGTTTATTCAAGGAGTGTCCACTATTGGGTTCATGGGTTCATGAGTGCCAGAGCCATGCCATATTTTCTAGATTGCTATGTTAGGTACATGTTCATGTAATTCATCTAAATGGGAATATTTACATAGTCACCTGTGTGGTGGGTGGGCAACATGGGCTAGTCAGGTGAATTACATTTGTCCATTTCAGATTTTACCTATTTCTGTCCTATACTACTACCCTCAACATTCTAGAAAAGGCGAGCATGGATTCCATGGATCACATTGGTTTCTGGATTTTGGTACCCTTGTTACAGTAAAGTTTTACGTAGATGATTAACCTTGTCGATTGTCGTACACATAGAAGTGAATTAGTTATTTTAGATCCCTCAAAATATGTTACTAGCTCTAACCGGGAAGGATAATTGAAAGGCTTGGTTGGAAATGTATTTCTGGCTATGGAAAAAGAATGACGTTCTTCAGGGCCCAACGAATAGAAAGTATGTTATTGAACTTTTTGAACTATAAACCTTTACTGGATTTGGAGTTACATCTAGATGTTGTAAAACCATTGCATGGAAGGTCTTTACATTTTGAAATAGAGTCCAGGTAATCTTACATTAGCCACTTTTACTAACAACCAGTGAGACATTTGTCACAACTCTGATAGATGCTTTCTAGTGTGTATGTGGGAAACATACTATATCTCACCTTGGGTTCACTGTATGATAAACTCTAAAAGCAATGAACTGCTATGGCATAGATAATGTATCGTAAGCGTTTTATTTACAAAAACAGCCTATCCAGGGATAGCTGTGGTAAAATGTTTAGGCAATGTCAGGCGTACATGAATAAATGATGGGCAAATTACATTATTTTATGTAAGAATGCCCTGTCACCTATGAATAAAATGTTTACCTCTAAAAGTATATCTTTTATTATATTTTACTGTTATGATTTAATGTAATTTTTTTTTTACTTTTTTCATTATTTTTTACAGTGATTAAGTATATGTATTCTAAAGCTCAGCAGATTTTGATCTAATTCTTGAGACTTAGCTCCTCAAATTGCAGAAGAGCTGTTACACCATAGGATGCCAGTTTATTGGTGCAAAACATTGCATACTTTCACCTTCTGAGAACAACATTAAGGCTGGTCTTTGCTGTACATTTTATTCTTAAGTTATGTACATCACACTTTCTCTTGGATTATCCACTGTTACTGCTGATAGTTTTCAACATCTCTTGCCATCTCTATCTTGAGATGTTTTGGAGTTCATTTTTACTTTCATTACTCTATTCATTTGGTCAGTTGTCATTGATGTTTCCGGTTAAAGCTAGGATGTACTGGCAGCTCAGGTAGGAGATTTGTACTCCATATGACGCATGATTGCTTTTCCGTGGCTGTTGAGTGCCTCAGTAATCAAGATCAGTTGTGGATAGGATCTGGGGTTGGCTAGGGTCCACTGTGTCTACTTGCTAAAGTTTTATAATGTTTTGTATTTGATCTCTATAAATCCTTATCAAAGTGCTATCGTTATTAATGTTTGTAAACCATTACCAAGTAATTGTTTTTGTTCTAACTTTATTAGACTATTACTCATTGGTTCTTGTACAATGTTGCCATTGTTAATGCTTCCCTGACTGTGATTATTACAAGTTTATGGGTCGTAAAACCAACATTCTTTTCCATACTAAACTGTGCCATAAAGTTGTGGGTGGGAAGTGTATGCACAAGGGCAGGGTGGATGTTTTACAGTATATTTTCATGGCTACACTGATGTTGTAACCTATTTGAAATAGTTCAGATATTTGCATTACAATCTGCATGAGCTTTTTAAAAAATATTTTATTTGATAGTATTCAGACTGGCAGTGTTCTCTAGGGTAATTGCTAGTTATCAGAAATTACTTTGGGAGGTGGGCACTATTGCCACCTCAATAAACATACTCTGGTTAGTTCAAAGCACAGTTTTGAGAGAATCTCTCCTCAGCTCCTGCTAGCTACAACACAAGCAGAAGGCAATACACAGAGAAGCATGTACTAAGTTCAAGTAGTACCAACAATGTTAAAGTAAAGAACACAAAACAATGTAATTCCAAATACAATTCAGACACTTAGAAAAAATTGTAAAGATCAAAAAGACTTTAAGATCATTGCAATAGGTTAAGGGGAACCGGAGATATGAATTTTTAAAGGTTTCAGGCAAAAAGTGCCCAGAAAAAGACACGCACTAAGGAAAAACCACAGTATATGGAGCACCGGGGACTTAGCACAATTGCAGGCAGATCGCGATGGAGCTGAGGTCCGATGCACCAAGCAGGTTGTCCCGGTCACAGGTGTATTGGGACACAGACACCACCTCACCTTCATTCTCAGGATTCACAGCATATTACTCGGCTTGCTATTGTTTTGTATTCCCATGTTTACTTTTTTTTCCCCCAGAGTTTTATACATGATGTCCTTTAATGTAATGTACTTACCAGAGTAAAATGGAAGACCCATTAAAATATAGCTTTAAAAAGCAGGTTGTCATGGTCAAAGGTTTTATCTTCTGGTTTAGTATCCAACTGATGAGAAAGCTCCCTATGGTGAAACCTGCAGCCTCTAGCTCCTCAGAGCAGGCTTCTGGGCACTAGGTCTCTCTCCAGCCACCTCTCCTGCACAGTCTAGCCTTCTTTAGTCATCAGCAATCCTTCTGCTTTTTGTGTCCCTGTAGCTGATGAACAGGAGGTCAACTAGTTGATACATGGACAGCAGTTCCAGTCCCTGGAGGCCAGCAAGATTCAAGAGTCCTTGAGTGAGTTCTCTTCTTCCAGTCAAAGCCCAGAATCAGGATTTATTTTCCATCAGGGCCTTCTTCAGATGGAGTCTTCCTAGCTCCAGGAATGTTCTGAAGAGGTGGTGATGAAGGTGTCATATTTATCCTGTGCACTAGTCAGTGATTGGAGGAATTCTAAAGCCCAATCCTAACAATTTCCTCGCAGTCCTCCCACCTCGTCCTGCAGCACTTGGTCTTTGCATTACTATACAAGTATTCAGGAGCACCTGTTTCAATATGGTAGGAAATGGTTTCTACCAGGCAGGCCTGTCTTCAGCTTTTGGCTCTCTCCCCTACTTCGCACAATCATTCTCACTCCTAATGTCATATTAGCCCCTGCTCACACATCTGTAAAACAGTGCGAGCACAATGACAAAGGGAGTCCATCCTTTGCATGAGTGAATGCTCTCTTGAGCTCATGCTGGCGCACATGTAGTACCAGAGTGATCTACATTGCAAATGGAGCAACACAAGTGTCTGCGGCTCCTTTTGTAATACCAAAGTGCCGTGAGGGATCACAAAAGCAGGTGCACATGCCGGTTGTGACTCCTAGGCGTTTAGTGTAATACGGCACGTTTTTCATGCTGTTTTCATCAAACACATCGAAGTATCAAAGTGCCAAGCATGCCATCATGATTACCCATTCAGTGGGGATCTGTAAGCATTTGGGATAGGGACCAACGTTCAGCATGGACGACAAAAGAGTAGTGAGAAGTAGCAACTGCTACCACAGGCTTGCGCTTGCTACCCCTTGTCTTGGAGTTCAAGACGTCAGTAGCAGGAATGGAATGTGAACATGACCATGTTTAATATCTGTGATTTCTACTCTGTAGGGGTTACGGATGAGGCAAAGGGCCAACACTGATGTGTCTGGGAGGGGGGGGGCGCTCATAGGGTGTGTGATATCACTTCTGCTGCACCTGACATGTTGAAAGGCATGACATTAAGATGGAAGAACGTAAAAATACTATTGTTTTACAACTTGTTACAGGACATGGTAACAATGAAAAGCTGAAGAAAGAAAGAAAATCATAAAGCAGTTATAAGAAACTGGCTTTCAAGCAGTCGCGGCTCGCAATTCTCGCGGGTGGGGGGGCGCGCGGGGGTTATCGCGCTGGTGTTACCGCGGGGGTGGGGAAAATTAAAATTAAACTAAAACTTACCTGATCCCGGTCCCGCGCCGCCTCTGCTCCTGGGCCGGTCCTTAACAGGAACAGGCATGCTCCCTCCCCTCCTGTAGCCAATCATAACGCTGCAATGGCAGCGTTGTGATTGGTTCGGAGTCCCGGACAGCGCCCAGCCGGGCACCTGTAGGGAGGCCATTTTCGCTATGTAGGCTGCATGCGGCCTACATAGAGAAAATGTAGAGTGCACATGACTGCTTTAGTCGGCCCCAGGGCCGACCAAAGCAGTCAGGGTACTCAAAGTGGTGCAAGCCACTCCTCCCCGACCCCCCGCCCGCCCCCAACCAGGCATATCCTCCCGCCCGCCCCCAACCAGGCATACCCCTGCATTCTGCTTTCTCGCAGCGCGAGAAGCAGAAAATAAAATGGTATTTAAAATACCATTTTATTTTCTGCTTCTCGCGCTGCGAGAAAGCAGTGGGGCGGCGCTCCTCCGCCCTAATGGAGGAGCCGCCCCTGCTTTCAAGGCTGCATATATTGGGTCACTATGGTGATTTGGGTAACCACTGAAACTTAAATTAAGAAATCGGAGTCGCTCATTTAAGAAACTTGGTGTCAGTTCCATTTTATCCTCTGTTTCGCGCTTCTTACAGACAGAGCATGGAAATGAGACAGACCGTGTGTTTAGGAATGTGTTGATTGTTGTGATAATATTTCCGCTTCCTGTTGGCAGACATACACACTGATGCCTAAAAGGTAATTACACCTGAGGGATGGTTTTTAATTGTGAATCGCTATAAATATTTGAGCATCTTTGTTTAATACCTTTAAGATTCTGCCTTATTCGAGCAGCTTTCTCGGCATGAACCTTGTTAAGAGCTAGAATAATTGAAAAAAAAAATACAGTAACAAAGCTACAATCAAGAGCAGCCAGAACTGGGTGAAAAGAGATGAAACGGAAAGCAGATGTAGGCGAGATAAACATCTGTCTACCCAAACAGTCTGTATTTAGACCTATTTCGGGGACCAGTATGAACATCAGTATGAACATCAGGGTCCCAGGGGCGGAGCCTGATCCATCATGGCTGCTCGGAGCTTAAGCTCCATAGAAGCCCCGTGCCCAACAACCTAGCGCGGCGCTTAAACTCCACAAAACCAGCTGAAAGAGCCAACTCCCGACATCGGAAGTTTGGGAGCGTCTGCCGTTGTGGCCGCCGTTCCACCTGGATGCTGCATCGCCGGGATATCAGCTAAATTCTTGCCAGGCGATCGCGCCTCAAGATGGCACCTGGGGTGGAGCAGACTCGCGTTCGGACGTAGCTGAGCGAGGGCTGCGACATCGGGAGCGGACACCTGGGAACCTACACCTGATTAGCGGCGTGTTCGGGGGATCCCCAACCCGCTTCCCCGGTGGGCGCCCGCAGCTGAAAGCGAACAGTTATACCGTAGGCGCAGCCCTGAACATTGGACCTACCCCCAATGAGATCCAGGCATGCGGTGAGCCTCCGTCCGCTTGTGTGGCCCGACCGCTGCGTGTGGAAAGTAACCTGCGGCCGCAGCGGACAGGCCAGAAAAGTTTTCCAGGAACCCAGAGGCACTTGTTGCCGAAGGCAGAGGTGAGCGGAGCCCCCCCCCCCAGCGAAAGGCAAAATGGCGGCTCCTACCGCGCTGGCCTACCGTGAAGGGAGATGCGCCCTAGTGGGCTTATAGGGACTGCGCTACTCCCGATCGCCTGTGGACGCCTGGGAGATCTTGTGACCTTTTTAAGAGCTAAGGGAGTCTGTCCCATCCTTCCCTGTAAAGTTCTGTAGTACCCGGCACACGCATGGTGTGGAGAAGGGTCCCAGGGGCCACCATTTACTCGAAGCTGAGGCTGATGGGTGCCTGACCCTAACATGGCCACCAGTGGTGACTTTTTTCCCCCGAGCTGAACTTTTCCTTACATAACCCTACCAGGACTGTGCCTGACCTCAAGATGGCGTCTGGAATTCATTCGGACCATCGTTTCTCACCCCCCCCGCACTAATCTGACAATCCCCGAGTACACCTGATCACTATCCTGACAGCGGAGTCCGAGCATTATGTCCGACGCCCGGTGGAGCTGCTCTGTTCAGCTATTGAGGAGATCGGCCTTGGTTCATCCCCTTGACCGTCACCTACCCAGCCGGACTCTGGGCACAGTTTCTCCCCGTCTCCCTGTCTCGCCCATCCCCCCCTCATCGTATTTCTGTAACTCTGCTTTTTCCTTGTCTCCTATCTATCTATCTATCTATCTGACCGATGCCCGATGGAGCTACCTTGTGAGCTATAGGGGAGACTGGCTGTGGATTCCCTCCTCGGCCGTCACCTACCCATTCAGTCTTTGGGCAGACTTTCCCTTTGTCTCTCATACCGTCTTTCCCCTCTTCCTCTCCCTTCTCACTCCCCCTCTCCCCCTTTCCACTCTATTTGTCTCTCCTTCTCGCTCTTTAATGTGTCGCATATATTCGATGTAACGTGTAATTGTTATCATTGTTGTAACATTGTGGAACCTTATGTAAAGCGCTCTGATACCTACGGGTCTAGCCAGCGCTTTATAAAACTTATTAAATAAATAAATAAATCAGTACATGCCGAGAAGAGCATCTGCAGGTTGAAAATTGACAGTCTTTTTATTTATTTTTCTGCATTCTTAACAAAGTTACAGTGTTCGGAAACATACAATATTCAGACATACAAGCGAGATCTGCAAAGGACCACCAGTGCCACTAATAGTCTTCTTAATTTCTGATTTAGAGGAATGGTGAAAATAGCTACTGTACAAGCAGAGCTTGATTTAAAAAAAAAAAAAAAAAAAAAGTAAGTACCAGGGCTCTCGTCAGGATGCCGCAGCTTGCACCACACATTGCCCCTGCCATGCTACCAACGATAGTAAAAACACCAGTAGAGGCTGCTACCGGACCCGGATGGTGGGGCGGGGGCAGAAGGGGGCAAAGAACGGAACGAAAAATAAACAAACAAAAAAAACACTTACCTGGAATGGCCGGCTGCTGGCCGCAGTACCACAAAGTTCCTATAGCTCATAATCGTCTAAGAACTTGGGTCTGCAAACACTTCTAGCACTCCTTCTCATACTCATGAGAGGAGTTGCATTCTCGTCACCTTTAGTCAAATCTTGACTGCCTTGCACACATCAAACCGCTTCTTGTTTCTAATCATATTCTCCATTTCCACCTTGTTCTTTGTCACATCATCCCTCTCATACTTCAAATTGTCGGTCTTGTCCAACACCCAATAAGGACAAACTAAAGTGCACGCTTTCCTTTTCCTGAATAACTCAAATGGAGTTTTATTTGTCATGGAGTGAGGCGTAAAGCTATAATTTCTGACTTTATTTAACACCTGTCATCCAACCTTTTTGATTGGCTTATGGTCTCAGAATAGTTTCTTTTAAAACACGGTTGAACCTCTCAACCATGCCATTACTCTCTGGGTGGTAAAGAGCTGTCTTCCTATGTATTATGCCTCTCTCACCCAAATACTTTTCCATCTACCTCGATCTGAATTGCACACCATTGTCTGAGCGTATACTCAATGGTAAACCTTCCCTCTCAAAAATCTTCTCCAAGAAATGCATTACATCCTTAGTTTCAATAGAGTGTACTATGCCAATCTCAGGCCATCTTGAGCACATGTCCAGGAGAACAATGACATACTTATCTACACTTGATGTTCTAATGGGACCCACGATATCAATGGCCATATCCTCCCAAGCTTCTTTAGGCAAGGTTAGAACTGGTGGTCTCTAGTTGGCAGAGGTAGGTACCTTTGTCCAAATAGGAACCCTTGCTTCTAGTCAGGGTAAGGGGGATACACACTTTAGATAACCCCTGCTCACCCCCTTGGTAGCTTGGCACGAGCAGACAGGCTTATCCCAAAGGCAATGTGTAAAGTATTTGTACCAACACTCACAGTAACCCAGTGAAAACACCACAAATGGACACCACACCAGTTTAGAAAAATAAAATATCTTTATCTAAACTAAACAAGACCAAAACGACAAAAATCCAACATACATAAACTCAGTAGAATGTCTTTTAAAAGATTGTTGCAAAAAATAAGCTGTAGCAATCAAATAGCACCAACTGGGGCTATCACGACGTCAGGACAGTTCAAAATCCAAAGTACGGCGCCGCTCGTGAGGATCGCGGCGTCGGACACGGAGTCACACAGACCCCCAACAGTACCTTGAGAAAATGAAGTCGATGACGATGCACGGTGTCGGCGAAGAACGATGTCGTCTCCGGTGATGATGCGACGTCGGTGGTTCTTGCGAGTCACCCTCGGCGGTTATCGGCGCCGCGATAACAGGAGTCCGGCACTTGGCGAAGACACGAAGTCGATGCGAGCGCTGGCGTCCGTCACGGCCAATCGCTGCCGGTGTCGCCGGGCGTCGTAGGGCGTCGGAGCTGCGGAGCAGGCCGGGCACAGCGTCGTCACTTCACGAGCGGCTCCCCGGGCCTTGATGCAGGTCGCGGCGTCACAGCGGCGGCGTTGGCGGCGTCGGAAAACAGATTTTCTTCCTCTTCTTACTCTTGTTCAGCTCCCAACAGCAGAAAGGCCTCACACACAGTTACAGGCCCTGCTGGCAGACTGGAACTCCCAGCAAGGAAGTTCAGGGAGGCTGGAGGTGAAGTCCTTTTGTGCCTGGGACTTCAGAAACAGGAGGCCAGCTCTACTCAGGCCCTTGGAGACTTTTCTTCAGAGGGACACAGCCCACAGCAAAGTCCTTCTTCAAGCAGGGGGACACAGCACACAGCAAGGCCCTTAGTCCTCTCCTCAGGGGAAACAGCAAACTGCAGGCCAACCCCAGACACACAGCAAGGGCAGTACTTCTCCTGAGTCTCTTCAGCTGATCTTCTTTGGCAGGGATTCCTGTTGATCACGAAGTAGTCTAAAGTTCAGGGGTTTCAGCTCTGATATTTATACCCCAAAAGTCTTTGTTCTCCATCTGTGAGCGGTCCTGGACCCAGTCCAAACCAGTTCAGGGTGCATTCTGCCAGGGCACCTCTCTTTCCTTTGTGAATGTGGGCCAGGGTCATCAGACACAATGCAGGAGGTGGAGCCAGCATTGTGGAAGGCAGGCACAGCCCTATTCAGACCCAGGTGCCACTCCTCCCACCACTCTACATGTAGATAGGTCTATTCAGCCTAGTGCTGACTCACCCAGCCTCCTGCAGCCACCCCCGGCCCCCGTCACTCACAAACCAGACAGTCAATTCACAAACAGGCAGAGGCACACAGAAAGGTTGAACAAGAAAATAGCCACTTTCTAAAAGTGCTATTTCCAAACTTAGAATTTAAAAACCATCTTCACTGAAAGATGTGTAATTAAATTCTGAGTTCAGGGGTACCAGATTCCAACTTTCTATCTTGCTGCTATGGGAAGATGTGCAGGTAACCATGTTACACAGCATTCCCCATGTTATCCTATGGGCAAGATAGCCTTTCAATAGTGAAAAACGAAATTGGCAGTATTCCACTATCAGGACATGTTACCCACACTAGTACATGTCCTACCTTTCACATACACTGCACCCTGCCCAGGGGGGTACCTTGGGCCTACCATAGGGGTGTCCAATGTGTAAGAAAAGGGAAGGGTTAGGCCTGGCAAGTGTGTACACTGGCCAGGACAACATGGCAGTTCACAAACTGCGCACAGGCACTGCAGTGGCAGGCCTGAGACACCATCTTAGGGCTACTCCTGTGGGTGGCACAATCAGTGCTGCAGGCCCACTAGTAGCATTTGAATCACCAGCCCTGGCACACTCAGTGCACTTTACTAGGGACTTATAGGTAAAGCAAATATACCAATCATGGATAGCCAATCACAATAACAATTTAACAGAGAGAGCATATGCACTTTAGCACTGATCAGCAGTGGTAAAGTGCCCAGAGTCCTATAGCCAACAACCACAGGTCAGGAAAAATAAAGGAGGAAGAAGCAAAATGTTTTGGGATAACCCTGCAAAAAGGGCCATTTCCAACACAACCCCCTTTCAGCCTAAAGCCAGGGTAGATCAAACGATACCTCGATGGGATTCCCTGCTTGGGGCGATAGAACACGGAAACTGGCCCGAACAGCAGGGGACTATTCCTGTTCTACGCCTTCCTGAACCCAGTTGGATCCCTCTATCTATACTCTCAGGGCCCACTAGGCTAAACCATGGGAAACCCTTCTCCTCACCTGGGGACCCCATCTGTGCAGCGCCTAACCTTACTTCGCTCACAGATGTGTCCGCACTGGTAGACAGTACCCACCTGGCCAACACAACGGTGTGGCCCAGTCCACCCCCAGGGTGTGACTCCTGCCCCCCTCCCAGGGGCAACTCTGTCCACCAAGACAACCAGCCACAGGGGCCACTGACAGCGGTCAGTGATCAGAGCCAGGCCTCATGCCTGTCAGGCCTCTCTAACCTCAGTGGCGTCAGAAAGTGGGGGGCAGTAGCCCCAGGTGCCTGGCACCTTTTCTCCACTCTCCCTCCTGCCAAGTCAGGTATGGCATCCTGCCACTGGCCCGCCAGCCCAGGGTCTGTACCCTCAGGCTGACCAGAGGTCACGGGCGAGTCTCTCCTCGCCCTACCTCTCCTTCTGGGGTCCCACACTCTCCTCCCAGGAGAGGCGCCCTCAGAACACAACTCTCCCACCAGTTCAGGACCTCTATCCCGCAACTGGTCTCCTAACCTAGGGTCTAAACCCTCAGGTTGCACCGGGGTCAGAGGCGAGGACTCCCTCCCTCTGCACCCCCTTCCAGAGGGCTGCACCCCCCCAACTGGGGTGGTCCCCCTGGAAGCCAAACCGGTCAGGACACTGGTCACAGATGTCCTTCCCTCCAGGTCAGGCAGATCCTGAACCTGGCCTCCCAACCTTGGGGCTAAACCCTGCGGCTGAGCACTTGTCTGGCACGCCAGGACTTCTGGGGACTCACACAGTATCCCCCCCGAGGGTATAGCATGACTCATGTGTCGTGTGACAGTCTGCCTGGCGCAGATCTCCCGACCCCTGTCCACCTGACAGCGCGCGAAGATCCCCCAGGGCAGAAGTGGTGTCACCATGGTCACTCATGTGAGGCTCAGCCCTTCTGGCTGGCCCCTGACCCACTGGTTCTCCCACTGGGGAACACATCCCCCTCTCACCCCTCAATCTGGACTTCTGCACCCTCCCAACTGGAGCGGTACCGCCAGACAACAGAACCACTGGAGCTCCGTTTACGGATGCTCCAGGTTCTCCTGACACTAGGAGATCCCCCTCAGGAAATGGCCTCCCGGTACAGACTAGGCCCCCCTCCTGGTGTTCCCTTATGGAACCAACAAGGTCCCCGGACTGGGTTTTGGGCACCTTGGGACACAGCCCACTCCCACTCCCTCTCCTCTGAGACTGGACGGGGGACCCTACACCCCTCCCACTACACTGGGACCTATCTGGCCTACCACAAACCTCCCCTACCTCACTTGGGCGGGGAAAACCTGAGCCACCCCCTTCAGGATCACTCCCAAATGCCTCTTCAGACCCTCTGGAATCCACCAGAAGGTCTACCTCCAGCGCAAGTTCCCTGGACTCGGAGAACTCACACTCCACCAGGTGTTGGCATAGCTCTGGAAAACAGGGACTTAAAATATGCTCTCCAACAAATGAATCACATAGCCCCCCACAGTTATTAACCAAGCTACCCTTTGCCTCACCATCCAGTGCCTTACACAAGTACCCCACACCACTCTCCTGAGACTGGCAAGACAGTGTCTGACTGTCTCTGTCACTCAACCCACACTCTTCTGGGCGGTCTCCACATTCACACACCAGGACTTCTACCATGGGGGAACCCCTCTCCCTGCACCTCTCATCTAGAGTCAGTAGAGCGTCCCTCCCATCACTAGGAATATGATCCCCTGTGTCAGATCCCCAATCTACTTCAGGGACACTGCACACCACTGGAGCTACCTCATAAACCTGAACCCCCTGGTGTATGTCAACCCCCTCCCTCAAGTCAGGCGCCACATCTCTGGGTGTGTATACTGCTCCCTCAGCACTAGATAACTCAATTTTGCTGCCACCATCTGAGCTTGACTCCACCTCCAACTCAGCAAATCTCACTTCCTGAGCTACCCACATTTCCTTTTCCTTGGCTAAGACATTCAAGGCCTCAAGCCTCTCGAGCTCCAAATCAAGCTCCCTCATCCTTAACTCATGTGCCAAGGTCAATTTTCTTCCAAAGCATAAATCTTCTTGCTCTCTTCCAAGGCGCGAGCCCTCTCCTCTGCCTTGTGCTGGATTTCTTTTTCCATTTCCAATTGCTTCACCTTGAGCCTCATGACTTCTAACTCATGATCTCTAACCCTTTGGTTTTCCTCCAACTCCTCTGGGGAAAAACTGCTAGCGGAATGGTTGCTGCCAGCCCTGGAGGCTGCTCTGGACACAGGCAGATCCTGTGATCTGAAACCATCCCCTTGTGCATCCTCATCCACCTCTGCATACTCTGCCTCCCCAGCCTCTTTGGCCTCCCACCAGACCCTTAAGGCCTTCTGCATCTCCTCCTTCCTGGAGCTGCTCTTCATGGGATATCCAAAGTTCCTGCAGAACTGCTTGAGTTGACCTACTTTGTAACTACTCAACATTTCGATATCAAACTCCAGTCCTGCAACACCACTTGCTGGTTTACCCTTCTGAGACATGATGCGTGGATGACTTTCAGGGTTACTCAGAAATAGAACCAAAAACCAAAAAGAACACAGTATGTGGTTGCGTAGTGGTCTGCAATAATCTAGTGATGTACACCAATCACTGTGGGTCAAGTACAAATACAAGTTCAAATCCTCACCGCTTACCACCAGTGTTAGAACTGGGGGCCTCTAGTTGGCAGAGGTAGGTACCTTTGTCCAAATAGGGACCCTTGCTTCTAGTCAGGGTAAGGGGGATACACACTTTAGATAACCCCTGCTCACCCCCTTGGTAGTTTGGCACGAGCAGACAGGTTTATCCCAAAGGCAATGTGTAAAGTATTTGTACCAACACTCACAGTAATCCAGTGAAAACACCACAAATGGACACCACACCAGTTTAGAAAAATAAAATATCTTTATCTAAACTAAACAAGACCAAAACGACAAAAATACAACATACATAAACTCAGTAGAATGTCTTTTAAAAGATTGTTGCAAAAAATAAGCTGTAGCAATCAAACAGCACCAACTGGGGCTATCACGACGTCAGGACAGTTCAAAATCCAAAGTACGGCGCCGCTCGCGAGGATCGCGGCGTCGGACACGGAGTCACACAGACCCCCAACAACAGTACCGTGAGAAAATGAAGTCGATGATGATGCACGGCGTCGGCGAAGAACGATGTCGTCTCCGGTGATGATGCGACGTCGGTGGTTCTTGCGAGTCACCCTCGGCGGTTATCGGCGCCGCGATAACAGGAGGCCGGCACTTGGCGAAGACACGAAGTCGATGCGAGCGCTGGCGACGGTCACGGCCGATCGCTGCCGGTGTTGCCGGGCGTCGTAGGGCGTCGGAGCTGCGGAGCAGGCCGGGCGCAGCGTCGTCACTTCACGAGCGGCTCCCCGGGCCTCGATGCAGGTCGCGGCGTCACAGCGGCGGCGTCGGAAAACAGATTTTCTTCCTCTTCTTACTCTTGTTCAGCTCCCAACAGCAGAAAGGCCTCACACACAGTTACAGGCCCTCCTGGCAGACTAGAACTCCCAGCAAGGAAGTTCAGGGAGGCTGGAGGTGAAGTCCTTTTGTGCCTGGGACTTCAGAAACAGGAGGCCAGCTCTACTCAGGCCCTTGGAGACTTTTCTTCAGAGGGACACAGCACACAGCAAAGTCCTTCTTCAAGCAGGGGGACACAGCAAGTCCCTTAGTCCTCTCCTCAGTGGAAACAGCAAACTGCAGGCCAACCCCAGACACACAGCAAGGGCAGTACTTCTCCTGAGTCTCTTCAGCTGATCTTCTTTGGCAGGGATTCCTCTTGATCACGAAGTAGTCTAAAGTTCAGGGGTTTCAGCTCTGATATTTATACCCCAAAAGTCTTTATTCTCCATGTGTGAGCGGTCCTGGACCCAGTCCAAACCAGTTCAGGGTGCATTCTGCCAGGGCACCTCTCTTTCCTTTGTGAATGTGGGCCAGGGTCATCAGACACACCGCAGGAGGTGGAGCCAGCATTGTGGAAGGCAGGCACAGCCCTATTCAGACCCAGGTGCCACTCCTCCCACCACTCTACATGTAGATAGGTCTATTCAGCCAAGTGCTGACTCACCCAGCCTCCTGCAGCCACCCCCAGCCCCTGTCACTTACAAACCAGACAGTCAATTCACAAACAGGCAGAGGCACACAGAAAGGTTGAACAAGAAAATAGCCACTTTCTAAAAGTGCTATTTCCAAACTTAGAATTTAAAAACCATCTTCACTAAAAGATGTGTAATTAAATTCTGAGTTCAGGGGTACCAGATTCCAACTTTCTATCTTGCTGCTATGGGAAGATATGCAGGTAACCATGTTACACAGCATTCCCCATGTTATCCTATGGGCAAGATAGCCTTTCAATAGTGAAAAACGAAATTGGCAGTATTTCACTATCAGGACATGTTACCCACACTAGTACATGTCCTACCTTTCACATACACTGCACCCTGCGCAGGGGGGTACCTTGGGCCTACCATAGGGGTGTCCAAGGTGTAAGAAAAGGGAAGGGTTAGGCCTGGCAAGTGTGTACACTGGCCAGGACAACATGGCAGTTCACAAACTGCGCACAGGCACTGCAGTGGCAGGCCTGAGACACCATCTTAGGACTACTCCTGTGGGTGGCACAATCAGTGCTGCAGGCCCACTAGTAGCATTTGAATCACCAGCCCTGGCACACTCAGTGCACTTTACTAGGGACTTATAGGTAAAGCAAATATACCAATCATGGATAGCCAATCACAATAACAATTTAACAGAGAGAGCATATGCACTTTAGCACTGATTAGCAGTGGTAAAGTGCCCAGAGTCCTATAGCCAACAACCACAGGTCAGGAAAAATAAAGGAGGAAGAAGCAAAAAGTTTTGGGATAACCCTGCAAAAAGGGCCATTTCCAACAGGCAACTTTCTCAACATCATGGGTTGCACCCTTGATTTCAACGATTTGTCGCACCTGCTGCATTCCACACACTCTCTGACTTTCTGTTCAATACTAATATCCATGCCTGGCCACCAGTAAGTTTGCCTTACAATCTCTTTGGTCTTCGAAATCCCTGGATGCCCATCGTGGGCAAACACAATCAAGCGATCTCTCAGACTGCTGGGAGGAATCAATCTCGTACCACTTAGAAGCAGTCCATCACGAATAGCAAGTTCAGACTCAATTCTACAAAACGGTTTTATGGCTTCTTGTTTGATACTCGTAATCCAACCGAATGTAACTCCTTTTATCACAGTCTGCAACGTATCATCACTCCCCAGCTCCTGTACCCATTCATCCTCTTTAATCACTCCATCATTGATAAGACATACTAAAAATTCATCCTTATCAGAATAACTATAGTCTTTCACAGCCTGCTCCAACTCCTCATTTTTACTCACCAATCGTGAGCAACAATCATCAACACTGCTACACGCACCAGGAACATACTCTACCTGAAAGGTAAACTCTTGAAGAGCAATAACCCATTTCCTAATCCTGGCAGAGATTTTATCCAGCCTTTCTTTTCCAGGATTTCCTTATGAGGCTTGTGATCGGTTTTAACTAAGAACTTTCCTCCCCACACAAACTTTCTTAGCTTCCTGATGGCCCAAAATACAGCCAATGCTTCTTTTTCTACCACTGAGTAATTCAGTTCAGCACCTCTAAGACACCTTGATATAAAAAGGATGGTCCTCTCCACACCTTCCTGCCTTTCCAAGAGCACAGCACCCAGTGCAGCAGAACTTGCATCTGTCATTATAATGGTATCCTGGTCAGGTTCAAAGCTTTTCAAAGAGCAGCATGCGACAAGTGATACTTTAACACCTCAAACTCCTTTACACACTCCTCACACCATTCAAAATTGGCACCTTTTTAAAATATTTGTCTCAAGTTACATGTTTTGTCTGCAAAGTTGGGAATACATTTGCAGTGAAATTCAGACATCCCTAAAAATGTCACAACTTCAACCTTATCTTTTGGTGTGGGCATCCTGGTGATGGTATCAACAAGTTCTGTCCTAGGTTCAATACCTGAGGTTGTGATCTTATGCCCCAAGTAATCAATCTCTGTAAGATTAAACTTGCACTTTTTTGCCTTCAAAGTAAGACCTAATTCTTTTAATTTTCCTAGAACTCTCCTAACACATTCATTGTGTTCCTCTAAGTTTACTCCAAAGACTAAAATGTCATGGATGGTAGGTTCTCACACCATCCATTTTTCCAAACATGCTCTCCATCATCCTCTGAAAGACTGCCACTGCAGAAATGAGCCCAAAAGGCATCCTCAAAAAATTGAATGTGCCAAATGGTGTAATAAACGCTGTAAGTTCTTGCGAATCTGGATGCAGCATCACCTGGTGGTAGGCAGAGGTGAGATTTATGGAAGAGAAATGTTTAGCTACATCCACTAAGGTAAACATATCAGAGATATTGGGTAAGGGATAGTGATCCACCACAACACATCTGTTAAGCTCTCTTAAATCAACACAAAGTCTGGCTTCGCCATTGGCCTTATGTGCCATAACCACCGAAGCTAACCATTCTGTGGCCTCTACTTCTTCAATTATCCCTCCTGATTTCAACTTATCCAATTCCTCCAACATTCTTTCTTTTACTTTTATCGGAACTCCTCTGACTTTCCCAACCACTGGAATCACATCATCCTTCAATTGGATTTTATGTGCATATCCTTTCAGACAACCCAACCGTTCACTAAAAACCTCAGGAAACTCAATCTCATAATTGGGAACTTGAGAAAACACTTGATTGTTAGCACACACACATTTCGTAAGCATACAGAAGGGGACTCATTAGGATCTAAAAACACTTCAAGATCCTTTTGATGCCTCCAACTTACTAAAGAATCACCTCTCGCAGAAACATATACCTTTCTACACGCACATCTGTCTTTAAAAACGATGCATCCATCAAAGTGCCCAGCCAACTTAATTGGCTCTCCTCCATATCCCTTAGGCTGAATAACAGGTTTGTGTAATACTACTTTATCCCTAAGACTTTTTTGATAGACATCCTTGGGAATCAACGTGATCTTAGACCCTGAAATCAAATAACATGGAGACTGGAACACCTTCAATCTGAACAGTTTCAATTGGACTATTTTCGCCAAGTTCCGAAACTTGTAGTATAATTATATCTTCAATATCACTCACCACATCACGTGACCTCACAAACATTTTGCTTTGTGCCGCCACTCCTACAACATTTAGATACATGACCTTTCCTGCCACACTTTTTACATTTTGCTTTCCACCCTATACACTCCTTATAACTAGCGACATGACCATATTCGCCGCACCTATAACATGTGCCTTGAAATATTTTGACTGTCTTGTCTGTTTTGTTTCCAGATATGGCCTTACTTTGTGAAGAAAGTTCTGAGCCTACCCTGCTTCCCACATCCTTGTGAGTTTGTACTACACACACCGACTCCTTTTGTTGCTTCACCATCATTCTTTTTTAAAACTTCAACACAAGCTTGAGTATGTTCACTAGTTTTAGCAATGGTTAAAACTTGAGACAACGAAGGATTGTCTTTTTGCCGGCATGCCTCTTTTGCTTTCTCAATATTACATCCTAGCATAAATTGGTCTCTTAGACGCTCTTCAGATGTACCCCCAAAGTTGCATGTGGATGCCAACTTCCTCAGAACAGAAATATATTCCTCAACAGTCTCCCCACTTCTTTGCATGCACCAGCCAAAATGATACCTTTCTAAAATCGTTGAGACTTTGGGTAAGTAATGCAAGTCCATTTTATTTATACACACTTCGATGTCATTTAAACCATCTGCTTGCTCTACTGACAACTCTGGTAGATGTTCAAAGACTTCTTGGCCCTCAGATCCCAAACAATGAAGTAATAATGCAGATTTGCGCTCAGCTGATAAAGAGGTTCCACACACTTGTGCATAATTTGCAAATACACTTTTCCATTTTTTCCATTGTATAGGAGGATCACCAGGTTGCATTAGAAAAAAAGGAGCTGGAGTAACATTCTGCATTTTAAGTATGAGGAATTGAGGAAGAAGAGGAAAGACAAATATAATATGTATATATAATATGACAATTATAATCAAGGTGTTATTATCAATGTGAAGTTGAATGGACCTCTTTTAGCTGTGCACATCAGGGCTTGTAATGTGTGCACTTCACAAAGTGTGGTCTTACAAGCTGCGTATGTCTATTAAATCCTCTTCAATAAACATAGACTTTGACGTGCACATCAGCGCTTGAGCTGTATGCACCTTATTACCAATTGCTGTGCATATCAGCGTGCCAACGATGAGAAGAATAACCGAACAAGAGAAACGAGAAGCAATATACTTTGTAATAGTAAGCGTATCACTGGTCAACAGAAGATGAATGCCAGCCTTCTACCCGAAATGAATTTGAACTGAAGCGAGCACTTTAAAAAATGTATACGATCAAGTGTTTTAACACATAAGAGGAGGCTTTGACTGCGCGCACAGATGCTGCCTGAAATTAACTCAGACTTGAACTGAAACGAGTGCTCTAGATGCTACATCTCTTCCGTCTCGCTGACGTGGTCAAGTGGAGGCGTTCACCCTGAATTTGGTGTGCGCATGCATATGCTGCCTGAAATCGACTCTGGGCTCGAGACAAAGCACGAGGTGGTAAGTCTTAATATATTTAACGAAAACTACAGACAACCGCAATCTCCAGTCACACTATTGATTACACCCAAATGTTGCGCAGGGGTAGGTAACTGCCAATGAAAGCCAATGTAAATCGAAACGTAGATGTCAGTTCAGTGTGGAGCACCGTGCACGCATGTTTAGTCAATGGCAATTGGATATATGCGTACCCGTGGCACTGCTACGCCTGTAATCATTTCACTGCTTCCACACTGCGCAAAGGGTGAATCTCACCATGTAGTTCCAGCGCCGCTTCTGGATGAGTGTGTTGTCTCGTTGTCAGATGTTTTGAAGAGTTGAGGTGAAGTCGTGGGGCTCTTTCCCGCTCGTCGCCAATGTAAAGAGGATCCAGAGACTGTATAACTAAAGTACTTCTGTTGAATACGTATATCCTTTACAACTCAGCCACTTCGCACTCTCCTCGATCTGTTGCCCCAACCGTCCCCCACTCTCCGTGCTCCCTCCGCGCAGGGAACGCTCACAGAGAACGTTGACACCATTCCATAGTCAGGAGAATACCACAAGGCACCACTGGAAAACACAACTATTAACCATCACACAACTACAAATGTGACGCTTCTGACTATTTCATGCTCCCAAGCTATAAGAATGGCATTGGTGGCAGGGAATAGTCATTTTTAATGTATATTAAATTAACAATTAACGGTTATTGTGGTCATCTCTAAATTAGCCAGACAGCGCCAGCTTGTGGCAGACTGTCACAAGCACCAGTGTTGACAATTAAGTGACGTGCCGAACACCGGAAACCACAGTCTCAAATTAAGCACTGTGTACCAGTCAACCAACAGTAACTGATATGGCTGCAGTAGTGGAATATATAACAATTTATAGGTACAGAAAATGGATAGAGAACCATATGTGACGCTATATGATCACCACAACAAACTGTGTATTAAGGGCATAAAGCCTGCCTTCAAATAGACGTAGCTGGTGTATAAATAAACACTATGTACGACGTGCTGCAAAAGTTTAAAAACCTACCCCCTACCGGCAGGCCCTCTTCCTATGAAATGCTGCACAAGATGGCGGCCGCTGTACCCACCCTGACTGCAGCTCAGGAATTTCGTGCTCTGCAGCAGAACTGGTGAATAATTAGATTACAAAGTGCTACTTTTTAAATGTAAAGTGCAACTTTAAATTTGTGGCAGGAACATCCCTACTCTTGAACATAGGCAGCAGCTTATGTGATAGATCTGGTGCCAGTGTCCATTAAGTACCCGTAGAAACCAGCATACAGGATTACGTTTAGCACCATTAGAGGTGCATGTGCCCCTAAGAGGTGGCTCAAGGGATCAGTATAGGAAATACGGTTTCTTCCACAGCAGGAGCCCAGGCTTACCTGACACTATTGCTTTTTCCCATTGGACTAAGTGCCCATGTGTCTCTGGAAACAGGCTGCCAAACCGGTCAAGCGGGAGATGATGGTTACACTGAGCTCTGAGTTTAGAAGCTCTGGGGACAGACCGAGTCGGAGGAGAGGCAGATCAGCCTTAGTTTTTCTAGATCTGTCAATCCACTTCAACACTTTGTTCCACACTGTCCTGTGCAATCATCTCCTATTTCCCTAATAGGCTCTGCGCATTGGAATAATATATCCTATAGGTTTGACATAGGACTAAGGTCAGTATGTCCCTATCGAGTATATTAAACTTAATTACTTGTGCCAGCTAGCTCAGAGGCCACTAGAAACTCCTTGACAACAAGAAGGGAGTAGTTTCTGGCAGCTGCAAAACATGACCACTATGTTTCCCTTTAGAATCAGAACGTGTCCCAGAGTCGTGGAAACAATAGATAACTATTTCACTCAGCTCAATCGTGCATGCTTAGTTTTCTCTAAGTTACACAGAAAGGAATAGACGGGCGTTTCAATAAAAGATTTATTGAACAGTCTTGTTTCTGGTGTAGGTAAAATGTGCTGTTACGATCACAAGACAGTATGCGAAATAAATAATGTACAGTGTGAGCAGTAGAAATAAATAATACTGCGATAGCATTATCTTTTAGTACATATGCCGTTACATAAATAACACAGACTAAAAATGCGAGTACTCATACGATGCGTTTCTAAGCTAGTTCTACCCCAATGTACCTAACCTAGGTGTAGGGAGAGGTATGAAGTAGGTGAAGTATTCCTTACTATGGCATACTAAGAGTATGTTAAGCCTAGTATGCCTAGTATGCCAAGAGTCCCTCTAGGTTCTTATCAGCTCCATAACTGAAGAATGAGAGAGGTAGGAATCTCTTTGCCAGACTCGAACTCCAACACCCCGCAAGGGAGGTCAGATCACTGGAAGCTGGACTCTCTGCGTGCAGGGATGACAGCGTCTTCTCAGTGCGTCAGGCCGGGAAACGGTCTCCTCTGAAGTCGAGGTCTCCTCGAGTTTACAAGGGCTAGGGAAGGTATATTTATACCTGAGAGTACCTAGGAATGTTAGTATTGACGTGAGTCGGACAGCGAAAGACGTCATGAATGAACCCCTAAGAAATAATGGTTCATGCATAATATACGAGTCCTTGAACAAATCAATAGTCCTGGACTAGGGAAACTCCCGCAGCCTAAGGGTCTGTTCTTCATGTACTCGTTGTGACGTTAGGGTGGACGGATGTCGGAGACCATGCCTGTATTTGGAGTGCACGGTTTAATGCTTAAATAAGGGCTGGGATTTTATGCCTATATAAGGGCAGGGCGAATTGTGCCTATATAAGGACATGATACTGGAAAGCCCGTTATGGACACCCTAAGAGGAATACAACACCCACTCCACTTTCGTGTATACGATAATACTAAAATGCTAAACATTTAAAATGCTAAACATAAAATGGAGTACCGCATATTTAAAAAATATTTCTTAAAAGCAGTAAAAAATATAATAAAAAATGCAAAAGGTACTGTACATTTGAAGCAAATGCTTTTCATTTCAGGCATAAAGTTCGAAAATGAATGCAATTGGAATGAAATAAGCAGTAATATTTACATGTGACAGAAAATGATCAATAAGTTGTTCAAAAATCAAAGTCATTTCATGTCATGAAAATTAATGAACTGTTTTAGACACACAAGATGACTAAGTGTCTGTGGAAGTACCGCCAAGTCTGTACTATAAGACTAGTTCTACTTTAAGCAGATTGAAGTGCCATTTTCGTTCGAAAAATGGGAAAAAGTTCAATTTTGGTAGAGTTCCAAGTTTTTGTAGAATGAAGGCCAAATTGTTACTGCATCTCTGGAACACTTTATGCTGAATCAGAGTCAGTTTACGGGTCTGGTGTAAACATGAGATCATCTATTTCTATAGACAAAACATCATCCACTGTAGTCGGTGTCAGTTGGAACACCTCGTGAAGTAGGTTAATCGCACAGAGATGTGAAGCATCGCTTTCAGCATTGGTCACCGCAGCAATGTTCGCGTCCATTGTTACCTGTGTGCCTGTAGATCTTTCTCGTACCTCAGCAGCAGCCGGAAGCGTCTGTGAGATCTCAATGAATGCTGACATCAGGATTGGTAGCCTCTGGGGACAACACAGAGCATGGGCCGTTATCTGGTCCAGCAGAGTATCGATATTCGTTGGCGTATCCGATGGATATGTTAGACAGGTGTCCAACACGCATTCTACACCGCATAGCAGGCATCGTAGAACAGGTAAGATGCAATCTTGCCAGATTGGTCTGAATGACAGGAACCACGTGGTATTAAGGTCCCGTAGACGATTCATGCCCAAAAGCTGTACTATTTGCTCACGGCACTTTCGTTCAAGGAGAGCTTTCTCCATTTCGCTCGGAGTGATGTCTGCGAATAGGCTGGCCATAGCGCAATAGCAGGAAGAGAAATAGAATTCCGGCAACAAGTGCTAGAATTAATGGTATGCCACCAAACACCGAATGTGCAAAGTTTGGGATGATTCAGAGTATTGCCTGGAAAGGTGCTAACAGACCGGAGCAGATGCTCTTAAATACATGTACAATTCCGGTTGTATCAGACATATTGAAGATACGTCCTATCATTTCTATGAAATGTATAGGGCAGTTTGTACGTATTAAAGTCTGTATCTCAGCCGAAGTCCTTGCTACTTGTAGATCATAGGTTTCTTTGGCCGAGGTCAAAGGCACTGTTTGCTGTAAAAGCATGGCTTTCATTCTGCTCAAAGTATCAAATCTTATAAAAAGAGACGTTCAGCAAAGGCCATAGAGGCGACTCCCTGACTGTGTCTATTGGGGCAAACAATACTTGCATACAGCAAGTGACCCTGGAGTTGACCGTTACTAGATATGGGATGCCTGGCAGCATGCCACAGCAACTCTGATCATTCAACATGAGGTAACTCCCATTAGAAAGTTGTCCAAACGTTGTATTAATCACAGCAGCTGGTGTACCCTGCTGATGGCAAGACAAATTTGCCACAGAACCATTACAAGCCCCGTGTAAGGAAATGTCCTGACATATAAGCGAACCGCTTAGTGCACGTTTACAGTTTGTACCGCTCAAAAACACTTCACGATCCCCACTCCAACATCTATATGTATATGGTAAATCCCAAGATGTCTTAATGTATTCCTTACCCAACCTTTCATATTTGCCTGCTTGCATTTGTCTGAGGCAATACTGAAACTGAAAAGTAGTCACAGGTAGTGTGATTTTGCCATGAATAAGCCATTCTGTAGCTGGTTTTTCTGCCACTGTGAATGGTAATTTATCCATTTTTTCAATGCTCAGCACTGTATACCTTGCTCCTCTTTGTGCCAATTCGATCTGTTTATCAGTGAGATTGTATTCTGCAAACAGAGCCGTTGTGTTGATAAAACGCCAAGGCACATAGCCCGCTCGCAAAGATTGCAGCGTCCAGCTTAGTAACATAATAGAACGTAATTGAGACTGGCCTTGCTGTAACATCGCCAAATCTTGTTCTAGTATGTCGATAGCAGAGGATACAATGCCGTCCAGTGAATATATTCTGGAGGACAAAGTTGTTAACCCATTGTCGACCACAGAGAGTGTTTTCTCTAAATTAATACGATCAAGTTCACGTATTCGTTCTGCAGCCTCCATCTGTGATACTTTCCATGCTTCATTGTAGGCAGCATAAATGCCGGCATATATGAAACGTTTTTGACGCGGTTTTCTTGGTCCAAGCAAGAATTCCCTACGGTCTGCGTCCTTTTTAAGTAAGGTTAAGTGTTGTTTCACATCCTGTAGTGTAGACTTATGCAGCCAATCGAGGCATAATTTTCCTACACTGTATGTTGTTACTACCCCCGGATGTTGTCTTTGGACATATCTTGGGTCTGGCCTATTAATAGTAAAGCCCTGAGTTTTATTCAGGAATCTTTCCTGACAGTTATTCGTGTCTGTGGGCCAGATCAACCATTTTTTCCAATCAGGATTAGATCTGTTGAGTTGTAGTATATTGTCAACTGTCACCACTGCCTGTGTATCGTTATTATTTGCAGGTGCTGGTACAGAAGGTGTGTTCATCTCTTTGATCTTGGATAATCCAAGACAAGATGTTTGTTGGATGGTTTCATTCAAAAACATTATTTGTTCAGGGATGATACAGGCTCTAAATAAAGCTTCTATCCCCTGCACTTGCCAATCTTTAGTACCCCACACAGTTTTTGTGTCTATTGTGTCTTTCCAAAAGTCGAAACCCTGTCTAGACAGTTGGGCATTAAATAATGCAGAATAAATCTGTTTTGTATTTGTTAACATAATTTTTAGTCCTGTCTTGTTTACATTTTTATAGTAAAACATTTCTGGATCAGATGTATTGTAACCTGAAAAATATGGAAATTTACTAGCAAATGTTTTTGAACTACCTTTAGGTGGTGTAGGACAATGTTCCCATTGGTTAAACAAACACATTTCTTGGATATGCAGTTTTATGCAAATAATGATGACCATAGTGGTTATAACAATACAGTTGTTCATAGTCTGATGAACCCTCTAATATTCATTTTTAGAAAATGCAGCAGATTTTTCTAGGTCAAACATTATGACATTAACAGTCTCAAAGTCCCAATCATCAGAATAGGTACTGGACGAGATTAGATCACTTAGTGAAATTTTAAACAAATGTGGAATGTTCAATTGTTCCGTCGGACCGAATATATCAAAATCTGTTTTGTCCCACACTATACCATCGTGTATAGGAACAGCTGTGATGTTCACTGATGACAAGTCTCTTGCTTCACGATGGGAAGATTTATGAGGTTTCAAAAGTACGTTCATGCCTTTTCCTTCAGTGTTCACATGGATGTATCTGCCACTTATAAGCACGCTCACAGTTGTAACCAAAGCTAGCCAGAGCAGGAAAACAAAAAGTCCAGATATAATCCAGAGTTCAATCCATGGAGAAACCAAATAAGTCTTTTTCAGAAAGTGAAGAAAGTCTTGTACTTGCTGCTTGAATTTGAATGATGCTGGCGTCATTTCAGGTTCACTCGGATCTTCTGAGAACGTATCAAAGTTAATGAAATAGCCAGAAGCAGTTCTATCAATTGTTGGAATTGCATCAGGATTTGTAGAAATCACTGGAACCAGTTCATCACTTGCTACGTTGGTGTAGACAGGTGTATTTGGACGAACTGTTACTTGGTGTTCAAAAGGGATGAGTGCCATAGCGTTGTTGCTTAGTCCTCCATCTGTTACTGCTGAATTCTCGATAGTTATCAGTCTTTCAGTCTGAACCTCTTGGATAGTAGCGAGAGGAGTGCGTCTGCTACTAGGTCGGAGTCCACGAGGCCTACTATTTAGTATTGGCCACATACTGTGGTTTGATGAGGTCGATGGACACAAATCTTTTCTCCTTTCTTCCAGCAAGGGGCGGCAGAAGTACTGTTCTTGTTCCTTGAACTGCTAGGACAGGTACTGGTTGTCTGTAAGAAGGTCCAAATTCCTTCTTGTCCGCAATTTTTTCTCTGACTAGATCCCCAACTTTTGGAATCCAGACAGGCCTTGCTGGGACCGCCGATTTTTCCCCAGTGGTGGTTGGCTGTAGGAATACGTTGCTTTGTTTCGTTCTTAATTTGTTAAAGTCCTGTAAAACAGCCAAACGATCTTTGATATCAAAAGGTTTATTTTCCACCACTGTGCCTACGTGTTCAAGGTCTGGTACCCACATTCTTGTCCCAACTAGGACCTCATATGGAGTGACCCCCCCTAGACAACTTCTTGGCAGATTATTCAAAGAGCGTTGGACCCCACTAAGGTGTTTGACCCACCCATCACCCGAACCTAATACCCTAGCTGTTATAGACTGCTTTATGTCTCGGTTTTTCCTTTCCACAACCGAATTTCCCTCAGGATGGAATGGAGAGGAGTACCGCAATGCAACGCCCAGACTGGCCATGGCGTCTTTGTAAGCCCGAGAGCTAAACGCAGGACCCTGGTCAGAATGTAGCGTGCCTATTGCGTATGTGCCGATAAAGACTCGCAAATCTTTTACAACAGTTCGAGCGTCAGCTGAGCGCTGAGGCCATAACCATAGGAACCTAAATTCAGTATTTGTGGGAATGCCTTTGTCCAGTAGGACGCAGGTGTGTAGATAGTCTAATGCTGTCTAACAATGGTGTCTGTACTGGGTTGCCGCATTCGCAGCATGGTTACTGGTGGCTCTCTCACTGTAATTTACAGTCTAAGCAGTTGTTGATGAATATATGAATTTCTGTATTCATTCCAGGCCACCAGTACATCTCTTTTAACGTCAAAATTGTTTTAGAGATCCCTTGATGTGACAGACCTTCCCCCAAATGTGTTTCATAAATCAAGGCTGCTCTACGTTCCATGTTTGGGATTACCCTATCCCCCACTCCAGGGATTTGAGCAAAAGGAGCGTTGTTCGCATCAATTACATAAGAGTACTTGAGTGGAAACTTTTTTGGTAACGCTGCACTGCTGCCTTTGCTTGAAGCATTGACAGCCAACATTATCTCACCGTCTATTTTTGTTTTTGAACAAGTGATCGCAGCTACGGAAGCCGTCTGTACAGCCTCCTTTGCGGCTTCATCAGCCAATGAATTCCCTGCAACATGAACGCCATCACGTTGATGACTCAGTGTGTGGATCACGTGAGCCTTTGGTAGTTCGTTTTTCAACTGAACTACTTGTTCCCAAAGCATTTTGTGCTTTATTGTGCCACCTTTCGCATCTTTGAAACCATTTTCAAGCCAGTTTTGTATATAGTCATTATACGACTGAACACAGTAAAAGGAATCGCACACTACTAGTGTGGGGAATTCTCGATCTGTACTTTCAAGTGCCAGTTTGAATGCTTGTAGTTCAGCTCGCTGAGCTGTACAATCTCCTAGAGACTGCGTTTTTGTGACCATAGGTCTGAAGATGCCATTTCGCATGCGACCTTTAACGATTGCACACGCTGCACTGTAAGCTTGCTTACTCCCTATTGCGGGTTGTGCGGATCCGTCAGTGTAAATTATGAATTCGTACTGATCGAGAAGCAGAATTTCAGTAGGCAGAGAACATTCATGTTCATATTGCAGGAATGCTTGTGTTTTTAAATCTGGATCAAAAACATATTCAACATCTGTTGCAGCAAGAGAATTAACCCATTGTATCCATCTTGGATGTAATGCTTTAGCATTTGGAATGCTTGCTTTTGTGACCGCTTCTAAAGCTGGTACTGGGGTTACGACAATAATGCGTTTCCCTTGGGCTAACGCTCTTTCTTTTGCTACAGCGGTTTGAACTGCTGTTAGAATTTTTTCAGTTGAACTGAAGCGTATTTCCGCTTGTGTGTACAAATGAGATTTGTATGCTATTGGTATTTTCTCACCCTCATTGAAGGTTAAGTAGGTGAATCCGCATTGACCCGAAATTATTCGGATCACCAAATTGCGTTGACTTACGCGTGTTTGTAAGTGATTTGTTGCTAACATGTTAGCCTGTAGTGAACGCAAGATTTCTGTGTGTTCCTGTGTCCAGTTTCTGATCGAAAAATCAGGTTTGATTAATGCGTAGAGAGGTTTAACCCTTTCTGCGTAATTTAGAATGTATGTTCTTCCAAAATTTAGGAAACCCAGGATGGATTGTAAGTTTTTTTAGCGTTTTTGGAGGTTGGAGCAGCGCACACTTTTCTAAAACGTTAGCTGCCAAGCTCTTGCCTTCACTTGAAAGCTCATATCCTAGAAATAGGATATTGAGATGGGCAATTCTGGACTTTTTAAAGTTGAATTTGTAGCCCTCAGAGGCGAAACCCAGTATAATGGTGCTCACCCTGTTCAAGTGTTTGTCCAGGTCATCGTCTGTCAGATAAATGTCATCGACATAGGACAATGCCTCATTGTCATAAATTTGTAGTAACTCCATTACCCTCGCTGAGAATAAACCTGGGCTGTTCTTGAACCCTTGTGGGAGTCGACAAAAGTGACGCTGGGTCCCCATTATGGAGAATGCTGTTAAGTACCTGCTTTCAGGTGCTATGTTTTGACAAAAGAAACCATTTGAGATGTCTAATGTTGTTTTATATTTTTTTACGCACAATGTTATTCATTAATGCTGTGCTATGTGCATTTTGCACTGCAAAAGTTTTAGAACAAGTGTTTAGGTGTCTGTAGTCCAAAACTAGACGATATGTATTGTCTGGTTTGGGGACAGGAAACAAAGGATTGTTCATTGAGGAGGTGCATGTTTCAATCACCCCTTGATATTCAAGTTGATCTAAGATCTCCCTGATCTATTTTTTAGCTTCTTGCTTTATTGGGTACTGCCTTTGTGCAGTTGGTTCATGTTTCAGATGTATTTTATGGTGAGGTGAGGTGAGTCCTCATCCCATCCTACATGATTTTTATATAATGCTGGGGCCTGGGCTACTGCCCATTTCCTGGCATATATATATTTTAGGTGAATTGGAATATGGTTGGAGAAGGCAGGCATAATAATGTCCTCGCCATGTGGGCACTCCCTGACAAATTGTGGTGGCCAGTCTTTTTCTGCTAGAAGTATGTCATAGCCCTTTGATAGTCTTTCCCAAAAAAGTGCTTTCACCTGTCTAGGTTTGTCTCCCTCCATCCGGAGTGTTATCTCATATAACTTTTGTGGAGTACTAACCCTGGTGTCTACAGTCTCTACTGTGATGTACTCATTCAAGTCCACTATCTCCAGAAGTTCCTTCAGGTTCTGGTGAACTATTGTGACTTCTGCTGCACTGTCCAGCATTGTCTGAGCCCATTCTCCGTTCTTGAGTTGTGTTCTCAGTATTCTCGGCATGTCTGATCTTTAGACCTGCTACTTTCTTTTTGGAGAATTGAGGTTTTGCTTTAGTTTTTGGAGCGTGTTTGTCGTCTTTCGATTTCACGCGTTCTTCTCTGTGTTCCGTCCGTCCTCTTCTTTCCGAAGTCTGTGGTGAGATCTGAAAGGGACGAGAGGAACGTGTATCAGTATCTTGATACCGGTCAGGTTTTCTCAAATTATCCCTATTCCTGAGGTTATACCTCCTTTCAGAGGGCTCCTTTTGAGGAGACCTACCTCGGGATTGAGAACGTTTTTCGTTTGAATTTTGTTTATTAGTTTCCCACTTCTTTTAGAAGATGTAGGAGTTTGTTTAATTGAGTCCTTCTCAGGACTTTCAGATAGCTTCGGCTTCACTGGTCTTCCACCCAAACTATCTCTGCCTAATTCTGCATAAGATTGTTCAATTATTCTGGGTAGCTCAGTTTGATGTTCTGTAACATCAAATTCCCTTAATTTTTGGCGGATCGCAACTGCTGCTGCCTCTCCTTTAATATTAGATAATATTATTGTTGAGACCTGGTCGAAATTTTTCAGTAACTTCATACCTAAATTTAGAGCAGGCTCTGCCCCGTATTCATTTTGAATTTGTTTGAGGACATCAGGTATTACCGCAATTGATGGAATACCATGTGTTTTAGTATAGATGGCAGCAAAGACTGAGCCCCATGTGGTACAGTCTTCAGTTGTGGTGTGATCCCCATTGGTAAACTGATTGTTAGGATTCTGTGTTTCTCATACGGGCTAGTATTTGGAAATACTGCTTCGATTTGAGTAATTTTTTGAGCTATCCAGAACGGAATTTGCTCACGTTTTGTGGGCATTTTACCCATGACTGCGTATAGAGTCTGTGGTGTAATTTTTAGTGTATTCCCCTGTTGAGGAGTTTGATTTGGAATTGTTAATGGTTGCTGGACTGTAAAAGTCCGCATGACATATTGGACCAATTGTCTGTAAATTTTTATTAACTCTGAGTTGAGAAAGTAATTCCTCGTCTGACATCTCTTCAATGTTAGGATGAGGTGTGTAGCCGGCTAGAATCGACCATGTTGCTCCTGGTCTACCTAGTGGACCGAGCCTAGTAATGTTTTTGTGATGTTTTAGGGCGCCTTTAAACCAGAGCTGATGCTCCTGGTATGTTAATAGAATTTCAATATCCTCGAAAGGAATGTATTCCTCTGGTGGATCATCTTCTTTGTAGAAGTGAAACATGTGTGTTACTGAATTGGATTCAGGAAATATTACCCATGAATAGAATACCTGTCTGAAAGGATTCATGTGCCTCTATCACGAAAACTGCTCTACCTCCTCTTGGCGGTAGGCCATGTTTTATAAGTTTTAGAGTGATGGCTCTTCTTAAGTTTTGAGGGATGTCTATAACACCCTCCTCGGTTTCATTTAAACCTGTAATGTTAAAAACTGCTGCTTGGGCTGGATCAGCCGCAGCTTCACCGTTTCCGGCTTCAGTCATTTTGTTTTTTGAAAAATGTAGAACAAGTTTCAAGGAAACAAAGATAAGGTGCACAATATTTTGGAACACTGTATCCTTCAACGTTGAGCAAACCAAACAGCTAATATATAGGGTGTTTCCCTATATAGCCATGGTGGATACTTAACCCTGCCCACTCCAGACGTCTTTTGGAGTATATGGGTAGGGGTCTCTGAGAGAAAAAAAGCACGGCTGAGTTACTCAGTATCTAACGTCGAATTACCGCCTTACCAAACCGTTGGGCGCCATGTAGTGTAGCTCCTATTTCCCTAATAGGCTCTGCGCATTGGAATAATATATCCTATAGGTTTGACATAGGACTAAGGTCAGTATGTCCCTATCGAGTATATTAAACTTAATTACTTGTGCCAGCTAGCTCAGAGGCCACTAGAAACTCCTTGACAACAAGAAGGAGTAGTTTCTGGCAGCCGTAAAACATGACCACTATGTTTCCCTTTAGAATCAGAACGTGCCCCAGAGTCGTGGAAACAATAGATAACTATTTCACTCAGCTCAATCGTGCATGCTTAGTTTTCTCCAAGTTACACAGAAAGGAATAGACTGGCGTTTCAATAAAAGATTTATTGAACAGTCTTGTTTCTGGTGTAGGTAAAATGTGCTGTTATAATCACAAGACAGTATGCGAGATAAATAATGTACAGTGTGAGCAGTAGAAATAAATAATACTGCGATAGCATTATCTTTTAGTACATATGCCGTTACATAAATAACACAGACTAAAAATGCGAGTACTCATACGATGCGTTTCTAAGCTAGTTCTACCCCAATGTACCTAACCTAACCTAGGTGTAGGGAGAGGTATGAAGTAGGTGAAGTATTCCTTACTATGGCATACTAAGAGTATGTTAAGCCTAGTATGCCTAGTATGCCAAGAGTCCCTCTAGGTTCTTATCAGCTCCATACCTGAAGAATGAGAGAGGTAGGAATCTCTTTGCCAGACTCGAACTCCAACACCCCGCAAGGGAAGTCAGATCACTGGAAGCTGGACTCTCTGCGTGCAGGGATGACAGCGTCTTCTCAGTGCGTCAGGCCGGGAAACGGGCTCCTCTGAAGTCGAGGTCTCCTCAAGTTTACAAGGGCTAGGGAAGGTATATTTATACCTGAGAGTACCTAGGAATGTTAGTATTGACGTGAGTCGGACAGCGAAAGACGTCATGAATGAACCCCTAAGGAATAATGGTTCATGCATAATATATGAGTCCTTGAAGAAATCAATAGTCCTGGACTAGGGAAACTCCCGCAGCCTAAGGGTCTGTTCTTCATGTACTCGTTGTGACGTTAGGGTGGACGGATGTCGGAGACCATGCCTGTATTTGGAGTGCACGGTTTAATGCCTAAATAAGGGCTGGGATTTTATGCCTATATAAGGGCAGGGCGAATTGTGCCTATATAAGGACATGATACTGGAAATCCCGTTATGGACACCCTAAGAGGAATACAACATGGGGTAATCTAAGCAGCCCTACCCTGGCTCTGGGATTTTGTGCAAGATGTCCCTCAAGTTGTCTTTTCCCACTTCCTATTCTCTTCTAAAGGGCTCACTGGAAGAGTCTCCCAGGGCTCATCCCTGCCCTGTTCTGCCTTGTGTAGACTCCCCTGGCTCAACGCATTATGCTTGCTTTTTACACATCCGCAGAGGACATTCAGCTGATCATTGGTATTGAGAACCAGATCACACAAATCCGCTTCCAAAAATACCCATCGCCTTGGTGATGTGGATGAATACACTAGCTCAAGCAGAATTTTGAAAAGACTGAAACTATACTTGTAGGTGATTTTGCAGACTGCTGCTCTGATAACCGTCTACGGTGCCATCCCCAAGCCAATCCACTCTCTTTGTAAATTGGATGTGGTCTTCGATGCTGCTCAACCACTCGAGTTGAAATACAGCTCACACAAAATTCTCCAGTTCTTTTCTTTCTCTACATGTCGAGAAGCTAGTTCTGGTAGTTTATTCTTATAGCTCTGACTGCCACATAAAAAAACAAAGGGTGTAAAACTTTGTTATCTGGAGCGTTATCCCCTTGTCAATACCAGTCGAGGCAACATGCACTTAGGGTCTTAAATGTTCTCAGCTTGTCCTAAAAGATGTAAGTTCATGGCACAATAGTATAACCAAGCACAAAGAGTGTAAAGAGACTGAGAGGTTCATTAAGAGGACTCTTTGACAGAGGTGGCCCATTTATAAGGGCCGAAAGAGCCTGCCCCCTACCCTTTTGTAAAGCATGAACAGTGTCTGTCTGACTGCGCAAAGGTCAATTAGTACATTGTATCAAACTATATCCACAGGCACTTAAAAAGACACCTCCCACATTTGAGGTATAAATGAGAAATTTGAAGCCAGTGTTTGATGCTCCTAGTTAGAGGTGGAACGGAGAGTACTCAGTAAGAGAACACCCTGATCTGCTGAGAATTAGTTCAAGAGGCGCTCATCCCATCGGTACGTATAAGGTCTTTGAGCTAGAGAGTCAGATGTTCCACTCTGTACTATGTTTGCTGTTATGACAGGGTCTACAATGGTCATTTACTCCAGTAAAAATTTGCAGCACATAACTTGATTTAGGCTCTTAGCTCCTAATCTCACCAATACTGGAACTGCCTTCTGATTTAGAGCAGGGATGGAACAAGCCATATTTGTGGTACCTCCACCGCACCAATTCCTGCCACCTCTTAACCAAATGGCAGAACTCATGGCTCGGTTTAAATGTGGTGGATGGGCATTGCAGGTGTTTTTGTAGGTGCACTTCTTCTCCCCACCAGCCAGGGTCAGTGGAGTTTCTCCAGTGATTGCAAAAGATCAACAAACGTCAAGGAATCCCACCCCGCTTTGGGTGATGGGGGAGAATTCCTGGAGATTCCTGATGGTAGCAGGGAGAGGAGGGGGTGGTTGCCAAAAACATCAAAGGAGGAGCCATTTGGTGAAGGATATCATAAGGGACCTCAAAACCCAGTGGCGGCGGCCGCCTACCTAAAGTGGTAGGGCGGCCACGGGTGGAGAGGGCGGCGAGTTGGGGAGGGGGGAGATCTAAAATATAAGAAGAAAAAAAAAAAAGACTTACCTGCTGCCCCGCTCCGCTCCCGCCTGCATCGCAGTTCCTCTCAGCGGCTGGGGATGGGCCCTCGGGGCAAAGGCTCTGTACCCAATCCAGGCACTGCTCTCACAGGACAGCAGTGCCAGGATTGGCCTGAGCGGCCTCGTTTGCCACTCAGACGGTGCATTGGAGTCTGTGCTGTTTCTCCAGCCCGGCTGTGTAACACAGCCAGGTTGCAGAAACATAAGTGCACATGTGTGTTTGGCCGGCCTCAGAGGGCCGGCCAAACACACAGGCACACTTATGAGTGCACTTTACTCCTCCCTGATATGCCCGGCCCCGCCCCACCCTATAGTTGTGTATTGCGGGGCTCAGACAGCATAAATAAAATCATAACAACATTGCTTTATTATCATTTTATTTATTGTCTGCTGTCAGGAGCTGTGGGGTGACGCTCCTCCGCCATTTCGGAGGAGCCACCCCTTTCAAAACCACAGCAGACATGATGGTAGGAACATTCTGAAACGTGTGTTGGAGATTGTTAGTATGCAGCCTGGGGAAAGAGGACTTTTTGTTTTTCTCTACACTGGATGACCCCTTTAAGATGCTCTGCCATGTAGACCAAGATGGTCACCTGATTGTGTAAGCCAATCAGAAACACTTCTGCTAGTCACATCCCTGCTTATGGACCTCCACTGGAAGACTGTCTCTAAATAAATTAGACTGCTGGCGAGGTGGTGAGTTGTAGAAGTGGCTGGAGCGCTTTTCGTACCACCATCTTTAATTGGGGATCCTAGACACAGGATGTTTGGTTGATGAATGTTGTACCAGAGATGTTCTCACTACAGAGGGAGTTATTGGGGAATCATGGAGTGATGGTTGACAGTAGATATTCCAGTTGGTCACTGCAAGATAGCAAGTGAAGAGAGTGCAAAATCTCGCTCTAGAAATAAGTCTGTGAAAAAGGCTTGAATTAGGTTTGAAGTACTGATGGAAATTTGTGTAAGGAGATTGTTTTGTTAGCTCGAAATCCTTGAGTTTATATTTTATGCAGTCTGTTTTCAAATGGGATCATAGACTTTCAGTCATAACCTGCTGGCATGATTCACTAATTTAAAATGAAATTAAGCAAAGGGGCCTCATACTGTTAGATGCATTAATTCCACTCTGCACCAACTCATCTTTTACCGAGTTGCAAGTCATGAGCTAGAGCCTAGATTTACAGATACATTTTTGCATTTCAGTTACATGGTCTAAGGACTGCTTTCCATGTGTGTCAGTCATAGCCACCTGTCGAATTAAATCACTCATTACAGTAACACGTTCCCTCACACTGCTAAAATAAACTGGTATTTTATATCCTGCAAGAGGCATGGGAATCTTGCGTTTGGCAGAGAATCTACAATACAATACAATAGAATTTATAAAGAGCGCGGCTGCCTCCGAGGATGCGTCACAGCACTAGCAGTTCTGTGGTGTACTGAAGGATTAGCCCAGAATCGTTACAGGGAGCCTACTTATCAAACAGGTATGTTTTCAACAATTTACGGAAGACTCATTCATAGGGTGCAAAGCGAAGGGTTGACAGCAAGGAGTTCCAGAGTTTGGCGGTTAGGTAAGCAAAGGAACGTCCCCCTCTTCTTCTCGTGTTGATCCTCAGGACATATAAAAGTTTTCATTCATTGGAACGAAGGGCTCTCACCTGATGATAGGGAATTAATCTTTTCCTCAAATAGCCTGGGCCTTTGTGCTTATATGCTCTATAGGTGAGTATTAGGGCTTTAAATTTAATGTGGCTAACAAAGGGCAGCCAATGAAGTCTGCGCAGGGAGGCCGTGACGGAGGCACGGGCAGATACCGTAAGGATCCGCCAGGCTGCCGCATTCTGAATGATCTGCAACGGTGGAGCAGGTGGGCCGGCAAACATGAACACAGGCTGTTTGCATTGTCTAGTTTTGATGTTACCAGAGCGTGGATAACAGAATTGCAGCTCTCCTATGGGATCAGATGATAATCCTCTTCAGGGGCGGCTCCCGTCGCCCCACTGCTCTGCGAGCAGTTGAAACAGGAAAAATAAAATGATAATAACGAATGTTATGATCATTTTATTTTTTCGTGGCTCGGCTGGTATGGGGCGGGCAGGGCTGGCTCTAACAGGGGAGGAGTGGTAGGCACTCACTTAAGTGCGCCGGCCAGTCATGCACACTTTGCATGTTCTTCACCCAGGCTGTATTACAGCCTGGGTGAAGAACACGCCGAACCACGGCGCTCAGACCAATCATGACACTGCTATCAGTAGCGTTGTGATTGGCTAGGGGAGTCTGGAAGCCTGGGTGCTACCTGTTCCTGGTTCCTGCCCTTGGAAGCGGGCAAAGACAGAGAGGCAGCAGCCGGCCTGCAGGTAAAGGCTTTTTAGAAAAAGTATTTTCTTTTGTTTACCTCCCCTCAGCCTGCCCCCCACCCCGTTAAGTTGTGCCTACCACTGCTGCTGGTGCAGTTGCTTGTAGTCTGTGATTTGCAGTCGCAGTGACTATGGGTTCTGAGTCATGTTTTTAGATCAGTGCACCTAATGGTAAGACACGTCACATGACGCCCTTCTTAGGACATCATATGATGGTTCCTCTTTATCACTTAGCCCGACCCTCAAAATATCCCACTGTGCAACGCCAAAAAGTTTTTCAACATGCCAGGCACTCGACTAGGAGCTGTGACCACAATGTGAAGGAAGCTCCATACTCCAGGCCCTAGTGTAGACAACCATCGTACACATTACAGAAGAATCAAAACAAATTACAAAAGAAGTCTCTCGCCCAACCCTTGAAGCAGAGATGACAAACATGCAAAGAAGCTCTGGTGTGCAAGCACCGGAATGCCTCCGTGCATTCCAACCCTGGCTTCTAAAAATCTTCCCACAGATAAGTTAGACCAGTTTAACAGTAAATCGAGAGTGAAAACGTGTAAACAATTTTATCATTAACATCAGAACCACAAAACCCGGTTTGCCCAGATAAGACTGAGGTGACACACAGGGAGAAAGAGCCCAAGCAGGGTCAACCTTCTCCCTTAATCACCAATCTGCATTCCAGAAAGTGACATTTTTCAAACACATAGAAGGAATGGATTCCTGTGCAGATAATATACATAATAAGAAACTCAATGACCAGGGCCAGGGAGGCCTTTTATGCCTCTGGGCATTTCCTCGGTGGGCTGAAGCCCTCAGAGGCCGGTATTGAAAGTCCACGGCCGCTGCAGGTTCCTCTGTCACTTTCCCAGCTCCTAGAGGTCAACTGCAGCAGGTACATGGAGGCTTTAAGAGCGAGAGAAAGAGAGGGAGGTCAGAGAGGAGAGAGGGAGAGAGGGTAGATGGATGGCTGGAAGCTAGGAAGGGAGGAAGGAGCTAGCACAAGGAGGCAAAAGGAGAAGGCTAGTCTAAGCATTTTTGCCAGGGGTGCTTTTGGTCCACAGGTTTGGCCCTGACAAGGACTGTCTGCATATCAGGGGCGGCTCCTTCATTTGAGCAGAGGAGCATCGACCCACAAGCCCCAAGCTGATAAATAAAATGGTGATAAAGTTTATCTATTACCATTTTCTTTTTCAGCTACCCATCCCGAACTAAGTGTCAGGACGGGGCGGGCCAGTGCTGGCAAGTGACAGCAGCAGGGAGCTGTGCGCTTTAAAATGTGCATGCCTCTTTGGCAGCCGTCTTGGGACGGCCAGTCAGACATGCACATTTTAAACTTCTCTAACCCAGCTGTCCTAGACAAGCGCTGGCCTCTAGTGCTCTTGAGAGCACTGAGTGAGGCTGCTCCCTCCAATCCCGGTGCTTCTCTCATGCTGTGAGAGCAGCGCCAGGATTGGGTAGTGCAGTTTTCCTGGGTCCTGAGCTGCCAGAAGACACCTGAGAGAGGAGGATGTTATGCTGTAAGTTAGGAAGGAAAGTATATTTTATTTATTTATTTGTGCCCCCCCCACCCCACTACCCTCGGTACATGCCAGCCACCACTGATCATCTTCCTAACTGATTTTAACATAAGAAAACAGCTGGTAGACACAAATCTGACCCGAGGTTCAAAGGATAAGTTGAAGTTGGAATCAAATTTGACCCCAGGTTTCTTACCATCTCTTCATGGGAGGGAGGGGTGCCGAGCTCCGACGGCCACGAGTTGAGAGCATCAGGCTGATGGTTAGTTCCAAAAAATGAATCTTTGTTTTATCAGAGTTTAACTTAAGGCAACTCGCATTCATCCATTCGACGATGGCCCTCAGGCATCCCTTAAACGCTGTCAATGCCCCAACCGTTTTCTCTTGGAATGAAAGTAACAACTGTGTATCATCTGTGTAAGAGATGATCCTTATGCCCCATGCCTCCACTAACTTAGCCAAAGGGGCCAAGTAAATATTAAAAGGTACCTCGCAATTGAGTGGTTTAGCCACAGATGTAAAGGGAGAAAGAAAAACCCTTTACAATTTTTCTTCCAAGTAAGACTTCTGCCAGGCCCAAGCTAAGCCTTGGATACCCACATCCCATAATCTGTCCAGGAGGATAGAGTGGGAGACCGTATCGAAGGCTGCTGACAAATCAAGAAGGACAACCATGGCTGCCATACCCTGATCAATGATGAATTCAGCAAGCTCCAGAAGAACGGATTCCGTGCTGTAGCCCACACGGTATCCTGACTGAGTATCGTGGAGCAAGTTGTTGTTTTCCAAGATACTAGTAATTTCACGGTAACCCACTTCTCTAACATTTTGACAGCAACTAGTAGCAGGAAGATAGGGCTAAAATTGCTATTCACCTTGGGGACCGCATTAGCTGTCGTCAATAAAGGTGGAAGCACTTCCTGCTTCCAAGCCTGAAACACTATCGCTGCCTCCAGTGAGGTATTTAACAGCTTATGGAAAATGGGGCTGATTATTGGTGCGGCCATTTTGGGGATGTGTGGAGGGCATAGGTACAAAGGGGACCCAGACGTACAACTGGCCAGTAGGTGGAAGCGTCCATAAGCGTAAGGGAGTCTCGATTGTCTAGTAATGGTCCCGGAGGAGTGTTGCTGTCGGCGATGGGAGTTGGGGCTTCTTGTGAAGGAAACTGGTCATAAATCATTTGGATTTTATGATACAAGAAGTCCGAGAGTTCTTCACACATTATGGCAGATGGAATCAAAGTGTTTTGCAAAGCACCAAGGGACAGAAAAAAGTTCACTACTTTAAAAAGGTTTGCGAGGTTTATTCGTGGCTGTGGTGATAGAAGATGAAATGAACTCTTTATGTGCCTTGCGCACTGCACTCCGTAAAAGTATTTAGTGCTCTTTCATAAGTTAGTTTCGTAACAGGGTCATATGATTTCCTTCACATGCATTCAAGGAGTTTACAGTTTGATCTCGCCTTTTTTAATGCATCAGTAAACCAGGGGGCAGAGGGAGTTGATCTCCGTTGGGATACCGCTTTTAAAGGTGCGATGCCATCCAGGGCAAAAGTTAACCAATTAACATTGGCCAGGTGAGAGCATCCTGCGCCTGAGAGTGCAAGTGGGGTAGCCTGTTAGCTTCTGAGAATAGGGGTTCAGATACTTGCTTCCATGGGCTGGAAACTTTCTGCATGTGGAGTTACTGTTTCTTAGGGCAGATCCTAACCATTTAAAAAGGTATTAAGGAATGATGGGACAAAGGTAATTTGAGAATTGGGCCCATATGCATATTCAAGGAGTGTGTGACCCGCTTTATGGGTCGGCCCTGTGACGTGTTGAACGAGGTTAAATCCCTCGAGATTATTGAGGAATAGTTTTGCCACCAAACAGTTCGGATCGACAATCCGTAGATTGAAAACGCCCAACAGCAAAATATTAGCGCAAGTGATGCAAAGTTGACCAAGCAGGTCTGTTAATAAATTCAGTGATTCCGACGCCCCGTTGGGGGGTCAATAGACTAGACGTCCTGCCACTGTGAAGGAGGGGATAAGGGTGATTACAAAAGACATGCCCTCGATATTCCGAGGTTGTGATATGGAGCATTGATGGGACTCTCTGTACACTAATAATTAATCTACGAAGAATCAGCAGCGTGCACCACCAACCAGTTTTACAACAAAGTGCAGTTTCCACCTCCCCAGCATTAGTGTGTAATTCAGAAACTAATTGATTCTGGAAGCGACGTCAGTTTTACAGTAGTTGATTTTTTTTTCTGCTCCCTCTTTAAACTTTGAAATACAAAATGCTGTGATTGTACAAGCATCACTCACCTGCTTTGTACGATGAAACACTATAACTGAATACTGCAGTGACAGTATCATATATTTCAGTTTTGTAGAGTTATTACTTTGAAAGGTAAGAAAAGATATGGGTAACTGTAATGATACTGACAATGTATGTTATGTAGACAGTAGCTCCAATGTATTTATTAAATTGTCTTATAAAGCGCTGACTTGTGACAATAACTTCACAGCGCTGATGTCTGCTCTTAAGTTGATCAACTCTGTTGCCAGGTGAGGTCAGAAGTATATCTGTGTGGGATTTGGAAACTTCATGGGAATTTCCAAATCCAGGACTTAATGGGGGTCGAACTGCACTGCCTTGTCCAATAGAAGCATAGCAAGGAAAATGGCCCCTTTTGTGTATGTACTGTTGGGATAGTATAATACAGCAAATCTTAGTGGTCTATCGGCCTCTCAGGGCTCTGAGACCGGTGCCACTGCACCTACTGCACCAATGGTTGCTCCTCCCCTGCTGTCCACGAGGAGTCCAGACAATACTGTGTACACATCAGAGTTGGTATACAGGCTCTCTGCAGCCCAAGTACAGCATACATTGATGCTTAATTTGTGCCAGTGCTTGTAGGTGGTGCTCTCCGGCTCTTTTTAAGATCAGAGTTTGACCAGATAAAGGCAGAAGAGGAAGACAGGAGGAGGAAGCGAAAGGTAAAAAAACCGTGACAAAGGAGAAACCGGATGAAAAAAACTTGCAAAGGCTACGTAAATTAATCGGAAATGTAGGGTGGTAGAACAAAGACTTGAGTGGAATCAAAATTAGGCAACCGTGGCATTCCACAACCCCAGCATCAGGCTCATAAGAAAATTACTTAGCCCTCGCTCTTTTTTATACAAATTAAGCTTTAAACTAGTGTGCAGCACAGAGTACTAAACCTAGTAAACCTATACGAATATATTAAAGCATTGAACAGAATACCAAGGAAATTGAGCACTATAAGTCCCAGAGCTGACACTCTTGCATAGGTGCTTATAGAAGATGGAGACGCGTCATAGCTAGATTATGTCAGCGACCTCTTATTTATGTCCTTGTCTTGTCCCACAACTTGAGAAGCATCAACTTTTGCACCTTTATTCTGCCACCTACTCATGACAGCTAAGTGTCCTCAGGCCGCAGATTTCTATCCTGGCAGGATGGCAGGACTGGCTCAGTGTTTCAGCCTTTTTAGGATGCTAATATGATGCCATCCGTTAGGTATGAACTCACGGGGGACTCTTCCCAAACTAATTTTGGTTATATAAAGTAGTAATCCTAAAGAACTAATAAGTACTCTTGTGAAATAGCCGCAAAACAACTAAAATTAGAATATTTTGGGAATACTCATATGCAATGAGTACAAAAAGCCAGAATTGTACTCGCTTTGCATTTTTCGACAGAGTGAGTTCGATGTTTCAGGTCTCGATTCATAAAGGGAAGTAAGAGTGCATAAATTAATACTCCTGTATTAAACTCATTTAGGTTCTACCTATCACATTCAAATTTATTTTGAAAGTCTTTCACATTGTGAATGGGCTAAGTCAAGTTAAGAACAGATAAGCTTGTATTGGAAAAGCCAAAGACAATTATAGATTTGGAAGACTTTCAGCTGTGTTGGTGATGTTCGTTGATGTCAGAGTAAAGAGTTGGTTTGTCTGAAGGGGAGCTCTCATTCTAGTGCAGCATTAACACCAGTATTCTTATCAACAAAATGTAAATGCCTTTTTAGGTCTCGCCTAGGCAGCGCGCATGCGATGCTCTAGGAGATGACCTTTAGAAATTGGTCAGCTCTTTTTCAGCGCTCGTGCTTGTGCTGGCATCCACCTTGCGGGAGCGAGCAGCGGCGCGCGCCAATTGAAAAACACGGATGGTCCGCGCGCCGCTGCTTGCTCTCGCAAGGGGTATGCTAGCACAAGCACGAGTGTTTATTTTTGTTTAGCCTCCGCTTGCTCGCCGCCCCTACACCACCTCCCGCCCATTGCTGTCTTTCAGGCTTGTTTTTGTTTAGCCTCAGCTCACTCGCAGTCCTTACACCACCTCCCGCCCATTCCTTTGATGCTTTTTTTTTGTTTAGCCTCCGCTCGCTCGCCGTCCCTAAACCACCTCCCGCCCATTGTTGTCTTTCATGCTTGTTTTTTTTTTTCTCAGCTCGTGCGCCGTCCTACTACCACCTCCCGCCCGTTGATGACTTTAATTCTCTGACTTCCTCCGCAGTGGCGGAGGGCCAGGGGCATATATAATGCCCCAAACTGACCCCCAAGCACACAAGCCGTAGTGTGGTCCGTCTTGTACCCTGCTGGCTCGGGGCTGCAACACTCGTGCTTTTCACCCAACTAATTTCAGGGACTTGAACTGTAGTCCAATACCATGGCTGCTCCGCCCCATCCCGTTTAGCTTTCCCAATGCTGTTTTCATCACTGTGCCCTCGCTTCACCCATCCTCCCCCGTGTCCACCCCTCCTAACCTTCCCTCCCCAGTCATTGCTTGTTTTGCCATGTTCATAATGTTTGTTTATTTTAAGTATTCTGCGCAACAGTTGATCTATTTTTGGGCCAAACTGAAGTTTGTGCGAAATTGCACAGAAATATAAATCTAATTGTGTTTACGGTGGCTCTTCACCGTCATTGTTGTATAATCTGGTAATAACACACCAATTTTAAAGGCCGCAGGGCATTCTGAGTGTGGGGGGTTTTCAAAGCGTCCGGTTGTCATCGTCTGCAGCCCCACCCTGACTCAACCCTGCTTCCAGTGATGGCCAGGGCCCTCAGGTGGCTGGGATGGCCTGCCGCACAGCTCTCCGACTTTACTAGTTAAAGTGCTGGTGCTTATGGCTTCTAAGGTGACCCTTTCCCGCTAGTCGCACATGGGACAGCCCTCAGCTTGGCTCAGCCCATGTCTGGCTCCAGGGCTGCACCACAGGACAGGCTGCTGTGTCTTCAGCATCACATTGCTGCAGGTACTTCAGATGCGTCTGCACATGTATTTCTGTTGTCCGGAGATGCTTTATGGATGATCGCCAGCCCTCTGGTTATGGTAAAGAGGGAGCCTGTTCATTGTCTCCAGAACTGTGTGACTCATTTCTATAATTGAAGCCTCTGGAGCACACTAGCAGTGCTGGGTGCCGCAAGCTATGAGCTCACAAAGTTCCTGCATATTAGGTGTTACGTTAGTGTTCTTGGCTGCAGGTCTGTTGGTCTTTGCGAGTAGAGATGTCTAAGGGTGTTTTTTTCTTTCTTTTTTTTTTTTAGCATATTTGCATGTTTTTTTTCAGTGTCCATCCTCCTGTGTATGTATGTGCTGCATAGCTATACACTTAAAAGATCCCAAAGGCGAGACCTATTGGCTATGCCAATGCTTGTTTAGAATATAGTGACAGAGTTAGCAAAAAAGTAAACGAATGGAATGTACGGAGACTGGGACAGAAAAACAAGTCTGGGCACCAAAATAAAAGTGGCCTCCATTAGTGAATTAGAAAGCTAAAAAAAGTGGCCCATGTTTGCAAATTGGGGCAGTTTTGAACTGGTAAAAACACACTGTGTAAGTGTTTTGCAAGATATGAAAAACTGCATGGATTTGAGTTTGCTACAGGCAATATTTGTTTTAATGTCAGGGAAATAGCAGCGGCGGCTAGTAAAATATGAACGTGGTGAGCAATAAGCCTACAAAATGAACTTACTTTTCCTGCCGCTTGACCACTGTAATTCGAGGGAGTTTGAAAACGCTGATCTCCCTTTTCTCTGGGTACTCCAGTACAGTTTGTGCCTCCTCTCGTATGGTGCAGACTGCCAACAAAGAGCTGTGATGGACAAAAACATAGCCAATCACTACGTAGCTTTCTTGCTCTGTATTTCAACACAAAGCTTGAAAGCAGCACCAGGATTGGTTGGGCGGCCCAATCCAGCGCTCCCTCCGAGTACAGAGGGACTGGGTCTCTGTCCCCATAGTGCTCTCATACAGTGCAGACTCAGAGGGCAAACGTCCACATATCAGATTGGCTGCATTGAAGCTAACAGCCAATCGGACATGCGCACTTCACTGCAACCATCAGGAGGATGGATGATGTCTGGGCCGGTTTTGGCCGATATTGTGACACGGGGCAGATACAGCCGGGTCCCGGTAACAAAATAGCCCTCCAGGGCCCCAAAACTGGCCCCCCAGGGTCCCAAAACCAGACCCCACCCCGGCAGACCACCAGGGAAACACCCGGTGCCCGCTACGGCCAGTCTGGCCCTGGAAACCGCCCTGAATAGCAGAAAAAACCAGCCCACCAGACCCACAAACAGTGAAACAACAAGTCCACACACTGACCTGTCAGACAAACCTATTGGGCACTACCTGATTGTCCTATAGGCCAGCCTGAACCTTCAAAGAGATAGAGGAATACCGAGTTACAAAAGTGCTGAAAATGGTAAAGCTTGAGGAAAGTTTTTCTTGGCCAAATTTAGGATTTTTATGATTTCACATGTCCTGGTGGCTCCAATGGCCCCACAATTTTTAAGTTTACCATTTAAGATGGTCTTGTGAAAAATCCCTTCAATGTGATGAGCACAACTTGAAAAGTAGATGAAAACTGAAAAGAAGCGCCTTTAAATCAAAAGAAGTTTAGATGAGGTTGTCGCAGTTTCTTGTCCACGAAGTGAACAGCAATGAGTTGAAGTCAGTCTTAGGATGAGAAAGAGCAGACGCATGCAATTTAGAGAGCAAATCAGCGCACCAGCCCAACCTGGAAATAAATGAATATTGAACAAAATAACTAAACAAGCATCACCAAAGCCACCAGCCCTGGCATTGTCAAGCAGACGCAAGCTGAAATTTTTTTTTTTCCATCCCAAACATATTTCACAAAAATAAAAAGGAAAAAAAAAGAAAAGATGCTGCAAAGTTTGCTTGCTATAAAAATGCTAAAATAAAAAATGACCATCACATGTAGTGTGAAATGTGAATAGAAGATTTTGGGTGCTTCCTAGCAGGCAGGTTTACTTTTAACACGCATCACAGGAAAATGCACTTCTAAATGCTGTAAAAAACGTACCATTTGCTTTGAATTACTGAAACCTGAAGACTTACAAGGATGATGTTAAAAAAAGATAAAGAATGTGAAAAGTATCTGTCCTCTAGCTGTGGCACTGAAGTGTACTTATGGTTAGGCGCATGTGAACAGTGAAAATGTCGTTACTCACAGTGTAAGAGAGCCAATGGCTGAAGTGGGCTGATCCATTAGCACATGCTGTATACTGGAGTGAAGCAGAGACGTTTTAAGGCATGGACAAAGTGGGCTTTGGCCCTGGGCCCCAGTCTTTCAGGGGGCCCTCTGATAGAGCCAGCTCTGTTCTGCAGAGTGTCCTGCCCTGATGACCTTGAATAATTCTTAAACTGATTGCTCTAAATACTGTTTTCCTTTAATTTATTTTAAAGTGGGTGTTGTGTGAGAGTCTATTACAAATATTTGCCAGAGAACCGTTATCTTTATGTTTAATGCAACATCCATAAAAAGTTTCTTTTAGATCAAAACAGATCCTCACATATGAGAAATAGGAGGCTGTCGCAGAGATTATTTGCAGCAATGTTACATGTCACAATCCCTGAATATTAGATGTAAACACATTTACAATGTGGATGAGTGGGCCTGTGCACGGTCAGTGACCTGGCCAAAGAGTGCATGAAAGAGCTGAAATTAGATCATAAATTCAAAGCTATTCTGAGTAGGGGCCCCCAAAATACGTTTGGCCAAGGGTCCCCAAAATCCTTAAGTTGTCCCTGGAGTGGACGTAAAAGGTGAATGACAGATGAACAAGCCAATGTATGAAGAGAGCCAACTCAAAGCTCTGCTTTTTATGTATTGCTTATGCATTTTTGTGATTACAGGAAGCTGGCAGGACAGCTATAGTGGTGAGTTGGCGAGCCCTAAAAACTGAAGCAGAGAGGAACGTGGAGCCTTCCACGCTGAAAATGACAAGCAGAGACCATTGAACTAACGTGAGAACGACAATGCAGGGAAGAATCAAAGGTTAACAGCCAGGAATTTGAAAGAGAAAAAGTATAAATTTGCTTGAAATATAACAAAAAAAAGAAAAAACCCCAACTCCGCATCGGGGTCCCAGACCTGTGTGCTTGCTGAGGGCCACCATCAGTAAGACAGAGAGTGAATGAGTTGTTGGATTGATACAATAAACGTTACCCACCTTGGACTGAAGACTGCATTTTCCTGCAAGAATAAATACGGAGCATTTAGGCTGTGGCAGGCAGTGGCTGAGGGAAGGTGGTTATAGTGGGTAGCGCCCCATAGATTTTCGACCTAAACAATTGGATGAAAAGGTTTTCTATTAAATATGAATTCAAACAAATTGTCTGCAAATGGATCGATCCATTGAAACCCGCATCTGAGTCCTTCCCCTCAAAGAAGAAGCCATCACGTGCCAGGTAACCGCTTTATCCCGTACACTGGCGGTTGCCGCTTTACACCATACAGTGGTGGTAACCGCTTTACACCATACACTGGCTACATATTGTTTCTGCCATAGGGCAAGCCTAGGGACTCTTTGCCTGCAGACAAGATTCTAACAATAAGCACCTTCTGCCTGTTCGCAGGTTTAAAAAAAAAAAACAGAAGGAGTGGTTGCTGTTTCAGTCTTGGCAGCTTGGAATGGCCTCTGGCCATGTGTTCGACTGCTATTTACCTTGTATTTTAAAGCTTGGTTGATCAACAACTCTTCTTTTTAATTTTTCTTCCTTTCACAGCATAAGCAGAACCAATAGCGCCTAGATACTCAGATTCAGTATTTCCGTGCTCTACAAATAACTTTCACCATCGTCAGCTTGTTATTGGTTTAAGAAAGCAGCACTAATTGCATCCTACAAATGAGCTATTATCTCTTACTTTGCCACGAGCTACCCGGGCACCACTGCTCTCTCACTCTCATGGAGCTGGGAAAGGCTGATCATTGAAAGAGCGTGTGAGCCATTGCGAGGGATGGTATCCCAACGCTTTCACAATGGAAACAGTGACAGTCACAGCATATCACGCGTGTTTGTAAGCTGTCGTTCAGGCTCGTGAAGGTGGAAGAACCTTCTCGAGGAGCTTCAGGAGCCTTCATTAACATTTTCGATGAACTGGCCCCGTCTAAAGGAGAATACCCAGAACGGATCCTGCTGGGTTACGCCCAACATTCTCATTCCAAGAGTCAGCGGATTATCACACAAGTCTCCAGAGAGTTGTGAAGGCAAAAGCATGAATTTGGGAATGTGGTCCCCTAGCATTGTTTGTGGAATAGGAAGTGGTCTGTTGCTTCATGTGCCAGGTATTGGGGCCAGCCAAGAACCCGTCACGCGTCATGTCTGTAGATCTGAGCAAAGTCCCATGGTGGAAGTTGAGCCTGGACATCTGCAGAATTCTAGGCCTTGATCACAGTAGATCGGTGTGCCCACTACTGAGAGGTGGGATGCGGGCCACCTTGCCTGCCACCCGTTGATGCATGGAATTACTAAAGAAAGAAGACAATAATGGTGTACCATTTCAAGGTTGGAATTTGCAACTGTACCACCAGTCCCCAAGCATCTGCCAAAGGAGGACCAATCCACGATGACAAAAAGCTGATGCTGACAATGAGAATTTCATGCACACTACCAAGAGAGCATGAACAGCACCATCCAACAAAAACCCATTGGTCAGCAACATTCCAAGTTTATCCCCACTGAAACCAGCATTCCAGAACTTTGCCTAAAAAGTGGCCACCCAAAGAGGAACTATAACTACATGACATGTCAAAGACAACCCATTGAGTGTACCATTCAAATCATCTGGGTGAAAGTTTGGGGTCTCATCGGCTAATGGTCTTGAAGGTGAAAAGAATGGTGAAAGCCGCAAAGAGGAATGCCACCTGCAATGTGCTTGAAAAAAGAATGAGCCTGTACCTTGCGTTCTTTGTTTAGTATACAATTTCACTAAATAGTCAAACCCATCGATTTCAGTTTGAGCAGGTATTTTATTTTAACCTTTTTATTTTCACTAGATTCTTATTTTTGCTGCTTTTTTGATCAGAAAAAAACATGTGTCTGGTCATATCAAAAATTCTAGACATAAATGTGCTATACAACATATATTTACATAAATCAGTGTGTGACTTTTACAAAAAAGAAAATCTAATACATATCACATCCAATACATATATCACAATTGTTATTCTCAATTTTAATCCTGAAACTCTTAAAGCGTCTATATTCAGTATCCCAAATCAATACAGGGGAAACTATTATTTTAGAAATCTTCTCAGATTACATTTTATTCATTATTCCTCTGTATTTTTATGTGCCGTGTGCCTGTGCCATGTGTGGGCATTAAAAAAGGTCAGAGGGAAGGACACCCCTTATGAGAGCTCCAAGTACCTTTTACAGCGTTCCTGTGATTTGAATGAGGAGAGCAATTATCTTCTGGAAAATGTGGGCAATGCCAGCTTGACTCCAAACCCATGATTCCCCATCTTCCGCTTTGACTAGTGACACTCCTCGTGAAACAGGTGATCCACCAACCATTGGGCATTTGGGACCCTGCAGCTGATAATGTCCTGCTCCTTCCAGTTCCCTGTTGGCTAAGAGAAAATGTAAGTGGAACAGGAATTTGCTGATTGGGATGGTGTGTCATGTACAGAATAATGCAGTAACTTTACAATGTGCTGCACAACTTCCATGTTGTCGTACTGGCATCTGCGACTGAGCAAACGTTTCCCAGTTGACAGCCACCATGTGCAACCCTGCTTCAGGCTTGTGACAGCCTCAATTAACGTATGTAACAGGAACTATTAACCGTGCGTACCCCAGAGCCTTGCTACTTGCCTGCCATCAGCATTACCAGCACATGCCGCGGCATGAAGGTGTGCATGTGTGTCCGTGTCGTGCTTCCTCGCCTGTGCTCAGAAGAGCAGCACATCGTGCTGCACGTGCCTTGCCAATAGCCTCTCTGCTTTGGAGGCAGTGAGCCTGGATCAGGAGGAAGGGAGCACAGACAGCTCAGTGACATGGGTTGATGCAAACTTCTTGATCTGACCTGCATCTTCTCCCCTCCCTTTTTACAGTCAGGCAAATTGTGTCTGTGTGAGTACTCACCTCACCTAGTGCTTGTAGCTGTCCTGGGCATAGGAGCAGTAACTCATCAGGAAATTCGATAATCAGCCTATTGCATAGCCACCTATTATTGTCTGTTCTTCTCTTTAATCTGCCTGTTGATGAGGCGTGGGGCAGTTTCTTTCCGCCAGTCCGTGATTTGCAGTCGCAGTGACTATGGGTTTGGAGTCATGTTTTTCGATCAGCGCACCTAATGCTAAGACACGTCACATGGCGCCCTTATTAGGACATCATATGATGGTTCCTCTTTATAACTTTGCCTGACCCTCAAAATATCCCACTGTGCAACGCTACAAAGTTTTCCAACGTGCCAGGTACTTGACTAGGAGCTGTGACCACAATGTGAGTGAAGCTCCATACTCCAGGCCCTAGTGTAGACAACCATCGTACACATTACAGAAGAATCAAAACAAATCACAAAAGAGAACTCTGGCGCCCAACCCTTGAAGCAGAGATGACAAACATGCAAAGAGGCTCTGGTGTGCAAGCACCGGAATGCCCCCGTGCATTCCAACCCTGGCTTCTAAACATCTTCCCACAGATAAGTTAGACCAGTTTAACAGTAAAACGAGAGTGAAAACGTGTAAACAATTTTATGATTAACATCAGAACCACAAAACCCGGTTTGCCCAGATAAGAGTGAGGTGACACACAGGGAGAAAGAAGCCAAGCAGGGTCAACCTTCTCCCTTCATCACCAATCTGCATTCCAGAAAGTGACATTTTTCAAATACTTACAAGGAATGGATTCCTGTGCAGGTACTATACATAATAAGAAACTCAATGACTAGGGCCAGGGAGGCCTTTAATGCCACCCGGCATTTCCTCTGTGGGATGGAGCCCTCAGTGGCCGGTATTGAAAGTCCACGGCCACTGCAGGTTCCTCTGTCACTTCCCCAGCTCCTAGAGGCCAACTGCAGCAGGTACATGGAGGCTTCAAGAGAGAGAGAGAGAAAGAGAAAGAGAGGGAGGTCAGAGAAGAGAGAAGGGGAGAAAGGGGAGAAAGGAAAGAAAAGGAAAGGAGAATGTTTGCCAGGGGTGCGTTTGGTCCCCAGGTTCGGCCCTGACGAGGACTGTCTGCTCACAGTTTCATATTATAACCAAGGTGTGTGAGGATTACCAAGTGCCATAGAATTAAAACAAGATAGAGCTACACTGTAATATTACTACTCACAAAGTTAATGAGGCTTCTGGAGCCTCTGCACAGGTATGCCCTCTGGACCAGGGCATCATCAGCATCCATAGGTGGGCATATATCTCTTGCTGGCAGGGCCCTACAGTGGTTCATTTATTTTGTGAAACTTACACAAAAAGTGACTTCTGGTCCACTGCCTTCTTGTCACTCCTCTTTCCTATTGATGTCTGTATGATCCGCAATCCACTTGTCATATTCTCCTTGTTAAAATAACAAAAACAAACAGAATATATCTATAATATAGAGATAGTGACTCCGTAGTTAAAATCAGGTCAGAGTTTCCATTGAAAAGGCGATTTTTATTGTGCTTCTAACTCTGGGGTGGCACTCTTTGGTAAAACTGCATGCAACTTCCAAAAAACAGAACAGGTAAATCTGGGTTACTTTCAGGATGTTAAGGTTCAGGGAGATCTGTGTGGAAGCCTAAAGAAATGGCGAGGTGGTCAATAAATAAATGTTTTCCATTGTAACCATCACAGGAAGCTTTGATGACCAATACAGCAAGAAGCATTTGCAACGCCAATAGGTCTGGCTTCAAACGAATGTTGTATGGCCATGCAAAGCATTAAAAGTAAATAGCATGGGAATGGACAAGCATTTGGGTGGAGCAAAGAACTGTAGAACAATATTGGTGTAGGTTAAGGGGTCAGGTGACGGTTGCACTGTCAAGCCAGACCTAAACATCCTCAGACCAAAACATTTGCCTCCTCTGAGGCCAGGGGTCGCAAAGGAAGTGCCAGGAGTAGCAGTGAACAAGCTAGAGGTCACAGCTGCGACCCCTGACTACCTCCAAATGATGTCAATGGGGCAAAGCCGAAGCCCCTCTTTAGTTATGTTCACATAAGTGTCTGGCGACAGCTGCACTGTCAGGCCAGAGCATAAAAACTACCTAATGGAATTACACAGCGCTCAGCATGAAAGTAGAATTACAGAGGATGTGGCTTAACGGCTAGAGAGGTCAACTTTGAAACTGGGGAACCAGGTTCGAGTCTGGCAGGAGGTTCAAACATCCTGTGATTCTGGGGAAATCACTTAATTTACCCATGCCTAAAAAAAAAAAAAAAAAAAAAAAAAGAATGTGTCCATCTGTAATGCAACTGGTGCTTCTGTAAAACGCTCCAATACCTTCGGGTCAAGTTCGCGTGATAAAAAAACTGCAAAGAAAAAAGTCTGGGGTGTGCCGTTGCCTGGGTGCTGTTGCTCATTCACAATCCACTCAATATTTTTTGGGACATTAGCGTTTGAAAAAAGTGTCCTGTGGGCTTCAAAGGGTTACATTATAGAGCTATCTTAACAGTTGAAAAAGTGCTTTTGATTTGCCTATAACTTTAGCCCCATTTGACAGATTTGTATGAAATTTTACAGATAATTCTGTTAGTTTACTTTTCTCATGTTTAAATTAATGCAGACTGGTCAAGGGAGGCAGGGTTAAAATGGGTAGGGTACATAACAAACTCCAAAAACTGCGGCTGACCCTTGGTTCAGCACCTGAATCCCCGTTCAATGAATATAAATGTCCTGTGCATTATACTTCTGAAGTCCGCCGCAGTTGGGCTCTACTGGAATCCAGACAAGAAATTTTAAGAAAATGGAAGGTGCACCAGGAAAGGAGTCCAAACGTTAATAAGGAAGTCCTTTAAGTTTCTTTTATTCTTTATAATAAAGCATGCAGTCAGACATCAGCCAACCCGTTTCGTTCTTTACAAAAGAACTTCTTCAGGGCTGAAACAATTGACACAAGACAGCACATAAATATACACAAATACATATAATAAAAACCACATAAATACACAAAAAGAACTACATCACATGTATAAGATCAAATAACACCAAACACATAAACAATATAAATATATGTATGAAAAATGTATAGACAACATATATTTGGAACAAATCCTTATGACACCACACTATTTAAAACCTAGTACAGTGAAATCTGAGCCAAGCCCTAATGTAAAACACATATATAAATGACCAATATAGAAAATAACACAAAGTGCACAAATCCTCAGTAAAACAAAATTCAACGTACCACAAACAACATATTACATATACACTTATATACATAAATTCATTTTTATAAAAAGATTTTTTGTATAAAAAAGAGAAATATAAATGAGAAAAATAAATAAATATTAAAAAAGGAGTAGAAATATAGTAAAAAGATTTTAAGGGGAAATTAAAATAAAAAGAAGGAGGGGGGGGAAAAGGAAAGAAGAGATAAATCCTCACAAAGAACCAAAAATGTAAGGCTTGTTAAAGAGCCATATTTAATTTTAATACCGTACCCAAGTTCAAGAAAGGCGGAAGAGAATATATGTATATATGAGGAGGTAGAATGTAAAGGGAAAGCCTAAGATATTATCAAACAAATGACAGTCAACAATTCGCAAACAATTAAGAATCACAAATTCTCACCAATATTAATAATTGGCAGTGGTCCTATCGAATTCAAATCACGAAGGAATATTTATCGAATCCCTACTGGAAATCCCTCAGTAAGAGTTCCAAAGCGCAATCGACAAATCCACTTGGATTCAACTTGCCTGAGTTGTAGTTCCCTATTGCCCCCTCTTTTACTTATCTGGGCATGAACAATGCCGTGGAACCAAAATGTGGCATCTCCATTGTGTTCCTTATTGTAATGTTCTGTTATTGGATATCTGGTATCCCTACTTAGTGGTGCTCTCCGATGTTCCTGGATGCGGATTTTCAAGCAGCGTGTGGTGCTTCCAACATATATTATTCCGCATTCACACCCCAGGACATACACTACAAAGGAGGTGTTGCAATTAATAAACTGCTTAATGGAGTACGTTCTTGGGCTGTTATAAGAGAAATTCTTAGTTCTGTTCTTCCCCATGGAGGCAGATGTTACAACTCCCACAGTAAAGAAACCCTTAGGTTTACATGATAACCACGTTCCGCTTGTTTGTGGTGCTGTAACATAGCTTGGACATAGATGTTTCTTCAAGGACATCCCCCTCCTGTATGTGATAGCAGGCACATCAGTGACACAATCCTTAAGGCCCGGGATATCAGTAAGTAAGTCCCAGTTCCTTCGAAAGGCCTTAAAAATCTTAGCACTATGTATGGTATATTGCGTGATAAATCTTGCCTTGTCTCTGTTCTTAGATGTCCCCCGGGATATTACCTTGTCCTGAAGTGTAAGTCCCCTATCAGTTGAAAGTATCCTGGTTTCTACTCTCTCCAAAACCTTGTTGCTGTATCCTCTTTGTTGAAATTGTATTGTATTGTATTGTATTGTATTGTATTAAGCACTTGTAAAGTGCACTGTCGCCCAAAGGGTATCCTGGCGCTGTCGAACATATGCTCAAGTCAGCCATGAATGGATAAGCGGCCATGAGCAGATTGATTGAGGCAGGCTAATTATGGGAAAGTTCATTCCCTGGGAAAGAGCCAAGTTTTGACTCTTTTCCTAAACTGCATCAGATCTTCTGACTGTCTGATATTGGTGGGGAGTTTATTCCAAAGCTTTGCTGCCGCAATGCTGAAAGCTCTCCCACCTGATGTTATTTTTCTGAATTTAGGCACCTTAACCAAATTGGCCGAAGATGAGCGTAAACTCCGGGTGGGGACATACCATGCAAATTTGTACTGCATGGGTTTAGGTCCAACACCATGCAGAGCTTTGAACACAAGGCAGAGGGATTTAAACTTTATCCTTTCTGACACTGGGAGCCAATGTAGCTCTGCCAGCGTTTGCGATGCGGATGAATGTCTTGGTCTTGCTAGAGCCATCTTGGCCGCCATTGTCTGGACCCTCTGCAGTCTCTCCATTAGGTACTTTGGAGACTCTAGCAGCAGTGCGTTACAGTAGTCTAGTCTACTCAAGATAACGCTTCTAACTACCAGTGCTCTGGCCTGTGAGGGTAGCATTGGTAGGATCTTTCGGAGCACCCTGATAAGAGCAAAACAGCATCCAGCAGTTTGTTGATCTGGGTTTCTAGGCTCAGTTTATCGTCGAACATCACTCCTAAATTGCGCACCGTCTCTGAAGATCTTAGAGGAATATCGGTCGGTATAGGCCAGAAATCATTTGGTAGTAGACGAGGAACTTTGCCTGCTGCGCAGCACAGGATCTCTGTCTTGTCTGCATTGAATTGAAGAGAGTTTTCTCTCAGCCAGCCTGAGGCATACTTCATGCAGGTATGGAAATCTTCCAGTGAGATAAATTGGTCCCCCTCCAATGACACAATAAGCTGCGTGTCATCTGCGTAATTAATAAGGCTAACATTATGAGCTTTAATGTCGGCCAGCAATGGTCTCAAATATACATTAAATAATATTGGGCTAATAGCAGACCCTTGAGGAACACCATATGGGTTGTTAGTGAACTCAGATTGAAACGGTGAGAGAGCCACTGCCTGTCGTCTTTTAGAGAGGTATGATTGGAACCATTTCCATGCTGTGCCCACTATCCCTATGTCCTTAAGCCTGGCTAGACGTATCTCATGGTTAACCGTGTCAAAAACGGCGGACAGGTCAAGCAGAATCAGTATTGCGGACTGCCCCCTGTCCGTCCGCATTCGAAGATCATCCAACACGGTTACCAGAGCTGTCTCCGTTCCATGCCCTGGGCGGAAGCCAAATTGCACATCCTCCAGTAGATCGTTGGTTTCCAAAAACTGGGATAGTGCTTTACTGACCACCCGCTCTATGATCTTTATTGGGTAGGGCAGCAGGGAGATAGGTCTGTAATTCTTAGGGCAGTCTGGGTCTAGTGTTGCTTTTTTCAGCAGAGGTGTCACTACCGCTTGTTTCCAACAGTCCGGTACTGACCCGCTGGACAGTGATTGAATACAGATTTGTCTGGTAATCGGAAATAGCTCTAAACTCAGCTCTTTCCAAATTCTGTGTGGCAGTGGATCCAACGGCGAGCCTGAGGAAATACCTAGTGCTATTCTGGCAAACTCCTCCACCGATGGGGGCTCAAAGTGATCTAGAAAATGGGAGTTTTCCCCCATACTTTCTCTTTCCTTTTCCTGAGATGCTTTTATTGCCTCTACCTCGGCATTTCTCTCGGTGCATGGACTACTTGGCCCGAATCCCTCAAGAATAAGGGTGATCTTTTCCTCGAAAAGGTTGCGAGGTTGTTACAAAGATCCTGTGAAGGTTGTATTTTATTTTTTGTGCACTCCGGATTGGCAATATCCCCCACTATTTTAAAGATGCTTCTGGCACTGTTTGAGGACCTTAAAATCAGGTCTGCAAAGTACTCTGCTTTTATTCTGCCAATTTCTCTCTTATAGTGAGCTATTGCCTCTTTCCAGGCGGTTTTATCCTCCTCTGATTATCCCTTTCTCCATTTTCTCTCTGCTGACTTACAACTCATCTTTAGAGTTCTGAGTGTTTCGTTGTACCAAGGTGCGGAAGGTCTGCCCTTTTTCTTAAAATTTTTCAGAGGGGCAACCAGGTCTAGCCTAGTATTTATATGTTCGCAAAGGTCTCATAGTTTTCCTCTACCTGCCTATCTCCATCAAAAATTTCCTTCATAAAAAATACCGGGGAAAGCTTTGCTTTTTGCAACAGTCCCTTCCAGTCCCTAACTTGGCATTTCTTCAAACCAATAATGCTGGGGTTATTCTTTTTCGGGTTATGTACCCGGAATTTTATCAGGTGGTGGTCAGACCAGTCCATCAGTAGGGTGTCTACCCCTCCAACCGCTTGTTCTTCTGCAAAGATTAGGTCCAATATGTGCCCTCCCTTATGTGTAGGTTCAGTGACTTGTTGTGTTAAATTCAGGTTCTTACAGGAGTTGATAAGACTATTATAGTTTGAATCCAGACTCCCGTTGCACCATAGGTTAAAATCCCCCATGATAAATAATCTGGAATGGGTGAGTGCCATATTGGTGAAAACATCAATGATCGCCTGCAGCTGTGCATTGCTAACTGCTCCAGGAGGTCTATAGCACAGTATTCCAGTCAGCAATTGTCCCTTATGGTCTTTTAGTGAGAAACCCAGCACTTCTATGCCTTCGGCTTCATCAACATTTATGGGCACAAAATCCCATATCTCCTTGAAAATAATCCCGACCCCACCTCCCCTCCCTTTGGGTCGTGGCTTGTGGAATACTTTGTATCCAGGTGGACAGGCTAATCCCAGCTCCAAGTCTGATCCTGGGTGTGTCCATGTCTCAGTCATGAATAGGACATCTAAATCATGAGTTTCCAATAGTAGTTGGGTCTGTAGCCAGTGTTTGGGCAGGGATCTGACGTTAAGCAGACCGCACGCCAGGATGTCCCTACTATCCAAGTCTGAATTTGGTCCGGCTATCTCTACAGAAATCTCTTTCTTGTCTCTCTAACATTAGATAGATAGGTCACTTCTTCACTGCAGTTTCTCCTAATGCGTGTGAGCTCACCAAAAGGAATATTATTGATAACAAAATTGGAGTATCCAGGAGGGTGCAGAACTATATGAATATAATGAAATGATTGCTGAGATGGTAGACATCATACTTATGAACAACTTCTTCTTACACGATAATCGCTGGTTCCAACAGATCAAAGGGACTGCGATGGGTTCCAGGTTTGCTCCTTCGTATGCCTGCCTCTTCATGGGGTGGTACGAGAAGGAGCATGCCTGGGCCCGATGTGCCTCCCCCTGGACTGAATTCGTGTTCTGGGGGAGGTACATAGATGATATTATCTGCCTTTGGTCTGGCTCTGTTGAACAGCTACAGCAATATTTTGTTTATCTTAATGAGAATGCATTTAATGTGAAATTAACAATGTCTTTTCACAATGACAGTATCGACTTCCTAGATATTCGTTTCTATGTTGAACATGGGGTAATACAAAGTACTTTATACAGAAAGGAGACGGCGTGTAATGCCATATTGCATGCCTCCAGTGCCCACTCCAATTCTGTTATCAATAATATTCCTTTTGGTGAGCTCACACGCATTAGGAGAAACTGCAGTGAAGAAGTGACCTTTCTATCTAATATTAGAGAGACAAGAAAGAGATTTCAAAAAAGAGGATACGGCAACCAGGTTTTGGAGAGAGCAGAAACCAGGATACTTTCAACTGATAGGGAAGTTACACTTCAGGACAAGGTAATATCCCGGGGGACATCTAAGAACAGAGACAAGGCAAGATTTATCACGCAATATACCATACATAGTGATAAGATTTTTAAGGCCTTTCGAAAGAACTGCCACTTACTTACTGATATCCCGGGCCTTAAGGATTGTGTCACTGATGTGCCTGCTATCACATACAGGAGGGGGATGTCCTTAAAGAAACATCTATGTCCAAGCTATGTTACAACACCACAAACAAGCGGAACGTGGTTATCATGTAAACCTAAGGGTTTCTTTACCTGTGGGAGTTGTAACATCTGCCCCATGGGGAAGAACAGAACTAAGAATTTCTCTTATAACAGCCCAAGAATGTACTCCATTAAGCAGTTTATTAATTGCAACACCTCCTATGTAGTGTATGTCCTGGTGTATGAATGCAGAATAATATATGTTGGAAGCACCACACGCTGCTTGAAAATCCGCATCCAGGAACATCGGAGAGCACTACTAAGTAGGGATACCAGATATCCAATAACAGAACATTACAATAAGGAACACAATGGAGATGCCACATTTTGGTTCCACGGCATTGATCATGTCCCGATATGTAAAAGAGGGGGAAATAGGGAACTACAACTCAGGCAAGCTGAATCCAAGTGGATTTGTCGATTGCGCTTTGGAACTCTTACTGAGGGATTTCCAGTAGGGATTCGATAAATATTCCTTCGTGATTTGAATTCGATAGGACCACTGCCAATTATTAATAATGGTGAGAATTTTTGATTCTTAATTGTTTGCGAATTGTTGACTGTCATTCGTTTGATAATATCTTAGGCTTTCCCTTTACGTTCTATCTCCTCATATATACATATATTCTCTTCCGCCTTTCTCGAACTTGGATACGGTATTAAAATTAAATATGGCTCTTTAACAAGCCTTACATTTTTGGTTCTTTGTGAGGATTTCCTTCTTCTTTCCCTTTCCCCCCCCCTCCTTTTTATTTTAATTTCCCCTTAAAATCTTTTTACTATATTTCTACTCCTTTTTGAATATTTATTTATTTTTCTCATTTATATTTCTTTCTTTTATACAAAAAATCTTTTTATAAAAATAAATTCATGTATATAAGTGTATATGTAATATGTTGTTTGTGGTACGTTGAATTTTGTTTTACTGAGGATTTGTGCACTGTGTGTTATTTTCTATATTGGTCATTTATATATGTGTTTTACATTAGGGCTTGGCTCATATTTCAGATTTCACGGTACTAGGTTTTAAATAGTGTGGTGTCATAAGGATTTGTTCCAAATATACGTTGTATATACATTTTTCATACATATATTTATATTGTTTGTTATGTGCTTGGTGTTATTTGTACTTATACATGTGATGTAGTTCTTTTTGTGTATTTATGTGGTTTTTATTATATGTATTTGTGTATATTTATGTGCTGTCTTGTGTCAATTGTTTCAGCCCTGAAGAAGTTCTTTTGTAAAGAACGAAACGCGTTGGCTGATGTCTGACTGCATTCTTTATTATAAAGAATAAAAGAAACTTAAAGGACTTCCTTATTAACGTTTGGACTCCTTTCCTGGTGCACCTTCCATTTTCTTAAATTAAAATGGGTGATGAGTTAAAAAAAAGTGCTCATTTACTGATAGCTGTGTCCTTCTCTGATGAATTTACATAGATTTTAGCAAACACTGTTAGTATGGCAAGTCACAGGCAGATACACCAGGTAGGGAGAGAAATATTTCCCATGTGCTTGGTGAACATGAATGAAAATAAACAGGCTTTTAGTGAGTTAAGTCAAGGGAGAAATCCCTGATTTCATGCAGAGCCAACTGGGGCGGGGGACTCTAGCCAGCCCCCACTGCATACAGCTGAAGGACTTGCAAGGGGTGGATCAACAAGATACAGAGGAATTATCATTCACCAGACACCCATCGAATGCATTCACACAATTCCCAGTAAAGTACTTTTACCTTTCCATCTAAAGAATAACATAGTTCATATGAGATCATTGTTAGCTTGGTTAATAACACATTGATGTAAGTTTGAAAATCCCTTCAAAATTCATTTAAAAACACATGGTTAAAGATCATATATGTTATGAAATAAAAACACCCCAACAAAATACCCCAGTTATGGTTATCTCTGTAACCTATAGCTAACACACCAAATACCATGCTTATGACCTCACAATATGTATGACAACAAGAGGACTTCACACCACTTCCTTACATTTCAACACAAGATCATTCTGTATCATAGTTCTGTCATTCAAAATGTTAATGGTAAGGTAATCTGGCACTAGTGAGACCATTAATGCCGTTTGTGATGTCACCTGTTACATTAAGTTTGATGTCATGAGGCTTGCTTTTGGTGTATGGGTTGTGGTTTGTGTGGCAGGTGTGTACGCTATAGTTTGTGGAGATGAGCATAACCGATGAATTCCAGGGAATTTTTGTTTTTATTCCATAACTTTAATTGATCTTAACCTGTTGCTAACTGAATATATGTGTGTATAATATATATATCTTCAACAATGTGAGCTATGTAGCCACTGCACAAACAATCTTGTACCACTTGAGGAAGGCAGAAGTCAATTTCTTGGGGAAGAGTGTGTCAAAGTGTGTGTGTGAGTGTGTGTGTGTGTGTGTGTGTGTGAGAGAGTGTGAGAGAGAGAGAGAGAGAGAGAGAGAGTGAGAGTGTGTGAGAGAGAGAGTGTGAGAGTGGGTGTGTGTGTGAGAGTGAGTGTGAGTGAGTGCGAGTGTGTGTTCTAATTTAACCTGTGCTCAACACATGGGTACCTTGGCACAGAGCAGTTAGACTTAACTCAGAGGCAACATGTAAAGTAGTTGTGCAACTCTTCAAACAGTAACACAGTGAAAATACTCCACAAAAGGATCCCACACTGGTTTTTGAAAAAATAAAGTAATTTTTAATAAATAGAACAAGACCAAAATGACAAACATCCAATTAGTAGAACCAGAGATATTCAATTTTAAAGATTTTGGTGAAATTAGCGCCAAAAGGCAAAAAGAGCCAACTATTATTATCTGGTTGCACCGGACTAGGACAAAGTCACAAGTTCAGGTTGACAGTGATGGAGCACGTGTCGGCAACAGGGACCCAATTAGGCCCGGTGAACAGAGTAGTTTAAATCCTGATTTGTGGAGCGTTGTGAGGATCCGCGTCGGAGATACATCGTGCAGATGAAGCGCTGCGCCAGTTCAGAGTTGCAGCGAGCCTGCAATGCAAGGTCTTGCGTTCCTGTTGAGAATCCCATGGACGAACGCTTGCAATGTAAAGTCTGGCATTGAGGATGCATCGTACAGTCAGGGTGCTGCAATGCGGAGTCCAGCATTGTCAACGAGGCTGCTGTCGACGGGTGATGCGAGGGCTTGTGGCAAAGATGCTTAAATCTGTGGCACTTCTGATGCACAACGGGCTGCGATGCATGTCTTTGCGACTGTTCCGATCCACACAGTAGTGGTGATGCGTCAGTACTGCTCAGGGGTGTGCCGCGCAGCTGAGGCGATGCACCTGTTCTGCTGCATCCACAGAGGCTGGCAGAGCATTTTGGCCCACTTCCACAGGTCGAGGACTGGGATGGAACCACTTAGCAGGGTAGACTCACAGATGGTAGAGTCCAGGTGCAAGTTCAAGGTCAAGGTTGTTGGAAGCCCGTTGTGTCCCTCAGGCTTCAGATCAAGAGGCCAGCCAACTAGCCCTTGATGTCATTCTGGGTTCTGGGTACAAGAGATGCCGGCACAGTCCTTCTCACTAAGGGAAGAAGGCAGCAGGTCATCACCTCAGGGCAGCAGTCCAGCAGAGTGGCAATTCCTTCAGCAGCCCAGTAGTCCTTCTTCCTGGCAGAGTATCCACAGGTCCAGAAGTGTCCAGAAGAGTTGGTGTCTAAGGTCCAGTATTTTTACCAAGTTGTGCCTTTGAAGTGCCGGAGAAGCTTTTAGAGGTTTCCCTTAGAAGACCCCAGGCATCTTGCCTTCCCTGCCCTGGTTCCAGACTAACTGCAGGGGGTATGCAGTCCTTTGTGTGTCGGCAGGACACAGCTTATTCAAGTGTAAGTGGGGCTTGGTCCAGCTCCTCCTTTCCATCCTGCCAGTGATGGCCAATCCAGGCACACCTAAGATTTCTATTGTGTGCGGCTGTCTAGGAGGAATGCATAAAGCTCAGCTATCAGTTACACCCAGTCATGTGATCCAGGACAGGATACAGGCACTAAATGGCTAAGGCAGGAAAATGCCAACTTTCTAAAAGTAGCATATTCAAAATTGTAATTTAAAATCCGACCACTATAATTTAGGATTTTTTATTACAATTCCAAAGACACCAAAATGAACTGGTTACCTATTCCCGTTTGGAAGTTACAGCTTATTAAATGTAATAAGGTAACTCCAATGTTAGTCTATGGGAGAGGTAGGCCTTGCATTAGTGAAAACCAAATTTAAGAGTTTTTTCACTACCTGGACATGTAAAAATTAAACATGTTTTTCCCACTTTTTAATTACATTTCACCCTTGCGTCTGGGATGTCCAGGGCCTACCCTAGGGGTGACTAATATGTATTAAAAAGGAAGATTTGGCATGGCAAAAGGTTTATTTTGCCAGGTCGAAATGGCAGTTTAAAACTGCACACACAGGCTGCAATGACAGGCTTGCGACATGTTTAAAGGGCTACTTCAATTGGTGGCCTAATCAGTGCTGCAGGCCCACTAGTAGCATTTAAATTACAGGCCCTGGGCACATGTAGTGGCATTTTACTAGGGACTTACAAGTAAATTAAATATGCCAATTGGGATAATCCAATTCTACCATGCTTTAAGGAAAGATCACAAGCACTTTAGCACTGGTTAGCAGTGGTAAAGTGCCCAGAGTCCTAAAGTCAACAAAAACGTATTCAGCAAAAACGGGAGGAGTGAAGGCAAAAGGTTTGGAGATGAGCTTACAGAAAGGGCCCGATCCAACAAAATATATAAATATGCATATATATAGAAATACATATATAAAAATCTCTTGAGCAGCATCTCAACATTGTCTGAGAAAGTTATTTATAAGAGACAAAATTCCAGTGCATGGACAGGTCAGTCAAAGCACATTACAAGTTATATAGTTTCCTTGTTTAACTCTGGAAACAAATATAGTCCTGTCCAGAATGTCCTCCTACAGATGCAAGAAAAAAATCTAATAGTAGTTTAACTGGGAAATGCAACTTTTGGGACCACCTCCTCTCATTTATTTCTGTTGACTAATCTTAAAGAAATAGCCCAGGATTAATTGGAGGTGTGTGTGTAAACCCTTTTAGGTTTGTTAAATAGGCCCAAAGTTATTAGTGATAAACAACACTTCCTTCAGATTAACAGACTGGACCATGACGCATGTATTGTTTATATATAAAAGAGTGGGGTCGTCAAGTGATGCAACAAGATTAAGCTCATCTGATAATGATCACCGAAACAGAAGTGGTATTTTAAATTGTTAACTTAGGGAGTGAGTGAAACTTGTGCAGGATTTTAAAGAGAGCATGATCCTGAAATACGAGAATGTAGCTGGCAGAGGTCCAACTATGCAGAGCCCTTAGAAACCTCTCGTTTTTAAACTGGACCTACTGGTATTTTGACAGCACTCAGATGTCGTTTGACAGCTTTTGCATAGTTTGCATTTTTAGTCTAAGCGAAAACACTAGCTTATGCTAAGATAAAATGACACAAGTCTTCATAAAACTGAACTTGACAAAATGGCTGGACATCAGGTTCCTCTTTTTATTGCACTTGGAGAGAAAGTGTTTACGATTTTCCAATTCTTTGCTGACTATGCCTGATGCAATTGGCTACCTGGTGGCAATAAATCAATCAATAAAATTTCTTGTAAAGCGTGACTTCTCATCCGTTAAGGTCTCAAGGCGCGGGGGTGGGGGGTAGAGATCCGCGGTTCAGTCGAAGAGCCAGGTCTTAAGGTCTTTCCTGAATTGAGGCAGTGATGGTGATTGTCTGAGATGTAGAGGCAAGGAGTTCCAGGTCTGCACCGCGGGGTATCAGTGACCACAATTTAACAAAGACGAGGCGATTTTGAAATGGCTACCCTCATAAAAGCTAGCATTCACAGGGTGAGCCTATTAACACTTTTAATTAGCAAATATTGGCAATGAATTCCATGACACTGTAACTCAGGGGTGTCACTTGGCAAATCTATGGAGCCAGATCCTCTGCAATTGGCGTAAGTCTATGTCTGCAATTCTTGATGTGGCACATGCATGACATTGGCTCACTACTGTGTGCCACAAAAGAAGCTGGGTTTGGTGTGGTACTTTAGCGATGTTAGCAATGATGGCAAGCAATGCACACCTAAGATGGCAGGCTTGTGTACCCAAGCTGGTCCATAGCAAAAATGGGATATCCTGCATTAGATATTGGGTACAGAATAATTGTCAAGAGTGTGCAGGTCTCAGGATGCCGACGGGTGTCTTTGACATTCTAGAGGTTTGACAACCAGTGCAAGTGTCAATTGAGCAATGTGCTTCCAGCATGCTTTTTGACTGATTGTGGGCATGTCTTTTTTGTTGCTTCCATGTTGTCAAATATTCAGAATCATAAGGCACACCAAAGTGTGTAATTGAGATGCTAGGGCTCAGGGTATTGGCAGTGATTGACATGGGTGCTTCCATATCGTGATCGCTGCCATAACCATTGCACCTGGATCTGTTCAAAGACCTACAATTGGCAACAAGAGACATTTATCAGGGTTCTGGTTGTAGATATTTGTTAAGAAAAATAAAGTTTCATTGTTTTTTATGGGCACCCATCCTGTCCCAGGGTGACTTCAGCAGCTGCAGCAGTTTGGTTCATTGTTAATGTCTGTCATTGGGTGCAGACTGCCTTGGCTGAAAATTCAATAGGAGAAATGTGCAAGGAACTAGAGATTCAACCATTGCGCATCTAGAGACGGCTAAGGGCTGAAGTTGAGCACTTGCTTGTACTGCTCAACACATTTGTCTGAAGCTGCGTAAAGGCAGACTTTGACCACTCTGATGTACTAGTCAATGTACTGGAAATTATCAGTTTTGGAATTTGTATGTTTTCTGAAAAACATATACAAACAAGCATTGGTAACGGCAATAGGTTTGACATCTGGTGAGTCAACTGAACATACACATGCCATACAAACATTAAATCTACTGCACTAAAATTGAGAGGAAAGCATCTGAAAACTGGGTTATTTTGTCACTGCGCTCTCCCCACTGTTGCTTGGGCTCCCACTGACTGATTTCAAATAAATTGTCCCGCATGCACTGTGAAGAAGGTGGAAGGGCACAAACAGAAAATAGAAAAATATTTAGACTCCTGTGGGATGATCCCCTGTAACGTTGGTTCCCTCTGCATAAATCACGGGACAACGTTGTGTATATTTGAAGTATTTATTCTTGTAAGGAGAGGGACGCTCGTCCGATCTCCGTAAACCCGAACTCACAATGGTGCGACGCAGCGCGCTATCCCGTCAGGCACCACGCTGCATCACGTGGGTGCCTGACAACTAGAATGCGACACCACATATCTCCCTCATTTGTAACAACACAAGATGAAGAACATAATCCAATTGCTGTGCATGGGTGAACCTTTGAGAACATCATATGTAAGGGGGTGAGAGAGAGAGAGAGAGAGATAGAGAGAGAGAGATAGAGAGAGAGAGGGGGAGAGGGGGAGAAGGGGAGAAGGGGAGAGGGTGAGAGGGGGAGAGAAGGAGAGGGGGAGAGGGGGAGAGAGGGAGAGATGGAGAGAGGGAGAGAGAGAGAGAGCGAGAGCGAGAGGGAGAGGGAGAGAGAGCGAGAGAGAGAGAGATATGGATGTCCCTTGGGTGGAACGAGGTGCTCCCCTAGGGGATAGGTTTACATTTCAAATTCGCTATATCTGCTGGGACACACCACTAACCTGCCTGTGCAGGTACATGTGCAAGAGGCCTGTTCCCCTTGTGTGCCCCGGGCCTGAGGCGTGGTCTCTGTGTTGCTCTCGGCTTGCTTCTCGCTGTGTGCGCTTGGTGCCCTCTGCCCGGTGCCCGGGTTACCTGCGCGATTTGTCTCCTGGGATGGTGTGTGCTGTGTGGCATTCCCGTAGGTACTTGGCCCTGTGTTACCCACTTTCCACCCCAAGGCTCTAGAGTCTCTGGAGTTCTCTTGTGGAGGGGCAACATCGGCCTCTGGTTCCTCCCCGTCGTAGCCGGTCTCAATGGTACTGCTGTCTGTGTGCCACTGGAGGACTTTGTTGCACTTCGCTATGCGGCCATGTGACCACACTTTGCCACTACTCAGGAGAGCGGAGCATGAATAGAGTTCTCTGATTTGAAGGGGTTTGCTGAATTTGCTGTCGCCTTTCTTGCAGATATGGCTCAGCTTCACTCTGACCCAGTCTCCTACCGCCAAGGAGACTGCCCGTACACTGTGTCTTCTGTCATAGTTGTCTTTGTAGATTCTCTGGGCCTTTTCAATGTTACTTCTAACTACAGCCGGGGACCACTTGCTTTGTAGTTTCATGTTCATCCACACTTGATTGTCTCTCGTAAATGGTTCTCTGCCTCGAAGGATCTTGAATGGGCTGTACCCTGTGAGCGTGGGGGTTATGCGGTATGCCCATACAGTGTTTTTTGAGTTCTGTTTCCCAATTCTTGCCCACGTTGATGGCGGCTTGGACTGAGCCCATGATGACGCGGTTGAAACGTTCTGCTAGGCAGGTGGCGCAGTGGACTAATGCATCCACTGTAGGGGCCTGTGTTCGACTACATGGTCACAGGTTCTAATCCCGGCGGGTCCACTCAGCCTTTCATCCATCTGAGGTCGATAAAATGAGTACCATTGAGCTGGGTAACAATATACATCTGTTATTCAGCGCCTTGAGACCCTTGGGTGATACGTGCGCTTTACAAATACACATGTTATGTCATGTTGCCCGCGGGGTGATATACTGGGGTGTGCTGCGTTTTGATCCCGTTCCTCCGAGTGAAGGCAGTCCATTTATCGGAGGTAAATTGGGGTCCGTTATCGCAGGTGACGACTCTCGGGATTCCTTCTCTCAAGAATGCGTTAGTGAGAAACGCGAGGACTGCATCCGTGTCCACCCTCTCACAGACCTCCACTTCAGGCCATTTTGAGTACCTGTCGACCAGAACGATCACATATTTGGGTACTCCCCACAAATCCAGGATGGGTCCCAATATGTCGACAGACAGTTCTTCCCATGGGTTGGTGGGTGTGGCGAATTCCCCCATTGGGGGCCGCAGCATGGTGAGTGATTTGTCCGCCTGAGTGCAGTGTTGACACGCCCGTACATATTTTTCTCTGTATGAGTCGATGGCCGGCCACCAATAAGATTGCTTCAGTCTTCTTTTGGACTTTACGATCCCTAAGTGGCCTTCATGCACCATGCTTAGGATGCGATCCCATAACGACTTCGGGGGTACCACTTTGTCTCCACGGAGTAAAAAGATGGAGTCGTCGCTGAGGGATAGTTCATCCCGCACATCCCAATACTTTCGGGTATCCTCCGCCACATGCTTCTTTTTGGGCCACCCCTGCGTGAAGAATGATTTTACTCGGGTCAATGTCGGGTCGTTGTCGTAAGAAGATGACCATTCTTGAGCACTGATGATGTTCTCATGTTCTTCCGTGAATGCCACTTGGTACTCGTCCCAGTCACTGGGCTTGGGTGCTGTTTCCATGGCGGCGGAGCGGCTGAGCTAATCAGCAACTTTGTTCTTCTGGCCCGGTAAGTATTCCACGTCGTACACAAAGTCCAGGAGCTTGAGGGACATTTGCGCGATGCGCGGGGTGGCTGTCGCGTGGCCGCTCGATGTCAGGACCTTTATCAGTGGTTTGTGGTCCGTTCAGAGGCTAAAGCGTGAACCCCAGAGGTACTGGCGAAACTTGTCCATGGCCCAGATGGCGGCCAGCATCTCCTTTTCGATGACACTAAATTTTTCCTTGTTGGGGGCGAGCGAGACGCGAAGCCGATCGTGGTTTCTGTGCCGTCAGGAGCTCTTTGCGACAAAACTGCTCCCAGCTCCTTCTCGCTGGCATGTGTGGTCAATATGCTGGGGGCCGTGCAATCAAATCCCTGCAGCGGAACGGCATCACAAATGTCCTTTTTGATTGCCTCAAACTCCAGATTAGATTCCGGCGTCCAACAGAAACTGTTCCTGTCCTTCAACAGTTGGCGCATGGAGTGGGTTTTTGTGGCAAAGTTGCGGACGAATTTACTGTAGAATTCTGCTAATCCTAAGAAGTAATGGACATCTTCTTTGGTTCGAGGTTGGGGCGCAGCCCTGATTGCCTCCACTTTGGCTTGTTTTGGGAAGATCCCCTTTTCACTGATCTCATGCCCCAGGTACGTGACTGAGCGCAGTCCAAACTTGCACTTCTCCAGTTCTGCTGTGAGGCCGTTGTCCGACAGTGTCCGTAACACTTCCTGGAGCGTGGCGTCGTGTTCATTTTTTGTCGTCCCCATGACGAGAATGTCGTCCTGGAAGTACAGGACATTTTTACTGTTCTTGAATAGCTTGTGCATGAGTTTTTGGAACACCAACGCTGCGGAAGCCAGCCCGAATGGTAAGCGTGGGAATCTGTAGCAACCAAACGGAGTAATGAAAGAGGTGAGTTTCCTATAGGAGGGGAGGAGCAGGATTTGGTGGTACGCTGCTGTAAGGTCAATTGTGGAGAACCACTGGATTCCCTTGGTCTGTGTCAACAGTTCATTAATACGTGGTAGTGGGAATTTGTCCACGAGGATGTTCTTGTTCAGTTCACGAAGATCGATGCACAGCCCATTCGGTTTCCTTGTGATGACTAGGGGTGCCAGCCATTCGGCACTGTCGATGGGTTCTATTATGCCGTCCTCTTCAAGTCGTTGCAGTTCCAGTTGTACGGCTTCCCTGCAGTTGAAAGGGATATTGCGCACTTTGTGGCTTACCGGTACGGCTCCGTCCTTCAGGACGATCTTGTGCGTGAATTTTGAGAGTTGGCCGATGGTGCCGCCAAAGACGCTCTGGAATTCTCTCCTCAGGTGGTCCATATCTGGCTTTGGCGATTCGTCTGTCATGAGTACTTGAATGTGTCCGCTGGGATGGAGTTGCATGCCTAATGCGCCTTGGTCAGCCCATCCAAGGAGCGAGGGTCCCTTTTCCGCCACATACAGTTTTCCTGTCGTGACACTTCCTTTGAACTCGAAGGTGAGTTGTCTGTATCCTACTACGGGGATTCTCTCGCCTGTGTACGTGACCGGGTGTACGTCTGTAGGGTGTAAGTGGCTCCCTAAGGTGTTGGCAAAATCGTTATTCCAAATCTCCCTTTGTATGATCGTAAACGGGGATCCTGAGTCAGCTACCATAGAAATCTGGACCCCGCAATGGATAATACACATGATGGTTTCTTTCTGGTATTGCAATCAATGCCCCACACCTGTTCATCGATACACAAGATGCATTCATCGTCCCCTCCCCCGTTTCGGGTTCTGCGTCTTCCATGACACACTTCACGGAAACGTTGCTAGGTCTCCGTCTGCAGACTTTGCCGAAATGTCCCACAACTCCGCAGAAGGAACATTTGACACGATATGCAGGGCAACGATTGTCATTGGCCATGTGTGTGTGGCTTCCACATCTGTAGCATGAACCTTTCTTGTCTGGAGGAGGTTTGGTGGGTCCAGTTTGGGTCCTCGCGGGACGTCTGCTGTTTCTGTATCCTGAGGAGGCGGTCGGTCTGTCTCTTTGACTTTTGGAGTCGCTCACTTTGCAGAAGGTGGGCTTGGTCTCGGTGTCTTTTTTAGCTGCTACTGCGCACCGTTTCGATAGTTCAGCTTTTTTGACGATGGCTATGATCTCATGCAGGGGCGCATCTCCACTCACCCACAACTTGTCTTGAACATTGGTGTTCACTGTGTGCATTATTATTTGGTCTCGCACCAAGTCATCGTGCAAGTGGCCAAATTTGCAGTTGACCGCAAGTTTGAGTGCTGCCACGTAGTCTTCGACAGTCTCTGTCTCGCTCTGCTTCCGCTGAAATAAATTGTATCCATCTATGGCCGTACATATGACTGGCTAGTAGTGGCTGTCCAGGTCCTCCAATGTGTGCTGGAACACGTTTTCGTCCGTCGCGGCTCTCGGTTTCTTGACCATATTTTCGTAGACCCTCAACCATTCTGGACCCAAGTTGTGTAGCAGTATTTTCTTCCTGCGCTTGCTGGAGAACTCTTCTTCCCCTTCATCTTCCAGGGCAGACAGGTAGTTGAGGAAGTAACCCTTCCAATCGGCCCACTTCATGGCTGGCTCACCCGGTTTTGGGAGGAAGGGTACTGGATTCGTCAGGGAGAAGGTCTGGGCCACATTGTGGCGCAATAGGATCACTTGCTGGCTGTCAACCACACTCGAAACCTGCCCAGTGTCAGCTGCTGGCGATCTGGCTGTGCTGGAGGCGCGGCGTCAATGTGTGGCGCTGAGCTGCGCAGATCGACTTTTATTCTGTCGGGTCGCTGGGCGTATACTTTGGTAGCGTAGCAAAACGTGGGGGATGAACACGTGCAGAAGACTGTGAGCCTGTGATTGTGAGATCGGGCGCTGCGCCCCCTGTAAGGGCGGGCCGGGATATGGTTGGCCCCCCCCGGTGGCTGAATGACTTGTTGAGTGGGGCAGTTAGAGTTGCTGCACGGGCCCACGTGCGTGAACTGGACCTGTGGTGAGGCTCTCTGCAGCTGGTGCTGGAATGGCGCCTATATGCCTCTGTAGGATACAGCCAGGGTGGTGCAACAGGTGCTTGCTGGGGCCTTGGCGCAGGGTGCTCACCTCGCCTGTGCTGGCAGGTCTGTTGCAGATGGAGACCTGGGGCGTTTTTCAGGGTGCACGCGGGACTGCTGGTGGCAGGACGCTGCACTCCCTCTCCTACATGCCGTGCTGAAGATGCGCTACGAGCACGAGCGTAGATCGGGGCAATTAACTCAGCGGGCGGCTGCTGCAGCGGGATCCGGGTCCGCTCGTCGCCAGTTTGTAACGTTGGTTCCCTCTCATAAATCACGGGACAACGTTGTGTATATTTGAAGTATTTATTCTTGTAAGGAGAGGGACGCTCGTCCGATCTCCGTAAACCCGAACTCACAATGGCGCGACGCAGCGCGCTATCCCGTCAGGCACCACGCTGCATCACGTGGGTGCCTGACAACTAGAATGCGACACCACATCCCCGTGTGATTGGCAATGTTGCAATCCAATGGCTGAAGGTTCTGGTGCAAAAGAAGCCAATGGCTTACAAATCTGTGACGAAGCCTTTTAAAGGTAAGTTTAGAACACAGTATGTTTGACATGAATGTCATGGTACATGTCAAATCCAAAAAGAACATGTGTGCAGGAGTAGTTTTGGTAAATTTATGTATAGCCATTACTGTGGAATTTAGGCCCATGGGAAGTCACCTTGCGCATTTTATTTTTAAACATAAAACTAAATATCGCAGAGCTTTTGAAGTAATTAGGTATAATTGTTAGGTCTCATGTGAAGCTGTGGTTTTATTGTTATGTTATGTTATGTTAAAAGCATTTATCAAGCGCACGTTCACCAAAAGGTTTCTTGGCGCTGGGAGAGTGAAAAGGTGGCATCGGGAATGGATGGTTTAGGTTCCATACGCCTGTGCGAACAACCAGGTCTTCAGCTGTTTTCCGAGTAGAGTAAGAGAGGTTAAGGACCTCATCTCCATAGGGAGCGAGTTCCAGAACAGAGGGGCTAAGACCATAAATCTGGAACCTCCGTGTTTCTTGCGTTTAAAAAATAGGAGTGACCAATAGATTCTGATGGGAGGAACGCAGATTGCGAGAGGGGACATAGCGAAGAATCTTGGAAGCGATAAAAGCTGGGCTGTTGCCATGAAGAGCTTTAAAAATAGTACATCCTAGCTTGAATGCACTGCGCTTGGCCACTGGAAGCCAATGAAGGCTTTTCATCAGTGGCTTGACATGATGTCATTTAGGTCGCGAAAAAATCAGTCTGGCAGCTGGATTCTGGACCAACTGAAGGCGTCTTAATTGGTAAGCCGGGATGCCAACATAAAGTGAGTTGGCATAGTCCAGGCGGGAAATAACCAATGCCAGAACAGCTAAAGTCAAGGCTTCCCTGGTCAAGAATTTACTGATCTTCTTTATTCTCCGTAGTTGGAAGAAACCAGTGGAGACGACGGCGCCGATCTGAGCTTTCATGGTCAGATCGTTGCTTATCATTATACCCAGGCTTTTGACTGAGCTGGCCGGTAGAGGGGGGCTACCCAGGGTAGACGGCCAAAAGTTGGATTTCCATGGGTTGGCAGACCCTCCAGTAAGGATAAGCTCAGTTTTGTCGGGGTTAAGCTTCAATTGATTGTTATTCATCCATTCACTTATAAAAATCATCGTGTCTTGAAAATGAGACACAGAGGATGATGAGAGATTGATGTCAAAGACCAATTAGAAGGTCATCCGCAGTAATTATATGTTTCCACTTTCCTTTCTCGCAAAGAAGAGATTAAAGGAAGTAGGTACAAATTAAAGAGGAGCGGAGAAAGAGAGGAGCCCTGGGGAACCCCACAAGTCAGTTCTATCTTGGTAGAGGACAAATTACCAAGACGCACCGCTTGAAACCGGTCTCTGAGGAATGAAGAGAGCCACTTCAGAGCCAGGCCCTGGATCCCGGCCTTGTTGACACGATCGATCAGAATGTTGCGGTCGACCGTGTCAAATGCTGCAGACAGGCCCAGGAGTACCAAGGCCTGGGTGAGGCCTTTATCTGCCCCCCCTCTGAGTTCGTCTAGGACTGTCAAAATGACTGACTCAGTAGAATGGGCGGGTCGGAACCCAGCCTGGTGAGGGTCCAGAATATTCATTTTGAAACATTATTATTGGATATTTAGGTCGTACTCTATTAGATACGAAGGTGCTCAGGTTTTCAGATCTTTTATGGGCACATAGAAGAAGTAAGACCTGGTACGAAATGCTACTGATTTATAGGCATCGTGCTTTTGTTTTACAGGTATTTGATTGCCGTTATATTGGTCTCAGAGATGTGATGCTGATTGAACCTGTAGACTTGCTAGTGATACTTGTGCACGGTTTGTTTTTTCCTGTTGTCTCCTAAACTCCTTCCCTGGATCCCTCTACAGAGCTTCTCAGAGTGAGATCCTTGTGGCAGAGTACAGAAAGGATACAGATTGCTCTCAGCACCATCCTTGCCACTTCATTGGATGGTCAGAGGTCCTGGACATTCAGAGACCATTGTTGCTTCCTACTTGCACAATTATTTCCAACTACTGCTGAAACTCCTCCCTGCCAAACTCAAGACATTCATTTTTGGGACAACAAGCCCTATAATTATTTTGAAAAAGAAGCAATAAAACAGGAGTAGACCCGTTAACCCAGGTGAGACCGGGCAAAGTTTGTAACAAACAACAATGTCTCAGCTGGAAATCATTAGAACAGGGCAATTCAAACAGTGATATAAATCACATAGGGTGGGGGAAGAGGAAGAAGGGAGACCACAACGGAAAGGGTAAGATGAAAAAATTATTATTTGTAAGTAGTTATAACAGCACTACAGTACAATTCAATATACAGTGACTATACCACACAAGTGAGCACTGGGCGTGCTAGTGATAGTGAACGGTGCAGTGACACAGGGGTGAGGAATAACAGCGTGAACGGCGAGAGGAGTATGAAAGGTAACACTGTGGTCAAAGATACAAAAATAAATATATACAATATTGGTATTTTGAATTTGGGATAAATAAATTGACCACAACAGCGCCAAAGTTCTATGCTGGGTAGTCGACGGCGTTTCAACCGGATTGATTTCAGGTCATCATCAGGACAATGGTCACTAGTTTCAAAGAAGTGCTGTGATTTATATCACTGTTTAAATTGCCCTGTTCCTATAATTATTTTGGGCATGTGTTTCATTGTTGAACTCATATATGGTGTTTGCGATCTGACCACATGCTTATTTTTAGTTTCCATTATCCTATCAGAAGCACTTCTCAGTTGTTCCATCACTGAAGTCTGAATCGGGTCAACTTTCATGACTAGGATTGTGAGAAACCTGGGTCAAGCGGTCCCAGGGCAATCGGAAATTACTGGTCTCCGATTGTGTCAGCTGGGGTCTTTTGCTTCTGGGGTCCAGAGCAGTGCTTAATTTGAGCCGGGGATTTCCGGTGCTCGGCACTGGCACTTAATTGTCAGCACCGGTGCTAATGACAATCTGCCACATGGTGGAGCTGTCTTTCTAAGTTAGGTATGAGCACAACAACAGGTGTTTAATGATTCAGTATACATTTAACAAGGACTAATTCCTGCCACCCAAGTCATTCTTATAGCTTTGGGGGACTCGAATAGTATGAATTGTCATGGAGTGTGATGGGTAGTAGTTGTGTTTGTGCTGTCATTGGCAGTGCTGGCAGGGACAATGGATGGTACCAGCTGCAGTGTCCCCTTGTCGAGGGCCCTGGCACTTTTATTTTTACAAATTAAGCATGGGTCCTGAGGTACTGCTTCAAGCACTTGGCTCTCAAGGTACCAAGGCCGAGCAGTACAAAGCCACCCACTAGGAACTTAGAACTCAGCAACGCAACACATTACACTCATTAAATCAAGGTTCAGTCAGTGCTTTTTCTTAAGAAATGAGAACACATTTTTTTCATACACATGAAAAATACTACACACAAAATTAAAAGATTGTCACAGTTGTCAGATAGCACCCTAAGTCCAGACTAGACCCTGTAGGTCTGAGGCACAGTTAGCACTTCGTACGCCAGCCGAAACCAACTCTTAAAACTGTGAAGAGGTTCTTCACTCCGAGGGCTTCTTTATGATGGGGCCCTATGGGCTGTCAGACTTTACTTTTTAGGTTTGTTATTTTATTTTGCTCACACTATGGATGCTCCTGAGCAGCCGGGTGGTTTCCGTGCGAGGAGGGTACCTGGTTAGCTGCGCTGTAGGCTTCTGAGCAGTGTGGTCTTCTTCTTTCCCCACTGGCAAGGCACACATGTGCAGGTGGCAGGGCCAACAAGTAGACTGTTTTCTGCTTTTCCTGCTCTGAGTACAGAGACTGGAAGGGAAACAGAGTGATGGACATACTCATGCTGTGGGAACCCTACTTCACCGGGCCACTGGACTCAGACACAGGGATTCCCTGGGTGGAATGGATGTTGTGCAGTTCACCTCCTCAAATTTATTTGGACAATTTTTAGAGTTAGCAAGGTTGCCCTCCTATTCCCCGAAGCACAACATGGTAAGTTCGGATTACTTCCGACAGTAAGGGATGCTTATGACCCCCAAGGAACTCACTGCAACACGGAAAATGCCACACGAGTGGATGGCCGATTCTTTGGCAGATAACATCTGCTCCATGGAGCCATTTGCATCAGGGTGTGCTGCACCGAGCTCCTGGTGGAGTGCCCAGGAGTGCTCAAGTGGGCCCTACTTATTCTCAAATTTCCAAATGGTGATTCTTGAGGTTTATATGAGGCCTTTCCACAACCTCTGGCACAGCTAATTTCTCCTCCTCAGTGGCACAGAGGCTGGTTAGGAGGGCTGGGCCTACTCTCCTGACCTGGGGTGAACCTGGCATTGCACACTACATGCCTCATGGACACTATTCTCTCTGCCTGCACTGCCCAATCACCCAGGCCTGCCGTCACCTTGCATGATTCTTCTGTGTCCAGCAGGAGCCTGTCCAGTTTTACAGTCATGCTGAATTATGGACAAGCTTGAACTAAATCCTAAAATCTTTGTATGAGATGCTAAATACGGCGGAGACTCAACTGGTTGAATTTGCTCCCTCATATGAATAGTTTGGTGGAGGAATTTCAGCAGGAGGATTCTGCTCCATGTTTGGTATTTCCTCCAGAATTTGATGATTTTCTCTTCTTGTTAAATTGTAAATCGGGCCCATTACCTTGCTTGCATGATCATTGCACATAATTAGGCTGCATGAGAAAAATAAATGTTGTAAGATTTATGTAAAATTAACCATCCAAGCAACAGACCAATGATTACATATCTCCTGTAGTGGTTCCATACACTGCAATACTGCGCCTTCTGATTGAGCAAAGGGGTAAAGGGTGAGGTAAGGTGTAAGGGGAGAGGCAAGGAGGAAAAGGAGGGGGCAGGAGATACATAGAGGCAAAAATGCCAGGTAAAAAGGGGGCAGCTGGGAAAGGGGGGACCCAGAAATAAGGACTGCATGAGGAGAGGGAGAAGTGGAATGGGCAGGATCTGACAAATCTTGGAGGGAGGAGGTAATAGGGGAGAGGGAGTGGGTCAGATGAGAGGTAAGTGTGGGAAGTACCGAGGTAGGGAACTCTATATGCTAAGATCTTAACAGGAACCTACCAGTGTATTGCTAAAGGCGAGTCCATTCAGACACCGTGTATGCCATCGTTATCCAATGTTGTCTATTACTAGTAGCTTTCTTTAGCGTGACTCAAGCCCCAGTAGTTGCCGGTGCACTTTACAGAGGGCGACAGATAATTCAAGGTTAAATAAAGTGGAAAAGAAAGGTATAAACAAAATGTTCTCCTATTTAGAGAGTTCTGTTGGAGAATACATATTAAGGTCAGATAGAAAATGTGAATACGTAGAGTAAAGCATATGGCAGGAAGTGAGCAGGAGGAGAATCCAGCACAGTAGATAAAATGCCCATTGGATGAGCACGAGGACAAGGTGTTAAAAGGACAAGGATTAGAAAGGTGTCTCAAACAAGAAGTTCTATATTCTCGGTAGGCTTGGGTGGAATTTGCTTAGTGGAACTTTGCTTAGTGACAAAAAAACTCAGTGGAGTTCCGCAAGTGGCGGAGTGAACTGCCGTTCGCACTGATCTTCCTGCCACTCAGTTAGAAACTCTACCCGAGCTGCAGCTCGCGCTCGCCAACTTACCATTGGCGATCGCGAGCAGGGAAGCTGATCTTCCTGCCACTTGGGTAGAAATTCTACCCGAGCAGCAGCTCGCGCTCGCCAACTTGCCGTTGGCGTTCGTGAGCGGGGAAAAAACTCTGCTTTGCTATGCAGAGCTGAGTTTTCTGCACTTCGCGAGCTCCGCGGAGCACCGAAAACTCAGCGAACGGAGCGGAGTTCACCGTCTAGGATTAATTCTCGGGGCAAAGCTTTGGCCAAGGTGTGTTAGGTGCTTTTTGTAACCTGATGCTTATAGAAGAAGTAACTCAGAGCTCTTCCGTGATAAAAGATGCTTGCTCAAATGTTATTTTTCTGTGCCAAATTGTGCCAAGACTGATATGCAGTATTTTATGCAGGATTCATTTAATCACGTATACTGGTTTTTGAATGCATGCTTTGGTATTAGATAGGATGGGTGGTGGTGATGTGGTGAAAACAGCAACAGCAGAGACAAGACAGGCCATAGCAAGCAGACCAGCATGATCTTTGGATATTCCAATAAGGAGTAAATACCCAAAAATCAAATCTAGACAGCACCCAGACAACAGTAACATTGTGTTAGTGTCCTGCTCGGGGATATACTCGTTCACGCCACTGAGGCACTCAGAGTTGGAATATTTGTATGGGTGTGGAGGACAAGCCTCTTATCTGAAAGGTTTCTGAGGGATTTAGTGCAACCAATAATCATGAGCTCGTATTTAGGGTTGCAAGGACACTGATCAAAGATTGGACTTCGAGTTTGGAAGCAGGGGCCAGAAGCTCAGCAAAATCTCAAACTTTCTCTGGGAGGAGTTGATATTGTGTCTTCCAAGAGTGGATTCTTTTCCAGGATTGAGAAGCGATGAGAGGCATCAGCTATTGTGATAAAGTGGAACATCACTGGAACATTGGTGGCATAATGACACATTCACGAAGCAGGTCAACAAGAGGTTTAACCTTGAGGTTAAAGAGTTCTTCGGATACACTTGCAGGAATAGGAATGGACCGGAGAGGGAGACATCAACCTTTACCCGTAGATAAAATGAGAACCAGACGAGGTTATTCCATTCAATATCTATGCAGTGACACAAAGTAGCGAGTGGTGCCCTGTGATGGACAGTACCAAAGCCAACGTGGATTCAAAAAGGTTCAACCAGGACTCACTGAGCATCATTCACTACCTGGAGCAAGTCAGTCCCTGTGCTGTAGCCTGGTCTGAATCTTACCTGGGAGTTCAGTGGTCATGCAGCCCTCTGTGATGTCCAATAGGAAAGGAAAACCTGGTGAAGTTACTGAAGTTATTCGGGTTAGTAGAGGGGTTTCTTTGTTTTTTTATAGAGCGGCCTAACTTGGCTAACCATTAGTCAATCAGTGACATGATCTTGAAGAAGCAGCAAGTTCACCTGATTTCTTCTTTACAGAGCAATACTATGTGTTATGCCCTTCCAGAGCATCGCTGGGATAAGGTCCATAAAATAACATTCTAAGACCAGAAATCTTCTGAGTGATGTCAGACTGAGAAACATTTTAGGCCGGGAGGGCGGGGTGAGTGCAAGATCAGTTTCTGTGTTTCTCACAGTTCACTGAAAAACTGGTCAAGTTTCTGGGCGCGTTGATCCCTTTCTGCCATGGATCCGGATTTGGCGTTACCCGATATGGCATTACATGCGCATACTGTGACACAATGGGCGAGGACTGAAGGCTACTGAGGACTGCCATGCACTGCGCATCAGGAATCAAAAGCGACAGCAAGCCTAGTGATCTGTGCAACACGAAGGGCCTAACGCACAAAGTCCCTGTTGCAGAGCTATGCAACAGGGGCGTGAGACGGGGATACCACAGCACGTAGGACCATGATTCACAAATCCCACTCGCGTGCGGTCCGTGTGATAGGAGCGGAGAGCAGGAGCTGTGCAAAAGTGGTCTTCCCCATCCTCCATGAACAGCTAAGTGCCAGACGTATACTCGACACTAAATTATTTCTTGGCTCCCCAGCATCCACATGGGAGGAAGGGCAAGGCCTTGTTGAGGTCAACAGGCTCCTCACCCGCCACTCAAATGATTGATGGGAGAGCATATCCGAGGATGGGCCTTAAAACATCTCTCCTCTAAAATACAAGTTTCATTTTCCTCCTCTGATAATGGAAGAATTGCATTTTGCCTACAATCCATGCCAATAAAAGGACGAGGAAGTCACATAGCCCCTCCACTATTTAGAGGTCATTCAAGGGTATTTTAAGGAATTTTGTTTTTTTTAATACAGATGTTTTATTATCCCCACACCCACATTTACTCATATGCATGAAGAACATGGCTGTGTGAGCCATTCTCCTAATTTCAGCACCCCTAAACCAGTCCCCCAAAAGCTTGGCCCATTCAACAGACCCGTCCACCCAGTGTCCCACACCCGAGTGGTTAGTTTATGCCGGTCTTCCCACTGTTAATCTTTTCCTTTCCCTCAGAAAATTGCCACAGGCTATCCCACTCAGACTAACCATACAAGCTTGTCCTCCTAAGTCAAACTACAGGTTCGCATGGGGATTTTTAACACTGGTAACCCGCTGTAAAGACAACTCCCACACAAAATACATTAATAGCCACAATTGCTACATCTTGTTTATGAAGTAGAATGCAAATTAAATGGTCTGTATTAAATGTCTGTCTAAACGTATCAAACTGCAGCGTTTGACCCATTTCCTTTTCAAACCTAACAATTCAAACTTTTGACCTAAATTCCCTGCCAAGTCTACTTGGAGCAGGTACACCCAGGCACAGATTTACGATCACACCTGTACAGTACTAGGGGTCAATGCACCTGCAGCAGCGAGAGGTGTGCAGCGTGCATGCCGCAGGTAGAATGTATGAACCCTGGTCCTGGGGATACAACCAGCCTTCAACCCTTCAAAGGTCGATACAAAGTTAGCCAATATCTATAACGGATGTTTATAAAGGAGCACATCAGCTATTATTATCAGCATATTTAGGGCTGGCCGCAAGTGCATCTGTAAAACAAGGCAATCAAAGTATCTGTTATTATCATCTTCATAATAATGATAAGTATTACGATTATTATTGTTAATAATAATAATAATAATAGGTACACAGCTACCTGAAGGCGTTTTGGCAGAAAAGTAGAGATGCAACAGCCACAGACACAATACGAGAACTCAAACACACGCAAGCCCTTTCAGAACAAAGAAACAGGCAGCTCCTAAAAGAGACTAGCAAAATCAATGCGCTTGTAGCTTCTGTGAATGTGAGTTCTAGAGGCCGGATCCAAGCAGCGGAAGGCACTACCGCCTTCACGCGCCCACCTCAGGCGGTGACCGCCCACAGGCCCATGGTATCAGGACACAATGTGCGGAAAGTGAGGTGCAGTGTTCTAACACTTTCGACATTTTAGATTTTTTGTGAATTTAAGTGGGCGATGATGAGGACGTTGATCTTAACTCTGTACTCCACAGCTTCCCCGTGCACAGCTTGTCGGGCCCTTAGGACACAGTCAATTTTCTTACAATTTGCTCAACTCACACCACAAAGTTTTAGAGCCTTTGAACCATGTTCTTGAGATGTACAATGATAGTCAAGTAGGAGCAGTTACAGCAGGACACTTTCCCTACAGTGCTTTACAATGAACAAATATATACATTGAATAATAATTTGCTGTAGACCACTTTGCCTGATCATAATTGGATCACTACTCTAATGACCCCACCCAGTTTATGAAGATGAACTAAATAGACCTTTTGCAAACCCAATGGTGTGCACTGACCTGTGTGCAATGGTTTACATTCTAAAGTCCTATGAACATCTCGATACTAGTATTGTTAGATATGTCGGCCGCCTTCGATACCGTGAGCCATGCAGTACTGCTGGGAAGATTGGAGAGGATAGGGGTGAAAGGCCGAGCATTGAAATGGCTACAATCATATCTTACAGAGAGACAGCAGATGGTTTCGATGATGCCATATGCCTCTCCCAAATCCCAGGTTCGCCATGGGGTGCCACAGGGTTCGGCAATTAGCCCCATCCTCTTCAACATTTATCTGTGCCCACTGATTGCCCTAATAAAAACATTTGGGATTGACCTGGTTAATTATGCTGATGACACTCAATTAGTTTTCTCCATAGAAGGGAAAGATGCAGTGACTATGGACATCTTCCAAGAATGTATGTGCCAAACCTCTAGCTGGCTCAAGGAAAATTCCTTGCAATTTAATAAAGAAAAAACTGAAGTGGTATACTGTGGTGGGGCCAAACTGACACACCAGATACCAATGGAAATTAAGTTTTCACCTGGGGATGCAGCTCTTCCCACAGTTAAAACGGTTCGAAATTTAGGTGTCTTAATTGATGATAACCTCCAGATGGTATCACAGGCCAGCAAAACAACTAATGTCTGCTTTGCCCTTTTAAAGGCATTGAGGAAGATTCTCCCCTTACTGCCAGTGGAAACTAGACCCTTGGTAGTAAGAAGCACCATGTTATGCAGACTGGACTACTGCAACTCCCTATACTTAGGAGCCCCACAATATATTCTGCAGGGGTTGCAGAGGGTCCAGTCTATGGCAGCCAAGTTGGCGTTAGGAAGACAACATAGGGCTTCCACTACGCTGGCTCTAACTGAATTACACTGGCTGCCAGTTAAGGAAAGAGTGAGTTTTAAATCCCTATGTATAGTATATAAAGCGGTAAATGGCCTTGGTCCACTTCCTATGCAGGATAGATTTACGTGGTACAAACCAACCAGATCCCTTCGATCCTCTGGTGCTTATTTAGTTAATACCAACAGATTCAAAACATCCAGGATGGGAGGAAGAGCTTTCAGTAATGCGGCATCTCGTTTGTGGAATGAACTCCCACAAGAGATCAGACAAGCCGACACTCTGTTATGTTTCAGAAGTAATCTGAAAACATGGCTCTTCCCTAGGAATGCCAACATCATTCCTTAAAGGTGTGCTACTCTGTAGATTGATGAATTCCTCTGTTATGTGACAGCGCCTGGATACCCGTAGGGTGACAGTAGCGCTATATAAAAACGCAATACAATACAATACAATACTATGACCACCTGAATCCATAGGGTGACCAGAAGGCTCCATTATACAGGGTCACCATGCTTCCTGACTTCAGGGTTCTTTTTACAAATTGATGCTGTCTTGAATGTTAGTCTATCGATACGACTCCAGGAATGCACTGAAATGAATGCCCAGGACAGAAATGGTGGTCTTCACGTGACTCAGAGTCATCTTGTACAGTCATCTATTTTCCAAAGAAGATCTTCCACTCTATCCACCATATAAGCTTCAAGCTGGCCTGACCTGCTCTTTTTAATCTGCCAAATCCTCCCCCATAAAAAGAATAGGGAGTAACAGACACACAGAAGTCTGTCCCAGAGCCCCCCGGCACGTACTTGGCAATACGTCAGTAATAGTGACATCACTAGTGATCTGTCACGAGGAGTGATTTTATTGCCTCGTCTTAAGAGTGGCTGTTACAGATAAAAAATATGCATTTTTTTGTGAATCCCCAGCTGCATAGAGCTAATTTTTTATAACAAATATTTTAAGGTTTTACATTTAAAATATATAATATTTTATCTGCCAAAATTCTCTCATCAGGTGTCAGGATCTCCTTGTTATTCCCTATGTAATCATTTTACTCCCAACTTCCAAAAGTAGGAAGTAAATCATCCCCTCTTAAAAGTATGAGCTGCAGCCTTGCACCCACCTCTGCTGAAAGCATATTATGTGTTTTTTAGATTCCTACTTGTTCCTCTTCGGACCCACGCATCAAGAGTTTCACTCTCAGAAAAATAAAATCATATAGCAGATATGGACTTTCTTATGTTTGTTTACCTTTCCGTGCCAAAGTTTAAAGCAATCCATTTTTTCAGGAAAAGCAAATCAGCCACGACATGGCTTTTGAAGCTTTTTACATACAACCTCAAAGATTCTGTGGTAACAGATGAACAATGATCCTTGGCTCATCCACCAAACCCTGCTCCAGGCTTGGAGGCTTCGCGGCCTGAAATCTCCAATGCTGTAACACTCTCAGCGGGAACTTCTGCAAGCGATGCACACCCTCCAACCACTGCACTTACTCCTTCAAGCCAGGAAAAGCCTGAAGTTGTTTTAGTATACATAGTACTGCACCAGACACGAGCTCCTTCATTCATTTATGCATTCCTTCAAGTAGCATTTCAGACATCATACACTTCTCCAATGCATTCTTACTCAGCTGTTCCTCAATTCAAGTAGCAGGTCATGGGCAAGAGAGTTCGCAGTGGTCTAGGCAGTGATACGCACTGCTCTAATGGTTGTCGAGCGCTTGCATCTTGGGGTTAAACTAGCTATTAAAAGTAAAAGTCCATCATACTCTCTTTAGTCTAATGGTCTTTGCCCTCCAAAAGCTGTATCTTGGGTGGGATCAACTGCTACTATGCCCTCCCCCACTTTCGAACTTCATCTTGCCTGATAAGCCGTCTCAAACCTGGAAGATGTCCGGGCCAGCTCATAGAAGACACTGATGGAGTGAAGTAGCATTCTTTCTCTGTTGTTCAATTCCGCTTTTTCAGGGAAGTCCTTCATTGTCTCTTTTTGTTCTCTCATGGTCTGAACAATTCCTCTAAGTCTGTTTTTTCCCCACAATTGCACCAGAGCCAAGCTAGTAAATGGCACTATAATCTGTGTATCCACGCTTTGAAGAACCACTCCAAAAACAAATCTCAGGAAATGCTGCCAGCAGGTCCATGAAGGCAAGTGGACAATACACTGTGTATATGGGGGAAGCTGCCGGAAGCTGCCCTTTGCTGTCTGAAGGACAGTGTAAATATATTCCCATGGTTAAACCCTCCTCAGCCTCCCTCTACTAATTATGAGAGCAGACCGAAACATAGCAGCAACCACCGTTCAATTGCAGCAGCAACACAGGCAGGAGTCCTGCAGTTCCACCCTCCGGCTTTCTACTAGTCTGGAACCACCCAGCTTCCTACAGGAGGCCTCAGCTCTGGGTCCACCAGTCTCATGAACTCTGGATACCTTTGTTTGTGCATCACCTGCTCCTATCACTGTTGCAGGTAAAAACTAAGGAAAAGCCTCTCAAGGACCTCATCTCTGCTCTTCAGTGTAGTGTGAGCTCCTTAAATCCCAACACCCACCTTGAGGCTTCCTCGAATGGTCAGCGGATCTGCTCCACTTAGAGGGTGGTGATGGGGCTTGGATCAGGAGTGCAGGAACAATGTGGCCTTCTTGGCTCCTAGCAGGCAACACCGGAAATGCTACTTTTACTGTGTAATGTGATGTGCACACTCATACCATGGCACCTTTATCTATCCAATTCACTTCCCAAGCTCACCACAGCATGTCCCCTACTCCTTCACCACATGCTCCCACACAACCATGTGCTGCTTGAGCTGCAAAACAAAATTCTCCCTCCCATACACTAGCACTTTTCTAGTACCGGACACCTCCTCAACTCTGCCTGTATGTCCTCTTCTTCAAGTACCTGCATTCAAAGACATCCATACAAAACAGTGCACAGAATCGATGAAGGTGGGAGAGGATGGCTAGAAAGAGAATGAGGGACTGGATCATAGAAACGTATGAAGAAACCAAGTGAGGAAAGTGCAGGAGAGACATTTAGAAATGTTTGCGTGGGCAGCCATGGGTTGCAATAGGAGAGGGAAGCAAGCAGAAACCGAGGGGTGTGGAAAAGCATAGGGAAGAGAGATAGACTGGAGAGTGGGGAGCTAAAATCCCAGTACATACCCGAGTGAGAAGTAAAGGACGGAAAATAACCGATGGAAGAAGCTCCTTTAGGAGGAGAAGGTAGTAAACAGAGAAGAGACTGATATGTCTGGGGTTGTTAAGAATCCCAGGAAGTGAGTGTGAGTTGAAAGCTAGTACAAAGGTAGGAAAAGTGGGTTCAGAAGGAGAATAGAAGCAAAAAAGGATAAACAGTTGTACATTTGTGGACAGAAGGAAAATAAAATTAATGGAGTCAAATAGGTCAAAGAAATGTTCAAAGTTAATGTAACATGGTGTATGAAGCTCCACAGAGAAGAAAAAGTGACCCTGAAAATTGTCTCATTCTGGCCCTAACAGTTTTTTAATAGTTAACGCAGAGTTCTTCAATCTGTGGGGCACGCCCCCCGGGGGGGGCGTGACACCATCTCAGGGGGGGCGCGCACTCCACCCTAAAATCTTACCTTTGTTTGTCTCACTGTCACGCCTTGCAAGTCTTCACCCATTTCAAATGGGGTTTCTTTTTCTTGTAGAACTCTGGTAACAGAGGGTTGGAGGGGGGAGGGAGAGTAAATTGACGAGGCACTACGTGCCCGTGCTTTTGTTATGTTAAGAGCAGACGAGCAGACGCATTAACCGTCCCAGGAGGGGGTTAATTCGTATAGCTGAAATGCTTCAGCTGCAGTGGGAGGCAGGAAGTCTCTCTCCTCTGCTAAAACCGAAAGAAAACGAACAGACAGTCCTGTTCCTTTGCGTTCTATTTCATAGCAGAGGAGGCTCCTTGCCTCCCACTGCAGCTGAAGCATTTCAGCTCTACGAATTAATGACGGTGCTTAATTTGTAAAATAAAAAAGTGCCGGTGCTAAAGTTTTCTCAGAACAACGGGGTCATTGCAATCAAAGGTCGAGGTGGTGAATACTAAGGCTGCGTTGTCTTGATTTCACCTCATGCCTCTCGCATTCACCACCAGAACTCCCTGCCCCTTTACCTCACACTTTCACATTCATTCTCCTCCTTTTTAGGTCTCGCCTGAGCCAGCGCATGCGCTGCTCTGGCGAGACATTTAGTAGCTGGGTTTTAAAAGTGCTACCCACAGCTTTTGCCGGCCACCAGCTTGCTGTTACGCGCACAAGCGCGCGCGACGTGCACAGCTATGCCTCTCCTTCTTTCGCGCGCACCACTCGCGTTTCTTTTAGCGCGCGCACACACAACTCCCGGGCTCTGTTCCTCACGCGCGGCCAATGCTTGTCTGAACGTGAGCCATAGCGCTGATGCCTTCATTCGCCGATGCGCTAAACACATCTTGAAAAGTATTGTTCAACCAGTCTTCATAGACATTCTTTAAACCCACACAGCTATTACAGACTTTAAATGCTTATTAGATTTGTTTAAATAAAAAAAGACCCTGTACACTTTAAATAAACGTCTTCCCCCTCCCCCCTCCCTTCTCCCACTCCCTCCTCGTCAGCGTCATTGCTTTCATTTTCGCGCCGCGCGTGAATCCCCTCCACCCTCCACCCCTCCCTTCTCCGCGGCCATTGCTTGTTGTATTTCCTATAGTGTTCATGAAAGGCGGAGGTTATATAGAATTGCATATGGCACACACCGACAGCTAACCGTGTCCCGGTTTGACAGCATAAACACCAAGACACTGTTGGAGTCTGCATCAAGGCATTCAGGATTCTGTGTTGGAAAATATCTCTTTGTTGCTGATTAACCATGAACAAATTGATATTGTATATGTCCCCATCCATCACATTCTATCCTTACCCACAGTGGGCGGTCCTCTTAAAGAAGCAACGAAATCAGTGAGGGCAGGAGTCATTGGCAAGCCATATAAAACGCGATAGTGATGCTGGCCACCACAAACATAAATACTACACATATGCGCATATATGGCCTGGTCTCTTTCGACTGTCTCCAGCATCCCCGGTGCTGGACTTGCATCTGCCCAATATAAAATAGATCTTACATGCAGCTCGTCTGCCCACCTACCATTGCACCTTTTCTACCCTTTGCTTTGCAAGCAATGGGTGTTCTTGTTCTTTAAGGGCCTAACTCACAAAGCTGTTATTTACTCACAGAGTTGTATGCCGATGTACAGAGTACATTTGTAATCTGAGCAATTCACAAAAGATTCCAGAAAGACTACTGAAAGTTCTCTGGTGCAGAAGAGTGTCTTAAAAGTTCATATGTATTTCGGAACTTTTTGTTTCCCGATGGAAAAATATTTTTCTCTATAGAGCAAATTTTTCCCCTATACCCTGCTCAGCCTGAGAGTGTTAGGTCTCCCATTCGCATCTTAAAGATGGATGATGGTAGTACATCTTCAAGCGTTTTCAAGGTTGAAATATAGCAGAGAAATGTTTGTGAAAGCTCACTGCTGGTGTCCTGACTATCATACGGCTGACAACCACTCCTCTGGAAGCAGACACCATCAGCTGGATCCAGCAACACATAATTCTTGGACGTGCACGTCGCCACTGTGCTGCATCTGTCCCTGATGTGCGAGGGTAGCACAAGGTATATTATGGACGACTGCTTCCGGGCCACCCTCCTTGCCACCCCCTTCAATAGAGCTGACAGGAGCTGTCCTAAACCCTAATTGTGCATAATGTCTCCATTAAGGAGCCAATTCACCACAAAAGTAATAATTATTTCAGTGATGGAACAAATATACACAATCAGGGTCGGACTTGCCTAGCGCCAGGCTACTGCAATTATGCGATTCTGTTCTGTGTTTTTCGCAGAAGTATGGATTTGCCGCATTTGCCACGCAAGCCTTCATTTGCTGCATAATCTGTAGATGTTAACAAAATAAGATTTTGTTTCTAGCTCAAATATATCAAAAGTTACTCAAAATATTGTGTTTGGTGTTCCCATGCAGTGAATGGCCAGTCGCAAAATTAGACCAGTTATCTTTTAGTTGGTTATTGCCATATTTGATTGTGAAACTGGTACTAATGAGATGAAACCTATGCCCAGACAGTGTTACCATGAGTAACAAGCATTGGCATAGCCAATAGGTCTCGCCTTTGGGACCTTATAAGTGTTTAGCCATGCAACAGTTGTTGTTGCACCAAGGATATTGTGCTGCATAACTAAATACTTATAAGGTCCCAAAAGCGAGACCTATTGGCTATGCCAATGCTTGTTCTCCCTTTGTCACTATCTTTCCGTTTTTCTCTTCCTCCTTCTGTTCCCTTTTTGTATTTTATCTCTTACTTGGGATCAAATTATGTTAAGAAAAAATTAGTGCTAGTACCTAAAATAAGTGTTGGTGGGTCTACCGGCAAACACTGGCTTGAAATAAAGACTGCAATACTTTAAATGGGACAGAACTGGTAATTACGCTATAAAACCTTATATATTCAAGTGCGAAGTGCCTGCCCTGTTCAAAAGCAAGCAATACTTTTAATGAACCGATTTTCAATATATCAGGCACTGTTCAGCATAAGTACACCAGTGTTTATTCATGTATAAATTAGTAGCGTAAATCAGGTGTCAAGTGTGAGGATCGCTGATGATGGCGAGCATGAGAGAGAAAGGGAAAGAGCAACTAAGTGAGATAGAACAGAAAAGAGAGGAACGGAATACGAGGCAGAGTGTGATAGAGATCAAATGAAGGAGAGAATTAGAGAGAGAGATGGCTCTGTTTTCCTATGCAGCGTGAAATGACAAAACGTGCTGTAGCAACCGCTATGTAAAAGCAAAATAACAGCAATGCACTCTCTAATTTCATGCCCTGAAGGTACTAATTCAATAATTCACATTTGCATTGTTAGTATGCTGAGCTATATAGAGTAGTTATTTAATAATAATGTTATCAACCATTCAGAGGCAATTTAGGTTGTGCCACGCAACATACAGTGGCCCATAGTAATATCGATACTATAGAACACAAAAGGTCTGGACTAGATATCCAGAGTTGTGTCTTAGCTGCCACGCACTTGGAGGTGTTAGGAATTACAAATACTCGGTTATGCAGGCATGAATCTTGGCTCACGCTCTCACAGCCGCAACACTCACCGGGACTCGAGAGATGAGAACAACACTCTGCGCCGAGTCAGAGAGGTAATTATATCATGAATGCCATATGTGATGTGCAGACACGTGTAGACCCGGCCCTGATAAGTAAGCGCCGGTGCTAAGCACCGGAAAGCACCGGCACAAATTAAGCACTGATTAATGAATGGTGTACAGTATAACCAATGAGACGTTGAAACAAATAAAATATGCACAAAGAAACACTGGAACAAATATAATAAACATTAATATGTACTTATTGTCTGTGTGACTAAAAAAGTGGGATTTTTGAACTATAAATAGGTGCCTATAGTCAGTGTAGCTAAAAAGGAAGGATCATCTGTGGCATCAACTCGAGCATGGGTAGGGGAGAAAAGGAAGGAGTCATTGAGTTAAGAATGCTCTTAAAATCGCACAATACAGAGCACATGGGGAGCTAAATCCAGTATGGATGTGTTCTGGAAAAACGTTATGGGTTTTATATACTCAGGGTGGGCTCAACTTGAGCTATATAGATAAAGCAAAATCATGAGTTGCTTGCAGGTTTGGGGGTTGTTTGTACGTCTTCAGAAAACTAAATGGCTGCTTCAAGTCCTGTCTGTGAAAGGGGACCAACATTTTAAAGCAGGAGTTTCAAAGTTGATGCTGACCATTCCAGACTTTAACTTCTCTGTAGGAATGTTTGCAAGTTACACTGCAGCTGAAATGAGTCTGTTCCTTGTTTTCGGTTTTATCAGAGGAGACCTCCGGCCTCCCACTGCAGCTGAAGCATTTCAGTTTTACGAATTTAACCCCATCCTGGGAGGGTTAGGTCTTCCCAGAAAGGAGACCACGTTTTTTTTTTAATTACACAAGCAGACGCCCAACGCCCACCGGGCTAAAAGGGCTTCAAGTTGTCAAAAGAAGAATGCCAGCCATGTGTTTAAACAGCCTGCAAATTGCTTGTCTTGACACTAAATAGGGTTATAAATAAAAATGTATGTATTCATTAGTAATATGACTTTTCTGTCTTTGTTCCCTTTTATTATCAGTCATGGATTATTCAAGCTGCCCTAGAACATAATTAAAAGTGCTTTCTATTTATATTTGCTGTTCGAAGTACGCACAGACAAGTGCTGACAATACAGCTTTAGGTGACTGCTTATATTTGTACGGCCTGGGACATCAAAATAATGAGCTGGCAACAATAATCCTAAAACTTGAAGTTTGTTGCAAGATCAGCACATTTATTTCCTCCACCCTTGATCCCTGGTTAATGTCATAATAGCAATAGTTTAACATATCTGAAACCCTACGCTGCCGTCAATAACATGCTAAGTTACTTCAAGTGTCTGAGAATGCAACTTGCATTCAGACAACTCGCTCCTCATTCTCGCCCTTCACTTTCACGCTCACCCTGCACTCACAGCGATCACATTGCACTCACACTGATCCCCATGCACTCACACCATTCACCCGCTCACCCTGCACTCACAGTGATCACTCTGCACTCACAATGCACTTGCTCTGTTCACCCTGTACCTCACCCTGCAGTCATACAAGCACACTACTCAACCTGCACTCATGTGGCACTTCACTCAACTGTCCCCCTCACTGCTTAATCTGCAGTCTCACTCAAATAAGCCCATCACTAACCATCCATTCATTCATTCGTCCCACTCTGCACTTACATACGCACCCAAATTCATATGGTCACCTCACGCACCCTGCAGCCACTCCACTTACCCTACTATCAAACTGTCGCATGGCTCACCGTGCACTCACATGGGCCCTTCTGCCACCCACACAGCGCAGAGGTTTAAATAAGGTTGAACATTATTTGCCGGATATGGCCCGGGATATGCACGTGGCGGTCGATTATGTAGTGTACCAGATTCCAGAAATTTCTGTCAGGTGGTGGGGGGGCCCAACATCTAAAAAAATTCAGCTGGGGGGGCTCAACTTCCAAAAGTTTGAAGACCTCTGAGTTAACGTTTGCCACAAAAGACAGATATCAGTTACATCCACTACAATGGCAATGCAAACATGATTTCAGGCCGATCCTGTGTCGCTCTGTTGCAGTGCAAACATGCACTGCGATCTGTCAAAATAAACCCTTTTTGGCAGGTAAAAACCTTCCTTTTAAATATTAGTAAGTTACCCGTATGCAAGACTTGTAGTGAAAGCCCTGTATCCCACAAGCTATGGCGCATGGTCTTTAAAATGATTACAAGTAGAAAGTTAATGTTACCATGCCCCTACGGTGACAAGGCCCTAAAAGCTATTTTCATTCTGGCAGCCCTAGCTATCCTAGAAAACATATTAAAGCAAATCAAAATACTAATAATGCATCTCGGGAGAGGACTGGACCTGCTGTCTGTGACCTGAGTGGAGCCCTGAAGTACTGGGCCTGCGCCTCTTGTACCCAGGACAAAGAAGTGGACTCCAAGGGTCAGTTAGCTGACCTTCGGTGTGGCTAGAGGGAGGCAACAAGCTACAAGAGGCCTTTTTCTGTAAGTACCCAACTTTTTTCTGTAAGTAGGCAACTGGGCCTAGACTTGACCCTGCTTTTTAACTCTGCCTGCCGCCCGGTGAGTCTCTAAGAGCTCCCCCTGTGGTCCTAGGTGGGGGAGGGGGAGCTTAAGTGTACTCCTGTGGTTGGTAGGGACTTAAAAGACTAAGTCAGAAAGTAAAATCTTTGACCAGGATGAACCTGGTTGATGTATGTGACCTCCACGCTCCATCTCAGTCAGCCTCAAATTGTGCCTAATCCAGGTCTATCACAATCATTGACCGTCATTGGCACTTTTGGTATTTTCACTTAAAACTTTAAAAATTCATCTCTCTAGTTCCACATATTTGATTTTTGTCTTTCCGGTGTAATTTTGGCAATTACATTTTACTCTATTCTTCTAATTTGATCAGAGATTTTGATTTTTTTGCATTTGAACTTTAATACTGCTTTGGTACTGCATACATACTTTACATATTACCCGAAGTTAAGCCTTCCTGCTCCGTATCATACCTACAAGGGGCTTGAGCTAAGGTTCATTTTGTGACTTGGATGGTCAACCCTGTCAAGGGTTGTGGTTATTCTTTGAAATGGGCAGACACCAACCCAAAATATTAATCCAATTTCGCACAGTATAAACCACCACCAACTGTCAGTTTTAAAAATGCAATTACAGAGAGATCTTTAGAATGGTCTTATCTTTATGATATGCTAAAATGTGGTGTTGGAGAGGGTGCATTGTATATTAGACATGTTCACCACTTTATGTCCTCAATGGTACTTAATTGATTGCATAAAATAATCTGTCCAGCAAACACGTCTAAGAATTTGTTTGTTGCTAGCATCAATACCCAAATTAATGCAAAAATACAGTTTAATTGCTCTTCTTGTCTTTGTGGGATTAGGGAGGAGAATCTCCCATTTGCTGTGCATCTGACCCATTTGTTAACTGAGTGCAAAAGGTTTCTAAAACCCAGTTCAGACTATAAACAGGCAATTTTTTTGTTTGTTTTTTACATAACTGGTTGTTCATAGGTTGCCTTGTTAAAATGATGCTGAAATCTTAAAGTGAAATGATTTTGTTTGCAGTTTACACTTCAGTCAGGATAGGTAAGGACAAGTCATCAATTGAAGAGTCTGTGGGTATCATGCTCAGTTCCAGGTAGGGGTTACCGTCAAATAATAGTCTGAAGAAAATGTTTGTAATGAATAGGACTAATTATAACTTTTAGGTTCCGTTAAGAATTTGTTGCCAATTGGAAATGCTTTAATCAATCAATAAAATAAATGTGCTATTTACTCTAAAATCAGAGAGGCCATAATGCAGACTTTTTAGCTTAACATTCCCATCCAGGACACTAAGAGCCCCCCTCATCCCCCCCAACCAAAAACACACACAAATGCACCCAACTCATTTGTTTTTACAGATTTGTCTTTATTCCTGTTTTTCAACTGTCATATGCAGAGGGCTTTATGACCTTTGGTTACAGTTCTCTTAAAATCACTTTAATAAATGCATGATAAATTAAATACTTTGAATCTCCTACACAGAAAAGGCCAGAAACTGGAAAAGTTTCCTGGCTGAGCCATTTATATAGCAACAGTATGGTCATCACTGCACAAGACTGGCCATCTAAAAGGTACTTGCTTCACCACACAGACCTTTTAAAATAAAACTACAAGAAACAACACATCACGTGATAGGAACTTTATAGAAAGGCCCACAAATTATGCTTCTCTGGGTAACCCCTTTAAAGAAAGGATTACCCATCGACATCTCATTGCATCTACTCTTTATAAAAAATATGCAATTGAAGACTCTGCCTAGGATTAAGCGTGGGCGGCAAACTCCGCTCCGCCGGCAGAGTTTTACCCACTCCGCGCTGCGGTTCAAATGTGGAGTTTGGCACACAAAAAAATCCGTTAACTCTGCCGCATGGTGGAGTTAACCGCTCGCGCCCACCTCTAATTTTGTGCTCTCTCCGGCATAATATGTAAGGACAAGTGCCCCTAATTCTGGTGTACTATTCCTTAGTTCGGTGTTTCCGTGTACGCAGCTGGTAACGCTGTACTGTACTTGTCCTTCACAGCTAAATGTGTCAGCATGTTGCATGCTTACAGGTGATGGTGGTCACCGAACACTGAAAACAATGTACTTTAGTAATATTTCCTGGGCATGTTGAGTTAGAGCATTTAGATTGTGCACTATTCCTGAGAGCGCCTCTATTACAAAACCGTGCTGCTTCTCTGGTTCTGTGGTGTAAGTGCAGCCTCCGAGGGAATGCTCTCGCCTGAGCTCTGCACCCGAGCTACAGGTGACGGCCTACGATAGGAGCTAAGGTCATTTTACAACCAGCATTGTTCGAGGCAGCAGGGCAGTGGATATATCATATTACACCCTTCCACACATAGGGAGCAGTCAGAGCACAATGTTCGACGTTAAACAGGGAGGAACAGAAAGTGTTGCAGAATGTCTAAACATTCCGGTGTTCACCAATTGCCACGCTGTGGAACTCCTAACATTCCACTGTTCTAACATACCTTCCTAAAGGGCAGGAATAAGCAGGACACAGAAGAGGGGAGAATGCAAGATGGCAGAAGCGCAATTCCTCATTTACACATGCTATTGTTATTCACCCCGTTTGAGCTCTCTACTTCAGCTGCCCTCACTGTCTGCGGCACTGCTTCTTGCTGCCTCAGCTACTCCCCCTTTGCCTCACTGCTTGTGATAATTTAGACTTTTAGTCAAACAGAACCCACAGCTAAGTGCATCTTCTGAGCATTCCATAACTTATTATTAAGAGCATCGAGGTGCGAATGTTCTGCCTCTCTTCACCTGGATAGTGCATTCTGTTTGGTGTGGGTGTTTCCTGTTTCGGCGCTTTGAGGCTCACTATTGTGGATGCTTGCTGCTTACCTTACCACACGGAAAATGTAAAACGCACTCATTAAGGCATTGCTAGTCGCTACCCATCGATTGCCCCACTTGCTGACATTGTGCCGCTCTCCTGCAAAGCTCAGGGCAGCGCGAGATTGCGGCTGTCCGAGGCCCCCGCAGGGGGCCACTAAAGAGGGCAGCCCTCTAGTACCATCGGGGCACCCCACAGCCCCTTAGGGGCAGGGACTCAGGGAGGAGTCCCCCCAGCCTTGTGGCGGCGTGCTAGGCGAGCGTCATTTCCTGGGCGCGAGGACAGGGGGAGGGGTATATATGCCTCCCCCACCATCTGGTCGTCCTCTTTCGCGCGCCGGACACGCCGTCTCCCACACTACCGCTTACCCGGCGTGGTTCGTGGCAGGCAGGAGGCAGAGAATGTTGTAATGTTGTCTTTTTTTGTTGCAGGCGGAGTTACAGGGCGATCTGGAGGCAAAGGGGTACAGAAGGGTACCTCTGCGCGGCACCATAGGGGGTGCCAGAGCCAAATCCTAAGAGCCTCATGGGAGGTTCCTGGAAAACCGTGTCGGCGCCCCGTTAGTCCTTCGGGCGGTTGTGGGCCTGAACAACCAGGGGTTTGCTATGCTACGCTCTGCCCTGAAAGGGGCGTGAGTAAGAATGGACCATGTGTCACGTGATCCGGGAAGAGGATCACCAGAAGTGGCAGCACAGATGGGGTTCGCCCCAGTGCTGCTTGGCTCATCAGGCGGGCAGGCAGCCCAGATGGTTGCCTGCCCTTGGATCGCCCGTAAGATAACCCACCATATTACATAACCGTGTATGTAATAAACCTGCAGCAATTTTACCCAAACAAAAAATGTGGGGTGTGTTTATTTATTAGCATGCATGCTACGTTTGCAGTGGTGGGGAAGGTTGCCAATGGTGGTACTATGAGTTTGTGATGTTGCCGTGTCATTGTCACTTCCTGTGACTTGAGCTATACGTATGCGGTGGTTGGTTACCACCAGGAGGAACCCACAGGAGATGAGAAAACCCAGAAGTGTAGGACAGTCCGACAGTAGAGATTCGAATCAGCCTTCCAGCTATGAATTATGCTAAGCAGGAAGACGGCAGCGGACACCATATCAGGAAGCATGAGGTACCGACAACACCTTCCTAATCCTACCCATAAACAACTCATGATTCCCCATGCCACTGTTAATCTGCGTATGCATCCCCATGCACCGTACAACACTGTCCGTCATGATAATATATCAGACACCACCCGCATGGGCACAATGTGAGAGATACTAAAAACTCAGTATTTTGTAAAATAACAATTTTTAAGACTTTTAAAACAGATGTGTGTGTTTTGTTTGTGTTACTACCTTGTGGGGACTTGAATGTGATAACACACTCACGCTGTGGGGACTTGATTGGGCTGTGGGGACTTGGAGCCAAGTCCCCTCAAGTCAATGCCTTCTAAATCGTAAAAAACAACTTCAGAAACATCTGTGTCAATGTAAACAACTTTTTAAAATGTTGTCTTGTGGGACCCCTATGTTTCACAATGTGTGTTTATTTTTCTGCTCAGCTCTGCCCCTGTAGGCAGGACCACTAAATTTAAACACACTTTGGTCATCTGATTCAATTGTACAGATAGGAGAAACATTTGAAAGAAACTGTTGCATCATCTTAAGCATATGTGGAAAACCAAAACAATGCCATTTTAAACTCATTCAGTATTTTTAATTTTATCAAAAACAAAAAAATCAAATGAGATGCACAGAGGAGATGAGGTGCACAGTGGAGGTGCATGCAAAAACAATAGCAGTCACTGAGGCATCTTCGTAAATAGTAAAAATAAAAGGAATTCGGTTTTCTGCTCTTTTTACCATTTGAACATATTTTAATTTGAACAGAAAATCTCTGTGTGATGTTGTTTTATCCGTTTGGCGATGCAGTAAAATCAGGTCACATATATTCAAAATAAGGCAGCCATTCCAAACTGTGATTCTTACAGTGTACGGTAAAATGTGCAAAATAGTGCAGTAATGGCTGACCTCACATTATGCCACATCTTTTACAGCAAAACACTAGGCCCCAATTATGGTTGCACCGGGTGGGATTGAGGTATTTACTGAACTTTGTAAATCTTAAAAGTGCGGTGGTTTTCAATCAGAACTGGGACATATAAGGCACATTTTTTTCTCATGCACTGAGCTCTTTATGTCCCAGTAACTACTGGCATTCTTACCCTGGTAAATTTCAGCAGGTAAAATAACCTGTAGAAAATTACAGGGGCACAATATTTATTGCAGCTGCTAATTACACCATGCATATAACTCCAAAGGGCTTGGAAGTCTGATCTCTTACTTACAAGGATTTACTACTCCTCCGATTTAGGTCAGCTGCCTGGTGGCATTCAGAGGGGTGTAGCGGTCCTTTCTACATTAGTCCCCTTGAAGATGCTGCCCAGATATGCCTGCTAAAGGTAGGGAGGGAGAGAGAGGGGGAGGGAGAGAGAGGGGGAGGAGAGAGAGAGGGTGGGAGGAGAGAGAGAGAGAGGGGGGAGAGAGAGAGAGAGAGAGGGGGAGGAGAGAGAGAGGGGGGGGAGGAGAGAGAGAGAGAGGGATAGTGAGAGAGACACTGTGTCTGTCTGTATGTGTATGTAATAATCCCAGGTGAAATCTGACAAACACTTCATCATACCCGACTTAAAGCACCTGTACCCAACTATTTACGACAGAATACATTTATTAGGGGGTGTAAACCCCAAACACCCACCCTGAAGCTATGCCCCTGAGTAAATACACCATCCCGTCCCACATGGCTCTTCTCACATACAACCTTACAAAACTATAAACCTCATCCGCAAAAAATACAAGTTCATGAAATGTGGACATTTTAGAAAATGAAAAGACTATAAAACTCGATAGAAACAGCATTTTCCATCCCATGATTATTCTCTGGTGCAAGAACATATTGTGTTTACACCTTGTGCAGACTGGGCAGTATGTGTGCTCAATGCTTTGAGCAATCAGGACTGTACAAGCACAAAGAAGTTTTTTTCTGACATTTTCCATAAATATTAATATGGTGCAAAAGAGTTATTTGGAGAAGAACCTTCAATAACATCCTCTTAAGTGATATTTAAAAAAATATTAAGGTTTTTTAATGATACTGTTATGTATTTCATGTTTTTGTCTGTCATTTGTGCGCTCGCCTTTGCTCTAATGCACATTCATTTTCTCATAAATATACACGTGCATGTTTTTATGATTCATTATATTCATGGTACATTTAGAGGGTGTTTTAATATGATAGTGTAACATTTGTTCATCTATTGTATAGAAGTCTGAATTTTATATAATTTATATTTGAAATAGGTGTGCAACAGAGCGAGTATATTAGTAGATGCTGATGGTAACATTACACAGCACTTTTACAGAACTTTGCATCACTCAGTGGCGGCTGCTTCAATTTTGGGGTGGTGGGTTAATGCACGGGGCGTTGGGGTGAGGGGAAAATAGTGTTTAAAAAAAGTACCTGCCCCTGTCGCCTCGGTGCTTCTCTGTCGACGCTGTTCACACTGCACAGGCTCCCTTGGGGCAATCATAGAGCTGCTCTATAATACAAGCATGAGAGCAGCGCTGTGATTGGCCTGAGCGGGCTGACTTGACGCTCACTCAGGCACAGGGAGCCTGGGGCTTTTCTCCAACCCGGCTGTTGCAACACAACTGGGTTAGAGAAACAAGCGTGCACATGTCTGTTTAGCCGGCCTAAAACGGCCGGCCAAACAGACATGCGCACTTACAAGTGCCCAACACTCCTCCCTGAAGCCTGAACCTCAGCAGGATGGCCCCGCCCTAACCTCCGCTGTCAGTAATGAAAAATAAAATGGTTTTATTATCATTTTATTTTTCAGTGAGTCGACGCTCCTCCGCCATATCTGAGGAGCTGCCCCTGGGCCATCTCTCACCATAAGATTTAACATTTCAAGACAGTGCCTGGAAATTAATTTAAAGTGAATTCACAGCTATGATGGGGAAACGGAATTTTCTAGGGAGAAGGAAGGTCTGAAACGTTGTGCTGCAGAGGCCCAAGCCCATAGGCTGGCACTCCGCAAGCCTCATACTGAGCTCTCCAGAATGAAAAACAAAGACACTGGTGGGCCTTGTCTGGACAGTAACAGGTTTGACAAAACCTCTTGTTATGTTTACACGGTATGAGCAGCCATTCTAAGGAAACTGCAGCCTAGAGCTTGGATACAAAGCAGATTTAGCTCTGAGCCATAAACCGCGGGACAGAACTTCAACATAGATTGCATCGAATGCTATGAAATATGTTGCAATGTTTGATTTCTGTTAGTGCAGTAACAATTCTGCTTATGTTGCTGATAACATATCCACATAATCTGCACTAGGCTATGGCATCAATTGTTATTAAAGGCTTTTAAACTCTATAGTGTGGACTTCTTGTGTGTGCTCATCCATGTGGGGAAAGGGATCTAGAACCCTCTAATGAATAATCCTTCAGTCTCGCAGGACTGATCATTACCAAGACACATCTCTCAAGACAGAAGTTGGAAGAAGTGTGGGTCACAGTCCATGACTAGAATTTTGACAAAGTCCACATCTTATAGAGGGCTAGATTATCAACGTTTGGTCTGTATTTGCCTTAGAAAGAATAAAAAAGGTATCAATTCTTGTTACTTTCCCTTCTGTGTACTCATTACCCTGAAACAAGCATTGGCAAAGCCAAAAGGGTCTGTGCAGGACAAGCCTGCGACTATTTTATTGTTTAGATTTTTTTTAGAAACATATGCAATACCCATTGAATATTTAACAGTAATACAAAGTAAAAATGCTGCTGTCTACTAGTGGCATGTAGAGGTTATCAAAAAAAGAAATAAAAATGATAGATTATTATTTATTTTTTTAATAATGAAATGAAAACAGGAGATTGCCCACCAGCCCTTGCACGGACAACTAGCTACTTTTTAGGTGGATGTGCACATGTGAAGATAGCAAATGGCTGAAGTGGAATGATCCATGGTCCTATGCTGTGGTGAAGTAAAATGTGAATGACTTCTGAACAGACAGCGGATAAAGAGGGCTTGTCGAAAGGTGTATGTATATATATTTATGTATTCTCTCATTCTCTCTCACTCTCTCACTTACTATGCATATTTTGGAAACATGAGGCTAGTGAGAAAGCTGAAGGCACTCTAGACCAGACCTAAAAAAACATTTGGGATAATCTTTCAATCTCCCTGCAAAGATATCTTCAATTATTAATTGTAATCAATGTATAAACGGAGATTGATGCGCCAAAATGCCAGGTGTAGCAGAAATGGCATTATGCACTCTTTAACCTCCAATCCCAATAAATGGTCATCTTCTGGTCCCTCTCTTAGCACTCAACGGTTCGGTACGTTTGGCTGCGGGCCTAAAGAACGAGCAGGAGGTGGAACGACAGTAAGGAAACAAGGCTGAAAGATCAGTGCTTGCTTTCTGTTCCAGCCACTGCCTCCTTGAGATCCGGTGTTGGGAGGGGACTGGCCTCTGCACGGTAAATTGTTGACTGCCCTTTGGAGTGAAGCCGGAGCTGACCCATGTCATGAGGGGTCTCCTGGTCTCCCACAGTGGACCACATACAGACTACACATAGAGCCCAACGGGTGACCATGTGCGGACAGCAGCCCTGCAGACCCAAAGGTCTGGTGCTGCCGACACCAAGCGGATCCAGTGCCGGAGCTGCCTTTGTCAGGGAAGCAGAAGGCTGGTACCGGCCAGAGGTCACATGTGCCTGCAACTTGGCCCTCGAGGATTTCGGTCCGGAGGCCGAATCAGCCAAGAAGGGTGCCCACCAAGCTGGCCTACCATGCTTCTCATTTGCCGTGGCTCAAGTCCTGAGTGAGGACACCGCTGCGGGCTTCTAATAGCAGGTCCACTGCTAAAAGTACCCAAAAAAAGGACAACATCCACCAGCACTACAAAACTGCAGCACCGTGACCAGCAAAAGGGAGCCTCACATGTCAAAAATTGGGATAGATGTGCAGGCTGTGTCCTGCAGTGGGGTCACTGGCGCTTACTTAAACAATCCCATTTTGTGGAACTTAACTACAAAGTACATTCCATCAGTCGAGACCTACTGAACTGCCCCTGTGCCAACTCTATGCCTACGCTTGCAGTAGAAGCTCCACAAACACCAGAGAAGCTCCGAGAACCAGCAGATGGCACCATAGAGGTTGTAAAGGATTACCTAGAACCTGAAGGGCGTGGTATTGTGTTGTGCAGTGTTATTAAAGTGCGTTCTTTTGAGTAATATAAGCACTGGGCAGTTGGTATAATTGTGCCCTTTGTTTGACTGTTGAGTTGTGAGCTCTTGCCCCCCAGACCATCTCTCTGAGATCCTTTCAGTGCTCGCACTCGCTACCCTGAGAGTGAGGTGCGGCAAGGATGGACTTTGGCCAGTTTGCGGAGCCATCGTAGGACTCACACTGGTCGCCATTTAACTCAACCACCATCTTTGAAGCCCAGTTGCCCCTGGCAGTGCCGTCTTAACGCATGGGCACATTGGGCAGTTGCCCAAGTTACCCACGAGCATAGGGGCCAAATGATAATCAATAATTGTCAAAACTCTGATTTTGTTGGAGGTACCAATAAATATAAGTTTATTTTATTGAAAATTTACATTTCTATTCCTGTGAGTGGTTGTATAGGCAGGGCCGAGTACACTGTTTTCACCGGGGGCCTATACAGCTGTTAAGACTACCCTGGCTACCCTGTGGCCCCCTGGAACGGGCTCTGACACCAGCGACAGTGCCAATGGTATGAATGGGCAAGTTCAGGGTAGAATGTACCACCCCCGTCTACCTCTAACTAACCTCCATAGCTTTCAATTGATCATTATACGATATACACAGGGCTTTAAGTGGGCTGGGTCCTGCCGGTGCTCAGCACTGGCAGTTCTTTAAAGCAGGTGCCGAGATGGGTCTCTATCAGGCTCTCCATTTCTGCCATCACCATCAGGGTGAAAAAAAAATCTCACCTCTGCAGCAGTATCGACCCTTCACTGCCTGTGATGTAACTTCAAAGAGACTCGTTATAGTTCTTGCTCAGTCTCATCATTTCAGAACTGAAGCATTATTAATATTATATACAACGAAAGCCATAGTTTTTGCTTATTTATCTTATGCAATTAACAACCATTGGCACAGCCAATAGTCCTGGCTTGTAGATGCAGTGTTACGTGTTGTATTATATGTCTGGATGCAATGACAGAAGCAGCAAAATACAAGTTGGGCGGCACACTATGCTAAGCACAGATTTTTAGCTTTTGTGTTTTTAAGCCACACCCTTAATTACATCGACCACGCCCCTTTGGGATACCCCCAGTTTTTTCATCCTTCTTAAACCCCTGGATATACATAATTGAACATGGTATTTATATAAGTGCTATGCACAACAATTAGCAAGACCTGGTCTTCGAAAGGAAACACTAAAGGTACGTCATTTTCCAAACCCTTTACAGGTTGGGAAGGTTACCAAGTGATCCGGCGGGCGGGTGTTTCAGGGAAAAGTGCCAACAGAGCGCTCCTCAAAAGTACACTCGAATTTTCAACCCACACCCAATGTCAGAAAACTACACACAATAAGAGCCTTATGCTAAACACATAATGACTTGCAACGTAAAAATGGCGCAGTGGTTTTGGTGAGGTGGCGTGCGCACAGTCATTTAAAAACACCTGAAGGTTCGAGGCCAACACATTTTTGGTATAACGCGCAAGCGGTGTCGAGTGTCACCCAGGGAAGTGTTTGGGTGACATAAATTGTGAGCGAGGAGCGGAGTGTGGCGCTGTATAATGAGTCCTGAGGAGGCAGGGCGCTGCAGGGCACCCCTCACAATGGACCCGTGTGTTAATTGACAGCTAGCATGAGGTAAACACAGAGGGAGCCAGCAGGCCTGCTGGACCAGGAGGCGCATGGGAGGGGTTCGAGAGCGCCCCTTGACCGGCAGTCCAAGAGAACTCACACGTCTGTACGAAAATGTTAATTTCTGAACAAACCTTCACCAGATTAATAGATTTGTTCTTTTTGGTAGTGTCTGGTGTTTATCTGTTGAGGTTTTATTTTAGTAATTATGATTGTATTTAGTAATTAGATGTACGCCTCTTCTCTCCTTTTACCAAGTAATAAGAAATAAGTGTAAAATACTCCATTTGATGTTCTTCTGATGCATTTTTAAAGCAGCACTTGGACACCGTATTGGCTGTGGGCGTCGGCCAAAAATCCCTAAGACCCATGTAAACATTTGCACTTGGCACCAGTTCAATGACTCCTCTGTTCATCTATCTCCAAGTAAAGGTCACACAGGCAAGTGTCACTGTTGACATTATGTTTGAATTAATCGCAGCCAGCCGATGGGTCCGACCAGGACTCAAACAACGCCTCACGGATGAGGCCCTAGTAGGCAGAGTCCTGGGTTAGTTATGTTGCGATGGAGAGGGATCCCGGTTCAACAGGATGCACTGGGCTGTTTCTATAGGAGCAGGACCAGGGCTGCTTTGCATATGGTGGGTATTTGTCTGAAGTGACCTACGGGCCGAGAAACGAAGAACTGCAATGTTGGCCAGAGTAACTGCCAATGCTGGAGACTTGTACAAGAATCCCACCTATTACGTTTGTCTTTTCATCAGTGCCAGGGCCGGACTGGCTATAGCGGGCACCGGGCATTTACCTGGTGGGCCGCCAGGGTGGGGGCTGGTTTTGGACCCCTGGGGGACCGGTTTTGTTACCAGGGTCCTGTTTTGCAGCAATATCGGCTCCCTGTAACAAAAGACGGGAGTGGTGCTTTCCACTCCCTCCCCCCCCCCCCCCAGCTGCTTGCCAAGGGCGGTTTTGGTTCCCAGTCCGGCCCTGATCAGTGCGACACCTTGAGTGCAATGGGGGGCATGCTCGCTGTGCCATAGGACTCAAGCTGCACCTCACTGATGATGGCCAAGTCGTCCGGAACCTTTCTATGGCTTCTTGTGTTTCCATTCAGATAGGTCCTGGCCTGGCCGTTCTGGTCGGATTGTTCCAGTTTTAGGAGATACAAGGCCGATTTGAATGTGGCTGTTGTCTTTCCAAAGGGGCCTAGTGGCAAAACAAACAATGGACAGGAATCCAGCCCCAGATTTACCAATCATTGACTTTCATTTAATAACCTAATGCATTCTGGGAGTTGAATTCTTATTTTACTTACTGAGCTATGTGGGCTAAAATTGAACATTAATAGTTTGGAGAAGGAAAAGTAGACTGTCAAGCAGTGCCCCTGGTGATGTGGAGTCATCTGGTAACTATTTACTGCGCTCCTTCAAATCAGGATTCATGGACCCACTAGGCATAACCAGGGCTTCCGGCTTTTCCAGTACTTATTATTTTGACATTTATGTCTGTATTTTCCCATGTTTATTTTTTGCTAATTCTAGCTGTGTATATATATTTTTTTTTTGGGGGGGGTGGGGTGGGTTCTGAAAAAATGAAGCTGAAACTAGTAGGTTTATTTCTTTATCGGATCAGTGTATTTATAGATGGTATATAAATACATTCACATGAACACGTGCATTTAATATCACCCTTCTGCACATCTACAGCTGTTTAAGCCTCATTAGAAACTCTTTTTTAAGATATTTAGAAAAAAATGTTTTAACTGAAGGGGTTTCCATTCAAGGTGTGCTTTGGGTTATAACAAATGCCTTTATTCTGGGGTGATCTTGTAAGCGAAGTGTGGGCCTAGAAGAGGTCTGCAGGTTCTTGGACTCACCCCAGACAAGCAGGCCGCAAGAAATGCAATGGAATAGTCTGTCATCTGCAGGACTATGGTTCGGTGTAGGGGAGGAGCTGCAATCTATAGAAAGGAGTAGGAGGAGTCTAGTGTGAGATACAGGGTCTAGGGACACGATGAGAGATATTCTGTTGGTGTGTCTGCTCCTATATTGTGCTCTCAACAGGTTACATTTATTTGAAGGAGGAAGAATGTGTGTGTGTGGAGGGGGAGGGGGTGTAGGGGGGGACCATCTCAGGCTTTCTGCAATTCATTACAAGTTAGCCCCCTGGTCATTCTCAGTGCACCCAACCTCTTAGCCTTCAGGTGAAAACCTAAAAAAAAAAAGTTGTCACTCTCATTTGTACCAGTTTGGTTGACGTATAGCTGTGTCTCACACAAGCACCCAGAAACAACAAAGTTATGAAGTGAACGTTGCACAAGAAAATCAACACTTAATAATTATGCATTATCTAGTGGAATGGAGCAGTTTATTGACTGATGGAGCAAGTTAAGTTAGGCAAGCAGTATTAAAGTTGAAATGTTGTAGTAAGCTAAGAGATACACTAGGGACTTTGGTGACAGAATGCGACTGGCCACCATAACCTCAAGATCAATTTTCTTACCACAACACTGCGTGATCAAGCAATGAAAAGTGTGAAACGTGCATGGCAAATCGCTTCTTTTTTGGCCAAGTTAGAAGTCAATTGAATAGCATTTTACAGTAGTTATCTAAACGACAAATAGTTGGTAAAACACTCAACTGAAGCTGAATGTGGAGCTGAATGTTTGCTTTCTAATTTAAAATTATGTTTTACAGAAACGATAAAAAACTGTCTTTTTAGTAATAATGCATATAATTAACGTACAACAAAAATAAAATCCAAGCACACCCACCCACCCATGGGTGTGTGTGGGGAGGGGGAGTTAAGGCTCCCTCATATCACCTGACTCACTGGATATTGTTGGTGCTGTAGATTGAGGCAACACAACAAGATGATGGACCGAGTGCTGAACATTGTCAAACATTCACCCTTAGTCACCGATCTGGGTTAAATCCATCGTTTTCTTGATCACCATGCCACCCCAGTTTGGACTCAGACATGTGCAAATCAATCTTGACCCTGCTCCCCTTGGGAACAGTCCAGCCCAAACTGCCAGGCCAGAGGCCAAGATGCTACTAAAACCCCAGTTTCTGTAAAGAAGTATGAATGGTAAGCTTTTTTTAATTGCTGGCTTATTAGGGTTGTCTTCAATTTCAGTAGGCAGAGTTATTTTTATTGCAGAAGATGCATTCCTCGTCTGATCACAAAAGAGGATTCAGTTATATCACACTGTGATGTAGGAAACATGATTTGAGGGTTCAGTACCCACATAAACTGTTTCTGGATACAGCCATCCACCAAAGCATTTGAGGTTTCTAAAATATAGGCAATATGAAATTCACACAGTGGAAAAAATAGGTCTAATGGACTTGTCAACTGTTTCAACATTGCATTTGCTGAGGTGGTACATCTGTATTTCAACATCAAAGGTGGCACTAAACAATAGGTGAAGCATCCGAGTGCAAGCTTCTTTAATTGCCATTAATTCTGTCTCTAACGCTAAACAATTAACTTCACAAGTGGTGAAAGAATGGGTAGGAAAGTATACTGGATGTTCTAAATCATCATTCAATAGTTTTTGGAGCAAGACTGCTCCAAGGGTTCCATCTGATGCATCAGGCTAACAACAAAAGGAAGTTTAGGATTGGGATGTTGCATAACAAGTGCTGAAACAAAAACATTCTTTATGTTAGCAAAAGCCTGATCATTCACGGGATTCCAATTAAACAAGCCTTCTTAAGAAGCCATATAATAAGAACAAAGTGGAAGGAAGGAATCCTGATAAACAGCTTCCTATAGAAGTTAGCAAAACCAAAAGAGTGAGTTTGTTGTACTATACAAGGAACTGGTCAATCAACAGGCAACCAAGAATGCCCTATTTCTATATTCTACCTAAAATTCACAAAGGCAAAAATCCACCCCTGTAAGACCCATTGTATCAGGGATTGATTCTCTCATTGAGCCCTTGTCTCGGTTCTGTGACCATTTTCTACAACCTGTGGTACAGAAAACACCATCATTCCTACAGGACACTAGGGATTGAAAACATCCACCCTACAAGTGAAATTGACTTATTAGTCACACTGGAAGTAGAGGCACTCTAGACAAACATTCCCCAAACAGCCACACTGGAAGTGATAGGGCTCCCTCCTAGCAGAGGACTGGGATTCACCTACCCCTGTCCACTTCATTCTGGAATGTGCTACCTTAGCTCTGACTGAAAACCTTTTTCAATTCAAAAACCAACTATACCATCAAACCCAGGGTACTTCCATGGGTAGTACATTTGCCCAAAGTTTGGCATGCCTCTACATGGCGGCTTTTGAAAAAAGATTGATCTTTGATGACTCTAATCCCTATAAAACCAACATACTTCTCTGGCGAAGGTATACTGACGATATCTTGATCTTCTGGAAGAGAGAATTGACTAAATGTGAGGATTTCTGCAACTGGATCAACACTCTCAATTCCTACCTCCAGTTCACGAACACCATATCCCACAAGAACATCCCTTTCCTGGATCTCATGATCACATTGACTGATGGACAACTAAGTACCACAATCTATAAAAAAAAAAAAACAGACTAACAGCCTTCTCCTCTACAGTAGCCACCATCCTAAAGCTCTGAAAGACAACCTCCCTTTTGGGCAATTCCTACAGTTACGCCGTAATTGTAGTACCCTTACGGAATACAAAACTGAGGCTGACCAACTGACACACAATCTGAAATGTCGAGAATACCCCATAAAAAGCATCAAACTGGCTAACAAATAGGCCAGAAATAACAACTGAGAGGCCCTTTTGGAACAGAATCAGAGGCAAACCACAGACGCACTCACATGTGTGACCACATACACTCCAGACTCCAATCGAATCCGCAAGATCATTAAAAAACACTGGGGCATTCTACAAACCGGTGCAATGACGCTACCTCCACCCAGGTTCGATTTTAAATGCACCAAGAACTTGAAGGACATACTCGTCCATACTAGACCGCCACCTTCTAACCTCTGTCACCAGAGATCCCTGTGGGATCTTCCCCCAGTTACAGGACACTACCCCTGTGGTTCCTGCACAGTGTGTTCTTTTACTGAGATCACCAAAGACATCAACTCTCTGACACGTTCAAATGGGTACAGAAAAAACATACCAACTGCAATACCAGTAAGTGCATATGTACCCTCACATGCCCCTGCAAGCTACGATACATAGGGATGACTACCAGGATGGTAAAAACTCGAATTATGGAACATCGCAGTAATATTCGCTGCCACAAACTCAATACCAAGATGTGTACACACTTTGATCAGAAGGGACACACACCAGACAGCTTGCGATGGACAGTAATCGAGGCCTATCCTCAAATGAGAAAGAATGCCCTCTTCAGAAGAAAGCAAAACTGGTTTTTCTGACTTTCTACTGACAAACAGGGTCTAAATGAGGATATCCCTTGGAGCGAACTTAACAGATAAACCCCTCCTCTGTGCATTGACACTTTCTCGATCCCTGCATGGAACAAGCATAGAAAATCTGTGTTGTAATTGCCCGCCACCTCACAACATTGTGTTGCTTTCATACAGCCCTTCCTAAGGCAGCTTTTCTGCCAAAGGTCGGTATCTCTCCCACCCGCCTATGTATGGCCCAGGACAGTAGCTGACCACTTATGCATCCGTTTTTGGTACTTCCCAAGCTCTGCTGTAATACCACATCTGCACTGCACATACCTCTAGGGCATACTCCAATGTTGCCCCGTTTGAGCTTTGTGTTTGTGAACACTGACTCGTGACCTTCTATAGGGGGGGATACTCTACACCTGCCGTGTCTACACTGATACATTCCTCCTAAAAATTATTTTTACTTTTCAGGCACAGCAGAAAGAAACTCCTGCTTCTGTGACATCTCTCCTGCTGAGGACTGTGTGAGGTGGCATCACAATCTATCATGCTTTGGCCTCGCAGAAGTGCTTGCCTTGAGTCTTCTTAGTTCATAAGGAAGCTAAGGGTGACCGTTCTCAGACACCACCTTGCTATCCCACTGTTAAAAGGGATGTGCACACAGGTGGCAAAACTAGCCTTCGGGAGAAAAGGTAGGAATGCATCTAGAGAGGAAAGCTACACAAGATCAGAAAAAAACTTCCCAAGACATACTCAAAACATACAGCATCGATAAACAACAAAACGCAGAACCAGAGAGAAAACAAGAAATGCAGTGTCCCTCTCCTGCCTGCACCTATCACCCTCTCATGCCTATTCCTGCTGCCCCCTTCTTGCGTACACCTGGCACCAAAGGTGTAACACTGGGGGACTATGTCCAATGTATGACACATCTACCTTCCTGCAGAAGAACTCGAGTAGAAAGCTGTGTCAGTGTATATCTTCATCTCTGAGAGGACAGTGGCCTTTTAGTCCCCAGTGAGGGCGTAACAGAGGATTCTGTTGGCCCTGAGGAGTAGTCAGGGTCAATATACCACTCCCAGGGCTGCAGCTCATTCCATAGCCTTATTATTAGTAGTAGTATTGTTATATGTTGCCACCCTAAGCGAAATTTTCTGTGCCCTCACTAAATTTTGCAAGTGTATCGTATTTGCTTCATGTTACAATAATAATCCTGCAGAGCATATTTGGGGCTCACAATACCTTAATGAATTTCTAATATTACAATGCTGACAGAAGTCAATTTGGGCATAATACTTTCTCTGCTGAATTTTATTTTTTTAATCTAGGATATTTAGGGACAAAAAGTTGACAGTGGAATAAACGGTAGCTAAAGTATAGTAAAAGAAGCAATGCTTTTTCAAATAGAACTACATTGAATTCAATATGTGCCTAGTGTAATTCAATAGTGAAATTTATAAAACTTTGCAACATAAATAAATCAAGTCAGTGCTAGTTCTAAAAGTAGAGGTTTCTTAATTAACATTATTATTATTATCTTTTTAAGCCACTGCATAACGCTGGCCCAGCATACCTCAACAATCGCATCTGCTTCCACAAACCTTCCAGACACCTCTGCTTGTCTAGACTCCTACTTGCACACATCCCACGCATACGGAAAACGAGATCTGGCGGTCAAGCCTTCCCCAACATCGCTCCAATAGCATGGAACCAACTGTCACTCCACATAAGATTCTCCTCCTCACTTCTAGAATTCAGCAAGAAGCTGAAGACCTGGCTTTTCAAGTAGTCCCACTAGGTCCTAGGTTTGTCTGGACTCTCCCCTGCTTAGTGTCAGGATACCCTCCCAAGTGTTAGTGAGATCTACAAATCTGCATAACATACCATAACAACATACCACATATGATTGGACACTCTAAATCGCAGATTGTGCACGTTGTACTCTGATACTTACATATAAACTAATATTGAAATGATTTAACTGTATATTACCACGATCAAAACACAACTTTCAGGGGAAAGGAAATTTTGAAACATAGGCTCTTTGTTATTTTGGATCAGATATCAAACTTTCAAAGGCACCCCTTCCCCTCAACACTTATTTTATAATAGTTCATTATTTGACTCAACTGCAAATCCATAGCAAAATGGCAACACTAAACCAAATCATATGAATTATTTTGCCAAGACTCACATTCCTCTTAACCTGTGACTTTAATAATAATAATAATAGTAGTTTTTACATGGTGCTTCATCTGCCAGTCTGCCGTTTTAGTGCTGTAAATAGTTGTTGTTAATGTTACATAATTTTGTGTTACTCAGTGTTCTAAGCTCGGAAGGATGGTAAGATGAGTTTGCCTTACAACGGCATTACGCTTGTGACCAGCCAACCAGGGGAGAGATTAGTGGTAACTGTTTAATTCGATAAGCCACCGTGCTCCATCTTGACTGGAACCTAATAGTCGCCTAACAGAATTTCCTAATTACCGCCTGCCTTCATGCAGGGTCACATGTACTGCTAACTAGAAACACAGGCTTTCTTTTGAACACCAAGCTTTACTAAGCCCCCCAAAAGTAGTGCAATCAATGAAGCTTGTTCTTCCAACTCAGAGTGCTGAGACGACTATTACCATTTATAAACTCTCCTGATCATGGTCATGAGCCGGTTTGTTTTCACCTACCCCAGCAATGGAAATACTATGCTTATCACCTTCACTGCCTACTCCAGTTCATTTCCAGACTCTAACCAGTTGAGAGATGCGATGGAGGATGATCCTTCTCCACCCCGCCGCCAAGTCCTGGAACACCCTTCCCCTCCACCTCTGCACCTCACCCTCATTGGCTGTCTTCAGGAAGGGACTCAAGACCTGGCTTCTTGACTAATACCCGCAGCACAGTGCCTGGATACCCTCTCGGGTGATAAGTTGCGCTAAATAAGTACCGTATTGATTGACTGATGCAGAGTCACCTTCTTTAAAGCTGGATGCTGGGATTAGTGATGTGTAATCATTTGCTTTGCAATGAACGAGGGGTTATTTTACATCTCAAAAGTACACTGAATCATGACACATTAAATTCTTTATTCTATCAATGCATTGTGTACAGCAAGCAATCAATATCTTGTTTTTCTCTACCAACAGGCTATTTAATGTTTTAAATCAGGAGTAAAGTGCAAGTCACATTTAATGGCTTTACTAATGCTTGGTGATAGCTTCCTCTTAAGATGTGGAATTTCTTTTACCTTCATTCATTATAAAGTATAATCGTAAGGCTGACCTATATTAATAACCAGTTCATGATAATTATATTATAATAATCTATATGCCTCTTTGGCACATAAGACATCAGTCAGTCCTTGATAGGTTTGGGGGTATTGCTTCTTGTGCAATTACCAATCTATATAATTCGACAACATGCGGACAACTGTAACTTAAAAATGAACAATATTGTACCTTGAAGTCTTGTACTATTATACAGCATACCTAGCATAATCCTGCAGGAACATATAACGCTGCCTTAATTTTCCTGCCAAAGTGTACCCTGAAATGTTGCCTCCACAACTAGTTACTGTGATAGTTGGTGGAGCTGCACAACATTCACAATTGTAGCGCAGCATTACAGTCAAGGAAATTTGATATAAAAACAATAATTCTGGGCGTGACTCACTACCTGTAGGTGGCACCATGGGCATTTAAACTGGATTTCCGCAACTAAACCAGAAATTTTAATTTAAAGAACTAAGATTCAGAGGTAGATTTTCCGCAGGGGCAGGTCCAGTGCTTAATTTGCAATAAAATAAGTGTAATTGCTCGGGTCAGAAGGCCACTGCAGCTTGCACCATCAATTGCCCCTGCCAGTGCTGCCAATGACAGTACCAACTCAACTACTACCCATCACGCTAACAAGTATGAGAATTCATACTATTCCAGGCTCCTAAAGCTGTAAGAATGGCTTGGGTGGCAGCTATTAGACATTGTTAATGTGTATTCAATTAATAAATAATTGTTGTTGTGCTCATCCCTAGTTAGGCAGACTGTCATAAAAGCCTGTGCTGACATTTAAGTGCCGGTGCTGAGCACTGGAAACCGCCGGCTCAAATTAAGCACTGGGCAGGTCATGCTGGCTGGAGGAAAAGAGAATATATAGGAGAGTGCTAAGAGTGGTAATCATGCAAAATCTTGTGAACTCCCTTACGATGTGGGTTTTCGCAAAAACATGCATGGCAATCCCCACCCTGGAGGAAAACCTTCCTACAGAAGGCAGGAATGGGGTTCCATGTTGGGGAAAGTAACGGTGCAACTCCTCACCTATATTTCATGGGAGTGCAGGCACTGATTAATTTGTAAAAGAGTAAGTGCCAGGGTCCAAAGTTTTGCTCAGAAGCCAGCAGCCAGTGCTAGGAATATTGGGGTGTCAAATACCAAGGCTTGATTCCACCTCATGCCACTTTCATCCGCCACCAGACACTCTTTGCCACTTTATCTCACTCTTGCAGGTTCTTTTTCATCCCTGCTCACTTTCTTTGTCACAGTGTTTCCATATTTCCCTTCCTCCTTCTTTCCCCCTTTTGTGGTTTTCGATTTCTTGCTCTGGGCCAAAGTCTGATGGGGAAAATAAGTGCTGGTGGGTGCCACCTTGTGTGCGGATTGTGAAAGAGTAAAATGCAGTCACTCAAAGTGAAGTTAACCAATGGCTTATGTAGGCCGACTCATTCAGTAGTGAGTATATATATATATATATATATATATATATACACACACACATACATATACACACACACACACATATACACACATACACACATATACACACACACACACACACATATACACACATACACACATATACACACACACACACACACACACATATATATATATATATATATACACACACACACATATATATATGCACATATATATATACACATACATATATATACACATACATATATACACACACACACACACACACATACACACCCCGGAATGCAAGAGGATACCTAGAGGTTTGTGGATCATGCTACTATCCACATATGAGGGCATGGATGACAACCTTATGAAGGGGTGGTGTGAAAACACCAAGGAGTGCTCCATGAGGTTAATGAACACACTGATCAAACATGCCAAGAGGAAAATGGAGCAGCAATCTGCAAGAGTAGAAGCAATCATGAAGGAACTGGAAAAGAACAAGGATAATATGGGATTAAAAGCATTATTGATCAAGATGGAAAAAACTCTACAGGACAATGATGTAGAAATAATGGAAAGCAAGGTGAGAAAATTCACCAGAGACAGACCGGACTACCAATATGGACAGATTTATACCTTCGCCAAAATGTTTGACAACCTAAGAATCAAAGAGAAAATGGATAAGCCCACTACGAGTAAGGGCAGCGAAAATAAAGTTAGTTCAGATTTAGGGTAAAGTGTAGACAAATGTCCCATGGAGGAGGGGAATTTTCACTGGGAACTACCCTTTCATGACAATGCGTCAAGGAGAGGGAGGCAGAGTGCAAAGAGTCTTCAAAAAAGACAATGCAGGACAAGGAGGGGGAAGAGGACAGGGGGAAAACAGGGGCAGGAAGAAGGAGCCACTTTGGAAGCTAATAAAGACAAGGACCTAGGAGGAAAGCCACTAGTCATTAACATCTCATCAGCAAACCTCACTCCCAACCAGGAAAGAATACTCAATCTTTGATTGGACTTTTTGTCCCCATTCGGCCCCTAACTTTACAAACATCAGGATTGAGATGTATAAATATGTTAGAAAACAAACTGCACAAATACTATGAAATGAAGCCAAAAAAGAGAACTGCCAGAATAAACATAACATATAATACCTCAAGATTTAAAATTGGCGGTGTCCCGGGATTGTTGGAGATTCATGACTTGGCTAGAGAAACAACACAAGACCTTTATGTGAGTACAACTAAACCTTCCGGACCAGGAGAGGCTGTGGGTAGTGAACTGCTATCATAGGGCCAATTAAGACTAGATAATGAATTAACTGAGGAGATCGACCAGAACTTAGAAAAAGCAAAGCCAGACCCTGTGGTCCTGAATGAAATGGGGTTCATCACTGATATACCAGCACAAATTTGATGTAAGCCAAAGACCAAATTTGTCCTCAATGGCCACCAGGCAATAAAATCAACCTATTCCATGAGTTCGTGGTGGATGATCTGAATAACCTAAGAAGGAAGTGGCACAACAACAAGCACATGGGTAACTTCACATCAAAAGATTGGCATGACATTGCAGTCTTAAAGAGGAACACCTCATTGATCATCAAACCATCAGATAAAGGGGAAAACATCATATTGATGGACCGAACTGCACACTTGATGGAAGTAAAATGCCAATTGAACAACATGACCCACTACAGATGTCTCCCCCAAAATCCAATGAAACAGATCGAGGGGGAATGCCATTTAAATGTGGCATGAGCAGGATCTTCTGGATTGAGATGAATACCAATGTCTCTGCACAAAGCATGCGGCGATGGCCACAATATACTTCCTCCCAAAAATTCATAAAAACATCAAGACACCACTTGTCAGACCAATTGTTAGCTCCATTGGTTACCTTTTAGAGAACAGTTCAAGGTACCTGGACTTATTACTGCAATCTTAGGTTACCAGCTTGCTGTCCTACCTGGGGGATTCTACCAATTAAAAAAAAAATTGGATGAGGTTCCCTGGAAACCAGGATGTATCATGACCACACTTGATGTAGTGTCACTGTACACTTAAGATAATCATGATGTTGGAATGCATGCCTACAAGTACTTTCTGAGGGATAGACCGATTGAGCATTTAGAGCATATACAAATGATGAATGACATGCTACATTTCTGTTTCACCCACAATGTATTTATCTTTCTTCTTGTTCGTAGTTTTTATATAGCGTGAACTTGACCCGAAGGTATCCGAGTGCTTTACATGAGCACCAGTTGCTTTACACAAGGACAAGTTCTACCTACAACAACAGGGTACGGCAGTCGGCACCTCCTTCACCCCCACCTATGCAAACTTGTTCATGGGGTGGTGGGAGAAGGAGGTAGCCTGGGCGGATGAGAACGAACAATACAGGAAAAATGTTGTATTATGGACATGCTTTATTGACAATTTGTTTATTTTATGTCAAGGAGAGGAACTGTAACTGCACAGCTTCATACAAAAATTTAACTCCAATAGTTTAAATATCCAGTTGACTGCCACACATAGTTGAACACACTGTGACTTCCTGGACATTGAATTGAATGTCCTTGATGAAAGATTAACAACTAAGAAACAGTCATAGCTATGAATTCAATTCTGCATGCAAATAGTGGCCATCCAGCCGTACTAAAATGGAGTATACCATATGGACAGATGTTGAAAGCAAGGAGGATATGCTCACCGAAAGATGAATTAGGAAAGGAAGTGACGAGAATGACGATACGATTCACTCATCGTGGATATCCGTTGAGTGTCTTGAAAGATGCAAGGGAGAGGGCCAGCAACAAGCGAAGGAATCTCTTACTGTAACAGCAAGATAAAGAATGTGCTCAGAATGATGAGAAGGTAAAGAGGCTTTTCTTGGAATACAAACTGACCCAACCAAGCATCGAAAGGATATTACAAAAGAATTGGCATATACTGGATAAGGATGAACATTTAAAAGATGTAATTTGTTCTGATCCCCGACTAACCTCTAAGAAAACAAGGTCATTGGGAGACATCCTAACATGAAGCTTCTTTGATCGGAGGAGAGAGGACTTGGCCATCAGACAATATGAAGGGTTTCATCAAGTGTAACTCTTGCAAAGCCTGCCAGTTTGGGTTGAACCAGAAATCATATTATACATTTGAGGGCCGTAATACCATAATCCAGGACAGAATAACCGGCAACACAGATCATGTGGTGTAAGTGCTAAAGTGTGATTGCAATAAACTATACCTGTCAGCACTATTAAATTAAAGATCAGGATTCAACACATGCAAGCCATAAAGAATGGGGACAAAAGTTAAAACCCGTGGCCTGCCACTTTGAGAAATATCATGAGCCATCTTTGGCAGGCTTTAAGGGATATGGGATAGAGCATGTTAAAACTCACCCACAGGAAGGTGATAGAGAGAAAGAACTGAGAAGAGAGGAATCTAAATTGATTATGATATTGGGCACAGAGGCCCCTTGGGGGCACAACAGAGATGCAGAACTCCATGTACATTTGCAGTTCAAAAATGGATGATGATTAATGGACACTGATATATGCCTTGATATGCACCTCTCGATTCCCACCTTCTCCCACCATCAACAACCCCCTCCCTTATCCCCCTTTTAGAGTGTCTTTTTATTGCAGACCATATAATGTTCCTGGTCCACATGTATAAAAATCAAGCACAGTGCACTTTGAAGGGCATGATGAATTCTCATCTTTAGTTAGTGTTCATTTATAATCTTGATCAATTGTTGGTTTCATTATGACATTTGTTCTTACACACTGAGCACATAGCACTTCACTGAGAATGATGCTTAAAACTTGTATTAATTGTTCCCCTTATCTTGCCTTCATGGCCTTCCTTGCTTCCTTTTTGTCACTTCTGCCAACTTGGATTCGCCTGTATTATGATTGAACACTTGACACTTTATGTGAGTAGCAAATAAGTGCCTAACTTGGGACAACTTATTTTCCATTACTAACTTTGACTCACCTGTATTGTAATTAAGCATTCAACATCAGACCCAAACAAACAAGTGTCTACCTTAGGATTAATTTCCCATAATATTTGCCTCAAAGCATCCGAATTAATGTGCACATTGATGTTCATTTCTTCCTGAGCACACGTCAATTTGTCATTAGTACTGTAACTACATCAAATACTGTACCTCTGTTTATGGAGAGGGTTATGCAAATTTGCACGGGTATTATAAAAGGGAACTTTGCTTATATCAAGGGGAATGTGCAATATAGATCATGTAGATGTCACTTTCTAATGAGCACACGTCACTTTATAAATATAACCTGAGTACTATGACCATATCTAGTAATGCATTATGGTTTTATGAAGGGTGTGTGTGAAGGGGTCAATTGGGCCAATGTAATGCAGACTCGGCTTCAAAGGTAC